>JAQFVV010000027.1:3841844-4551199 GCA_028023455.1 Epiperipatus broadwayi | reverse complement strand
TAACTCTGCAGACTAATAAGATTAAATTGAAAACAGTAACAAGTTTTTCAGTTTGGGTTGGTACCTTCAGATTATAAGAAAAAGAAAAAATGGCTAAAAGATGCATTAAATCCACAAAGTCCCATGTACACTGTTTAAAAAATTCAAAAAGCTTCTCATTGATAAAATCTATAAGCTAGAGCCTAATCTGGGGATAAAAAGGCTAATGGCTTTATTGGTTGTTGCCAGACATACAAAGACCAGAATCAAACCTGGGACTTCCTGAGTCCAAGGCAGATATTCTACTCCTGCATCAAACTGCACCCAGGGTAATCTGGGGATATTTGAATAAGATAGCACTGGATAAGTATTTATTAAACGTTACTATCTGGCATTTATTGATGAATAAAGCTTACAGTAGATGATGTAAAAGTGGTAAGAATATAAGAATTTGCTAAATAACATGATAAAGATTCTAAAATGAAATCTCAAATGAGACAAGTAAAAAAATGTTTGGTCAGTTAAATCCAACTTGTGATTCGAACGTCATATCGCTTCTAGAAGAACTACTCATATGATTAATTATAGCGGATACTGTATAGATTTGAATTTTGAATAGCTGACAACGATATTTAAATCTTATATAGGGTTTTAAAATGTTAACTACTGATATTAATAAAATGCCATTATAAACGCATACAGTATTACAAAATCTATAAATAATAGTAATACTTTAAAACAAAATATAATAGAAATATTTTTTTAATCATTTTAAACATATTTATTATTAATGTTTATGAGGAAATTTATAATAATAAGGGAAAAGTAATTTACCGTGTCGATCGATATTTTAAAATTATATTCTAACTTCATTTTAAAATAATATTTTAAAATTTTCTTCGTTCGGTCGGAAGTCATTGAAGATTAAAATATTTAATAGAGTTTTAAATTTTGATGACAAGAAAATTCGTGTTAAGTCACTTAATAATAATTTAAAAATAAAAATACTTCTAAGATTAAATTGTATTAAAATATTATAACAATAATAACATTTTTAAAAAATAAATAAATATTTCTGATATTTATAAAACTTAATTTTAGAATAAAAATTATAAAGCACAACTTTTATAATTACTATTACTTATACAGTTTTATAACAACACTCTTTTGTAAGTTAAATAACTATCTGTTTGTCTCCGGTTTTAATCCTTTCAGATCTAGAAGAATAAAAAAAGTTTGACGTTTTTATCAGACAATTAAATGATCATTTTTAACTTGATAAATCTGCTTCAATATTTCAAACTAAAAGAAAATTCCTAGTTCTAGAGATGTAAATCTAACTCCAAGTTTATAGATATATTGGAAATAAATATTTCTAAATTTAGCACATAGTGACTACTGGGTTGCTTCTTGTCTTCCTGGACTAACATAAACCTCTAGATTATCAAATAGTGTAGTTGTATTTTTATATTGGACTATTTCCATCTTCTAATATGTGTATTGAATGTCTTTAAAAAAATTTAACTTTATTTAAATATTCCAGGATGGCTCAGTTGGTTAGAGGTTTACCTTAAAAATTCAATACTCAAGAATCTAAGGGTCTAGGTTCGAATCCCATGCTAATACTGTCATTGGTCAGACCAGCAACACCTGAACAAGAGGGAAAATAATACATCTCGAAACAATGTACATATTACACTAACCTGTTTGATGTGCTATTACTAACATTTAAATGTATTTGGAATTACATATTAGGTGGTGGAAATAGTCCAATATAAAAATACAACTAGAACACCATCATCCCAAACCTTCAGGAAATAGCAGGGTAGTTTTACAAGTTTTATTATTTTACAATTCAATTTTTTTCAAGTGATTAAAGATTGTAAATCATCTTTAATAATATATACAACGCATTTTTTTTTGTCTGTTTGTTGTTCATCAATCATTTATTTATCTGTCTGCTTCTAATATCTATTTTTTTAATAATCTAATTATTTTAACTATCAGTCTATTTATCTATCTTCACCAACTCTAACCTATCTACCCATTCACATAATCTACTTGCTTATCTCTCTATAAATCGATTCGCAAGATTCAAATATGAAATTGGAGAAGAAACCTTGATAATTAAAAAATAAAAAAATTGATAAAAAAATCCCCGAAAAGATGAAAATATACAAGGAGTGAAATTATGTTAAGTAGTAACTTAGAAATATTAATAGTGGACAAAAATTTAATTCAAACGATCTGTTTAAAGGTATTTATGGAGGGGAAAAAATGAAATAGAAACAATTATATTTTTAGAGCAGAAAATTTGAATAGTTGAATGATGTAGAATGAAAAGAGAAAATAATGAGACAGAAAAAAAAAAGATTTGCTAAAGAAAAAAATATATAGATTAATTTTAAAAAGAAATAGAGAACATTGAATAGAATTAAAAAAAAAAAAGATCTATAATTAAGTGAAGATATTTATTTCATGTTTTGAATCGAGGATATAGCATACATGTCTACATACTGGATAACCATAAAAAATGTAATCAATCAATGCCATGTTGCACACTTATGGTTTTTTATTTTAAATCTAATAAGTAAAGTGATACTTCATTAATAAAGTGTGAAGTATATAATTACGCAAGAGTAGCATATACGTATACATCAAATTCACAGTAAGGGTTAAAGTTTATGCTGAACTTGAGTATAGTTTTCGCGAGGATGGGCAACCGTTTGCGTTATGAAGATTGATTATTTTTATCAGGTAGATATGGTGGAAAATTGAAGATCTATAATTAGGCAAAATTTGAAATAATTGATTAAGAAAAGTTTGCTGCAGAAATTAAAGGTTAGACATCGCAAACTATCAAAATAAACGTGATAATGTTCCAGTAGATTCTGTATGTGGATGTATTTGTGGTTTATTGATTATTGATTTACAAAATCATGGCAAAATTCAACTCTAATATTTTTTTATTATGATTTATCATTTTATTCATTTATTTCTTGAAATTGGGTTAGTCAATACTCATTTGCAAGCGGATATAGCTGTCGGTGTTACATATATATGTTTTAAAAGATTGATGTATTCAGACAAACTATAATCAAGGAATAATTCATTAATGAACCATGATTTTAGATAACTTTTATTTAGTCTGTTACTACCCCTACCCCCCAATACAAGCTTTACATCAAATTTTTTAGGTTTCTTTATTTAAAAAATCGGCGCTATTTTGATGGCAAGACATAATTAAGTTTTGTGATTATTTGCAATTCCTTCTCATTAACTCTGGGGGAAAAAGAAGTAAATTTAAATAAATGCTTATCGGAATTAAAACTTCCGCTGTAAAAATAGCCGTGACATCAACAGATTAATTAAACTTATTCTCAGTAATTGTTTCCCTTTCTTGATAAAACGGTCGGGAATTATTTATCCATGGCGGCCTGGCGCCTCAATCACTACATTTACGTCCGTCTTAATTTAGAAAGCGATAATGTTATTGTAGCGGGACTTCAAACTTTTGTTGTTCCGAGTGACAGGGCTAGATGTGCGCTACCTTATCAGAGATGGTGGTCGCGCTTTATTTACTGCGGAATTCGACACGGACTTATTTCACATGATTTCTATTTTGGACTGCGTGCAGCGGTAATAAGATAGGCAACTGGAGAGAGGGGGGCTTCTTAGCACTGATTAATAGCTATCAACATTCGGCATTTCGAAATTATATTACTATATATAAATAAACTGATCCAAGATTAGTGGAGTACTTAATCTTGAAAAATAATTAAGCAGGTATCCTAGGTATTTGAGTCAACATATGTAAATAAATTATTTCTCAACTTGGCCAAAAAAAAAATAACAACCATCACTTAACAAATTATATATGTTTGTGTTAACGTTTAATAAATATTTAAATTGATCATCATCATCGCTATGACTCGCAAACGTGTATGGCCATTTCAATTCCAAGAACAGATAGATATTAAACCATTGATACATTTTATTTCGTAGACAACAAATAAATAATATAGTTCAACTTGTCTGAAAGTTTGGGAAGGTAATATTTTAATAGAAATTATATATTGGATTATTTCCACCATCTAATTTTATTTGTTAAATGCCTTTAAAAAAAAAAAAATCAAGCTTTATTTAAACTTTTAAAGTACATTCGACTTTTAATAATAGCAAACAGATTAGTGTATAATACTACCCCCCCCCCCGTAATATTATTCACTCCTCTTCTTCAGATATTTCTGACTTGATCAGTGATGGTACTGATATGGAAAATGAACCCTGATCTTTAGATGTAAGAATGTTGAGTTTAAGGTAAGGCTCTAACTAACTAACTTATTCTGTTAAAGACAATAGTCAGTGGGAAATTAACATACTTATCTATCAAAGTCCTGCTGCTTTCACCATTCTACATGAAATATCTAATTAGAGAATCACCTTAAATTCAATATTTATCAATCTAAAGATCCAGGTTTGATTATGCGCTAGTAATCTCACTGCCTTGGTCAGCAACAACACTTCAAGAAGAGAGGAGAATAATATCACTCACTTACATTATTGTTTTAATATATAAGAATTTTAAAAAGTCAGTTTTGTGTGTTTATGCGTCTTTAGCGCAAATCATAATTATATGATGTTATTTACTAACTTTGTGTGTTTTTGCTATCAGTTTAATGTATTTGAACATATTAAATAAATCTTGAATTTTTCTAAAGAAGACGTTTAACAATTAATATTACATGATGAAAATAGTCCAACATATAATTAGTAATCATCATCATCAACAATCATCAATCACAAGATGAAGATATCTCCAAGTTCAATCCATCTCAGATCTTTAGCTTCTCTTCTCCACATCACCCCTGCACACTCTTATTTCATCATCTATCTCACACATGGTCTTTTTCTGGGTCTTTTAAATCTCATGGAATCCAGTTTAAGATTTCAATTGTCCATTTATTATCGTCTCTTCTAGAAATATGCCCAGCCCAACTCCATTTCAGTCTTTTAATTTTTTCAATGAAGTCAGTAACACCTGTTTATTCTCTTACCCATATATCGTGTTTCCAATCTCTTCTTGTTACTCCTGACATTCATATCTCCATACTTATAATTAGTAATACAGTAGTGTAAACAGGAGGAGTTTAAAATGTAAAATATAGAACATAAAATAAATAATAATTAAATACTAGAGATGCGTTTTACAATGATTATCTAAACCATTCCATAAACCCTTAGTATCTCCAGATATAAAAGAGCTAGTCCATTATCTTGTTTATTTAGCATCAAAAATCGAAATAAAAAAACCCATTATACTGTTTTTTATTTATTTATATAAATGATAAAAAATAATAATAGTATCATATATAATAGATGTTGTAAAAATATGTATATACTATTAATTATATATTAAAAGTCTTTTCGGCATATGACTTTATGCCCTTATCAAATGTTAGACATCTATTTTAATAATAATAATAATAATAATAATAATAATAATAATAATAATAATAATAATAATAATGATGATGATGATGATGATGATGATGGTTAAAACAGATGTTTAACATATGATAAGGATATAAAATTATATGCCAAATAAGCTTTTAATATTTAATTATTAATATATATATTTTATAATAGCTGTTACATACTATACTTTTTTTTTTGTTTATTTGATATTTTCTGATGCTGCCTTTTAACTTCTGCAATAAACTTTTCTTTCTAAAAGACTTTAACATCTTATCTGTTCTCTGCCAAGTCTTTCCAATGGAAACCACAAAATCACACTTCTTGAAAGTGTCATCAAAATAAAATTTACAACATAAACAGTAACTTCCTTTTCTTTGAAACCATACTAGATTTTTTTCATATAATATTTTTTTTAGAAAGTCTTGTATCATTCATATGTTTTTTTCTGAAACTGTAATTTTTAGCAGTCAACTCTGTAATATCACATCTATCAAGCTGAAAAACCTATTGATTGATTCATCTTACAATCTTGATGTTCTTAGAATTTAATAGCATATATAAATACAAAAATTTTAATAATTTTATCACACTTCTGTAGGGAGTCCAAATCTTAATTTCATAAAATAAATTATGTAGACTAGCAGTCCTATATTCAACAAATTAGGTTTTCAATTATATTACTATATAAAATATCTTTTAACTTACAAGATGCACCAACAATATATTGGTGTCTATATTGCGCCTCAACATTTCTACTTAAAAGGTTACCAATGTATCTAAATTGGTTCTCAAACTATCTAAATTGGTTCTCAAAGTATTTAAATTGGTTCTCAAAGTATCTAAATTGGTTCTCAAAGTATCTAAATTGGTTCTCAAAGTATCTAAATTGGTTCTCAACTAGGTAACCACCTAGCTTATACCTTGTTGAAGATTTTTCCTCCATCAATAGGTTATAAAAAATTCAAGTTTTAAACCACTAAAACATAACATAATCACCATTCCCTATGCTGCTTATGCAAGCTGTTATAGCAACTCTCTCCATACAGTAGTGCCACCTAGAGCAAGCTCTAGTAATCAATGAATTCTAGATAGAAATTTTGATGCACAAACCTTATGGGTTATACTGGATCACAGTATTGTATGGAGAGAGTTTCTACTGATTCAAGATTTCTTTTGAATTGGAAACCGATATGACAATCATAAGCATACTGTAAATCTAGAAAGTAGAAGTTTTTAATTTTGGCTCTTAATTGACTCAATTTAAAGGCTTCACTAACAAAACTGCATTGGATCTTGATGTTTGCTTCATAAAGTCATTTCTAAACAGATCCAAAAACCCACAATCCTAAAAATTGAAAACAAACTTGGAACCATCACATCTTTTTTTTAAATACTAGTTTTATTTCAAATACTTGATTTTTTTTTACCTGCAGCAATAATACTTTCTCTAATTTTATTCTGTAGAGCTTGTGCCATTAATATTTGGTCGGTAGGTAATTAATTTCAAATAAGACCTGTTCCATTAATTAAGACAAATACCTTGATCAGAATAATTAAATATATATATATAATTTAAATACATGTATATTATCTATACTAACCTTAATATAATTAAAAAGACTTGAACCCAGGCTTTCAAGCTCCCCATATCTATCCATTCCATCTCATACAGCTGATACACATGACCACATACATGTGAAAAATAAATTATCTCCAATATTTATATTTTATGCTGAACCAGCACGGTTGGTCCAGATTACTCCACACATATATACAATCAGTACTCAGTTTATTATATTACGATAGAAAATCTTTAAACTTTAATGGATAGACTTCATTTTTCTCTACCCTCCAGCTTTTCAGCCATCCATAACATTGAAAATCTGAGAATGGAATACTCAAAGCCTTTGTTGATGCCAATATTATTGCCATACCCATTTATATATATATCATTTCTTTTGTTTTTAACATTTTTTTTGTATTTTCCTGGTCTACCCCCCCCCCCCATATATAACAGTAGACAATTCCCCTTACTGATGAAAGGGGCAAACTAGAAACTAGTCTGGGGATATTGGATGATTAGGCACTAGATAGGAAATTTATGCACACAGTTTCTTATATCCATTGATTACTATAGCTTGCACTGGGTGACACTACTATATGGAGAATTTGTCAATGGGATAGTGATGATAGTTATTAAATAACCAAAGACACTAAAATATATAGATACTGAACTGAGTTTAGATCTGTATGACTACACAAATGAATCAGTTTCGATTGAAAACATTATTGTATTTTCATCTTGGGCTCATAGCTTCATAATTAACTAAATAAGTAAAGATGGCTGCTGAGTTGCATTAGATGCTAAGATCTAGATACAGTGCTCTAAGATCCAAGGCTCTTCATTGACCAAAGCTACAAGCTAGTAACTAGTCTGGAGATATTGGATAAGTAGGCACTAGATAGGATTTTTTTACAGAAATTTTGCATCCATTGATTACTGAGGCTAACACTGGATGGCGCTACTACATGCAGAGTTTGCTATTGTTTTAACAGCTTGTGTAGGCATAGGAAATGGGTATCATCTGATAGTTTTAGTGATTTTAAAAACCATATATATTACATTTTTTTGATTTTCTAAAACCAATTTAAACCTTTGGTAGCTCGGAATCTATGACTAGAAACAACCTATTCAACAAAATATTTGAAAATATTTTTCCTGTATTACATAACAAAACTATTTCTTGATAATTATCATAATTTTATGTCTTTATTTCTAAAAACTGGAACAACAAAAGCATTCTTAAGATGATGTACACATTTTTCTAAGCCCATACAATCTTAAAAATTCAATATTTTGTAACTAACATATTCCACCTTATTTAAAAATTTCTCCCTGTATCTTATCAGAACTAGCTTTTTTTTTTCCTTTTCTGATTATATAAAGTGATGTTTTAATTTCACTGATCTGTACATTTGTGTCCAAATCTAAATACGTAGATAGAATAAATGTATTATTAAGTTTCACCATTTGAATTCTTGTACCATTACTCAAATGATGATATTTTACCTGTTCAAAATTTCTTATCATCATATGTGAAGGATATGATTTTGATATTTTTCAAATCAATACATTGTTTCAATGTAACAAAAAAAAAACAGGAACGTTTGTTAACAGTTTTAATCTGGCCAATCATTTCAAAACCTCATCATTTATTACACTTATCCCTTTAAATCTCTATATTGATCATGAAGCTTTATATTTATTTAGAATTTGTAGAATTCAACATTACTTTCAATAATTATGTTTCCACTATAGTATGAAGGTGTTTGTAATCTTTTTTCCCCATATTATTTCAACTTCCTTGTCTCATTCCCTCCATCTCACATTGATCTCTTTTTAGGTCTTTTACAATATTTAGGAATCCAGTTTAAAGTTTTAACCTCCATCTACTATCAACTTTTCTAGCATCAAATCCAGTCATTTCATTCTCTTAATGCTAACCATATGTCTCCAATACCTGTTTTTCTTCCATTCATATGGTTTACTTTGTAGCTTCAAACATACATCACTCCATACTTTATTGTATGATCTGAAGTCTTTGTATAACTCTTCAATTAAACTCCAAATATCTATTATGTATATATAAATCTGGTAAAATAGCACACAGGCGTATTTTTCTCTTTGTACCCAAGTTACTTTTATTGAAATTATTCAATCCCAGTTTCTAATTAATCTCACCCATAATTTTTTTATTCATATTAGTACCCTGACCAAAGTATTTGTAGTTGTTAACTTTTTTCCTAATTGATTATTAATCTTTATTTCCTTCTTAAGTAAAAACCAATCTTTCTTTTAGTATTGATTACGTCTTATTTTCTTACTTTATATGTAAACATTCTTGAAACATTTCCTGAAGCTCTGAAGCATTATTTGCAGAAATAACCACTTCAGCAGCAAAATCTAGATGATTTAAATAATTTCATTTAATTTTATATTTCTGTCCAAATCCATAATATATTTATATATTTCATATGTCTATTGCGTTGATTGGGAAGCGAACCCGGTCCCGCTGCTTGAAAGGCAGCTACGCTAACCATAAGGCCACCAACGGTTGACGATGCTTTTAAAATCAAAAACTTTTTTATAATCAATAACTCCAAAGAAATAACAGGGGATAAGAATACATACTCATTACTTTTTTCCTTAACTTCTCATGATACCTGTGACCCACTATGGTCAGACCGTCTTTAAAAGTAGCTTGTTCTTTTGGCTGGTTTGAGTTCAAACTTTTTTGTAGATAAGTTATAATTACAGATTTTGTAAAGAACCGGTAGGAGACTGATTGATTTTTGATTTATAATATCTTTTCGTATTTTTTTAAAAAAAATATCAATGTTGTTGTTTTCTTCCAATTATTTGGCATCTCTTTATTACTTAAACAATTGGTATACAATTTTTCTAAAATTATTTATTTCTTCATTGGCTTTTTAATATAGAGAATAAAAAAAAACATTTTTCTTTTTTATAAACAAAAGTACGTGTCGTAATCTTTTCATTTAAAATACTTGGCAGGTCAGATTATGTATTACAGGAATTATTATTATTTTTTTTTGCATTATTACTATACTTTATTTTACACTTGTGATGTGATGTGATGTACTGTAGCTTTTTCTTAAACGAAGTCAAGAATCTCTCAGCAATTATACCAAGAAAAACTTGCTAGCTACTTAATTTTACATTCCCCAGTCTAAGTTTTGCCATATTCTACTCCATCCCATTTCCACAACATAATCTTTGTCAACTCTACAGCCTTTATATCTAAATCCCCCTTATCTTTTTCCAAACCCAGCATAAAAAACAACAATCTACTTTCTGTATAATCACTTTTTTCATATTTATTTTTCCATAACTTCATTATATGTGCCCTTTCTGTTTTCAAACATTTACATCCAATTAACAAATGCCTAATATTTTCTATTCCTTCCTTACATAATTTACACACTAAATCACCCATATTTTTCCATTTACATGTATATTCTCTTATAGCTAAAGATCCCGTTCGAGCCTTAAACAATAAACTACTTTCCTTACTATTATCATATATTAACTCGCACCTAATATTATGTTTATTTCTATATATTTAAACTCTTTTTACTCTCCATACTAGTTCTCTTTTTCTCTAACCCCCTATTCTTTATTAATAAATCTATGCTTTTATCCCATTCCATACTACTATAACACTCAACAATCCTCCTAACACAATCATCCCATCTTTTGTACAAATATACTGATATAAATTTTTTATCCAAATCTTTTGCATACCGTATTACCTTTCTCACCCATCTTGTTGCCTGCCCTTTACTCATAACCCAATTGAATACTATTTTGGCTATTCTTTTATTATCCATAAACTGCAATCTACCAAACTCTTCATACAGTAGAGCCATCTATTGCAAGCCTTAGTAGTCAATGGATGAAAAAAGGTTTGTGCATAAAATCCCTATCTAGCGCCTACTCACCCAATATTCCCAGACCGCTTTTGGTTTTTATTTGTAAAGAGCCTAGGTCTGAGAACACTGAATCCTGATCTTAAAAACTAGTGCAACATCTAACAACCACTTTATACCTATTTAGTCAACTATAAAGCTATGAGTCTAAAATGAAAACAATGTTTTTAATCCAAGCTCATTTATTTGTATAGTCGTATACACTGAACCCAGTTGATAGGTGACTTGTTTTTTAAAAAAGAAGGATACCATAATGTATAGATATTAAACTGGGTTCAGATCTATGTCACTAAAGAAATGAGTTAGTTTGAATTGAAAACATTGCTTTATAATTGAATAAAAAGGTAAAAAGTGGCTACTGGAGGGTAGCATTAAATCCTAAGGTCTAAGTGCACTGATTTCAGATCTAAGGCTCTTCACTGATAAAAGACACAAGCTAGAAACTAGTCTGGGGATATTGGATGAGTAGGCACCAGATAGGGATTTTATGGATAAACCTTCTTGCATTCTTTGATTATAAAAGCTGTAACTTGATGGCACTATGATATTTGCTACTATATTAATAGCTTCTGTGAGCATAGGAAGTGATGATCATGTAATGTTTTATTTCATTTTTACTAATATTTCTTTTTCTTCTTATTGTTGAAACAACTTTCCTTTCAATATACAAATGTTATGTTATACTTTTAAGTCTTATTCTCTTCTACAATTTTTTTTTTACCAACTCACAGTTATATATTTTTACATTACCATTAGTTTTTTTGCCTATCATTTAAAATAATTCCAGATTTTCAATTCTTCTAAATAGCATATAAAAGCGATTTACCCACTGACGAAGAAGCTGCAAAAACCAAAATCAATTACATGGGCCAAGCGCTTTCGAGGTTTTCCCTCATATTCATGGCCAACATAAGTTATAAATCATTTATGTAGTATTGTTAACTAATAAAATATGCAAATGTGAATGCAAATTAGTTTGTCCATTTTTTCGAGATAGAAAAGCACGTGTTGTGTCTATTGATAGAATTGTTGTCACTGATAATAAAGTATGCCTCCTTGACTTTTCTTTTGCAGTCGTTGGCTTCAGAGCATACTATCTTGGGGTTGCCTGGTTCAAACACATGGCCAGCCTGCTTCTCGTGTTCCAAGAATATTGAGAAGTTATTGTTGTTCTTAATTGCTCTTCTGTAAGTATAAATGTGTTGAGCAGCTCTATTATGAACAGTGGCCTTGGTTTCCCCATAGTATGTGACACTGCATCCAGCCTGAGGGCATGAAATACTGTATATGACCTGGGGTGTCTGAGATGGATCTACTCTATCCTTCGAATTATTAATAAGTCTGTTAGTATTAGGAGGAGTGCGGAAGCCAACCTTAAATTAACCAGCCAAAGTCTTTATCATCTGTTGTGATAATTTGGGAATATAAGGGAGGGTAATTTGCGGTTTATCTTTACTTATGTGGTTAGCTATTGATTTTCTGTAAAATTGATCTATTTTCTTTGTAATTAATCTGTAGCTGAATCCGACACTTAATAAATCTTTTATATAGCATGCAATATTAGTCTTTCTATCAGCCTCAAATTTACACAAATTTTGGTTCCTAAATAAAAATGCGTTTAAACTTGCGAATTTATGTGCTGTAGGTGAAATGGATTTCCGGTGGGTAAAACCTCTGACCTCAAGAGGCTTAACAATCATGCAATAATGCAGAGCTCTGCCTTCTCTATGGACCAGCAAATCCAAATATTTTAGCTTCTGCCATTCGTTTTCCCTAGTGGTGTTTATAATCAATTTAGTTTGTAGTTGTAATTCATTTTTAATATTGGTGATTACATCTTTTGGAGCTGCCATAAACACATCATCTATATAACGCACGTAAATTAATCCAGCAGTGTTAGAGATGTATTTAGAAATGATTTGTTTTTCAAAAAAGTTTAAAAATATGCTAGAAATTACTCCACTTAAGGGAAGACCCATCGGCCAACCATCTTTCATATCATACCATCCACTCTCAAAAGTTGTAAAAATGTTATTGTCTAACCAATTAAGGAAAGCTAATATAAAGTTCATGCGCCCTATAAATATGTTATTTTTAAATAGTTTCATACCTCATCTGTTTATCATTCATCTCTGTGACTTATGTGAAAATTTTTAAAGAATTGCTATCTTTTTGTACGAATATCTTCTATATGTCAGTTTTAATTAACTTCTTACACGTGCAGTAGTTACAATATGAGCCATCATCTAAGTATCTTAATTCTTTAATACAATTTGAAAGTTCTAATTTAAATTCATCGGAGTATTTCTGAAGATTAGGAATATCAATTAGTAATACTATTTTTCACAAATGTTTTTGAGTTTCTAACTTAGGATTGACATCTATATCACACTAATAAGTGATTACAGTAAGAAACTCTTCATACAGTAGTGCCACCTAATGCAAATCATAGGAATCAATGGATGCAATAAGTTTGTGCATAAAATCCCTACTCATCTAATATTCCCAGATTAGTTTCTAGATTGTGGCAGTCATCAGTGAAAAGCCCTGGATCTGAAAGCACTGCACCTAAATCTTAGGATTTAATGCAACCCTCCAAGAGCCACCTTTGCTATAAAGCTAGAGGCTCCTCACTGATAAGAGTCACAAGCTAGAAACTGGTCTGAAGATATTGGATGATTAGGCATTAGATAGGAAATTTATGCACAACCTTCTTGCATCCATTGATTACTAAATGTTGCACTGGGTGGCGCTACTGTATGGAGAAGCCACAGTACATCACATCACATCACATCATCACATTACTGCCATTAACAACTTGAAAAAGCAATGGAAATGGTGATTATGTCATGTTTTGGTGGTCTAATAGGCGATAACTTCTTGTGTTGAATTTATTAAACACTTCATTTATAAAGTACCTATTTTCTATTAATCTAAATGTAATACATTCCTGTTGTATCTTTATCTAGATCCTTCATGTCCATTTAACTTTGAATTTTCTATTTTAAATCATAATGTATGGTTGTTTTTTTCTGCAAATCTTTTTGACATTATTTTTAAAATGTTGTTTAATCTGATTAAAGGCAATTTGTACATCTAAATAAAATAAAAATCTTTTTTGTTTCTAGATCAAAATGAGAATCTATTGATTCTGAATATATATCAGTAGTACTTTACATTAATTGAAATAACTAGTCACTCTATCTAAGATATCGTTATTTTCCATGCCAAATCCCTTTCCATTTGTGCTTCTAATATTTGTGCTTTTAAAGAAAATGCATATGTTCACTTTTCAAATTATCTCCTCATCTTCCCCTCCTCCACAATGTCCTATTTAATATTATATGAGTATCATTTCTTATGCTTATATAAGCTGTTAAAACAGTTTACTTAATACCAATTCTGCTTATACAATGATAGTGGCTATGGTTGTTAAATAACCAAAGATACCAAAATGTATAGTTACTGAACTGGGTTCAGATCTGTATGACTATATAAGTGGATGATCTGGGATTGAAAACAATATTGTGATTTCATTTTGGACTCACAGCTGTATAGTTAACTAAAAAGATAAAAAATACCTTCTGGAGGGTTGCATTAGATCCTAAGGTCTAGCTAGGTACAGTGCTCTCATATCCAAGGCTCTCATTGATGAAAATCACAAACTAGAAACTAATTTGGGGATTATGGATGAGTAGGCACTAGATAGAGATTCCTACCACAAACCTTCTTGGATCCATTGATTACTATGGCCTACACTAGGTGACACTACTGTATGAAAAGTTTGGTACTGTTTCACTTAATAGTGAACAGTTTTTATGCAATATTACTTGCTTGAAAATCATCTACAATTGTAGTTTGTTAAATAGAAGGTCATTATCAAAATGCAGCATTAATCCATACCCTTGTTATTCTTAGCACTCTCTGCTTTTGGTCACCAGGCTGACTGTGCTAGTTAATTTTCAACTTTGAGATGTGAAGCCTACAGTTGTTTCTTTTTTGTTATGGTAATATTTAGGTATTTATTCTGTCTTTAAGAATAACAAATTGATGAGATTTTTCAAGCATCTGAGAAAAAAGATTCTGACCTTAACCCAGAGGTAAGAAGCCAATAGAGTTGTTTATATTACTTGATTTAGCTTGGTGAGCAACATATATTCACTTACACTTGCATATCACATAGCTGTAATGACAAAAACATATCAGTAATAAATATTAGCAATTTGCTCAAGTGGGTTTTTATTTTATTTTAAATAATACCTTTATTAACAAAATACAGTATTTACATATATATTACAACAAAGATTTTCACGATTATAAAATGAAAATAAATCTTTTTTAAATCATATCATATATTGGTTTTCAGCATAGAAAAATTATTCCATCTATTAACTGTTTCAAGTTTTTAAATTATTCAACAAGATCTTTATCCACCAAAGCAGATAAATACTTTTCTGAACTAGATTGCCAATGTTTGGACAAAATCGTATCTTGGTCAAGACTAAAATTGTAATGAAGAACTGCTGTGTCTCAAGTAATGACAAGATTGTGCATGAATTAAAAACCGTTCATTCATATGTATATTTGATAGTAATTCAATCAAAATAAGAGATGAATTAACAAAAGCTTCTGTATTTTATTTTGTTTTACAGTCAGCTGATTTATTAAAACGATTTTAAAAGGAGAAAGGTCTTTCATAAGATTGAAATATTTTGTATTTTCCTACATTTGTTTAAACTGTTTGTCTCTTTAGAAAGTCTATTGAAAGTTTAAAAAGACCAAACGGTTTAAACAGATGTGAAATTCAGCATATCCCTCCCTTATGTGAGACCCATTTTGTTGCCTTTCTTCTTTTTATAAAATCATTTTTAATATTTACCAAGGCAATAAATCTAAAGCATGTGAGCTTAAAAATGAGAAGGTAGGGACCTCTACAAGTCTTAACCACAAGCTTACACATTGGAAGAAAAGAGTGGAAGCCTTATTTACTTGAATATACTTTCTATATAAATAGGTGAAGCTGAAGCGGTTAGATCTGAGAGCATGAAGCTATTAAATACTTTGAATTTTCAAGCGCACATGCATTAGGTTTATTGCCTTGGTAAATATTACTTAGTAATCAATGTGTGTTAAATAAATTTATAAAATCATTTTTAATAAATCAGCTGTCTGTAAAACAAAAGGAAATACAGAACTTTTTGTTAATTGATCTTGTATTCTAATTGGATGACTATAATATGAATAGTTGTTAATTCATGTGCAATCTTATTATTACTTGAAACACAACACTTCTTCATTATCACCTTAGTCTTGACAAAAATGAATGTGGTATCATGGGAACATTGACAATCTAATCCAGTGAAAGATTTTTTTCTTTGCATGGATGAAGAGCTGTTGAAGAATTTAAAAACTCTAAACATGATTCTTTCTGAGCTGGATGGAATAATTTCTCTACGCTGAAAATTAATACATGGCACTACCTCAAAAAGTTTTATTTCCACATATATTTTTGCTCTACACATCACCATAATTTATTTTTAATCCTCTGCCTTGCCTCATTCAAAGTCTTAAAAGACTTTTTAAAATCCATATTTAATATATAGATGGATCACTGCTTACCCACATTACTTTCAACAAGCTCTTTGGGAGATATCTTAGCCATCTGTTTAAAGGTTGCATTATGGGATAAAAAAGTTTAATAGGTTCTCTTATTTGTCTTTTCAAGTTTATAAATGAACTGAAATTCTTCTGGATTTTATTTATGTAAATGTCAAAATAAAAAATGTAAATAGATTTTTTCTTTGATCTTTCAATATATATATATATATATATATATATTGAAAGATCAAATATATATATATATATATATATATATATATATATATATACAGGCTCCAAACTCATCTTTGGTCTTTTATTCATAATAATTGTTGTTGGAGGATACCATTTTGATCAGATCAAGAATTTTTTTTTGGTTGACATCCTATTGAAAATTAATTAATATTCGTTTATTTGAATAAATATACAGATGAAATGAAGTAGTTTTGTTTGATTAGACCAATAATTTTAGACCAATAACTTATCACACTTATAATTTCAGTTTGAAGCTGGAAAAGTTTTTTCATATATGTTAAATGAAAATTTCTTAACTATATATTGATCTCAGTGCTATACTTTTTCCATGTTTGGCTTAGACCTTTGGCCATATGGAGGCTTCAAAACTGAATATCCCTGAATTGATTCTCAGCAAAGTAAGGTAAGAAGACAAAAGTGATTCTCCATTCTACTGCCATCTAGTGTAAGTTTGAGTAATAATTATTTGTTTCACATGTGAAATATTTATTTTTGTAATTATATCCTAATAGGGATATTATATTGTGAGTGTTACAAATAAAAACATGGAAGGTACAAATAGGTTTGACAAGAAAAATAGCATTCTTGTCTAGTCTAAGTATTATTCTAGAAGTAATGCAGAGTGACTCCGTAAAGATAGAAGAAACAGCTGGTAAAACAATTTTCCACCTAATGGTTTGGATATTGTTGCAAAGTGTTTTTTAATACTCCATTCACCCCAGAAAGTGTGATGATCTTAACTAGTGGAAGACTATTTACTCTGTCTAGAAAATCAAAAATGACACTGATTGGAATATCCAGAATTATCCAATTAGATTAAGAGATTAATGTTGCAGAGAATATGGAATTATCTGCTTTAATGAAGCAAACCATGACATGGGGTAAGAAGTAGATTCTACTGTAAAACCTGCCAAGACCTACTGTATAAAGTATCCATTGTCACCAATACCTAAAGAAGATAAACACCATCAGAATTGGATTACTGAAGATTTATTCTTATATATGTAATAACTGAAACACATGCTTATTATATACCTGTGTCTATATATGTAATATATAGGATATATGAGCACAGACTTTCAAATGACCCACCACTCTCTCTCTCATAACACTGATACACTTGAACACATATATGTTGAAAAGATAAATAATCACCAATATACGTATTTCATGCTAAACCAGCAATCATCAGTTGGTCCAGATTACCATCTCTACACATATATGCTATAAATGCTCAGATATATATTAAGATAGCCAATCCTCATACTTTAATGGACAGGTTTCATTCTACTCCACCCTCCAACTCTGTGATTATTTATCTTTTCAACATATATGTGTTCAAGTATATCAGTGTTATGAGAGAGAGTGGTGGGTCATTTGAAAGTCTGTGCTCATATATCTTATATATGGTAAATGTATCATATGTAAAAAAAATCATGGCTCAAAACTTTACAAATTTAAGATAGTTGGTAAAATCTTATCAATATTGTTATTAAAAAGTCTTATGTTTTAATCTCTCTCCATTCATGGCTCCCAGCCCTGTTACTTATACAAAAGAGCTTTGAATAATCTGAATATAATCCCATCTTTTTAGAACACCAAAGGTCCACCAGCCATATATTTGAACCATCTTCTGCTTTTATCACATGCATAGAATGTCATGATTTTAAACACAAAATCAAAGAAGCATGGATTATAGCTAACAACACCTATGCCATAAACCAGAAAGAAGCATGCTTCTCTCTCTCTCCAAAAATTGATCTTTCTAATCGACTTTGCATAAATTTAAATATTTGTCACACACATTTTCTATCATACACAATCCACTTGCTATGATTATGAAAAGACAAAACTTCTCAAAGCACTCAACCAATTAATATTACAATTTGTACTTAGATTCATCATTGCCTGTGTTTTAGCACCTTTGGACATATTACTTGTTTAATTGAAAAGTCTATGTTTTACTTATTCTTACAATATTTTCCCCCTTAATTCAATATTTTATGTATTATATTTATTTGGCATCAGTTGAGAATGTATAAGCAACTAATTATTATTTTATTTATCTATTGTAAATAAATTATCTTATTTTTTTTATTATTAACCAATTTACTTTGCGTTGCTTTTCAAACGCATTCCAAACAAATGCTATCAATATCCACAAACTCTGAAAAATTACACAATCCACTGGGGGCATGCAGAAATGATAGTAATAATTTATAAATGATGATGATCAGTTTAGTTTGTGACCTACAGATTTTCTATTATGTTGAATCTAGAAAAATAAATTAAAATACTTTTGGAATAATTAAACTTAACATTTAGTGCTAAGTTATATGCCTGCATATGATCATCATCACAGATAATTTGATAATATTATTGGATATTTTGAATTTAACCATTTTATTTGAACTCTATATTGAATATTTACATTTCATATCATTATTTATATTAACCATCATTTCATATTAATTATTTATTATTCGTGGTTTCTTTTTATTCCTTATAATGCCAATTAGTAAATCCTTATATGAATATTATTTATTTAACATGTATCCTAGACAATGTTGTCAAAATGACTGCATCCAAGTAATGTCACTCTTGTAAATTGAATTGCAGTAACTTTCTGTGGGCAAACACCAAACTATGATGATGAATATGTGTGGATAAAGATCTGAGCCAAGTGATAAAGTTTGGTTCCACAAGAAATACATTTTGTCGTTCATTTGTGTGTTATATACGTCTTGTTGCTAATTATGTTTATATACGTCTTTATTATATGTTTTAAGAAAGTCGAGTTTAGAAGTTCTATTACGTATTTTAAATAATGACATAAGACTTCTTTTAGTAATGTGACTCATTAGTTAAAAAAACAAACAAACGTGCGTGTGGAAAAGGAATTGGGTTAGGTTGTAATAATGAAATTATAATAAATCGTAATAAATTATGTAATAAAATCAAATGATTGTTTTTAACAAATGAAAAAAGATTGATTTAAACATTTCTAAAAAACAATTTTGTCAAAATTCATTGTGCTAAGTCTATTGTTTACTTATTAGCTGTAAAATGATATTCAGGAAACGGTGGTAGAATTCTACCTGTTAAACCCCAAGCATCACGTTTGAATATTTTAATAAAGTCTTAAATAGTTTTGTTTTTTAAAAATTAACAATAAAAAATAATATATATTTCATAGAAGTTTATAAACACAAATAAAATGATATAATATCTAAATCAAAGCACTCTGGGACCTCCCAACAGCTATTCAAAGCTTTTGTAACTACTCCCTTCCTCCACTGATGATCCAACAAATTCGCTGCCAATAAGTTAAATATTAAACTAAATATTTTAATATTTGTCTGATATTCATATGTCATTTAGCTTCACTAACTATAGTCACATCCTGGATTCTCTTGAGATGATAATTTTTGAGGTATTTTTCTATTATATAATATATGCATGAGCCTGCTTATAAACATGTATATTTAAATAAATTGAGCACACAGAAATATATGTACTCATATTAGGAAAAATATAAACTCCAATTATAGTATCATCAAACATTCATTGTTTTAACACCATCTTGTTCCACAGGATGCAATCATTTTGGAAAAATTTTTTCTTAGCTACCCAAAGAGTTACCAAAATATATATTCGAATGACTTATTACTTGTGAGTATTGGAAATGCTAGCAGAGTCAATCCTAAGACCCCACATTCCAAAATCAGACACTATACCACTGTGATAACCATGCAAGTCAGTGCTATCAATCATCTATGATATGGTAAACACTATTATTTTCATCACTGATGAATGAACATTCTATCCCAATATCAATACCTATTTGTTGATTCACAAGCCTTCTCACAAATTTCTCTTTCTAATAGCTCCATCTACTTCATTTGTTCAATTTTTTTTGTATACTCTCTTATCATTCCTGAAAGTTTCCAAATTAATATTAGATGGTAATCTTTCTTGAGACAGGATCTATGCATGTCATATTATTTCAATTGTCTTGTTTTGATATCAATCATTATATCATTTTAATATTCATTATTTGTTGAATTCTTTTACTGTTTCTCCAATGTTTACTTGATTTTACTCACTTCATTTCCAATAATCCATTTTTATAATCGTCAATTCTCTTTAAATTATTTCCATCAAATTCCAAACCTCATTTTTATACATATGATACTTTTTACTATAGTGTCTTATATTCAATGCCCTTTATTGATTGTATATATATTCTGATTCCACAATATCTCTATTTATTATTATTATAAATTTGCTTTTCAGTTCATTTCTTACTGTTTAGCAGCTTCATCTGTTTGATGTTCATACCTATATATTATATTCCTTAAATTTTCAACTCCATCTTTCAATATTATATTCTGATGCATTTCTTCAATGCATATGATTTTCATCACATTTGTTTTCAGATCCCTTGTCAATGTTCCACTATTAATGTTTGAGCCATATAGCTTAAATTATCATGATTCTGAACCAAATTGATCATCATCATGTCACAATGTATAAAGAGGTTTATTATTATGCAGATTAATTAAAAAATGAGCTAGTAGTAAAATAGTTAATATCAAGTTAATCAATTTAATGCTACTAAAATAAGAAAGCTTTATGTTTATATGGATGATTAGTTTATGCTTTTGACAGTTGATAAAGATGTCCTCAAAGGGATGCATGCCATAGTATGATCGATTAGTTTCTATATTATATGGTGAATGAATAATGAATGCTTTAAGTATTATGATTAAAGTTTTTATTTGTCCAAATTTGTTTGTGTTAATTTATTTAATTATGCATTTAGTTGTTTCATTTATTTATCTAGGTTTATATGAGTATACCTATTCTAAAGATTAACCATACTGAAGTAGGTTAATTTATAGTTGGTCGTTCACTGCTTTTTAATGATTTAATATCAAATCAGTTGATTTAAAATTACTATAAAAATAACAATTAACTAATATAAATGTAATTTCTATTAAAGCAATTAATACATTATATAATAGCATATATGCACAAATAAAAATAGGAAATATGATTTTGAATATAATAAAGATAACTGAAAGATTCAAATAGAGATACTACATCATCTACATTATTAAAACTATATCAAGAACAAACTTTTAAAAATATGGATAAGGTAATGTAGCAAAATGGGAATTCATCTGTATAATAATAAAAAAAATTATACATTGTGATATGCTGATGGACAAATACTTTTGGTTCAGAATCATGATGATTTAAACTATGTGGCTCAAACATTAACAATGAAACATTGAAAAGGAGATTGAAAATAAATATAATGAAAACCATATTTATTGAATGAATGCATCAGAATATAATGTTGGAAAATGGAATTTAAATGTAAGGAATATATTGGGTATGAATATCAAACTGATGAAGGTGTTAAATAAAAGAAAATGATACTGGGAAGAAATTTTCTAATAATCATAAATAAGATACCATGGAATGATAATATATCTACAATCAATAAAAGACCTATTTACTAAAAAAATATAAAAAAGAGTAGCCCTGGGAAAAATTCCATCCAAAAGCATGACTATTTCAGCCTGTGTTAACTTCATATGCAAATTATAATGTAACATGGATAAATTTATCTGTTATATTTACAGACCAGTTTTTAAATATTTAAAATGATCAAATGTGATTTTTTAAAATATTATTCATTTATAAAATTAAATTTAAAAAAATCAAATCCACCTTACTGAGTTTTAGTATAAAATGAATATTTTATAAAACAGAACAGTTGAGCATTTCTGAAAACTCTCACCAGATGGAAGAATAGGAAAATGTTAGAATGCAAGAGGATTAATTTAAAATAATCATTAAAAGTTTCTGCTAAATTCATAAGTAAAATATCATACCAACATGTTAAGAGATAACAACACATGGGTAATTGGAATCCCAATCAAAGTAGTATCTTCTATTGTTTTATGATTATTATAAATTATTGTCTCACAGGTGTGTATGAATTTGAATATTGATATTGAAGCCATCTGTGTGTATGTACCCACAAAGCTTCATGATATTTATTTCAATGCAATAAAATCAACCTAGGGTGATAGATCTAATAGGTATTTTTTCACTCTCATTATAAAAAAACAATATGTATTTGCAGATGTGCGTATGGTTAAATTATAGTACACATATATATTGTTAATATTAAAATATATATTCATTTGTATATTTGGAAAAGAAAATACATTTTTATATGTTTTTCCAAAAAATAGAAAAATAAAGTGAGTCAGTTGATAATTAAAACATTTACTCACAGTGTTGCTAAAAATTTAGCAAAAGTCAGAATTCTGTAAGTCTTTGGTAGAACTTTGTAAAATCCATTTTCATAGAGATGCAAACAACTTCTTGTCTTTAGGAGCATGTAAGTCCTCTGACATGATCGTGGTAATAGGGTTTGTTAAAGAAGTGTGAACTAAGAATTAGTCAACCTAAGTTTTCTGACAAAGATAATTTCTAAACAGAAAAAGAAACAATCTGGGAAATTAAAAGTTTGTAAAAGCTTGTAAATTAATGTAATATTTGGTGTTTTGCTGAAAAAATTTGGTTTTGATAGGCATATATATATTGGGTAATATTTTATATATATTTTCTGAACTGCTGAGCGTAACAGACTTCATGCTAGTTTCAGTATTACAATGGCTCATGAGTAGTAGCAGAGTTAGTAGTCCTTGTTCGATGATCTCTGGGGGAAGAGAGTGCATCTTCGGTATGGAGAGAACCTATCAATTCCATGATGCTGCTGCACAAGAATGGGAGACAGTACCATCTTCAAATCCAATCCTTTCCTAATGTCCAATAAACTGAGAGCCTGCCCAGAACTAAGTCTCAAAAATTGTACCATCATGCCTCATCAAAGTAATCATCCATAAACAGCTGCCAATGCAAGTAATGAACTCTTAACCTTTAAAGGTAAAATATTCAGAATACATATAATATATAAATTTAACACTTCAAACTCATAACTACTCTGTAAGAAAACCTTCATTCCAAATGGAAATGTAATTTAGAAACATTAATCTATATATAATTGTTGTAATCCTCTGTTAACAGATCAGTCTATAAAAGAATTTAATTTCTAATTGTAAATAGTACAAAATTCTGTAAACTTTATAGCATTAATTTTTGATTTCTTTTGAAGTCACATTACTTTTCTTTAGCCATTAATATATGTATTTTATTGGTGTTAATATTATCTATATTATTAATATGCCAAACTCAACAAGCATTGGAAGAATGATATTTTAATATTTAATAAATTAAGGCATAAATTGTGTTTCTTTTGTCTCCAATCTTTAGTATGGGGAGAAATAATTATTTTAGAACTTTAAATAACTAGCGCAAGCTTGATGTCATGAAATCATTCATCCAAATCCATGCCAGTTAAAATTTGTCATTTGTTTGTTTAATAAAAATAACAGGGAAAGCAGATAATTTAATCGAACTTGAAATCTTCTTATATATGTAGTAATTAAATAAGTCTACATCTACTGAAATACTATATATGTGTGTGTTTATTCTTGGATTAAAGAAATATCCATATTTTTAAGATGTAAATTGGCAATGTTATGTATTCTGAAAGTGTGTTCATTCCATTATATATAGATATCTCATAACACATACATCTAGGGGAAAGTACTGTCTTGGCAGGTGTAACTTGTTGCCCCCTTAGAAATTTAATATAATTTATAATTAAGCTTTATATTTAATCACATAGGCATTTTATAGCACATGGAATATGGTTATCCTGATTTTCACATCATTGCTTAATTTATTAAATTTTAAATACAAGCTTAAATATCTATCCAAGTATGAGTTAATACCTTTTGGCATGTATAGCAGTGTTGCTTAGTAGAATAATCAATGCATACATACGTTCGATAAATAAATATATGTTGAGTAATGTTTATGCAAGCTGCCAGATGAATATTTGACCAGTACTGGAGAGAGCCATATTTTTGGAGCAGATAAATGGGTACTCTATGATGATAGGGATTCGTAACTCCAGCTTCCAGTTTCCTGCATATACCATCCTGAGGGTGGACATCTCTTCATAGGAGTATATATATATATGTCATATTATTTTTACTATTTGCGGGATATTCCGTGTAGTGAAAAAGCTAAATGCTGATGTTTCAGTACAATATCAAGTACCTTCCTCAGAGTGTCCTCTTTCTCAAATCATAAGAATGCATGTGAGATTTAAAATCGTTTTTATCGTTTTCTTTCTCCTCATATTTAAATTCAATGGGTTGAGAAGTTTTAAAATTTATTTTCTCTTCCAATAGTTTCTTCCAAATGTTGTTAATCTTCTTTAACTCACACCTTGGAAGAAACTATTGGAAGAGAAAATAAATTTTAAAACTTCTCAACCAATAGAATTTAAATATGAGGAGAAAGAAAACGATAAAAACGATTTTAAATCTCACATGCATTCTTATGATTTGAGAAAGAGGACGCTTTGAGGAAGGTACTTGATATTGTACTGAAACATCAGCATTTAGCTTTTTTACTACACAGAATATCCTGCAAATAGTAATAATAATATGACATCTTTTATCCGTGAAAACATTAGAATTAACATATATATATATATATATATTGTTATTTGATAATGGAGATTGGCCTATACAGCCAATGCCAATAATAATGTAGCCAACACAGAATTCAACACCAGATACCACTGTTTTCTGTAATTAGGTTTATTAATCATGCCTGTTAGTAATGTTGTGTAGGATGGATAAACCATGTCTATAATGTAATGGTTAATAATAAAGGGAACTAGAATTATGCTTTGTTCCATAACTCCTGCTGGGATTAATAAAATAAATATAATAATAAAGATATTTATGCATGCCAATTGTTTTATATGTTTTGGAAATAAATGTAATAATAAAGATATTGAATCAAGTTGTTTCATATAATATTTAAAATAAAAATAATAAATTATATACTTAACTTTCTCTATGTATGTAAAAATGCACGTCAATGTATTATATATATTTCTGGCTGATAACTTAATCTATTATATAACCAAGTATCTAATCGATCCTTAGTAATTGGCATATTCATTTTATAGTGGCATATTTTTGATGAAATTGTTAACATATAGTTCATTTGTAAGGCTCTTATACTTGTTATATTGATATCCAAATATTGTTATTGATATCCAAGTATTGTTATTGATAACACTTAGTTCACTTGTAATGTATCTTACTGATATCCAGATATTATTGTCAATGCTAACTTACAGTTCATTTGTAATGCTCTTATACTACTGATGTCAAAATATTATCATCTTTGTTAACATATAGTTCATTTGTAATGCTCTTTTAGTGCCATACTGATATGCAAGTATTATGGTCATTGTTTATATACATATCATACTGGTATCCAAATATTGTTATGATTATTAACATATAGTTCATTTGTAATGCTCTTATAGTGTCATACTGATATCCAAATATTGTTATCATTGTTAACCTATATCTCATTGAATTTGTTATTAATAAATTATGTATATTTGTGTTTATTAATTTCTCAGTGTCTTTCCATTATTCATCACATCCACCCAACTATATCCACACCTAATTAAGTGATCTATGAGTCTGCTCAGAACCCCTGAAGTGTGTTGAAATGGTATTATGGGCATTGTCAAAGTATTAAGTTCTTATGCAAGAGCTAGTTAGTATATGATCAAATTAATTTAGTAACTAATTCATGACTGAGACTGAGATTGAATCATTGGAGTCCTTGTTCTACCCTGTTCACTGGAACCAAAGGGAATTGATTACTATTAGTAGCAACAGAAGCATTGATCAGATAGTGGAGATTTTGGAGCACTGGCAAATAGGTTAAAGTCTAGTACCATTCTGTGACTACAATAACCTGAACATGCTGGGCTTGATGTACTTCAGTGGGTCTCTGAATCTTGTTGGCTGAACACATGATTTTGACCATCACAATATATAGATTCTAGATTCTATTTGCCAATAATTTTAAATATATTTATCTTTTTATTTTGCCAAAGATATAATAATAAAATACTATATCAAAAAATATTTGAATAATTTTTTTTTAAGATAGATCAAATGAAAGCTTAGGATATTATTATTATTATTATTACTATTATTATTATTATTATTATTATTATTATTATTATTATTATTATTATTATTATTATTATTATTATTATTATTATTATTATTATTATTATTATTATTATTAGTAGTAGTAGTAGTAGTAGTAGTAGGAGGAGGAGGAGGAGGAGGAGAAGGAGGAGGAGTAGGAGGAGTAGGAGTAATAGTAGTAGTAGGAGTAGTAATAGTAGTAGTAGGAGTAGTAGTAGGAATAGTAGTAGGAGTAATAGTAGTAGTAGCAGTAGCAGCAGCAGTAGTAGTAGTAGCAGTAGCAGTAGCAGTAGCAGTAGTAGTAGTAGTAGTAGTAGTAGTTAGTCATTACTTAATTTTATATTATATTTCATTTGTGTATATTTCATAATAAAACTATATTGTTATTAGCATGGTGTTTCTTATTCTCATTCATTCAGTTTTAATATAATTTATCCAATGTGCTTCAAACACCTTTTAGCAAACTCTTTATTTGTACACACACACACACACACATATATATATATATATATATATATATACGTTGTTTTAATTGTGTTTTGTTTATTATATCATAGCTCTGAAGAAGACTGTAGGTCAGTTGAAATGTATGTACAAATAAAGAGTTTTCTAAAAAGTGTTTGAAGCAGGTTGGATAAATTATATTTATGGGATATTAAGGCAAAAATAAGGAAATGTGTGATTTTGGTTCATTCACTTTTATTATATTTGGGAATCTCAGCACTTCTGGTGAGCTTATGATACCACTTCATCATGTGCTTTCTTATTGTTAGTAGCACAACTAATTTTTCCCTTGTAATCTGTATTTTACATGTCATAAGGGTTAATGAAGTTTAGCATGGATATGCAATGGGTAAATATCTCAATTAGCATGGCAATCATAAATTAGAAATAGCTGCCAGTTAGGATAAATAAATAATCTCTGATTTTTTGATTATATGTTTTGTCATTCCTGCACTCTATTATATAAAATGAGAAATCAAAATACACATTCTTTATTCAAATCCAGTCAGTGCATATACTTTCTCTACTTGATCCCATTGCAATATATATAATTGTCATTAAATTTGAGTAATTTCTATGTGAATATGAAATATGCGTATATTTATATATATAGGAGTATATGAAAAAGAGGCTAAAGAACTTTAAAAAAAAAGAATCAGTTATAAATGTAAAAAGGAAGAAGAAAGTTATACAAAGGTGAGTAAAATAAATAAGTCAATGAAAAATGAGAATAATTAATAAAGATAGGAATAGGAATAAATAAAAATTATTAATAAAAGAATAAGTATAGATAAATAATAAAAAGCAAGAAAAAAATTAGATTAATAGGTATAAAATGAAAAATAAAATAGAAAAATTATAGATATATTAAAGAATAATGTAGAATGATAGATATGATAGAAGAAATAAAAAAATAAAAAGGAAATAGAAATAATAAAAAAATAATAGAGTTAAAAATAAAATATGATTATGAATAAGAATAATGTAAAATATGTGTATATGTATATGCAATGGTTATATCTTATATGCATAAATGTTGAAGACTGCAGGGCAGTTGAAACTGTTAAAAAAATAAAGAAGGAAATATATAAAAAATTGCATTAGAGTATATGAGATCATAAAAAAGTAATTTCTAGTCAAGCATTGGTGGTCAAGAGGTCAGTGTGACTTCCTCACAAGTAGTTACCCGGGTTGTGGGTTCGCTTCCCTGCCGATGCTATGACACATGAAAAAAAAAAAAGTAATTTCTATGTGTATAAATATTTTTTGGGTTTTGTTAAATTAGATACTATCAAATACTAATTAAAAATATAGTCCACATGGAAGAATGATTTGTTTCTGGTAGAATTTCAGAAAAGTTGTGAGTCTTCAAAGTCTTCATCCACCTGAAAATATTGTCTAATTTACTGCTTATATATCTCACAAATGCTGAGATAAATATAGATATATCTTTTATCTTTAAGAACATTCAGACAAAAGATATTGTCTGGTTGTTAGAGAATGTAATTTAACTTGTCTATCCATTTGTTATTAATTAACTAATGACAATATTGCCAGATGTTTTTCTTTAATCATTATATGATTATTTCCTTTTGCTGGGTTCGTTTGCAGTTTTCATTTTGAAAAATTACATTCATCTAATAGGTGAAACCATGCGTAAGGTGAAATGTTTGGAAATTTTGATTACCTGTACTTCACTTTTATTTGAAGAAAAAATATTATTGCTGACTAACAAATCAGTATCATTTCTCACAATCATATGAGATATCTCCAAGATGTTTAACGTTGCAACTAATGCAATACCAAAACAATAGTATCAAGTGCAGGTATAAGATTGTATATATAGTGTAAATACACATTTTTATCTGAAGATTTGTGATGTTGATATATTATTAGGTGTGATATGTTGGACTATTTCCATCATCTATGAGTGAATGATGAATGTGTAGAAAATTTTAAACTTTATTTAAACATTCCAAATACAAACAATTTGTTAGTAATAACACAAAAATAGACAACACTGATTAGTAATTACACAATATTTTGAATATTGTTATTCTCCACTTTTCTTCAGGTGTTACTGGCCTATATATACACAGTGATGATATTCACACAGAAGTCGAACTTGTACCTTTAGATTCTTGAATATCAAATTTAAGGCAAACGCTCTAACCAACTGAGCTATTCTGTCAGAGGCCTTACACATTTTTGTGTTTGTTGTAATAAATAAATATTAATAATTGTATTACACAATTTTGTTCTTATATCATACTCCCCTGTAAACACAACAGTTTGGCCCAGTCGACAGAATAACAAAAAAAAAAATTTTTTTTCTCCATGGCTTTTATATAAATGCATTAAAAATAAAAAAATTTTCTTCAGTCTACATGACCAAAAGCATGGGATGCTTATGTTTAGAAATAGTTTTAGTCTCACTTTTCATCAATTTTTAGGGGCTTCTTATCAAGCGGAAATTGTAATTAAATATTTTTAACTTAGTATTTTTTGTTAATTTGCTGTGATGTGTAGAAAAATATATTTCTAATTTTTATTTATGTAAAGTATATAAAAATATTTTTTAGAAAAATGAATTTCCCATGATTTTATTGTGAACATTGATAATAACATGAAAGGCTGAAACCTTTGTCAGAGGCGCCTTAAAAATGCTTATATGACAGCCAATCAGATGCAACAATGACTACACAAAACAAAACACAAGGCAAAGATTTTATGAGAAAAAGATGGTCCCGCCTTCTTCTCTACTTAAATTTATATATAAATAAACCAGTCTCAAGCATTTTGACCTAATAGCATAAAGCTTTAAACACCTTCACATTTAACTCACTAAATCTTATACATAAATAAACAACGTGAAATCTTTCGATGATTTACTACGAAGTAATTTTCAAATCCAATGAATTGATAATAACAAATATAAATATATTTATTTATTAAGCACAAACAGATTATATAATAATAATGTGAAAGGCTGAAAACTTTGCCAGATGCGCCTTGATTAAAATTGTTTTTTTATTTTTTAAGGTTAATAAAAGTTTTTATTTATTTTCTAGTTTTGAGTTGTATATATATATATATTACTTGAATTATCAAAACAAGATGCATTTATTTAAATTATATTTTGAAAATGCTGAATAAATTGCATATGTTTTAAATGAAAGCAATGTAAAAAAATTTAAATTTAATTTTTTTACTAAAATTGTTTGCAAACTCTAAACATTGGAGTATATACATGTGAAGTTTTACTAGTTCAGGAATTGGGAAATGACAATTGAGTTATAACATTTTATCTAGATTAAAAACAAAGTAACTTAAATAAAACCATATTATAATATGATCTTCAGATCAGACATCACGTAACATTGAGTTCTAATGGTTGAGTTTAAATTCGGAATCCTTTAACAATGAGTCCATCACTCTTTCTTTGTTTAACCAACTTTGATCTTAACGTTACTATTTTAATTTGGCTCGTTTTCTTCTATGTTTTCATCATTTTTTAAATGTTTTTAACAACTTTTTTTATATGTAAGTGTACATTCAGATATAACTTTATTATGAGTGAATAAATGTTTTAGATGTAATGTGTGAGAGAATATATTATATTACTTCTGACATACTGATGAATACTAATAATGTATACTATGTAGATGTCGAGTTCTAGGAAATGATGTTAAAGCATGATCAAGCGTATTTGATTGCTTATATGGTACTTAGAGATCAATCTCAAAATCCTATGGATGAACAGTTCTACTATATCTATATTGGTTTACAGTTTATAAGATGCTTTTACTAATACATAAACACAGCAACACACTCATGCCAACCCGTGTGGAGGAAGGAATCACTTATACTCTTATATACTAGGTTTGAAACATTATCAATTAGCGCATGTGCTTGTACTATTTTTCAAAACATCTTTGCGTGAATTTATTTTTTTATTAAATGTGTTCGTTGAGTTGTTTAAAAGATTATAAAATGGTAGCTTTTTCATATTTCAACACCAGCATATTTATTAGTTGGCGTCAAACAGACTACAAGTGCTATTATTTTAAAAAGAAATAGAGGAAGCAAAAAAAAAAAAAAATTAAAGTAGAAAGAAGGAAGATTTAACATCTGTTAGTCACTCGCTGTAATTCACATCAGATTTGAAAAAGTATTCGGTGGAGACTGGAGCTTGTTATAAAATATTAATATCTTTACTGTTCTTCCGGTAGAATAAGTGAAATTTTCCTTTTAAACTCAGTTAAGGTGGAATAACATCGGTCGTATTTCATTGACACCGTCAGAAAAACATAAAAATGAAAGATGAAGGAAGAAAAAATATATTTGAAATAAATGCTTTTTTGGAAATAATGCCGAAGAAAGACTTTACTCACAGAGTAAGTAGAAATAATTTTAATGTAACTTTTTTAAAAGCATTTTCATAATTAGTTAGCTTTTAAAAATGAATTGCTGAAAATGTATATATATTTCTCTTTATTGTATAATTATAAGCATCGAATGTATATATTACAAAACGATATTTATAAAGAGACTTATGAGACGCTACATGACAGTCCTATTACTTTAGCTCTTCTCTCGTTTTGCTGCAAATAAGCCACCCATAATTTTAGGCCTCTGTTTTATATATTATAAATATTAGAACAGAGTTTTTAAAATTAATTTTTTATTAATAATATTTAATAATGTAATTATTTATTTATGGGAATCTCATCAACAGATTAACACAACCCAGGCTGTTGGTCACTCATCTATTTCATTAAAAAAAAAAGGCTATGGATTTATTGCTCGGTAATTCATAAGGAGTTAGGGCGACGACCTGCGAGCGCCCGAATCGATCCTGGGACTTGCCGATCCTAAGACAGATGCATTACCAACTGCGTCAAACCGCGCAGAACATCTATTTCATAAATGGAATTTAACAATCACTGACTATGCAAATATAGACAAACACAAACCATAAAACACATAATTGATTACTGTTAAATATACGACTTCAATTACAAAATTAAAGGAGTTAATCTCTACACGTTTCTTTATTTTGCTAATAGGTGTATTTAAATAAAATTATACCCTAAAATAGATAAGAATACAAAAAGTAATATATTTAAATAATAATGTATATTTTGTTATCTATTATTATTATTTTATTAAATTTAAAAAAGATATTTTTAACATTAGGCTCACACTAGGTGTATAATTCAAACAGTAAACATAGTATCTTAATAATTTTTATTAGGCGTTCGTTAGATTAATGAAAAAATATTTCTGTAGAGTAATTTTCAATACATCACTCTCAAGCAAGTTAAGGACTGGTTTTTATTGGCTTTTAACACCTTGTGGAGAGTGGGATCATAAACCTATGACCAAAGGCATGTGAAAAAGACGGCGAAGTGAAAATCACACTGCGGCTATATTTTTCATTAAGTAAACATAGTGAATATAATTTTTCCACAGACACTATCCTAATGAAAAAAAAAAAACAACCTCATTATGCAAACACGTATTTAGAGAGACTATAGAACTATATATATATACACGCACACATATTTAATATATTGACAACTGTGTCCAAACCTTTTAGTATTTTTTTTTTCCAAGTAGCTGAACATTTTTAAACAATTAATATTAAGCTATTTTTTAATAACTGGTTACTAAGCTATCCTTATGTTGTTTTGAAACCACAATTAGTAACCAAGTTAGGCAAAGGAAAAATGCCGTTAACTTTGATTGTTTCTATATATTGATTAAATTTCTGACTTATAATAAAATTTAAACTCAATTTCATTTTCCCACTTACTTCTCCTCCTCCAGTAATTATTCATAAACGGATATATACCTTTATATATATATGATTGTTTTCCTTTTATTTTTCCATTCTTTCTTTTATAAATACTGTATTCATTTTAAATAATTGATTATTTAATATTGCCTATATCATGCAGTGATGTTATTTTGCTAACGTCTGCCAATAGAAAAGCCGTTTCCAAATAATAATGGAGAAATCAATTATGAAATACTCATTACTGAAGTATAGTATATTGAGAATTATATAAATGGGCATGTTATCGTTTAATTGATTTCCAAGAATGCAAGTCAAATCGAAGCCTATAGGTAAATAACAATAACCTATATCGTCATCATCAATAGTAGTCACTGGTAAATTAGTATAGCCATTCTAATTTCAGAAGCAAAAAAAAAAATAGATCAAAAATAAAAATTAAAGATCACATATATTAATCTTTAACTGAGGTTTAAATTTTATATCTGGGCTAGAGATAATCTCTAATTTAATAAATGATTAATGATAATCATTACTGTATTTATCTGGAGTGGATGGTGTCAAAGTTGTGGGTGGAGTAAGTTTGACACCTGTAAATTAAAATACAAAAAATTAAAGATGAGACGCGAAATCAACCCATCTTTTATAAATTTATCTCCACATATCAATGTTTTTTTAATGTGTCAAAGCGTTAGCCGGGGAACAACTGCTTGTAAGGCCACTGTGCTAACCACTCAGCCACCAAATACAAGAAAAAAATCGACCAGATAACTGACCAAAATAAACATTTCTTAAGATTTCTCTACTATTTACATACTGATAAAAACTTAAAATTTTATTTATTGAAGTAAAAAAACATGCTAATGGTTCTATTGTCTTTGAGGGCCAGAAATGTGAGCACTAATGCCAAATCAATCCTGAAATATTCCAATCTGAGTGCCAGAATAGATCCTGGGACTTCCTAATCCAAGCCCCATGGGAACCACTTGATTCCATGTCAGATGCTTTATCACCTGTACCAAACCATTTGGGGCATTTATTGGGGTTAATTACTAAATCAAAATCTTTATGATTTGAATTTAAGACATTAAAATCATAAAAATTTTGATTTAGAAATTAATGCTTAATAAATTAAAAAAAACATGACTTACTGATCATTGTAGATATTAAAGACCTGCATGGTTAAGTGCGAAGAGTTGCAAACTCTGGAGAGTAAAATTCTAGAATTGCTTACAGTGCTGGCACCTACAGCATTTAAACTTTTTATAAATTCTCCCACAATAAAACCATTCAACCATTTTTTAAATCATTAAAAATGTTTTGTAGTTAATGTTTTGAAATGCAGACTTAGTCCACTTATTACCTTACTGGCAAATATGAAAGTCCCAAAAATTTAGCCCTCATTTTTGCTTTTAATTGATACAAATTAAAAATTTTCCTATCTAAGTTATATTTGATCGTAATGGCTTTTATAAAACTGCCTATAATTAATTTCAAAAATCAGTTCATATCCTTGTTTAGCAGCATATTTTATTTCAAATGGCTCAAATTTTCCATTACAAGTATTAATGCTTTTCCTCACACCTTCACATAGAAGATGAATGATATAGATAAAAAAATAGTAGATTACTCTCTATTTCTATACATGGCCTCAAATCTTTTTAGTTAACAGAGTGAAATGCCTCATTCAAATCATTAAAGGTAATATATAAATTACATCTTCAGTGATTAATTTTTTTTACATTTATCTTGAAAGACAAATAATGCCTTGTCTAAAATCTACATTGAGATATTCATCTATGTCTGGAAACAATCTATTAATTAATATCTTTCAAAGTACTTTTGAAAAATATACTGCAATATTTGCACATCCTTTTGATGTTATGAAAACTTCAAATATATATTTTTAAAATTATAATTGCAAATCACATTTCTTTTTTTTTAAAATTCTCCATACATCATAAACTTACACACAGCTGCTTTAACTACTCATACAGAACTAAGGAAGTCATTAAGATGGATATTTAAATTCTCATATCATTAGTCAAAAAACAATCCAAATATTTCATTTGTCTGTATTAAAATGTACCAACTGATTTAGCCCTTTCTGTTTATGGTTACAATTTGGCCTAAAGGGACTCAATTGCAGCTATTCTGTAGCAATTACAGATTTTCTGTTCATTTGATAGCAAAAACAAACTAAGTAGAATATTAATTGGTAATAATTTCAATAAAAATGACTAGATATCCATAGCATTTAGAGACAGCAATATTAATAATAAAATCTACATAACAAAATTAAGAATGTACAAAGAAAGTGATAATTATATTAATGCTAAATATTTTATTAAAATCAATTAAAATATTTAAATGATAAATTATTAATAAAATTATAAAGAACATACCCATGCTCATCCAAATAATAATGTACAGCAAATAATTAAAAGTTCTTGTTACAATTTTTTCTAAAAATCTATGTTCATACTTTAATGAACAGACTTCAATCCACTCTACACTCCAACTCTTCAATCATCATCCAATTGAAAATCTGATGATGGAATGCTCAAATGCCATCCTGAGGCCAAGAGTCTCATCACACCTATGTTGACCTAAAGTCAATCTGACCCTTCATGTAGAGGACATAAACCATATAATACATATATGAGGGATGGGCAGACATCTCTGGAAAAAATATAAATGTCTCTTTATCGGTGTTTAAAATTCGTAGTTAAAGCTTATAGTTAAATTTAGTTTGCAAACATATAATTAGACATAAGTTAGGGTATGAATAATAGTAGTTTACTGGTAATTTGGTGTAGACCATAGATTCTTGTAACATACATGTATTTCTTGGGATCCCGATCTCATTGGAAGTTAACTGATTTTTTCTGTTGACATTTTCATGTTTCTGGTCAGTTGTAAGGTATGGTAAATGCAAAGCTTTTGGAGTGACCTCTTTACAATAAGAGGCATCTGCAGAACACCCTGGTTTCTATTCATGCCTGATGCATTGGTTCAGCAAATGAGTATTTTTGAATTTTTATTATAGTTGAGAGAACAAGAGAGCTACAATTAGGTCCTGTCCTCTCACTCATCCAGGCGCACAAAACTTTAGCAAAAAAACCCTGTTTGCAGTTTTCCTGCCTCTTTTATAATCTCAGGTCAGTTTTTTAGATTTCTGCGCGTATATTCTTTGATAATCTTATACATTTATTTTTCTTTTTTGTTACAAAGTTGTTGTTTTTTTATAAATTATTTTGGCCATCTTTAATAAGCCTTAAAATTTTGGTTGTAATCTCTTGCGTTTGGAATTTCCTTTATTTATCTAGATTAATAATCTGCAAGTATTTTTATTCCTTCCAATTTCAACTTTTTATTTTTAATTAAATAGATAATACTAAATGCATAAATAACTTTCATTGTACATATCTAAAACAAATTATATTAATTATAAAAAAAACTAAGTTGTGTCTTTTGAACGATTTTTAAATTTTACTTTTAGCTTTTAAAATATTACCAAATGCCAAAACAGTCACGAACTATATATATTAGTTCAATATATGTATTATTAAATATTATTTTTCAAAATAGTTATTTAATATTTCTAAGAAGTAATTTTAAAATTGAAAAAATATAATAAAATAAAAAGTTGGAAATGTAATCCATGTGGTTGCTATTAGCTGTCAAAAGGATTAATATACTTATAAAAAATAAAAACAAAGAGATGTCCGAATTTGCTATAACAAGCTTTATTGATAAATGCCAGCTAAACAAAGCATTTAAAAATCTCTATTTAAAAAAACATTTCCTAACCTCAGACCAATGATTTCATGCTTTGGCACTCCTCAGTGAGATGCTAGGTAGTTTCAGAAACTAGATCTAAAAATACCAAGCCAAAGCCAGAATTTATCTAAATGTTAACTATTAAGTAGAAAATCTGAAATTTTTAGACACCTAAATGTCTTCAAACCCAGCTATCTAACTTAAATAGCTACATGAGGTTGAGTAATCTTCAGCCAAACCATATATTAATAGCCTTAGCAATATAACACTGCTTAAGACTTTAAAGCAAAGACTATAAATAGTCAACCAAAAAAAAAGTCATATATCACATGATTCAATTGTTAAACTTGTTAAAAACTGAGTCACGTGATATATGACTGATTTTTTTTTTTTCGATAAAAATAAAATTAAAGTATATTCCACTAAAAATAAAACAGATAACAAAATAGAAGTTCTTTACTTAAAAAAAAGAAGAATGATTTAGATCCATAATTGTTAATGGTTAATAAATGATCTTCCACATAAATATGATAGGTCTCATATATAAAAAGAAAGAGAAGAAACAATATATATTTTATTTTTCTACGATAAAAATTAAAACATTTTAATAATATTTGGATATAAAATAAATTATAAAAACAACAATGCAAAATTATTGTATATTATATGATTGATTATTCAAGATTCCATGAGATTCATTTATTTATGATATAATAGTTTCATTCACCAACATGACAAACTTTTATTTTTTTATTTAGGAATCAATATTCGATTTTTTTCCTTTTGAGTTCACAACTCTTACTATTCGATATCCAATAATCCTAGATGTATGAGGGGTATCCAAAAATAACAGGAATTTTGTAATAAAAAAATTGTGTATTCATTTTTAAGTGTTACAATTTGAATTCTTTTCAAAGTACTGCCTATTTCCTGCAATGCACTAGTCTAAATGTGTTTTTCATTTTTCAAAGGAGTCCTGAAAATCTTTCAAAGTGATGCATTTTAATACCTCCATTATTTTTACATTTATCTCATTTGGGGGAATAAAAGATGCCACATGAAGTAACATCAGAAGAATATGGTTGGGTGCAGATTTTAATTTAAAATTGTTTTATCCTTAAGACTTTTTGTACTAATGCATTATCATTGTGAATCACTACTTTGTCACAAATTGTGATGTTTTCATTTTAGTACATCATACAAACATTTCAGAACTTGTAGGTAAACATCTGACTGTTACAAACAAATTCTAAGTGAAAAATGTTGTTTGCATAAAAAAAAGATCAATATGTTCCTCTCTTGGCGTTAGACTTCACTCATCATGCTTTTTTAGGATGTGATGAATTGACCTTCCATTGAACCCATTGTAAAGGTAATGTTTTTCTTGGACCAGTTCGCTTGCAAGCTATTTTAAGCATTATAATGGTTTCCCTTGCCATTTTCCCTTAACAAAAACAGAATCTCACATTGTGTCCAACTTTTCAGCCATTATAAAAATTGACAAATAAACAAGACACTTAAGAAAAACATTTATGACATACCATCTCAACTTCACGATGATAATTCACTGCTGACTGATTTAGGGGGACCCATGAAAGAAGCATCTAGCAGGAAAAGCATGTACTACAATACACTCACTCTCAAAAAATGGTTCTGGTTATTTTTGGGTATACTATCATATGTGTAGATAATAATTGAGTACGTGTATGCATGCACTCAGAATTCTATTAGTCAATGTATGGATGCACTATTTACATATGCATACATATAACATAAAGATCAGACAAGTAAGTTTATCAATTTGCCACCATGAACTTATATTGACAGCACTGTACAGCAATTTGGTAATGTTATATAATTTTGATATATCAGCATCTCAACACTGTGTTCATATCAATGAGTAGCAGTATCTTTCATTATTGTCAATGCATGTTTTTGCGCATTGTCATGAGAATTCTGGAGTTTAAATTAGAGCAATGAGAAAACATTAAATATCTTGCAAATGTGGCAACAGTAGAAGTAAAATGAGGGACATGTTAGTCCATGTTTTATAGGATATTGCATAATAAAAATTAGCCATTTCCCCATGACTAAAAATATTCCATCAGTCCAAATTACGTGTCAAAAAATATTGCTAATCTTTTTTGAAATCAGAAGAATTGTTCATTATGAACTTGTACCAACTGTACCAACAGTTAACCAAGATTACTATTTGGATGTACTGAAAGACAGCTTGAAAAAGTTACACAAAACAACCTGAACTTTTATCCGCAAGTCGCACCTCTTGCATCACAACAATGCATCAGCTAACAATATATTATTTGAGAGGGAATTTTTAACCAATAAACAAATAACTATTGGAATACTCTCCCTACTCACCTAATTTGGTTCCAATGGTATTTTTCTTTATCAGAAGACAAGGAAAATATTGAAAGGAAGACATTTTGATAACATTCAGGACATCAAGGATAATATGACAATAGTCTGGATGGCCATTCCAGAAAAAGAGTTCCAAAATTGCTTCAAAGGATGGACTAGTGTCTGCTGTTATTGAATATTGCCAAATGGAGTTCTTTGAAGGCAACTGTAGTGAAATTCAGAAATGAAGTATGTAACACTTTTTCTAGGATGGGTTCATAAACTTAATTGTCAGGCCTCAAATGTGTATTATCTTAAGTCAGGCCTCAAATGTGCATAATCTTGAGAAGTTTTGTGATGCAATGATTATCATATTTCATTGCCATGACCAGAAGATGAAGTTTGAACCCAGGCTAGACAAACTTTGAATTCTTAATTCTCAAGTAGGTATAAGGATTTGTTTTAGATATGGAGCTCTCACCAATCTAGAGACAACTATATTTTTAGATAGAAGAGTAAAAATAAAAATATCTAAAACACATCATTTGGCAATTGGCTGAATAATCCTATGCTGTTCATTGTTTTTTTTTTTAGAGAAATCTGTCAGAAAAGCTTTGACCTTACAGTGGGTTTAAGTTATAAAGATTAATTAGGAGACATTCTAAAAATTCCTAAGTTTGATTGTTTTAATTACGAAGATGTGGCTGTGGCAGAGAATAGATTAAATTGGAGAGCAAATGGAAAGCTATGATTAGTCATAGTATTGAAATAATTCAGAATGAAAAATCCTACAGATGTTAATAGACTGTATTGTAAAATATCAGGTAAACAGAATAAATGACAGCATGTTCTATATAATATATTTATGGTTTACAGATTGGTTTGTATAGTCATAGCAAAATTCATTTCTAATGTATTATTATCGACTTTCTACTTCCCCCTCTTTCTTGGAGTTGGTTGCTGCTATTTCTAAAATATTGCAACATTTTACTTTTTATCCGTGTACATACGTGCGTGTGTACACACATATATCATGCACAACTTTATATACATTTAGATAAATATATAGCTGAAGATTTCCAAGTAAACTTAGGACTTTGTCAGTCTGTTAAAAGCTATTCAATTACCGATCAGCAAATGGGTACCTAGTTATATTAAGATAGTAGAGAAAGACTCAAATATTTTCTTTAACTGGTAATTATTTATAGTTGTTTTATATTTAGTTTTGTTTGTGATGTGCTCCAAAACTGAAATCCTAGAATAAATTGTGTTTAGTGTCAAGAAATAACGAATGTGTTACCTATGATAATCAGATGTTAGCAGTTGGTCGCAGTATTCAGATATTCAGTTAACAAACATGATTTCAATTAACGAAAACACTTATAAATGTAATATCATTCCTGTCCAACTTCAAAATCCATGGCCGGCGGCTTAGCTCTCTATCACTAATTCTAGAATTTTTCCAAGAATATCCAAGCAATAAACTTATTCTATTATTTTAATGTATTATTTTGTAAAATAATATTTGAATATATTTTATTTATATCTTTGCGATTGTTTAAAATCGAAGGTTTTTAATCAAAAGATTACGTAGCTTTAAAATAACTATTTTAATAAATGGAATAGACTTTTGTTATAACGTAATAAAAGACAATAAACTATTCCTTTTAAAGTTTCTATTAACATAATAGTAATTATAAATAATTTCAATTATTTTGAAGATTTCAAAATGACATATATTTTATTAACAATTAAGATTTATTAACGCGATTTTAACGAGGATAATAACACAAACTATATAATAGAAAATAATTTTAACTTATCTTTTGCATTATCAAATCACGTAAAAATACTTAATCTAAATCTACCATAAAAATAATATTTTGTTTTAGTGTACTTTAGATGAATAATTTTTTCTCTTTTAACAAATGAAATTTAGAAACAAATAATCGTTTGGTAATATACTAGATTTACTATTCGGACGCCATTTTTCTCACAAACAGAATTGTAATGAGCTTTTCTTTAAAAACAAAGATAATAATGTTTTAGGAAAATAAAGTACAGTATTGTAAAATTTAGTACCTCGACCAAACCCTCTAAATTCATCAGTAATTCTGAACGAAGATATAAACAATTAATGCGCTAAACGAACAAAGAGTCCTTTTGTTTAGTTTAAACTATTTTGTTAATCGACAAACTTTTAAACAATAAACCAACAAGTTTCTAAACAATTGAGTTCCTTTGGTTTTATCTTAATCTGTAGATAAAAATAACTATCATTATTTAATGTAATTAATCTCACCTCGTAAATAATAGTACATATTTCGATTTGAATCTCACTTAAACCAACAAAAAACTGCAAATTTATTATATATATTTGAATTTTATATTAAGATTCACAGCTTTGAAATTGTAAAATAAAACTAATAGAATACTTTGCTGCTTGGGAAGGTATACGCTATTCGAGCACTCGATTGATAATCGAGCTGCCTGTTTTCAAGTCCGCCATTTTATCTCTGTGACCTTCGGAATAGTACTAGCAGAGTTATAATTTTGTAAAAATTATTACGATTAACACGTGCCAAACTTTTTTCAACTCATAACTTTAATACTATCTATTTCAGATCAATACATTAACGATTATTATTTTTAATCATGCATTAGGTTAGAAATGACATCATTTCTAACTTAGATATAAACTTTAAACCTCAGTTAAACATTAATATTTATATTTCATAACATAGGAGAGAATAAAAGTAGTTAAAGTTATTCGTTATTTTTAAAAAAAATATTAAATGCATTATATTAATCTTAATGATGTCAAGTTTGATATAGATTATGATACGGCTCTAACACTGGGATTTAAAATAAGTTAAAATATTATGACAAGCAATGATATACTATTATTAATAATAAGTATGTGTAATTGCTTGATTGTAGCGCTCTATTGTCTAGATACTAAATATATTTTCAAGCAGGAAACTTAAAATACATATAAATATAACATAATGCTTATAAAAATATAAATCTATCTTTTAAACCCTAAGTAGCCCAGTATAGAGAAAAACAGTCCTTCTGAGATAGGAAAGAAAAAGACAATAATGATCATGCTTGCTAATGTCAGTGAGTAGTTTTCCCTTCTTTGTTTTGTCTTCTAGCTAAGGATAGATAGATACCCATTTACTAACCATGTTTGAATAGTTAACTGGATTAGTTCAAAGCTAACCAAAGTTGAATGGTCAAAAGCAACATACTTGAGGAAAAAATTCCAAATCTTTTTGAAAAGAATTTCACTTGACCCAGATTTGAACACAATGCAGTAGACATGAAAAGTGGATCCAATGAGTCTTTTTGCATGTTTATATATAACAAAAAGTAGGGATGAAGTTGATAGCACTTTAAGAGTTTTTTTTTTTTGTTCCTTTATGGGTATTTATTTGCAGCAACTTATATTTAGAAATAACAACAACAATAAAAACAATAACATAATAAAATGTTTTAATTTTTAGTTTAGGTAAAAATATTTCCGTAACTCCAAAATTCATTTTTCACTTTTTTTTTTTTCCAGATATTGGATGTTAATTAAAAATATTAAGATAAAAATCTTTTCAAGCTTTGTCCTATTTGCACCAATTGATGTTATCCGCATTTAATAACTAATTAAAATATCTCAAGTGTTTATAATATTTTATTTAGTTTAAGCAATTGAATTAATTAAAGGAAAAGCATTACTTTTTAAAATTCGCAAAATCTGCCCCAGTCTTGTGAAAAAAAACAACAACAACATAATAAATATGATAAATTTCTTCCCAGAGCAAATCTTCATTCCATTTTAGCGCCATCTATTGTAAACTTAAGTAATTAGTGGATACCAGGTAGTATAATGCTGTAATATCTCCTTCTCCCTTCTGGTTTTAGCCTCATTAAGGAAGACTGGAAGTTTCCAAACTGGTTCTAATGTACTGAGGCATTTACTATTGAATATAATAACCTAAAATAAAAAATTTATAATTTAAAATTTTATAGCGAGGTTAACTCACATAATTATTTACATCTGATACCAGGTCAGTTTCTTCAGTTCTGTAACAATGGTCAGAGTCTCCTTTCCCATGGCTAGGAAAATTAATGTGATCAACAATAATAATAACATACTTGTGTAAAAAGGAAAGTTGAAATTTGTCATGTACGAAGGAAGTTTATAACTGTATTGATCATTAACTGAGTTGAAACTTTATATTGGAGCTAATATTAATATACTGACTACAGTAGTGCCACCTACTGCAAATAACAATCAAAAAGGTTTATAAATAAAATCCCTGTCTAGTGCCTATTTATTCAGTATCTCCAAATTAGTTTCTAGCTTGTGGCATTCATCAGTGAGTAGCCTTGGTTCCGAAAGCACAGTTTTAACAACTTGTATAAGCAGAGGAAATGGTCATCATGTGATGTTTAGTGGTTTTTAATATTATTACAACTTTCAGCCTAATACGTAATTATTAATAACATTTACACTTTTATCCAAAAGATAGTAAATTATCAATGAAATTGTATAAGAGTTATACAATTTTACATTATATTGTAATAAAAAATAATGGATAAATAATAAACCTTATTGAATCATGTGAGATTTGATGATCTCAGCCGACCAATAAACATTCTTAAGCAAAAATACATTTTGGAGATTATTTAGTATTTTCTTATATATTTATTCATCTGAAACAATAAAGTTAGTAATTTTCCGAATATCACCATCATTATCATGATTTTTTCTATCAACAGAAGAATAAATGTGTCTCCACGCTTAATCCAGTTTACCCAATCCCTAGCCTCTCTTTTTTACAGCATACCAACAAACTTCCTAATTTCAGCTATCCATCTCACATGTGGTCTCTTTCTATATCTTTTGGGATCCACATATATTATCATATTTCTAGCAATATGTCCGCCCAGATGCATTTTATATATATTGTAATTATTATTGAAATTACTACCTTATAATATTAAAATATGTCATTTTAATTACAAGTAAAATAATAACTTTAATATTTTACAGGTTAAGAATTCAGGAAATGTGTTTACAAAACAAAAATGTCAGTAATGATTTGGTTACTCTGCATCTGACAATAAACACTTCCAATCTGACTTTTAAGCTGTACAATTTTTTTTTTTAGAATTTGATACATTAAATGCTTATTCTGATTCGTTTAATCTGACTAAATCAATTATATTGATCTTTTTGAAAAAAAAAAAAACCCAGTTAATTTTCAATTTGTATTTTTTCCATTTTTTTTTGCATAATTAACTAATTGTTAATTTGTTTTAAGTAAAAAATTGTAATAATGTAATATGACCCCATACAATAGAAAATAAAACGTTAATTATAAAGTTTGTTTTACAAATTATAATGTGATTCAAAAAAATAAATACATACAAAACATCTAGAGAAAGGCTTCATTGAATCTTAATAGCATGTATGCTTAGCATACTTTCGACTACTGAGTAGTCATAAACAGAACACTGACTGTAAGAGTATCTTGTGATGATTATAAAGGAATAACTAAAGTAGAGAATTTGCATAATATTTGAATTGTAAATAAGTTCGTTCAGATGAGCCACTTTTTTAAAAGGGGGACTCAGGATTCTTTTTTGTTAATTGCATGTCTATTCTTGCCGATATGCCAGACCTCCTTCACTTTACATTTGGCATCATTAGAACAAATGATGTTGTCAGATGCAGATTCAAAGCTGTGTCTGAGTTTGGATTTATCCTCAAAGAAAATGAATTTGGCTTCAGAATGCACTTTGGCTCAATTTTCATTTTTTGAATTACATTTTCAGAGAAAAAAGTTTATTGAAGTTTTTGAAATTAAATTATAATGTGATAATGTGTAAATTGTCAAAACAATAAATTAAAATGTATAATACTTGTTAGGTTATCCCTTTAACTGGTGATGTTTTCTATTATTAGCCCTGGTGGCAATTTTGGTCAATGTTCAATCTTTGATTTCAATATAAAATCTGTATCCTGAAAGTCAAAAATGGATCACCATTCTTTATGCATACACAAGCTATTTTCACAGAGGCAAAAATCTTGCCCAAACTCTCCTGCATCCATTGATTATTTTGGCTTACACTGACTAGTGCTACTGTATGGGGAATTTTGCCTCTGGGTATACTAAAAGTTCCTAAATTACAGTTGATTTCTTAGACATTTAAGTTTCCAAACATTTAAAAAAATTATATTTTAAACTTTGCAAATATTGAAAAAATGAATTCATAATGACCACAAAAGACATCTTTATAATTCAACAGTGAACTAGAAAACAGTGACTTCAGAAAACCAACAGAATCTTCTTTCTTTAAAATTTCTTTTTAATGTGCTAACAAGTAAATGTTATCTTTAATAAATCTATAAAATTCTGCTTTAAAATATTAAAATTACTTTATAATTTTTAGAATATCTCAAAAGATCATAATATGGTGTCAGTAAGAATAGGTGATATTTTATAATCAGTGCCACAAAATGTAGCCATTTTAACAGCCATAGTTTTCTTCATTAACATTATGATTGAACTTATTAACTTCTATTTTTAAAAATAGAACATATACAAATAAAATCAAAGTGAATGCATATATTCATTTGGTTTTGAATAATTGTTTTACAATTTTTGTGTAATAATAAACAGAAATATTTAATAAACTATGCAAAATTTATATTTTTTATTTTTCTAAAATTGTTCTCAAAGTAATCTTGAAAATGCTATGAAAACCATATTATAAAGAATAAAAACCACCAAAGAGTTTTTTTAAAATTTACTAAATCAATATTGGCTATAATATAATTTGTTACTTATATAGCACACATACATATGTAATATTTTAAATATGAAGTAAATAAACATCACATGACCACCACCTCTTATACTTGTGTATAACTGTTGTTAAAACAGGCAAAACTCACTATACGCATTGCCACACACAGCAAGCTAGAGTAATCAATGGATTCCAGAAGGCTTGTGCATAAAATACCCATCTAGTGCCTACTCATCCAATATCCCCAGACTAGTTTCTGGATTGTGGTCTTCATCAGTGAGGAGCCTTGGATCTGAGAGCACTGCACCTAGATCTTAGATCTGGTATCCATTGATTACTTTAGCTTGCTGTGTGTGGCAATACGTGTAGTGAGTTTTGCCTGTTTTAAATATGAAGTAATGATACTTACTTATTAGACCTGCAATGAAGGAGACCTGCTATGCCTTTCACATTTGTGATAAATGTCTAACCTTGCAATCCCATCCAATAAACCCTCTGATCTCATCCAATAATGTGGTAAATTTACACTTTCATTTGCTGTCCAGATTCCCTTTGGATAAGTTCTTTTCAAAGTGATTTTACTTCAGTGCTGATTAACTTTTCCATTTTCTGATTAATACTACAATTTTTTTTTGTTAAACAGTAGAAAATGATGCATTTGACTACATCCACATATCAGATAAGCAGTGGTGTTGTAACATTCAAGGGTGTAATAATAAAATAGGCCTTCATAAAGGCAAAGTGAAGGATTCCAGAATTCCATTTTTGATAGCAATGTCATCTATTTAAAACTAATAGACTGGAATCATTGTATGTGGGAAATTTGTGCCACTGTGATGATAGGGCAAGCAAAACATAAAATTGGAGGCCCTAATAAAATCATTGAAATTGACAAGAGCCTTTTCAACAAAGAAAAAAACCAAACCAAATGAATTTTTCTGGAACAGTGGATGTTTGATGGCTTGTGCAGGGATACTGATGAGTGTTTCATCATGAGAATTCATGGTAGAACAATGACAACTCTGATGAAAGCCATCAAACAAAATGTGAAAGAGGAATTGACAATTTATTTGGACTGTTGAAAAGCCTATAAAACTGCTGAATTACAAGCTGCCAATTATAACCATTTTTGTGTGAACCATGTCTTAAGCAAATCTCCATTTTGAAAAAAAATATTACTTTAAGCCTCCATTTTGGATTTTTTTTTATCCACTTTAAAATAAAATAGAACAGACAAATTATTTTTTATCATTGTGACAATTCCTGTTATATATTACATGGTAGGTGTGTTTTCATTTTAAGCATTTTGTAATTTCATACCAGATATAGACATGATATTTTAGATATAATATTTAAACATGCTAATATTTTAGATATAGATATAGGAATACTTTTTCTTCTTCTTCTTTTTTTTGTTTTTTTGCCAATTTTGCTTTAGTGATTGTTTTGTAATTTCACAGCTTAAATATCCATATTTAAAGTAACATTTGGAAATTGCTTAATGCTGTATCATATTTAATCTTTTTTGCGTAAAATTTATATTTTTAGTATTGTTAAAAATGTACTTTTTCAAATTTAGTCAGGCACAATTAATGTCACATATTAAAGCTGCTACACATTTTCACATACGTATTGAGACTGCTGATAGCTTTATAAATCTTGTGAAAATATCATGTACATATGGTCTGTTTTGACAAATTTATCTTTTTAGGTTTGTATCAGTTCCAGTGTACATGCTATTTGGTCAGATCACAAGATTAGAAAGTTATCAGCAAAATTGATGCAAATGTGAAAAGGTGTAGTAAGTCTGATACATTGCAAGTCTAATACACGAGTACCAAAGTAACTCCTGAGAGCATGTGCTTTAAACTTTAAGCATCAGTGTACACTTATGCTTTTAAAGTTGATACTTACAGGAAAGTGCTTAGAGATTTTAAAGCACTCTGAGGAATTACTCATTAATAACAAATCAGTATTTGTTCATTTGCAGTTTTAGCATTAAAAAAAAGCTACAGAAATATCACTACAGTTAGGCATAGAAGAGTGATCTAAAATTGTAGAACTACCATACCATTTCTGAAGTAAACAGCCATTTTAGCTGTCAGACTTTATATGAGCTAAATTAATCTAGCAATATTTCTGCAATAGCATTAGTCAATAAGATCTTTCATAAACTCAATAGATAAATGCTTCAAACATTCATAATCAAGCAAGATGCAGCTACCAAAACAAATATAAACTGTTTCACTTTATTTTGTTCCATGCCCTATAGCATATTCCACACATAGCAGATAAAAGTTCATGGTTTTAGTTGTAAACTTATTTTAGCAATATAATACATATTGGTTAGTGTAGTATTCTGTGGTCATGCAGTGCTTTTCAACACACACACACACACACATATATATATATATATATATACTATTTCTGTAATGTAATTTTCATTACACCCCTCTCATTCAAGGTAACACCTTGTAGAGGAATGTAATCATAAACAGATGAACAAAGACATGTGAAAATGCATATGTTTCCTGAGATGAACATTTTGGGATGAACCAGAATTCATCAGTGTCCCATATTACTTCCCTTAAACATATCTTATTATTGTTCAGTATATACAGATAGAGAATTGCTGCAAATGAATAATATTTTTGTAGTGTAGTTGATAGAAACAAGTTCCTATCTTGTGTGAGAGTAGTGTAGTGAAAAATTACACTATAGAAATATTATTCATTAAATAGATAATCTCTAATCTAATTAATGACTAATAAAAATTATTAATATATATATAATAAAACTAATAATGCTTATGGCTATATAGATTTATAAATGCAAATTCAGTGAAAGCAATCAACACTTAAATAAAAACAATATTAATAACAATCTCAATCTGTTGTCAAGGCAACCTTTTTTATTGCATTGACAATAGATTGAGAGTATTGATTGTTATTAATATTGGTTTTGTTTAAGTGTTCACTGCTTCCGATAAATTTACACACACACACACACATATATATATATATATATATATATGAATATTATTCAGATGTTTTTTACATTTATAATACACATATTTAAATTAACATTAAACACATTTAAATAAACATTATATTATAAGCAGCACAAAAAATAATATAATTATTTATAATAAGTAGTGATAATGCTTTGACATATATATTTAACTGTATGTTTTTCACCCATTCACATCTACTAAAAAAATACAAAGACTTAACTTATTCTATAATAATTTTAGTTTTTAAAAACATTAAATGGTAAGTGAAGTGTCTGACTACTGGTTTTCAGAAATATTTAAAAATGTAAGCAAAATAAAGAGAAATTATATAAAAAGATTGCATTAAAGTGTATAAGAGATGTTAAAGAAATTTTAATACATATGGTTTTCACAAATTAATAATATATCAGAATAACTCAGTTTCCACAAATATACACATTCTACATAGTATCCTTTTCTTCAATAAATTATATATATATATATATTAGCAGCTCCATTATTAGGATACACGACCTTTCCAGTCGTTTTGATGTCTTTAAGCTCACATCGACTTGAGAATTCTTATAGTAGTCGTCCATTTTAGATTTTTGGCTGAACCTTTCATAAAATTGTTAAGCTTTCTAATGCAATATAAAAAATATTTTTTTGCTTTTTTTTACTATTAAAATGCTGTTTCATTTTATTATATAACTCTTTAAATGGGTATGTTTTTTTTAAACCATATTTAATTCCAAAAATGCGATTCTTTTTACCATCTACATACTAAATAGGAATTAAATCGAAATCTTAACATTTTGAACTATTCGTAACTTATGAAATAAATAAGATTTTTTATATAAAATAAAAATATAATATTTCAAACTATATATAAAAATATAGATAAAATATTAGACTTACTAAATTATAGAGATATAATTGAAATTTTAAGATTTTGAAATATATCTACTTATGAAACAAATAACTTATACATGTGGAATAAAAAAATATATTATCTTAACTGTAAGGTATTGTAATATTTCAAAAATGTGGGGATAAAAATTAAAATATTTGACAAAAATTATCAATCAAAATGGTATTCTTTTTTGCATCAAATATTTATAAAATCAAATAAAAAACAATAAAATATGTATTACTCACCTATTATATTATACAATAACAAATAATGTTGAAGGTAAAATATTTTTTTCACAAAAACTGTCATGATGGACCAATATGTCTCTTTTCAAGCTAAGAAGAAAATGGAAGATTTCCCCCCATTTTCACACACATCAATTAGAAAAGGCATAAAAGTTGCTCACTGATTACAGCTGCCCTTTACAGAAAATTACTGAAATAATAGGTACTGATGCAGGTTAAACATTAGGGGAAAAGAACATCAAACTTTTATGAAAGCAAACCATAAAGAGCAGATAATGTTTATTCATGGATTATGAGGCACTTTGACTGTATTTAAGGCACTTTTTTGCCATATCAAACTTTGGGAAAAAAGAGAAAGAAAAAATGCATGTGTTTGCAATATAATCTGATAAATTGGAATATTGCATAAGTCTAAGATTGTAACATTTTATAATATTTACATTTGTTTTGAATAGCATATAACATGAAATAGTGTACAATAATTGATAAAGCAAATACTATGGCTATACACAGTAGTATATTAATTTTACAGATACTGTTTAATCAGACACCAGCAGGCATAAAGCAATCATTTTTGTTATCTCAGAACTTATAGAAAAGAGTTACTTAATGAATAATGTTAATGAGTCAAAATTTAATCCACACCAGACTTAAACAAAGCTTCATTCAATGCAGATAAATAAAGAGCATAAGGTAGAGTTATGTTTCTTCATTTTAACCCCATTGCAAATAAATAACAAGTCAAATATGTAATCTTAATAACTACAGTAAATACAGCATTATCAGATTGTATGTAAAAAAGTAAATATACGGTACAGCACTGCCAATATTACTGTAGTGCTCTTATTTTTTAGAACATCAACTAGATAACTCATCTGTAAAAGCTGGATAGTAAATATCAATGATCATTCCAGCCTTTTATAAAATAAGAATGATTTAAGGAAACTGGCAACATACAGAGAGAGAAATCATTTCTCCTTCCTAAATATAGTTTGAAAGTGCTGTGTGTATTAAAATTATGTTAAATCTAAAACATATAACTAATTTCCTACATGGGTTTACCACAGATAGCAATCTAAATTGATTTTTAAAATGCCTCATAAATTAAAAATCAACAATTGTAATGATATTCTATGCCCAAAAAATTTAATTCATTGCCTTATATTCAAAGTATATTAGCAGTCTGAGGCAAAGTGAGAGTTATTTCATCCAAATTTATAGTGTTTGGTGGTGTTGCGATCATTATGTCTTCTCTACATTATTTTAAGCCTATTTGTAGTCTTATAGTATGGTGTGCATCTCTTTTCTGCAATTACAACTAATGTATTTTAATATATTAGTTGAAACCAAATCTGAAGTTATCAGTATTAAGTGGATCTTCTTCATGATTAACAGTATCCTGTTAGTGTGATAATACCATGAGGACAGTGCCTAGAATTCAACAGAAGTGAGAATTCCTGATTGGCCAAGTGTTTTAGTAGAAATCATTGAATAATCTACATTTCTTAATAAAAATTGTAATTTTCAGTAATTTGTTTGCAAATTAAAGATTAAGAAGCAATATGTTTGTAAAATATTTTATTTTAGACCAAAAATTACACCACTAATAGGAGATTGTTTTTGAAAATTTTTTTTAAAAAAAGACAACTCTTAAAATGTTTGTTAAAGCAAGTGGAAGCAGTTTCTATTAGATAAAACGAAATTGTTTTTGTCAAAATTGTAAAGAAAATATTTTTTAAAATTTAAAAATAATAAATAATTTATTAACTTTTAGAATTTTTTTTCTTTCTTTGATAATAATTAATTCTAAATATCCTTCTTTCAATAACATAAAATTCAAATATTTAATATTTCGTTCCTCTAATTTTTTAAATCGGTAAATTACATCCGATGGGATCCTCCTCCATTGTTATAGGCAAGAACTTCATTTAGATATTTATTTTCATATTTTTAAAACATAAAATATTAATTTTTAAAATATATATCCTTTGAAAGCTTAAAATTTGTAATAAATAATGTTATTTATCAATATATTGTATAGAAAAATGATTTAATTGTAAAAATAGTGTTCAAATATGAAGAACTATTTAATGAAAGATTTTCTATGTCCCATTCAAAATAGAAAATTTTCTAGTTCCACAAGTAATCTGATTAAAAAAAAACAAAGAGTAAAATTGAAAAAAATATAATTAATGAATAAAATTTTTTTTAAAAAGTATTATTAATTTAAAAAAGTGCTATCCTTTGTGCAAATATACTATATAATAAAATATTTCAGTTTCTGTAACTTTTTTAATAGTAATTTTTAAATTTATGGTTGCTATTTTAAGTAGGATAAGATTAAAATTTTTTGAATTACAACTCATTATATTTCCAGTCTTGTGTTTTTACGAATTTACACCCACTCAACTCAGTGCATGTAAATTTGTAAAAGTGCATGACTAGAGTTTGTTCCCTTCTTCATATTGTCTACATAAATAGACTATTTTGTTACAATTCTTTAAATTAAAATGAGCTGTAGAATAAAAAATAATGTAAATTTTAAAAATTATTTTTAGTTAATTTCATGATCTGCTATCAAAGATTTTTAAAATTCTGTATAATTATCTAACCATTAAAACTGTTTTTTTTTTTTTACCGCTGTTAATTTTTTTTTAAAATCAATGGTTCACATTTTTAATTATATATAAATATATTTATAATTAAATAAAAAACAATTCAAGAAATGCAATACACAATTAATTGCTGCAGTTTTAATAATAATAAACCATAAAATATCACATGATCATTTTCTATTTTTATGAAATCTGTTAAAACAGTAGTAACTCTCTCCATATAGTAGCAACACCCAGTGAAAACTATAGTAATCAATGGATGTTATAAGGTTTGTGCATCAAAATCCCTCACTATTCAGTGCCACTCATCCAATATCCCTAGACTAGTTTCTAGCTTGTGGCCTCCATTAGTCAGAAGCTTTGCATATAATAGCATTGCACATAGATATTTGGACCTTATGCAACTCTCAAGTTGCCACTAGGGCTTCTCAAATGAGATGACAGGATCCCAGAGGTAAATAATTATTCTGTTATCCTGGGAAAACAAACTCACTGTTTTAACAGCTTGTGTAAGCATAAGAAATCATGATTATGTGACGTTTTATTGTTTAACCAATCACAATCAAAGGATGATGGAGAATAGATACTGGATGAGGTTCAGATCTATATGACTATGCAAATGAAAGAGCTTGGATTGAAAACATTATTGTATTTTCATCTTGGGATCATAGCTTTATAATTAACTAAATAAGTAATAGGTGTATGCTGGAGAGTTGCATTAGATCCAAAGATGTAGGTGCAGTGCTCTCACATCCATAATCTAGAAACTAATCAGGGGATATTGAATGAGTAGCCACTAGATAAAGATTTTGATTAAACTTTCTCACGTCCATTGATTACTATGGCTTGCATAGGGTGGCATAAATGATGAACATTTTTTTTTGCTGATACTGTTTTCATTTAAAATAATACATTTATGTCTAGGGGACAGTAAAATTACTATAGATATAAAATATTAATTACATATTAATTAATGCACAATAGTTACAACGTAGTGTTGTCAAGAAAGTGTTATAAGCAGTATCTCATACTGTTCCTAAATAGAGCATTTGTTTTATAAAAGTATCATTTCAAATTTGACTTCTTTTTAATTATAAGCATTATTTACAATAAATATTAAAATATTTGTATAAAAAAATTAAAAACATAAAGCCATAAAATCACAAAAATTAAGAAATAAAGTTAGTTCTTCTATAATTGGACTCAGTTGATTGTTTTCTTATAGTCAGTTATTATATTAAAATACATTTGCCTTTTCTTATTGAAGTCATTATTTCCAGTGAGTTATATAATATTTGTCTTAAAAAGTAGACAAAAATAATGATCATTTGCAAAAAGCAAAAAATATTTACAGCCATATAGACTGCAAGCAATATAAGATATTGCTAAATTAGAAAAGGAGGCATAAAATGTATACTATATTAATTAAATTCAAACTAATTTGATTTCTGCAAAATAGAGATATACTTGGAAATTTTCTGAGATAGACACCTGTTCAATTTATAATATGAATTTAAAGCATTTGAAAATTTAACCAATCCTACACAATAGTTTTAAATATTGTGGATCAAATAAAAATTATTTTTGAAATAATATACCTAAAATAATAAAATAGCATATAATTATATCACATGATTTCATCTAACACATTGCTGTTTTAACACCACACATTTGTCTTTCACCATCTGCATTGTAAGTCCAGGTGCACTATTCCATGATCCAAAGCTTCTCACTGATGAAAGCTATAAACTTGAAATTAGTCTGGTAATATTGGATAGCATAGAATAGGGATGTATTAAGCACTATCCACTGGCATCTATTAGTTATTAAAGCCTAGAATGGAATTGGTGGAAAAAAAAAGTAATGTTCATATTTTAAAATGAATTATTAATATACTTTTTTTAATGTACATAAACAAATTTTGTTTTTAATTTGGTATTAAATGAAATTTATATTTTTTTTGCTTTTTTGACATTTTCTTTACATCTGTAGTAAAAGCATATGTCAAAAATGAATTATGAAGGTACTAACTAAAAATTATGCAAGTAATAACATATTCCACTATATGTTTAATATCAATTGATAATACAATGTTGATTATTAATTGTACAATGCATAAAATAATTTTCTCTCTTTTCTTAAATAAAAATAATTTTGATTTACATTGACCACATTTTTTCCATGGGTGGAATTAGCATTTATGAAAATTTTAAGCTGAAATTGATTGAAGTGCTTTATTTTGGATAATCTATTCATTTAAAACAATAAAGAAAGTGTACTTTATTATTATGTGTGATCAAATTATGTGTTTGATTGTGTATTGTACTGAGTAAAACTTGTTTTTTTCCATTTATAATGAAAATCTGATTTATCTTGGATGTGTATAAGTCAAGTTACAGACCATTTTGCAAGAATATTAGACAAAAAGGCCCTTCTGAGTTTTTAAGCAAACAAAGATGGCAGCACATATTTTTGATAAATATAGTTTCAAGGGTCAATAATTTACTGAAAATGTGTTAGTTGTTAAAACAATAATAATAAATGATTGTTATATTTTAAAAAAAGGATAAATTCTGATAAATTTCATTAAGAAGTTTTATTTCACTTTTATTTTTACATATAAGGTGGGAAATGATGAGACACTCTTAACATTGTCGTACTTTGGTTCATTCAGCATGTTTCTTTTTGTCATCAGTTTTTTGGTAAATCTCTATGATGCTAAAATTTGGGACCATCCTCTCATTGAACATGAAGCACTGGACTATTTCCAAGGGTAAGGTATCCTGCTGTCCTGAAAATTTCACATTAATGGGCATGATATAATTGCATGCTGATGACATGAATAAAGTGTAAATAATGTATTTAAATATTTTTTAATTTTCTGTTAATAAGTTAATCCAAAAAAAAAAGAAAAAAGAAAATAAACTGCAAATATTGCAATTAATTTTTTCACAGTAATTTTTTTTAAAAATAACAATAATAAAAAATAAAATGTAAATATGAAATACAATATGGGCTTTTAAAATTATAGATTTATCAAAAATATAAACTGCTACCTTGGTATACTTGAAAACTCAGAAGTACTAATACAAATTAAGCGGGCATGTAATTATTGTATGTAGTAAATGAACACTACATGATCACCATTTTCTATGCTTACACAAGCTGATAAAACAATAGTAAACTCTCTGTACAATAGTGCCACCCAGTGCACACCTTAGTAATCAAATAGACACAAGGTTTATTGCACTGAGAGGCACTACTGTATGAAGAGTTTGGTACTTTTTAACAGTATGTAATGTTTTAGTGGTGTTATACCAATTCTGCCCATAAAATTATGGTGACTATACTAAACTGGATTTAATCTATATGATTGTGAAAGCTTATCCTGTAAACATTATTGTGTTTTCATTTTGGGCTTATAGCCTTATTGTCAACTAAATAAGTAAAAATGGCTGCTGAAGGTTACACTATATCCTAAGATCTACATGCAGTGCTCTCAAATTCAAGTCTTCTTTCTATTAAAAACTAGAAGCCATCAACCAGACTTCAGATATTGGGTTAGTAGACAATAGATAAAATTTTATGCACAATCCTTCTTGTATCCATTAATTACTGTGGCTTGCACTAGGTGGCATTACTATATGTAAAAATATGGGTGATTTAGTCTGTAAATTATGTAAGGAAGGAATAGAAAATATTAGGCATCTGTTAATTGAATGTAAATGCTTGAAAACAGAAAGGGCATATATAATGAAGTTATGGAAAAATAAATATGAAAAAAGTGATTATACAGAAAGTGGATTATTGGTCTTTATGCTGGGTTTGGGAAAAGAAATGGGGAATTTAGATATAAAGGCCATAGAGTTGACAAAGATTATGTTGTGGAAATGGGATGAAGCAGAATATGGGAAAATTTAGACTGGGAAATGAAAAATAAAATAGCTAATAGGTTTCTCTGGGCATAATTGTTGAGAGATTCTTGACTCCATTTAAGGAGAAGCTACAGTACATCACATCACGTCACATCACATTAGTGTTTTAATGTAATGAATAGACTCTGTACTGTAATTTTTTTTGACAAAGGTGCTATTATTTTATTTCTGATGGTATTGTTTTTATAGAGTCATTACTATTTAAAGAAATGGTGAATGTATTTTTTGGGGAAAAAAATTTCAATTTATTTGGATATCATTATGGTGAGCATTTTATTTTTAGTCAAAACAGTGGACATACATTAATAATTAGCTTTGTAGAAATATATTTACGAAAAATCACTTTAATAGGTAATAAAATCATTAATAAATTGGGCTTTAAATAACTAATGTTTAAATCAATAATGATAGCTTAAGTATCTGTAGATAAAACAGCCTTTAAATGGCTCACTTCAGTAGAAAGACTTCAACAACTTTATACATAAACCTGCTCAAAAATTTTACTATCAAGGTTTCCAATTTTCTGCCAAGGAGAGTTTGAGTGATTTTTCATTAAGGATTAGCTAGAGAGTCATTTACTAATCAATCCCTTGGATGATTAGCTGTCGTATGAACAGACTTTTTAAGAAAATTCTAAGCCTGATTCAAAATTAAAATCCAGGGCATAATTATCTATATATGGTATAAAAGTGCACCATGATATAAAGATAGCACATCCATCTGCTTTATCCACGATCTGGCTTTAAACCCAAGCCAAACAAAAATTGATTAATTTTTTTTAGATGTCAATCAGATCTTAATTTTTTCAGTGATTAATAAGAGCTCTATTGGCTTTCACACTTCACAATCAGATGACGCTACACCACCAGAAATTGTGCTCTTCGATATTGACCAATGATTTCTATTGTAACATAATATGTAGTTATTCCTCTAACGCCATAATGTGAGATATTTAATGGAACATTTAATTTAATGATACTAACATTAAATATATGACAAATAATTGTTATTTTTATCATCATATTAGTTTTCAACACACTGTGGATGGTTTTTTGGTGATGATGAAAAATTTAAAAAAAAAAACAAAAACGAATACTTTCCAATGAGACACATTTTTCAGTATAATATTTTTATTCACTTTATTTTTTAATTTTAAAATGAAAAGTTTTAAATAAGTAAAAAAAAACATTGAAATAATATTCTTTTTTTGTGTATTTAACAGATAGGGCCATATTATTCAGCGGATAATGCACAATGCTAAGTGGTTATTGATTTTTTCCAGGTATCTAGTTTAAAGCTAACCCATTAAATATTGATCATAAAATGAGTAGTTATTAATCTTCAGTTCTTTATTTAAGATCTATTTTTTCTCTCTCACACACCTACATGAAAAGAGAATAAAAAGAATTATGTATGTTCTGTGATTACATAATACTAGTGCTATATTAAATAAATGTATATATATATATAATCTGGATGATATAAAAATATCACACTTTATTTCCAACAATATCAATAAATTAATGCTTAATTATCATTTAAGCTAGTCTATCTATTTCTTACATTTATTGATCTAGAGTACTGCTTATTTTGCATAACTTTTGGAAGTATAATTTACTTGTTTTATTCCTGGAGTCTAGGTGCAAGCTCCCTTCCGCCATTTACTCTATCTCATACAACCGATAGACATGACCACACACGTGAAAAAATAAATGAGCTCCAATATACATAGGTCATGCTGAATTAGCACTCATCATCTCCCACACACTTATATATAATCAGTGCTGGGTTTATATTAAGATAACAAATATTACCCTTTAATGGACAATCTTCACTCTACTCCACCCTTCAATTCTTCAGCTATCCATACCATTGAAAGTCTGATGATGGAATGCCCAAATTTCTTATTAAAATTGTCATGCTCCTATTGACCTTTAGTCCCTCTGACCCCTCATGTTCAAGACCTTGTCCATTTGAATACACAGAAGAGGAGTGGGCAGAATGCAGGTTAAATTTGTAATATTTTAAATACAAATATATTTTATATACCTGGAGTCTAGATGTAACATAGGGGGTTTGAACATAGATTTTTAAAATCCCTTAAACTATTCACTCTATCTCATATAACCAATACACATAACCATCTCTCTTTTGGGTATTTAAATGAACAAGGTCCAATACGCGAGGAGTCGGCGTGACTTAAAGTCAACATAGGCATGACAGTAATATTGGCATTAACAAGGGAATTAGATTTTCAATCATGAAATTTTTCAATGGTATGAATGACTGAAGAGTTGGAGGTGGAGTATATTGAAGCCTGTCCATTAAAGTGTGAAAATTTTCTATCTTAACATAAACCAAATTCTTATTATGTATATATGTGGGAGATGGATGATCTGGACCAACTGATGAGTGCTGGTTCAGTACAAAATATGTATATTGGAAATCATTCATTTTTTCAGAGTGAATGGCTGAAGGGACCTTGAAAGTCTGTTTTCAAATCCCCTATATTATTGCAGTTATATTAAATGTCGTTCATACTAAACATATTATATACACTCACAAACATTATAAGCAATTGCAGAAAGATGAGTTTCCTGTTAATTGAAAGGGTGCTCTGTGATTTCTCTGCAGATCTCAAAAATACTAACACTATGGTCAGTTTACTGGTCCTTTGATTCTGAATTTAAGATCACAAACACTATGGCCTTTTTTGAAGATGCCTGATAGTTCTTGACTGAAACTCAGTTAAGTTTCATAAAGGCAAGATGAATGTGTGTATGAAGGTAGATAAATATATTTATAAATATTATAAAGGTATATAAGTATATTTATAAATATAATAAAATTAAATTATGACCCTTATTCTAGGCAGCTGTAAAGTTACTAGTCAAAGCATTTGGCAACTGAAAACAGAGGATGCTAAGAAATCTGAAATCTGAAGAAATGGTGAAGAAATAGTTGATTTAAAAGATGATCATGAACTTTATTACAAAGATAAAAGAATTGGAAGCAAAGTAAAGTGGGATTCATTATAGAAGAGAAAAACATTGGAGAGATTTATGATATATCAGACAGATTGGCAACATCAGTTATTCAACTTCATGGAAAATACCAATGCAGATAATTCAGGCATATGTTCCAACAAGTTCTTATTATGAAGAAGATCTAGAGAATTTTTATATAGATGTATAAAATGCTTTTGATCAGACTCAAAATTGCAATTAGAATATAAGCAAAAGATAAAAGTGCTGTGGGAAATTTGTTTATGGTGATAAAAATAGAATATACAGCCCTGTGAATTTGCATACAAAAAAAAAGTTACAATTTTTATTTTTATTATTTGAATACAAGTTATGTGTATACTTAGACATAATTAAAGGAGATTTGAACCCAGGTTTTCAAGCTTCTTACAATTATCCATTCCATCCAATATGACTGATACACGTAAGCACATACATGTGAAAAATATAAATGATCTTCAATATTCGTATTTCGTGCTGCAGCACTCATCAGTTGGTCCAGATCATTATCTTCCACACACATATATAATCACTGCTCAGTTTATATTAAGATAGCAAATGTTCAAACTTTAATGGTCACCCTTCAATCTTTTCCACCTTTCAATTCTTTAGTCATCTATGTTAAAAAGAAATGGACATAGAAGTATCCAAATGAAGTTTGAATTTGATTATATTTTAAGTAACAGAAAATATGCGTTTTAAGATTGTAATGTTCTTAATAAATATAACATAGGAATAATTCTTTCATTAGTGATATAAATTACATGCTAATGCAAAACTTAGCAGTTGATAATTTAAAAAAAAAAACTTTAATAAAATTAAATTAAAATTTAAAAATCATTTTAAAGATATTATCAGACTTTGAAGATTGTTCAAACGTAACTGTCTAATAGTTAAAACAATAGCATAAGAAATGGTGATTATGTGAGAATAATTGATACTCTATAAAAACTGTTATACAGATATCTAGTACAAAAAGTAATCATATATCAATAAATTTTAAACAGAGACAATATATGAAGAAAAGAAGAAATATGAAAATGTTTAAGAATAAGCCGTTAAAAAGAATTGAAAATTTAGAATTTTGTAAAATGGTGTGAAAATAGTTAACGATATAAGATAACACAACTGTAAATTGACAATGAAAGTTAAAGTTTAAAAAGTATAAAATAATATCGTGGTATTCTTAACAAAGTTATTTAAGAAATGAGAAGAAAATAATGAGCTATGTATGAAAGAACTCTACAAATAATTATATATTATTAAAAACAAAACAAAATAATGTATCCTCTACAAATGCAACTTCTAAATTACCAAATGTTTTAAATAAACAACTGAGACTGACAATTAAGTCTATCAAAAAGGTAAAGATCCAAGAAGTAATGGAATTATTATTGATATCTTAAAAAAGAAGATAAAGAAATGAACAATTGTTGGCAAACTATATATGAAATGTTTAAATGATAAAGATTTATAAGATGATTGTAAGACGGCAGTAAAAATAGTGATATTTTAATAAGTTAATAAAAAGGATATTACAAATCTATCAGTCTTCTATCATTTTCATATAAATCTTTACCAAGATAATTGCAACTCTTATATAATAAATTCCCGATTCCACCAATAAAAAAACAAGCTGGCTTTAAAAGTAGTTTAGCACAATGGACCACATGCAAATATTACACAAAACTATACAGGTACAATAAATATGAATTGTCATTATAAATTAAATAACCAAAAGGCTTTATTACTGTGAGAATCAAAATTTTCAGCTATGGAATCAGTCCAAGGGATTTACACTCCAAAGTTCAACACCCTACCATTTAACAAAACCATGTAAGGCAATTGTCATTATATTTTGGATTGATAGATTATGAAGACATTTGATTCTATAAACATTATTACAGTAATTAAAACTTTTTATTATCAAAATATAGATCCAGAGTACTGTCATATTCTGGAAAATGTTCATCAAAATGTAACATTTGTCAAGCATTGGTGGTTGAGTAGTCAGTACAGCCGCCTTATAAGCAGTTGTCCCGGGTTTGCAGATTCGCTTCCCAGCCGTTGCTTTGACACATGAAAAAAAACATTTGTCAATAGTTTATGTGCAATACTGAGAAGATTAACATTAATAAAAATATATGACAGATAATTTCATATCTCTACAACTTTTACAGTATTTTTAAGATTGGTATTTTGTGGATTAATCCAGGAAAAAAAGCTAATAAAAGTAAATAGAATTTAGTTGTCATTTACACTGTGAAATGATGTAGTTGTTTTGTAAATAATATCTTCAGTATTTCAAAAAGTATTGCTAGAGTTATAAAATGAAAGCAAAGGACTAAAGATAAATGATGAATTGATTTATGCTTAATAGTTTTTCACAGAGAATAAAAATACAAATTGATAATGATTAATAAGAAAAAGTTAACAACTACAAATATCTTAATCAGATTATTAATACAGGGGAAAACATAATGGATACAAATCGTAAAATTAAACTTGGATGGAATGTGCTTGATAGAAGTATTAAAAGGAAAAGTGACTTTATAAAAAATATTGTTGTCTACATTGAACACAAGATGGAATGAACAACAATTTTCTTTTCTATTTTTAATTCTTCAGTCCTAAAAGTTCTACTAAACTTGTAGGAGAATTAATTTACCACAAATTTTACTCCAGACATATATCTACATATAAAACTGCCAGACAAAGGAAAAACTTGAACCAGTACATTTACTAAACAAAGAATGCTATTTCCAATGCAATTCATATATGTAGTTTCCAATTTAAATAAAATTTGTAGTGAAATTATTATTTTTTTCTTGCATAGTTATTATTTAAAACATTTTTGAAACTAATAAAAGTAATGGATCTTTAGATCTAAGAAACCATTTGCTTCTGTAACTTTTTAAAGTAACATAAAAACAATCTATTTTCTTTTCAAGTGAGTTTTAATGTTTGAAAAGAAGCATTAGCAGTTATAAAAATATATTTGATACTTATTAGTAAAATATGCAAAAGCAGGCAATAACAATCTACAATCTCAATCTGTTGTCATGGCAACCTTTTTACAATAAAGATGGATACTCGCCTTTGTACATAGTCCAATATGTTTATATTATATACTAAAGATTGCAACTTGCCTGAACAGAGAAAGATTATTAATTCAAAAAAGTTCAAACAAACTTCATTAAATAAGTAAATACAATCTGTTTTGAAAGTGGACTAACAAATAGTCAATTATAACTTTCAAATTCCACTGATACTCCTGTATTATTAGATAATAAAGTTAATAATGTTCAAGGCTAGATAAATTTACGAATATAAATACATGAAAGCAGTCAACACTTAATCTCTTCTGTAACAATTTCTGTAATTTTAGATTTTGCGACATCTCTCAGCCATTTTTGGTCACATTTTTTTTCATTTTATTGTAAAGTCTGAGCTTAATCCATATTTAAAATTTTAGTTTAGAAAAAAAATCCACATTTGGCAGTATTTAACATAAGAAATAGAATTTTGTTTGTCATATATGGTGTATTAAAGAGATGACTGTCCATCTCCCTTACATGGTGCTTGAAAGCACCAACTGTCAATAGTTTCTGTCAATGTCAGAAATCACACGCAAAATGTTTTACACTTTCATAACAGATTTTAAACATAAATAAATATATTTTTCATAATTATTTAAATTTATAATTAATTTTTTACAATACTATACCTAAATACGACTTTTCTTTGAAAATATTTAATTTATAGAAAAAGATAAGAGAAATGAATAATGCTCAACCACTATTTGCATATCAATGACATTTAGTAACAACTAGAAAAACACAACTATTTTTTATAATTATTTATATATATTTTCACTCTATATTGACTAATATGGCTAGATTTAGATTTTTATTTAAAATATTCAATTTTAGAAGAACAAATACGCCAGAAATGAGTAATCAGTATTTCTACTTCTAAGACATGACAAATTAATGGTGACTGCACGTTATTATCAGTTAAAAATAATTCTTTTGTTTTCTGCAATCTATTTTCCTTACATTTTTTCTCAGTTCTGAATTTTATTTTTTCATTATATTTAAACAATTTGATTATAAAATAATTCGATTTTCAAAAGTTAAATTAAAATAATTCTGATTATTTTATGTTAATATTTTTATGAATAGAAACATAATTTATGAATAAAAACAATCAAAATTTTACTCCAACTGATGTGTAAGAAATTCTACATGTTAAAAGATTACACAATATCAATAACAATCTCAATCTGTTGTCAAGGCAACCTCTTTTTTACAACAAAAGTGGATACCCATCTTTATCTATGATCCAATATGTTTATTATTAAAATGGTTGTACAAATAAAAATAACTTTACATTTATTTCTCTTGGCTTGCCTATGATAGACTTTTATATGATGTTTTGCAATAATAAATATTAGTAATTTATACCATTATTTCAATTAACAATCAACTATTCATTATATTCTTCTTCTAAGTGTTCATCAATGTTTTAAGATGATGGCCATTTTGTAAGACTAATGATGTCATAGGATAGTGATTTCATGAAAGCAATGTCATCATGTGATTAAATTAACATTCATGCTAAAAAGTGTAGTATAGTATTTATTCATTCTATATAGTAATTATGTTTTGATTGCACATGCTGCATATTGCACAACACTAAATGCAATTAAAATAAAGATATGAATACTATACCCACATAATTTTCAGGTGATATTTCCACAAGGCAGTCTGTATTTAATTTATGATGTAAATAAATAATCAATCAAACAAGATTGAAATAAACAACTATTAATAAGTATGTTTAAATATTTATCAAACCAGCATTCATCTCCATTGAGACCTTCTCAAGATATTATACTATATAAATATACTTATTAATAGTTGCTTATTTCAATCTTGTTTGATTGATTATGTGTTTGGAACAACATTATGGACAAATAAATTATATTGGATATTTGACCATGATAGTGAATTTACAATGTATTTGAGATATATAAAACTTTCATCTTAAATGACAAAATGTAAAAGTTTCATACATTAAAAACATCACTTCCATAATGCGTAGTTAATATCCTTGTTATATGTTTGTAGCATTTGATTCATCTAAGGTAATACAATCTTTCATTGTAAAAGTATAGAAATGTCAACAAAAATTACAAATCTTATTCAAAAAATTATTAAAAACAATGATTTGCCATGTGCAACAACAAATTGCATTAGAAATAAATTTTAAAATGTGTACATTAGTTAAAATATATTCATTCAATTAATTTAAGCCCATCAATACATAATACTGACATCATAAATCTAAACTATTTGGCTAAAAACAGTGAAATAAATAAAACTCAAGCATTATGCAATTAATAATCACTTTTATATATTCAAAGTTAAATCCTTCACTTACTTCCTTAATTTTTATTCAGTATTCCCATAATTCATCTGCAGAAGGATTTCTGATGTAATTAAGTTCATGGTAGTTTTTATCATAAACTCAAAAAAATATTGGCAATATATATATATGTAAATTATTTAATAAATAGGAACTCTTTTATAAAAATGAAGTTAAAAGTTACAGTCAATTTGTATTAAAATGCAGCAACCAATCAGATGGTTTTGCAGGGTGGATGTAAACAATATCCAATTTGTTCAGCCTACTATTGATCAAAAGATTTCCACTTTTGATCAGGCTGCAGGCTCTACCTTTATTTATATAGAAGATCTTATTAAATCATTTATATTGTTATTATCTCATTAAAATGTAAAATTTATATATATGTATCAACTGTGGAAAAGTTGCAACTTTTAGACTATATAAATATATTGGACCATTAATAAAAGTGGGATTCCAGCTTTATTGTTAAAAGGGGGTTGCCTTGACAACAGTTTGAGATTGTTGATTGTTATTGATACTGGATTTACTAAGTGTTGACTGGGTTTTAACCCTTTCACCGATGATTATATAATTGGCCGAATGAGTTAAAAATCAAAACTTTTAATTGGCCAACTCACAACTTTAACAAAATCTATTATTAAAATAGATTCACTTTTAATAATATAAATACGTTAGTTTCGTTTGTAAAAAGTATATTAATAATTTGTCAGATTATGAAAGTAAACGAAAGTCTTTTCAAAAATAAAATTTGATTTATAATTTAAAAAATATTCAATTGCGGTGAAATAAAAGTAACCGCTATTTGACCAACCAAAAAGATTGCTGATGTAATAATTTTTTTTCACTTTAACATTATGATAAATATGTAGCAATAAATAAATAATTCTTGGTAATATCTTAACTATTTTTCTAAAATAATTTGATTTTTAGTATTATTTTATCAATAATAATTTGTAATTCAATTCAAATATTGTTTAAAATGCTGTAAACATTCATTTATCATTTTCGTAATAAAAATCAAAATGAACGTAACTTTGTACTTTTTGGCAGCCATTTCCCTTTCTGACAGAAGTTGAACAGCCAATAAGATTCAAGAAAAATGGTGAGGAGGCAGTGCTTTGGTTTTGTTTGACATATATGATCATTTTTATTGATTTTTTACTTATAAAATAATTCTGAAGAGGGCACCATCTTACAGAACTTTTGATTTTCTTTCGAATGACGTATAATATGTATACATGGGATAAAAAGTAGCCGATTTAGAGTGACATCAAATCTTCTCGTTTTTTTACAAGTCAGGCAGTTAAAGCGTTTTAATGATTATATATTCTATTCAGTGCATTACAGAAAACATTCTCTGATTATATATAAGTGCATTTATAATAATTTTTAAAATATGTAAATTACGTCAAAAATAATTTTTATTTAACTAATTTCTAATTAATATTTTAGTATCTAAACAAACTTAAATGTCTCCTAAGCAAAATTTTGTTCACTTTAATGTAAAAGATACTGGCAAAAATATATATACAAAAAGTATATTTATGCTTTAAAACTACAGCAATCAACTCTATATTATATTTCTTGATGCAAGTTTTATTTAGTTAAAATTGTATTTTAGTATAAAAACGGTTTAGTTACTGGCCATAGATTTTAATAAAATTAACAGCCTTGCAAAAGTAAATTAATAAATTCAAAATTGTGTTGGTTAGATAATTACAAAAATGAAAAGCATTAAAGCCACCAATATTTTAAAATAAACATTCTTTTAACTTATTTGTTTTTTCTGTAAATGCTTCATTTCAACTTAATAAGGATTCAGAAATATTAATATCATTTGATGAAGAATTCAAAATGGCGATTGCAAATTATAAAATTATCATTAAAATAAAGCAATTGAAATGTTTATTATACACTATATTTGCATACAGGTTAGTCATTTTTTAATTAATAATATGTCTGATAAACTATTTATTAAATATGAACTTTTTCAATTTTAAACTTTATTTTTTAATGGAATTTTTAATGTTTATATATATTATATTTTTTTGCCATATGAATTTATAAATGCTTTTTATATATTTTTTATTTATGAGATATTTTAGGGAATAATTTGATCTTATTGTGTGGAGTAAAGCTATACAATGTAAAAAATTCCTTCCAAATATGTAAAAAAAAAAAAGTTTGAAAACTGATGTGATGTGACGTATTATGGCTTCTCCTTAAACGAAGTCAAGAATATCTCAGCAATTATGCCCAGATAAACCTGTTAGCCACTTTATTTTACATTCCCCACTCTAAATTTACCCATAATCTGCTCTATCCCATTTCTACAACATAATCATTGTCAACTCTATAACCTTTACATCTAAATCCCCCTTATCTTTTCCTAAACCCAGCATAAAAACCAATAATTCACTTTCTGTATAATCACTCTTTTCATATTTATTTTTCCACAACTTCATTATATGTACCCTTTCTGTTTTCAAACATTTACATTCAATTAACAAATGCCTAATATTTTCTATTCCTATAATTTACAAAATAAATCACCCATATTTTTCCATTTACATGTATATTCTTTTGTAGCTAAAGATCCCATTCGAGCCTTAAACAATAAACTACTTTCCTTACTATTATCATATATTAACTCACACCTAATATTCTGTTTATTTCTATATATATTTAAACTCTTTTTACTCTCCATACTATTTCTCCATCTCTCTAACTCCCTAGTCTTTATTAATAAATTTATTCTTTTATCCCATTCCTTACTACTATAACACTACTATACTGCCATCTAGAAGCAAAATGCAAATTAAATTATAAATTCATTACTGCTACATTGCAGTCACTGCAATAAAATATTGCAGAGTAAGCTGGGGATCTAATTGTTGCAATACCATTTCATGATAATCAAAGCAAGCAATACAGGATAAACAGTCACCAGGGAGCATTGCCGGAAGAATTAATGTTTTCAACCCAAAGTTGTCAAAAACAAACTTATTATAAGTACTTGTGTATTATCCTATCTACCAAGCTTGGCAGCTATTTATTTTTGAATTATACAGTTTCAAAGGCATACAAACTGGTTTTTTTTTTTCAATTTTATTTTATTGAGTATGTGCTAGTTATTAAGTTACAAAAATTAATCAATTATAAATTCCATTCAGCAGGTACATTTTAATTTTTTTATTTTATAATGTGTAAACATTGACTTTCACTGAACATTGTTGTGGTTTGTTTACATTCAGCATCTTCTATCACTACCATTTTGGCAAAATGATGAAAATTTGAAGTCTTCCTTTGACAGAATAGTATGCAGTGGAGTCTTTCCAATGGTACAGGATTCTGCCTTCCTGTGTTTTTTTATTAATAAGTTGAAGTCTGCATTAATGGGCACAATATGATACTTAACATTTATTATATATTTTTCATTTTTATATTAATAAGTTGTCTTAACACAAACAAATAATAATAAATAAGGTTGAAATATTATAATTAATTTTTCTAGGAATTTTTTTTTAAAATAACAATAAAAAAATGTAAATGTTAAATACCACTATTTCTTAGCAGTCCCCGAAACTGTATAATTCAAAACTAAATGGCTGCACAACTTGATAGACAGGATAATACATAAGTCCATTATTACTTAATTAACACTTTAAATTTTTATAATTTTACTATAAGTTCTTAATAAATTATTCTACTGATTTTTGATATCTATTAATCCAATTGAATTCTCTTTTTTTTTAAAAAATAAAACATTGTCCTTACAGAGATTTTAAAGAAGTGAAAACATTCTAAACAAGTTTCAAATGTATAGTTCTGAGTATACACATATGTTATCATATATATGATATAGTATTTGTTAGCTTGTTTTTTCCCCTTAACTCTATAAATTTTTTAAATTTAGTCTTTATATCTGTTTCAAGAGCTTGAATAAAGTTCCTTCTTTAGAAAACGTATGACACATGTCGAATTTAATTAATATATCAGTCACGTTGATGATCTATGTGTTTTTGGGATTTTTTTTTACCTCCAGGACCACCTGATGTGTTCTGTTTTAAGGCAAACACAGTGTAGTGATGAAATGGTGTTTCTGTTTTTATTTGCATTTGTATACATGACTATATTTAGTTTAGATGTTTCAATAATTATTTTATTCGATTACAGTCTGTAACGTTAGTAGGTATAATTAATCTGTGTGTATATATATATGTGTGTGTACATATGTGCAATTTTGCCTTTAGTAGATATAGTTAACCTGTATATATGTGTACGTGGGTGTACATAAATTTATCAGGCAAACTTTTAAAATGCTTAAAATAGATGAATTCATCAATAATAAAACGCTTTATTCTTGTGATGCATTTACGCGCGCGCACACACGCGTATAAACACTAAAATTGTGAAGTCATTGTATTATGCAGATTTTGATCTGAAATGTTAAAAATTATTTACTGCTATATATTATAAATAATAATTAAATAAAATTATTAATTGTAATTTAAAAAAAAAAAATTAACTTTTTACGTATGTAAATAATCACGTGATATAATAATAAATCGTTCTACAAAAACTTCCTTCTTGGACATATTTTTACTCTTTTATTTATACAATGCTAAATTATGAGAGCTACTTTGCTCAGAGCTCCGATTTTTGAAGACATTTTTGGCTCAAAGATTCTTCAGATATTTATTTCAAAAGACTTTTTAAATCAATTATATTTTTTAGTAATTTTTATAGATCAACATTTTTAATGGTGATAACTGTATGTTCTTGGCTTTCTTTATATAAGCTGAAAATTATCATGTTCCTATTTGGTTTAGTGTTGTATAGAAGTGGCAGATTCTATACCTCATGGCCTATGAATCACAGATCAACTCTGCCCCATTCGATGCTTGAACTTTTGATGAACTCCTTACCCATAAAACCAATGATTATTTTGTTTATTATCACGTGTTTATTATACTAATATAAACACGTAATAATAACACACTCTTCTAGGCAATTTTATATAATGCAAAATAGAACATTATTTTTTTTATACTTTCAAAAATAGCTGACGGTTTTTCAAGCATTGGTGGTCGAAAGGTCAGCGACAGCTGCAGTTGTCCCGGGTTAGCGGGTTTGCTTTCCGGCTGATGCTATGACACATGAGAAAAATACCTGACAGTTTCAACTGTCCAAATGGCTTTTTCAAAATTGTAACATACACAAATATTTTTCATCGTTTATTACATGCGCCAATCAAAGTTCTTCTGTAATTGAAATTTTGTTTTAAATATTTATAAAACATGCATCAAAATAAACTTTAATTTTATGATCGTCAACAGATATTAATAAAGAAACTATACTGACATTTTATTGTAATATGCTTTTGTTTCTGCAATGAAGATTAGATTTCAAAGCTGAGTTTAGTACACTTAATGCATCTAATATGTAACTATGGAAATAAATTAGCATGGGTTGAAAAGTATAGGTTTCTTTTAAATGTTTTTATTTAATTTAGAAATTCTGTTTGTTTGGCTAAAATCTTATAATCAACTTTTAACATATTTCTAGTGAATGGATTCTCTTCAAATTTTATACAAGTGTTAAATATTTATGATAGTGGAATGTAACAATACAAAATTCCAGAGTAGCCATTTGATGTGTCTAAGAGTGTTGGTGGGCCAAATTTCATCTGCACTGATATCAGTTAAAATCATATGCAATAGATGACAATATATTTTTTAAACATAAGTTCTCATTGGCTTTCATACTAATTTACAAAAAAAGCATTTAAAGCTAATTAAAATATAAAGAAAAAAAAATGAAGGATAAAATCTTAATAACTTTTGATTGCTGAGCTAGAATGTAACTTTTTTAAAACTCTATCTTCATAAATACATATCTTATAAACAATTTGCACATAACATGTGCAAAGTTTACTTCAAATATCACATGATCAAAATTTCTTATGCTTAAACAAACTGTTAAAACAATGACAAACTCTCCATACAGTAGTGCCACTCAGTGTAAGCTACAATAATCAATGGATGCAAGAAGATTTATGCATAAAATCCCTGTCTAGGTGCAGTGCTCTCAGAGTCAAGGCTCCACACTGATAAAAGTGATAGCTTGAAAGTAGTCTGGGGATATTTGAGTGAGTGGGCACTATATAGAGATTTTATGCACAAGCTTCTTACCTCAATTGATTACTGTGGCTTGCACTAGGTGGCACTACTGTATGGAGAGTAAAGTTGTAAAATGGATGGAAGAGAATAATGTAGTGGGGGAAATGCAAAGAGGTTTTAGATTAGATAGGCATATAGGAGATAGTTTATTTGTAGTTACACAACTTATGGATATGAGTAGAAATGCATGTAAACAGTTATATATGAGATTTATAGATATAGAGAAGGCATATGATAGAATAAATAGAAATAGATTAGGATAAGTTTAGCAAATTTGGGAATGGATGAAGCTTTAATAGATATTATTAAGAAATTATATGAAAATAATTATTATATATATCAATTAGGGAATATAGAATCAGTTAAAGTTAAAAATGGTGTGGGACTAAGGCAAGGATGTCCTATGTCACTTATTTTGTTTGTGTTGTATTTGAGTGAAATGGAAAGAGCAATGGAAAGATTAGGAAGAGGGATAGAGATACCGTTAATAGGTAGTAAGGGAGTATATATTTTGTCAGGTCTTTTTTTGCAGATGATATTTTTTTGTGTGCAGAAAAAAGAGAAGATATGGAAGTTATGTTGAGAACTTGTGCAAGGGTGGGTAAAGAGATGGGGATTAAATTTAGTGAAGAAAAATCAAATATAATGATGGTTAATACTGGGGAAAGAGAAGATGTAGAATTTTTATTGGGAGATATTAAGTTAAGTGTGGTGAATAGATATAGTTATTTGGAAATTATTTTAAGTAATCAGAAAAATTATTTGGATGAATGGGAGAAAAAATTGATAAATGAAGCAAAGAAAAGAAAGGGATTGATAAAGAAATTAACAGTGTTTTCATATAATAAATATGATGTAGCTAGAATTATATGGAAAGAAGTTACAGTAGCAGGGTTAACATATGGTAATGATGCATTATATGTTAGTAAAAAGATATTAGATTACTTAGAAAAAGCTCAAAGGGAAGTAGAAAGACATGCATTGGATGCAGAAGTATGGACAGCAAGGGAGGCAATTCAAGGAGAAATGGGATGGTCAAGTTTTCATATGAGAGATGCAAAAAGTAAAATGAAAATGTTTGGTAAATTGCAGTTTATGGATAATAAAAGAATAGCTAAAATAGTATTTAATTGGGTTATAAGTAAAGGGCAGGTAACAAGATGGGTGAGAAAGGTAATGTGGTATGCAAAAGATTTGGATAAAGAATTTATATCAGTATATTATGTACAAAAGATGGGATGATTGTGTTAAGAGGATTATTGAGTGTTATAGTAGTAAGGAATGGGATAAAAGAATAAATTTATTAATAAAGACTAGGGAGTTAGAGAGATCGAGAAATAGTATGGAGAGTAAAAAGAGTTTAAATATATATAGAAATAAACAGAATATTAGGTGTGAGTTAATATATGATAATAATAAGGAAAGTAGTTTATTGTTTAAGGCTCAAACGGGATCTTTAGCTACAAAAGAATATACATGTAAATGGAAAAATATGGGTGATTTATTTTGTAAATTATGTAAGGAAGGAATAGAAAATATTAGGCATTTGTTAATTGAATGTAAATGTTTGAAAGCAGAAAGGGTACATATAATGATGTTATGGAAGAATAAATATGAAAAAATTGATTATACAGAAAGTGAATTATTGGTTTTTATGCTGGGTTTGGGAAAAGATAAGGGGGTTTAGATATAAAGGTTATAGAGTTGACAAAGATTATGTTGTGAAAATGGGATAGAGCAGATTATGGGTAAATTTAGAGTGGGGAATGTAAAATAAAGTGGCTAACAGGTTTATCTGGGCATAATTGCTGAGATATTCTTGACTTCGTTTAAGGAGACGCCATAATACATCACATCACATCACTGTTCATTTCAAATACTGGCAATGCAGTAATATTGTTTTGATTGTCAGTTTTAAAATTTGAATACAAACAGTCCATTGCAAAATAAAAACATATATATAAATATTTTATTGAAAACCCCACTTATTTAATTTTCAGAATAAAGCATTAAAAACCAAATATATATTTGTATATTGACTATGTTTAGGGTTGTTATATTTAACTTGAAATAATATTAGTGCTTCAGAAATTAAGTAATTCAATTGAATTAATTAGTTTCAGGATGCCCCGCACTGTTATTTCAGGATAAACATAACTCAAATTGTGTTTGATGTTAAATGTTTGTGGCCTAGCGATTAGCATAGCTACCTTCCAAGCAGCTGGCTTGGATTCACTTCCCGGTCAACGCATTTGACATATGAAAAAAAAATTGGGGTTGATGAAATAAATTATATTTTAGTTTTTAAATGCATTACTCCTCAAATTCAGGTTAAACGTAACTCAAATTGGGGTTGATGTCAAGTGTTGGTGGCCTAGCGATTAGCATAGCTACCTTCCAAGCCGGGTTCGCTTCCCGGTCAATGCATTTGACATATGAAAAAAAAAATTAGGGTTGATGAAATAAATTATATTTTAGTTTTTAATGCATTACTCCTCAAATTAAATCAAAACATTTTTTATATATATTATCTAAATTTTAGATTATTAGGTGCATTAGATCCAGCTTTGAATCCTAGTTTTCACTGATAAAAACAAAAGCCAGAAGCTGATCTAGAGATAAGAATTTTAAAACTTTATACCATTTGGTGGCAATTAATTACTCATATTTACAATAGATTGCTCTATTGCAGACTGAAAAAAAACTACCTTTGGAAGAAAAGGACATTGATAACCTTAAGTCAATCTATAATCTATCCTTGAACCAACTAATGTTAATGACCAAACTTTTGTTCACACTTCTTCAATTTTATGAATATTCGTCATACTCGTATTTTTCCAAAAAGTTATACCTAAATTAATGCTGATTTTAATACATTCATTTTTACACATACAAAGCTAATTTCGTGACTTTTATAAAAGATTGTTATAGTTCAATATGGTACAACAGCACAGTACATCAAATCTGCTATCATATTATGAACTGGGTTCAAATCCAGTCTAGGTAAATTTATAATTTTTTCGACTTCTAATCAATCTTATAATTTGTTTTTATATAGTTAGTCTCGCCAACCATCTAACAATGATCAGTAAATGGGTATTTAGTAGAGTTTTGTTAGAGTAGAAACACATTAAATCTGCTCAAACTCTTACGATTTACCCAATGGTATGTCTGATGAGTTATGGCTTTATTATTCCTCTAGCAAGATCCGGTGATCCATAGGTTTTGCGTTGCAAGGTTATTTAAAAGTTATATTTTTTTTACCTACGATTTCAAATACTGTTTCGACATAAGGATCCATGATAATGATAAAAAAATAAATTTTTTAAAATTTTTTAATGACCAAAAAGCTTTTATTTTTGGCTTGATGAGAAATAGGATGTGAATTAAATGTTTTTAAACTATTGGTTTATTATTTAATTCTGTTATCTTAAAAATGAGGGAATTGGTATTAAGTTTTTTATATGCATCAAAGATTCATATAGCCATTTAACGTTTATAAGATCCCCATATAAATTTCTAATAATAATTTTAGTTTACACAAAGTAAATGAAGCAGGAAAGTCGATTTTATTTGAAGTATTTAAAATTGGGAATTACAGCATACACCTGGGTCTCTTTTTATGTGGACTTATTTAACACGATTTTGAAGTTATGCGATTCGTGTTTCACCGGAAGCCGAACTCCGATATTGCGCTATTACTTTAAATAATAGATTTTGCACACTTCCGTTATATTGAAAGTAATAGCAAAATTATTGGAATTCGACTTTCAACTTAGTAATTTCAATATTTTCAGTGCTTTATAATAATAATATTTTATGCAATAATGAAATTAAAATCATGATTTCCACATTTTATGTATACACACATCAAATTTTACAAGATTATAATATAAATTTGTTCAAACATTGTGTGTGTTAATTTTGCATTTTAAATTCCATTCTGTTTTTGCTTTTTAAAAAAGAACGTTTAATCAATTAGTAATCATTTAGTGTCCTAAAAGGTGAGTAATAGCAGTGAAACAAAATTTGATTTTTAAAGGGAATTGAAAATTAAAAAATTAAAGACAATAATAAAAGTTTAAATACAGAAGAAAATGTAGAAAAAGATAATGAAACAGAAGTGGAACCTGTTCCTTTCACTTCCAAAATGATTCGAGAAGGTCTTCAACTTTCTAATCAGTTGGCAAATTATTTTCTTGCTAATAACACTAATCACGAACGTGCTCTTAAATTCCAACGAGAGCTAAATGGTTGTATGTCTGGATATCGCAAGCTTCATAAACAATTAATAAAATCATCGTCTCAAAGATTAATTACTAATTGTCACTAGAAAACCATTAAAACAACAACATGAGAGTGAAGTTGGCGCTAGTTATAGTTCCTCTTGTGAAGAATCTTTACCAGTTTGCAAACGAACCTGTTTATCGGCAAATAGCGTTAATAATTAAAACGTGTATAAAAAAATGTAAATTACTGTAAATTATGCATAAAAATATATTATTTTGAATAAAATTAAATATTATAGTTAAAAAAAGTTTGTCTTGTATCAATTTTTTTCAAATTTAAATTTTTTTATTAGTCATATTTTATTTCCTTATTTTTTTTTTGCACGAATTTTAAAGTAATTTTATGTTGGTGCTTTGCTTTTACGCGAATTTTGAAAAATCACAGACCGCATCCCCCCTTTTTCAATGTAAGTTACATCTATTTTTGCGCAATTTCGTTTGTGCATGTTTTCTGAGGAACCTATCTATCACATAAAACGAGACCCATGTGTATACATTTTCCATTTGAAGTCAAGGGATGGCAGAAAAATTTATTAGAACTTAATTGTCAAAAATCACAAAAACATCAAATAAAAAATGATTGGATTTGTTTTATTGCTCGGGAGTTCACAAGAAGTTCAAATACTGGATGTTGCAGAGTTGGGTGTGGTCTATGGATGTCTAACACTTTACCACTACACCTAACTATGTAAAGTAAAAAAAATATATAGGTAACCAGAATTTCCTGATAGTCACCCATCCAAATACTAACTTAGTTGAGATTAACATTGCATAACTTTAGTAATCAATATTAGGTGCAGTTAGCACCTGAAAACCATGAACCCTTAAGGCCTGTTTGTTTTTACTCTACTTGGTTTGGTCCTTCATACAGTTGTAGACTCTGAAATTTAAGATTCATGGATCATCACCAATCTCGGCGTTCTATTCTATCTGATTTGTCAAAAAATCATAAAAATAGTAATTGGGAAAATATACTTCTCATACCTTATGAGGAAAAAAACTGTATTTTCTTTTTATTCACAAAAAGATTTCCTTGCATGGATAAATTTCTTGACTGTATCTGAGTCTATTTTATTAAAAATCAATTTCAGGAATCTTCATCTGATATCTCCATTTGTTTATTTACTGACCAATTTTCTCAAAAACATTTATTCTTCAGATCTTCAAACATCCCCTCTTCCAGCTATAAGAAATGTACTCTTTTGCTTTTTTGTATTGCTAGTTACTTGAACCACATGGCAAATGTCACAAAAAAGAAGTATATTCTAAAGAGATCATACAGCAACTGTGAGTTGTAATACTAAAACATACTGCAATAAGAAAGTTTCAGCCAATAATTACATATCAATAATAATATCAAAACCATTTTTATATTTCCCTGAGTAATTTGCTCAAGAATAAGGGAAGTGGACTTGAGAGCTAAAGGTTTCTGGATTGATTCTTATAAGTTGTAAAACATCTGAGTCTCTTTAAATGACTAGAACTATTGTGCTCAGCATCCATCAATGGAGATCACTGACTTTGCAAGCATTAGATGCATAGTATATATATAATAACTTTAATGCCTACATTATTGAATTTGCCTTGAAGCTATTATGCATTTAAGAATATATAAATAATAATATGTATTTTACAAGAGTATGCAGATAATTATCAACTACTACAGTAATAAATGTTTTGTATAAAATCATATTTATTACTTTGCTGAGCCAGGTTCTTGATATCAACATATCTTCATTAAAGCATGACTATAGTGAATATTAGCAAATGCATTAGCATATCTGCATGCATATAAACACACATTAAACTAGTCACTGATCATCATAGATTGGCATATTTGCATGTTGACTAGCACTTGGCTATGTCATTACATTACACAAGCATTGCATGCTGACAGAAATGTTAATGGCTCTCACATTTATGGAGTTCTTAGAATCAATTATGAGCCAACCTTTTATTTTTCATTTTTTGTTGCTACTTTATAATATTTAATTTTATTTTCTAGTGCACAGATAGTATGTAAATTAAACAGTAAGGATTTTTCATTTTAACACATGTGCTGTATTGTTTTTTATATTAACTCAATGATGACTTGTTGAATATTGAGGAAACTCTCAAACTAAGACACAAGATAGACTTTTGAAAAGATAAGAAAAGCCATCTTATCTTTAATTGACATTCTATTATATAGGTAAATCTAAAGCATCTCCATTTAAGAGTGTGAAGATGTTGCTCTGTTCACTTTATTTCACAAAAGTAAATATGCAGAAAGAAATAACGGAAGTAAAGTGAGCAGAGAAACATGTTCATGCTCTTAAACTAAGATGCTTTAGATTGGCTTATATAACTAGAATGTAGGTTAAAGACAAGACAGCCATTCTTATCTTTTCAATAGTCTCTATCTTGTTTCTAAGTTTGAGAGTTTCCTCATTATTCAACAAGACATTGTTGAGTTAATATAAAAAAATAGTACAGTGCATGTGTTGTGCTGAAAAATTCTTACTGTTTAATTTATATACTATCTGTGCACTAACAAATAAAATTAAATATTACATAATTTCTAATTTTTCCAAGTTTTAACATGCAATAAATCTAAAGATTTCACAAAGTTAATATGCAGAAAGAAAATAATGGAAGTAAATTGAACAGAGAAATATCTTCATGCTCTTAAACTGGGATGCTTTAGATTGGCTTGGTCCTAATTCGCTCTCTCAAAACCAGAAATACTAACTAGCCCCACCTCCACTCCTCACCGACACTTGGGCAATCCTCCAACTCTCATCCTCTCAGCCTCTTCCATAGGACTCAATCATTTAAATGTTTGCAACCCATGCAGTGCTTGCTCAATGAAGACATGCATCTTGGACTGGCCTGGACTACACACCCTTTCCCCTTTCTACTTCCCATTTCCTTTTCACATATATCCTTCCCCTCTTATCATGTGGCTCCTGAAATTTCAATTTACCATATAACCACTCATTTGTAAATCTTTTTCTAACTGTATTTGTATCTGTTTTTTTTTTTTTGATGAATAAACTTTCATCACTGAGAGAGAAAAAAAGATAAGATGGCAGTTCTTATATTTTGAAAAGTCTCTATCTTGTGTTTTAGTTCGAGACAAGTCATTGTTGAGTTGATATAAAAAAAATAGTACAGCTAATGTGTTAGGATGAAAAATCCTTACTGTTTTAATTTATTATTTTTTAAGCAAATAATTGTAGCAACAGCAGGTTTAAAGGAATATCAGATGTTTTTCTTATGGTCTACAAACATTGAGTTATAAATCCTATTGCATTTAGTTTTGTGATATAACTGAGCATGCTCAGTGAATATTTTTAAGTTTGCAAGTGTCTCTCCATAGTATCTGACACTGCAAAATTGACAATCCAGGCCATATACTAATTGAACTTTATACATCACCTTTAATCTTATATTTGGAATTGCTAATAAGTCTAGTGATAAGGGGCATCTAAAACCAATATCAAATCCTTGTGCATAATTGATATTATTTTTGAATGCATATTAGAGATATAAGGTATATTAATCAATGGTTTAGAATTATAAGTTCTATCAAATTTATGTCTATTATTATATTTTTTTATCCGTTTATCAAGCATGACCCTAGAGTAATCAACTTTAATTAAATCTTTTTTATAACACTCTAAATTATTACTATTGTTTTATCTAGTACTCTCCTAGAATAGATTGTGTTACGTATTATCTACTGTATTTCCATATATTATAGTTTATTCTTACATGACTTTGATCTACAAGTGGCAAACTTTCTGAGTTACACCATTGAAACAAACCACCTTGCTTAGATGCGTTAATAATTATTATTAATCATTTATTAAACTAGGAATTATGCCTGGAATTGAATAAACGATAAAGATATATAAAAGATTGTGCTCTTGGTCAACTAAAAAGTGCTTGATCACAATATACTTCTTCTTTATATATTTCTATTCATATGTTTTAAGAACGTATAGGGAAGAAGTTTTAAATATTTGTAACATATAAATAATTTTAACTACACTATATATACAACATATATGTGAAGAAAAATATATCTATCTTTTCTCTACATAACAGACAAATTTCTTCATAGTAGGATTTAGTTTAGTGGGGAATAAATTATAAGTTTCTAGATTGTAAAAAATATAAAACGTTTGGAGCATGTGTTGACCACAGGTCTACTAGATAAGAGGTTGATAATATAGAATAAAATTAAGACAAATCGTGGTGATTATCCACATATTGAAAAAGAGATAAATGGTCAAATCTTTACGGTTGCAGTAACATCTGGACTCCAAACCAGAAAAAATGACAGTTTTGTAATACAGATTGACATATTAAGGATATAATAGAGATAACTTAAACTTAACAAATGCTCATTAAAAACTCAATTCCCGTGTTAATGATGGATTAAATAACCTTATCAAAATATGTGTATGTTTCACTTATATATATATAAAAGCTAAAAGTTTGGTTTTATAATTATATATCTTTAAACTTATAATAATATTAAATTGTGCTAACATTTCTAACGTAAAGCTACATAAATTAATAGCAATTAACTAATTAAAATGGCTAAGCGCTTTCAAGAAAATGTATTTCTCATAATCATAGACTGTTATGACTGATTCATTGGAATCATTCTATATGCATAATATGCAAACTTATATTATATTTAAAAATGAGCGCAAAAGCTTATAATATATAGAAATGAAAAACTTTCTCTCCTGGATTACAATAGATGCAAATTGTGTATTTGTCATAATAATCGCTAATTAATTTTTTTTACAGTATGTAATTTAAGTAGACATTATCAAGTCCTTAGGGGTGCAGTAATTGACAAACGGCATACGTAATTAAAATTCGAAATTACTTAATATATTTTCTGTTGTAATTAATGCTATAATTAGTAATTGTGAAAAAAGAACATTTTTGGTATTATTTATTAGACAGGAAAATAATCACACATCTTCCTATCTATCCATATATCTGCTTGTGTCTATCTGTCTATCTATCTATCTATCTATCTATCTATCTATCTATCTATCTATCTATCTATCTATCTATCTATCTATCTATCTATCTATCTATCTATCTATCTATCTATCTATCTATCTATCTATCTATCTATCTATCTATCTATCTATCTATCTATCTATCTATATCTGTCTGTCTGTCTGTCTGTCTATCTGTCTATCTGTCTATCTGTCTGGCTGTCTGACTGTCTGTCTATCTATCTATCTATCTATCTATCTATCTATCTATCTATCTATCTATCTATCTATCTATCTATCTATCTATCTATCTATCTATCTATCTATCTATCTATCTATCTATCTATCTATCTATCTATCTATCTATCTATCTATCTATCTATCTATCTATCTATCTATCTATCTATCTATCTATCTATCTATCTATCTATCTATCTATCTATCTATCTATCTATCTATCTATCTATCTATTTATCTACCTAATTACTTGTCTACTTGACTATCAGAGCCTTTTTTTGCTTTCTATTTTCTTTCAGCAGAGAAATTTTGTAGACATGAGATAATCAATAGAGATGTTTTTATCTGTTACCCGTAATTTCCATTATTTTAAATTTGTGCTGTATTAATAATGTAGACCTCAGCTGTATAAACTATTGCTAGCATTTTTCTTATTACTATGCATTAAATAACTTCTCTGTTGTAAGATTTTTCATAGATGCATACAAATTTGGCCATATTTTGATTCTTCTAATTGATATATATATATATATATGTTTGTGTCTTTCCATCTTTCATCATTTACATATATCTCGCTCTGCAGTTTTTTGTTTTTTATCAGTGGTTTTAGTACAATAGATCATATCCAGGTATTGAGAGAAGTCATAGAAAGGACAAATGAATATGAGTTGTCATTATGTTTTGGATTTGTAGATTATGAAAAGGCATTTGATTCTATAAACATTTCTTCAGTGATTAAAGCATTGGATCATCAAGGTGTAGATCCAGGATATTGTTATATTTTGAAGAATATTTATAAAAATGCAACAGCAACAATTAGATTACATAATGATACTGGGAAAGTCAACATTGAGAAAGGTGTAAGACAAGGTGACTCCATATCTCCAAAACTTTTTACAGCAATGTTGCAAGAAGTTTTTTGTGGATTAAAATGGGAAACTAAAGGAGTGAAAGTAAATGGAGATTATTTAAGTCATTTAGATTTTGCAGATGATGTAGTTGTTTTTGCAAATAATGCTTCAGAACTACAGGAAATGTTGCAGGAATTATCAGATGAAAGTAGAAAAGTAGGACTAAAGATAAATGTTAAAAAGACTAAAGTAATGTTTAATCAATTTGCTCAAAATATGAAAATAAAGATTGATTATGATGAATTAGAAGAAGTTAACAGTTACAAATACCTTGGTCAGATTATTAATACAGATGGAAACATAATGGATGAAATTAATCATAGAATTAAACTTGGTTGGAGTGCTTTTGGTAGAAATAACTTGATACTAAAAGGAAATATGCCTATGTGTTTGAAAAGGAAGGTTTTTAATAAATGTGTTGGAGAGATGAATGTTGGGAATAATAAGAAGAGATTGAAAACAAACAGGTTTTATTGATCTCATTGAAAAAAATAAAAGATTGAAGTGGAGTTGGGCTGGACATATTGCTAGAAGAGATGATAATAGATAGATAATTGAAATCTTAAACTGGATTCCAAGAGATTGTAAAAGACCCAGAAAAAGATCATATGTGAGATGGATGGATGAAATAAGAAAGTGTGCAAGGGTGATGTGAAGAAGAGAAGCTAAAGATCAAAGAAGATGGATTGAACTTGGATAGACCTTCATCCTGCAGTGGATTGATAATGGTTGACGATGATGATGATGATGATCAGTGTACTTTCTAATTCTTATGTTTAAAATAGGATTTTTTAAATATATACTTAAAGATAATCATTGTTGTTGTTATTGTTCCATCATTGTTAAAAAAATATATTTTTAAATTCAACTGTTTTTTTCCAACCAAAGAATAGGACTGTCTGTATATTGATTATTAATGTTTGCATTGTTTATACACACACCCATATTCGTAAAAGAGATGTATTAAATTTTAGAAGCAAATAAATCCTTTGCTTCTTTACTTGCTTTTCCTAAATTTTCTTTAGAAGAAAGAAATATATTGAATTACTTCGAATATAGGGATTCAGTAGGATTTTTAAGCTTGGAAAATTGGAAAAAGAAATTGAAAAATGATTTTATTGAAAAATAAGTAACATTTTTATTTACTTAAATAGGGACTAATAGAAACAATAAGCTCACTTAATTTATTATAAATATTTTCAGATATACTTTTACTTTCTACATCTTCACTTTCAGAATGTGAATTCTCATCTTCCCTATTTAACCTGGTACATCATCTTCAGGTCATTAAAATCATTAGCAATACCACATTTTAAGAAAGATTTTTTAATAATTTCTTCAGGTATATCTTTCCAAGACTACAACACCCACTCAAAATTATAAATATGTTGTTTATATTACAAAGTTATTTTTTAGTGTAAATAATGCAATGATTTTTTTTAAAAAAAGAGAAAAATAAAATAAAATACAGTAGTGACATTTAATGTTACAGATAAATTTTTTTTCTTTTGATTAAAAACTTTTTCTAAAATGCAAATTCATAATTTTTCAGATTATTAAAGTAAAGGAAAGTTTTTTAAAAATAAAATTATTTTTATAATTGGCAAAAATAATTTATGCAGTCAACATAAAATATATTTTTGTTATCCAATTACAAATTGCATTTGTACATCATTGATTTCTTTCTCAATTTGTTTTCATGTAAAAATAAATTTTTCTATTAAAATCTGAATCATTCTTCAAAATAATTAATAAAAAATATTTTCTAAAAAAATATAAGTATATATTCACTTTCAAAATCAAAACAAAGATATCAGAACTGTCAAAATTAATTGTTAACAAATGCTTTCTTGTGTGGAGAACAAGAAACAACCAATCAGATTGAAGGCAGATTTTTATCTTGTTGTTGTATTGATTTATTAGCTGTAAAAAAATTCTAAAGGTTATTCGATACAGTTTTCTCAATAAAATAATGGTAAAGCCAGCAAAATATTAAAAATAGCTGTTTAAGAGAGAGAGAGAGAGAGAGAGAGAGAGAGAGAGAGAGAGAGAGAGAGAGAGAGAGTTAAAGCCATTTACAAAATTAATTCAAAAAATATTGGCATTTAATGTTAAATCTTTTTTCTTTTGATTAAAGCAAAGATCCACAGAAATAAGATGTTAAAAATATTAGGTTTGAATTTAAGATGCACCCTCTTTTATTGGTCCAAAATTTGAAAAAAAAAGTGTCATTCATTCAAAGTAACATATTTACAATTATAATCATTTATATAAATCAGCATTTATTTTTATAGTGTCTGTATACAATTGTAATTACATTCGAATATCGGCCTTTCAAGCCAATTGTGCAAATGCTTTGCGAGTGTTAAATAATAAATGAATACCCTCTGACCAATACAAGATATAGAATTTATGCAGGAATAAAAAGAATCCCTCTTATTCCTATGACTCAAATATTTATATATGAGCAAATCTGAAGTACTGGTACAGAAGGTGTGACAATAGAACAGGGACTTTAAATTACTATATACAATGTCTGAATGAATGACGCTGATGAAATTTTCTAGAATTTACTAAACGTCATTCCAACTGAAACTTAATTATATATATAAATCAGCATTTATTTTTATAGCGTCTGTAATTTGAATGTAATTACAATTGTATACAGACGCTATAAAAATAAATGCTGATTTATATATATGATTAAGTTTCAGTTGGAATGACATTTAGTAAATTCTAGAAAATTTCATCAGCATCATTCATTCAGACATTGTATATAGTAATTTAAAGTGACTGTTCTATTGCCACACCTTCTGTGCCAGTACTTCAGATTTGCTCATATATAAATATTTGAGTCGTAGGAATAAGAGGGATTCTTTTTATTCCTGCATAAATTCTATATCTTGTATTGGTCAGAGGGTATTCATTTATTATTTAACACTCGCAAAGCATTTGCACAATTGGATTGAAAGGCTGATATTCGAATGTAATTATAATCATTATAAATTATTTAATTTTTAATCTAGCACTCTATCTCCAATCTAGCATCATATATAATAGACAGTGGTTACCAGATACATTTAAATCTGTATTCTCAAATTGATTTCTGGCCTTTATCAATTAGGCTCACAATTGAAAGATGGAGGGAATTTAGTAATGTATTCAGAAACCACTTTTAATTTTATTTTTAATTATCGACAAAAACATAAAAAACAATTTAAATCCACTTAAGATCTTGAATTCAAGTCAACCTACTTGAACAGTTTCATAGATCTGAATCCAATTCAGTAACCATATATTTTAATAGCTTCAGTTTTACATTAATTGATAAAGACAAAATATAGAAACCAGTCTGGGATTGGCGATTTAAATATGAGAGTAATTAGAGATTACTCAAACTTATGATAAATGACAGTGAAGTAGTGTATAACTGCTCTTGTTTTATGATATTGTGTGGATTAGGTATTAAGTGATCAGTTCTTATTATTAGCACTTCTTGCCAAAGAAATAAGGTACCTACAGCTAATGAATTATTAATGGTACTAAAATCTATACTTACTAGTCTGGATTCAGATCTATGTAACTGTTCAACAGGTTGACTAAGATTAAAAATTGTTGGGTATTTTGAAATTTTAAAACTTTTACCTTGAATAAAAAATGGGAGTTAAAAGTAATTGTTAAATGCATATTTTGGATTTAAACCCCCACTTCTGAGCATTCTAATAAATGACAAAGCCAGAACCTGTCTGAAGATAGCGATTTACCACTGAACCTTGTAGAGGCCCATGGTTTTTTAATTGGTTTCCCTAACAATTTTTTAAAAGATTTAATATATATTAAGGCTATAACCTTAAGACTATGCCATAAAATGTGACAGTAAGGACCTCTACAAATCTAAAACACAAGATTAACAACTTTAAAAGACAAGAGCAGCCTAGTCTTAAGGTTATAGCCTTAATATATATTACTTACATAATGAGTATGCACTTTAAAAATTATTAATTACAACTTTAAAGATTTAATGTAAATTAAACAAAAGATTTTAAATGTAAGAATTGTACATCAGTCTGAAAAACCATTGCTATGGTGGAATACAAAAACTTTGGACTTTCAGCTCATCATTTTTGTAATAATTAGTTGTTTTAACAATTTTTTTTCAAGATTTAATGTAAATTAAATAAAACATTTTAATATTACATAAATAAATTTCCAAATATAATAGCTACATTAAAATTTACATTGTTAAATATATCTATTTTATTTGCTAGCTTTTCATGCTGATGTGATGTGATGTATTTGGCTTCTCTGTAAACAAAGTCAAGAATATCTCAGCACTTATGCCCAGATAAACCTGTTAGCCACTTTATTTTCCATTCACCACTCTAAGTCTTCCCATATTCTGCCCCAACCCATTTCCACAACTTAATATTTGTCAACTCTATGGCCTTTATATCTAAATCCCCCTTATCTTTTCGCAAACCCAGCATAAAAACTAATAACTCACTTTCTGTATAGTCACTTTGTTCATACCTATTCTCTCATAACTTCATTATCTGTACCCTTTCTGCTTTCAAGCATTTACATTCAATCAACAGATGTCTAATATTTTCTATACCTTCCTTACACAATTTGCACACTAAATCACCCATAGTTTTCCATTTACATGTATATTCTTTTGTTGCTAAAGCCTGAAACAATAAACTACTTTCCTTACTATTATCATAATTAACTCGCATCCAATATTCCATTTACTTCTATATATATTTAAACTCTTCTTACCCTCCATACTAGTTCTCCATCTCTCCAACTCCCTATTTTTTATTAATGCTTCTATTCTTTTATCCCATTCCTTACCACTATAACACTCAACAATCCTCCTAACACAATCATCCCACCTTTTATACAAGTATACTGACATAAATTCTTTATCCAAATCTTACTGGAGCGCCCTCTGAAGGAAAACTTTTTATTTTTTTATTTTTCACTAACATCCTCACTAATAAAAATATCATTTTTAAGCTTTATTAATAGTTAGCATTTATTAATGTTGTAATACAAAAATACTGGTCATTTTTGTAACATTTTTTAAAATTGATTGCTTTAACATTTTTTTTTAAAGATTTAATGTAAATATGTTTTTTTTATTAAACATTGCTAATTTATAAAAGTTCATTACATTTTAAATTAACATTGGTAAGAATGTCATTCATCTAAACTATATTAGGGGATTAATAGATCATTAAAGCATGAAATGTATTAATGTCAAATTACGAATCAGCAATTGTAGCTGTTTCTGCAGCTGGATGAAAATCTTTACCACAAATTATATACTATATTTCTGTAGTAAAAAGCAGTGATACTGATCCCCCCCCCCCCCGTGTTCTTTATTTATTCGCAGAATTATTTCCTTCACATAAATGTAATGATTGTGAATTTGATCCATCACATCAGACAAATATTCATTCACCAATCAGACAATAGAGAAAATACATATTTTATATATAAGATAAGAACAACAAATATTAGTAAGATTATAAGTGGCTTGAAAGAGAAAAGTTTGAGCTACAATTGCTAATTCAGCAAAAAGAACTGCTGGATTTTAAGATTTGTAGATGGGGCCAATATGTAAAGTCTCACTTTGACAAAGTAAAAATTCTTTTGATGTCAATAAGATTGATTGGTGCTTATTAGCCTACAAAATTTTCATAAGAGAATGATGCAAATAAAGACTACATTGAAATACAAAGATATATTAGTTGGAACAGTTTTAAAAATGTAACTGCAATCATTTTGAATATTTTATTAAAGACGTGTAGTCAGAGATCTCAGCCTAACATTCACTATCATTATTAGATAAGAAGAGTTTATAAATCTCATAATTTACACCACAAAATATCAAAATTCATTCTAGTATAAATACAGAAAAGTTCAAATTAAAGTCTGGAGAGTAGACCTTTATGAGAAGATAGTGCTTATTCATTATCATGATCTGTACCATAGGTCAAGACAAATAAAAATGGTCTTTCACACATTACTTTTTGTTCCAGCATTTAAAAGTCTTAATATAAACAGAAGGGATTTATATCCTAAGCACATGCACTGTAATATTTGTTATAATAGCTCAATACTGATTTTTTGAGTACTGAGAATACTCTCAAACCAAAGCACAAGATAGAGATTTTGAAGAGTTAAAAGTGGCCATCTTATCTTTTGAACGTAAATTTAGTTATATAGGCCAATCTAAAATGTCTTAGTTTGAGAGCATGAAGATGTTTCTTTATATAATTTAAATGGAAGGGATTTAGAGCATAAGCACATGCACTGTGATGTTTAGATTTAGATTGGAGCTAAATAACTAAATTTAGATTCAAAGATAAGATGGACACTCTGATCTTTTCAAAACTCTTTATTTTGTGCTTTGGTATGAGATTATTCTCAGTACTCAACAAGATATTGTTGAGCTATTATAATAAACATTACAACATATGTCCTTAGGATATAAATATGTTTTGGTTAAATTACATACAATTTCTGTAATAGTAAATAAAATTGAATATTAAAGAACTCTTAATAGCATAAAGTATTGGATTTGATCATTATCAATAAAATGATATCTAAGTGTGAGATGATATGTAATTATAATTAATTGTTTTGAAGTTGGAAAAAGTAATTAAATATACTACTTTTACTTATTTATGTTTATTGAATTCAGAAGTGATAAAATTCATCCTTATAAGTATTAATAAACTTAAAGATCCAAAGGCCGATAAAGTCATGAATGGTTCACATTAGTATCGATGAATTTATGTTGATATGTGTTTACTTAAAAACAACATAAGTAAAGTAGATTTTAAAAAATAGGTAAAGTTTAATTAAAGCATTTACATTTTGTTTTAATTAAAAAATAGAAGTTTAAAAATATTAATTTTATTTAATTTTAATGTTGTATTTTAGTTTTTTTTCTTGGAGATAATAAAGTATAAATATAAGTAATTAGATAAATCTAATGTAGTTTCTACTCCAAGATAAGAATTTGATTAAGTAGATAATTATTGGGTATAAAATTATTTTTTAAAATTAAATGTAGTGAAAAAATCGAAGGTTATGAGAAACAAAAAGATCAATCAGAATATATGTAAGTGTAAATTTCTTTAGAAAGTCTCTCTTAGCACTTAGCTCTTATCTCTATAGTTCCTAGTTTTCAATTTACTACTGCTACTAAATCTGGACATTACGTTTAATGGCTAAGAAGAAGGAAATATGCTGACTGTCTGAAGTCAACATTGGATCAAGATGTTTCAATTTACAATGGAACTAAGAAAATATAACGGTGAAAAAGCAAGTATTTATGCAGTAACTTGCATTAAACAAATTGTAAATCAGAGGTGAAAAAATAATCTTGTGAAGGAAGCTTATACATGACATTTTAGCTACTCCTTGGAAGAAAAAGAAAATTAAAAAAAATACATGTACATACATGTCTGCAAGGGAGATCCCAACATCAATTATAAAGCATGACCTTAAGCTGCTAAAATATTCCTGCTAAGAAATGTTTGACCATAATTATATATATATTTGTTTGTATGTGATATGAATTATTTAAAAATACAAACTGATTATTATTTAGATTTACTTTAAGAATCTTACTTTTGCTCTAACACCTTATGGACTTATATATATTGTGTAGTTATTCTTATTAGATAATTAATTATATAAATTTGATTTTCAAATTACTCTAAATTATTAATTAATAAAAATGCAGAAATGAAATATTCGTGTTTTTTTTTAAACTTATTTAAAAGAAGCATCTTAAATTATTTTTCTTTAATATTTAATTTTAATGTTTTAAGAAAATAAAAAAATAACAAAACAAAATATTTGTTTCTTTTTATAGAATTAGTTTTTAAAAAATAATGTTTTTAAAAAAATGTATATTTTTAAAATGATCAATTAATGAAAAAAAATAAAAGTTATAATTAAACAAAAGGTTTTGTAATACTATTTTAGGTTGTTATATAATATTACAATTTAAGTAAATTAGCCAGAGAGCACAAATATCATAGCAATAAATGCACTGCGTATGCACGCATGTGGAAATATGTTTCCAAGATACATAAAATGTCCAAAAACTAGAATAAAAGTCTGCTTAAGAATTTTTTTTTTTTAAAATAGTGTTATAACGACTGTAATTTTAAATTAAATAGATAAATTGATTATTTTAAATATGATAAATATTGCTTTGTGTGTAAACTTGACCCTTGCATTAATCTACATTGAAATATATTTTTATGTGTGAGAACTTATTATTAAAATACCAATTATTTAGATCTTTGGTTTATATAATTAAATATATTTCATATTTATGGTATTATAAAGACAAATATTCAAGAAGTTATTTTGGTTACCAAAAATTGGATCTGAAACTGATCTTTTCTATGAAGGATTTAATATTAAGAATACTATTTATATAAGATCGATCTGAGATATGACTGCCTCACTGGTTTATCTTTATGTTTTCTGTTTTATAAGAACAGGACCCAAAGAAGGAAATATCTTTGAATTATAATCAGTTTAATGGCAATAGGTATGTACTTATATATATATAGAGGGGATTTGAACCAAACTTTCAAGCTCCCTTTAATGATCCAATCCATCTTATATAACTGATACACACAATCACATGTATGCATGTATGTGGACAAGCATATCAATCATATAAGATGGATTGGATGACTAAAGGCAGCTTGGAAGTCTGGGTTCAAATCCCCTCTAATTATATCTAGTTTATAGTATATATACTATACTTGTATTTAAATATTGTATATACCAAGATTTACACTGGAGGTATAATTGATAGCTAACTTTATTTTAAATGTATATAAATGTAACAGCAATGAAGCTAAAAATAATTAAATAAATCAGTTATGTTTATAACAGTCAAGAACATTCAGAGTTGTACTCTTTTTTAAATATATAAAATCATCTCTATTAATAACAAATTTTATACAAGTACTAACATATATACAGGAGAAAAAACAGAATTTGCATGACTTATGATACATAGCTTATAAAAATGTAAACTTTACGACTAGTTTTTGAGGGCAGATGAAAGTGATTCCATTTTATGTAGATGAATTTATAATTTATATGCTTTATATTATTCTAAAGAAATATACAACTAAGAAAAATATTGTTCTGTTAAATTTTTCTCATTGTCATCGTCATCATTATCATTATCAAACATTATAAATCCACTGTAGGATGAAGGTCTCTCCAAGTTCAATCCATCTTCTCTGATCTTTAGCTTCTCTTCTCCACATCATCCATGCACACTTTCTTATTTCATGCATCCATCTCACATGTGGTCTTTTTCTGGGTCTTTTACAATCCCTTGAAATCTAGTTTAAGATTTCAGTTGTCCATCTGTTACCATCTCTTTTAGCAATATGTCCAGCCCAACTCCACTTGTCTTTTAATTTTTTCAATGAGGTCAGTAACACCTCTTTGTTCTCTTACCTATATATTGCATTTTCGATCTCTTCTTGTTACTCCCAAAATGCACCTCTCCATACTTCTTTGAGTGGTCTGAAGTCTCTGTATTGCTTTTCTATTAAGTGTCCAAGTCTCAGATCCATAAGTAAGAACTGGTAAAACACATTTATTAAAAACCTTCCTTTTCAAACACATAGGCATATTTTCTTGCAGTATCAAGTTATTTCTACCAAAAGCATTCCAACCAAGTTTAATTCTATGATTAATTTCATCCATTATGTTTCAATCGGTATTGGCTTTTTACCTCTGAGTTTATGATCAAGAAACACCATGGTCTTTCTTCCCAGTTGCCTGATAAGGCAGAATGAATGTTTGTGTAAATGATAAAGATTTTTTTAGTTATTGTACTTCTAGGTAAATATTTTAGAGCATATAAATATATTTTATAACATTCTTTATTATTTTTTTAAGAACATCATGTTTTTTGTTGTCAAAAATTAGAGGCAAGCAAGCCACATAGTTCTAAGAATATGAGTAATTATTATGGCAATATAAGGATACACAAAAATTATATTTTTTCTTGAGCAATTGTTAAAGATGAGTTATTTGCTTGTAAAAGAAAAAGCACCACAATGATAAGAAGTATGGACAGCTTTGAAAAAAGTGTATCATATTTTCTAGATGATCTTTGATTTAAAATGTTTATTGAGGAAGATTGGGGTAGAAATTATGCTGAGTAATAAGTTAAACAAAAATTTCAATCGTGATCAAGGAACACATATTTTGAAATATGGTTAAACTATTGGCAATTGGGAGTATAGATTGCAGATTTCTGCTATGAAATATAATTTTTTTTCAAATCTTTAAATGTAACACCAAATCAAAGATTTGATATTATGCAGTTATATCATTGATGCATTTAAAACATGGGGTATTTATTATCGGCAGACAGTGTGTGGTCATATATTTTTTATTTTATGCTGTAAGTTATAAAATGAATGTTTTAAAGTTGGTCAGGAATAAATCATGCACATTTTCAATGACATATAAATGTTACTATCTTTTCTGAATTTGTCTCTTGACATGCCTGTGATATGTCAACAAAAAGACAATTCTGAGATGTCTATTAAAGAAATAACATTTCTGGTTATTTAAATTTAATTTGGTAGGCATTATATATATATATATATATATATATATATATATATATATATGTAAATGAAATTTATATATATATATATATATATATATATAAAGAAGAATTTCATTTACATTAGAAAGATAAAATTTACAAGAGGATTAATAATAAGCCAATAAACATCACATGGCCACCACTTCTTATGCTTGTGTATAACTGTTTTAAAACAGGCAAAACTCACTATACATATTGCCACACACAGCAAGCTAGAGTAATCAATGGATGCCAGAAGGCTTGTGCATAAAATCCCCATCTAGTGTCTACTCAGACTAATTTCTGGCTTGTGACCTTCATCAGTGAGGAGCCTTGGATCTGAGAGCACTGCATCTAGATCTGTCTGTGGCAATGTGTATAGTGAGTTTTACCTGTTTAAAAGGATTAATAATAGTTGTATTATAAAGGATGTACAAATATGGCTGAATAAAAAGGTTTATTGGCTTGAGAATAGAACTAAGATAATTCGACTGGAAATTAGATTATTACACATTTGTTTATCAAATTATTTATTGTTATTTATTTAAATAGTGTGATGTTTCAGTTACTTTGTATGAAAATGGACAGATAAAACCAATAAAATATCACATCTCTATCATCATTATCTGCATCTATTACTTACTAAAGCTTTCTGTAAGTAGCACAGATGTGGTGAAGAATAAAAGTTGCTGCTAAAATCTGAAGGTCTGAATATCAAGTCCATGTTACATTTCGTCCAGGAGTAATTCATCTGATTCTTGATTTAACCAGATATTATAGATAAAGGGTCATATATTGGCTACTTTAACTATTAAATTATTATGAAAAAAATCTTTTAAATAATGTTAATAAAGAAATAAGGTATATCCCTGGAATATTTCCTGATGGTTTTTATCACATGATGTCCAGAATTTGATGACAATCATCAACTCAGCTCTAACATTATGCTTGCTAGATATTATTAACTGATGCAAAGTATGGAATTACCTCAATATACATTACAAATAATCCATCTCGACCACTGTATATTTAAAGGCAAATATAAATTTTCTAATAATATATAATAAAAAATGTATTTTTTTATGTAATTTTGTTTTTGAAATTGTTTATAAATATATTCGTTTTCTTTTATTTTTGTAACAATATTTAGGGTCTCAGATTCTGTTGAAGAAGTCGACCAACTTGGACTGTATATGTATATATGCCATTTATTGTGCGTTACTGTAATTTAAACAGTTTGAATAATTTTGCTTATTTTCTGTTAAAACCCATTCGTAAAGCAAGAATTTGGTTCTAGTCGTTGGAGGTCCATGGTTTATTTATAATTTGATTTAAGTGAATGATAATTGTTTTTAAAGACAAGTTGACATCGTCTGGGTGAACAGCAACGTTATCTTTCAAGCTTATAATTAAATTCTTTGATTTACTTATTGGAACTCAAGCAAAAAGTTATTTGATAAATAATATTCTTAAGAAACAACTTTTTATGCTGTATTTAAATTAAATACGTAAATAATTTAACCGTTCTTAAAATACCCAATGTTTTTCCAATCGTATTATATATAGTCCATAGCCTTATGATTCCATCAAATTCGGCATAAAGGGTTATACCTATTTTTTGTAGAACTTCACAAAAAATATAAGAAAATTCTTTTTTGAAAAAAATCTTGAAATTAAATATAATTAGAATAAAAAAACATTTATAGATTAATTTAAAACGATCTTCTAAAATATAAAAAATAATAGCTGCACAATATACATAGAATATAGAGATTAGTTGATATGTGTGTGCGTGTATGTATATATAGACAGTTTTAATTATTATGCTGCAGGACAAATCTTTATTATCTCTCCAAAGAAAAGCAGTAACATGTAAGTCATCAGGTCAGAATACTCTATGTTCGTTGGAGAAGGTTTGTAAGTTTTTCTTTTTTGTTCCAAGATTCCTGAAATATCATAAATATTCTGTATTGTCTAGTGCAAATATAGTAGTCATGATATATATTATATTTTGTTCCAAGATTCCTCACATATCATAGCCTATGTTTTATTGATAAGTTTTGATTACAACAGAATACATATTGTTTACTAAACTGCACATGTAGAATATTTTTCAACACACACACATATATAACACTGATGTTTTTTTAAGTCTATAATATTCATATATATATTAAGATTATAGTATAAAAAATTCAAAAAGCAATATAATAAATTGAGAGAAGATTTTTGTAGATGTTTGATGTATGTGTGTGTGTTTACTCATTCATTCATTCAAAAAGTAATAATAGTAAAAGATTTATGCTACCATAATTTTATTTTTAAAAATAAAATTAATAGTAAAATGTCAGATTTTCATTGTAATTGCACACACCAGAGTCAGGCCTAGATATATTTTCACCTGAGGCAGGAAGATAAATTTTTGCCATTATATATACATTAAAACATTTGTACAAATTTATATAATAGAGAACCTACCTTAAGTTTAATGTATTTAAAGTAATATCTTCTGCTAGCTATGTCATACTAGTGCTGCACAAATAATGCTCCTTAATCTACAATGAATATGCCCAAACTCACGTACTCACTTGGGCACTCCCATTCAATATGATAATTCGAGTACACCCAAGTGACTACACAGGGTTAGACATATTTGTATCATACTGCAGACTAGAGCAATATCAAACAAGGAAATGAGTGTATCGAGTGAGAGAGCATCTAATTCAAATTGTTAGTTTGTTTGAAATATTTGACAAGCATCACATGATACATTTGGCTTTTTTATTTATTTTGCATTATTTAATTTTTATTTTTCACCAATTTGGTGCCCTTTCCCATTCTTGACCTGAGACCAATGCCTCACCTTTTTCCTGGTTCTTACACACACTATGACAAACATCTCTTTTCTTCAATAACCTTTTCTCTTATGAAAATATACTAGAAGTCTTGTTATCAACAAACTATAACCTTTAATTGTTTTGATATTTTAAAGACTATCAATTTCAGAATCGATGCAGTCATTCAATTTGCCATTATCCACTTCAGATTTCAGTTAAATTTTTCAAGCTGTAAGCTTTTTTCTCATGTGTCATAGCATCCTCCGGGAAGCGAACCCACTACCCAGGACAACTGCTTGTAAAGTAGCGGTCACTGACCTCTCAACCATCGACAGCTGTAAGTTTTTGTTGCAATACAAAATTTCTACAGTTTTTTTCTGCCAGCATTAACTTTCATTTTATTGCTTGAGAAAGACACTTTGCATTTTTAAACATTAAGACAATAAAAACAATTATTACAAGGCTTTATTTAATAGATGATAACAGTCAACCCTTAAGCTATCAACAATCTCAATCTGTTGTCAAGGCAACCTCCTTTAACAATAAAGGAAGTTGCCTTGACTACAGGTTGAGATTGTTGATAACTTAAGGGTTGACAGAAAACATTTTTTATATAAAATATTGGATGACAAATGCAATACTGATCAACCAGTAGATATTGGATTAGATGATAGATCCATTGATCACTAACTTATGATCCTCACCAATAAGCTGCTTGAAGCTGAATATAGTCAACCTTCATCTATTGAAGCAATTGAATAAAGACCAATCTTATAAGTATTAATGTTCTTGGTATTATTCTACAGTCTCTGTAGTTCCACTTTGATTATTCTATATAATCTTGGATCATTATTTGGTTGTTCCAAAGTTTTAATCACCATACAAATGCTTATAGAATGAAATCCTTTTTTTGTAATCTATAAATCCAATGGAAATAGAAATCAATAATATTTGCTTTTTCTATAATTTTTCTTAATAATTGAATGTAATGGACTGTGCAATGAACAGTTTTAAAATCTTACTACGAATGGTAAATATATATAATTCAACAGTTACTTCCTGTTCAGTTGCATATAATCTGAATTAATAAGAAGGAGCAATCTACATAGAAGTTCTAGAATAGAAGAGCACATTAATACAGTGAAAAAGTTCTCAACATCTTCAGCACTTGCTCTTCATGTTTTGGACACTGGACATTGTGTAGATTTTTCAAATACTAAAATCATATTCATTTGCAATAACAATAATAAAAGAAAAAAAAGAATGGTAATAATGTAAATTAAAAAAGATATTATGAGATGTATATATAAAATGTAAATTCTATGTTCACGTATATTTATATGTTTGTATTATGTTGTAGTTCTGAAGAAGATTGCTGGGGCAATCGAAACTGTAAAGCATTATGTAACAATAGTAATGTGAAGGGACAATTTAGTATTATATGGCATAATGAAAGAGTATTTAGGAAGGCTATTAAAGTATTTAAAGAAACAAATTGCATTAAGAAACATGATTAAACAATGAAATGATCAACTATTTGAGTTTTTTTCATGGAAATGAATATAAATAATACTGCTAAATTTAAGTCAAACTATTCAATAACCACATGATCTGATTACTTCTGTTACAATTACATGATTATTACTGGGGTTTTCACCCAGTCTAGAGCAAGTGATATCTTGTTGAAACATCATATTTTATTTTATTGAATGTGGTTGCTCTCATAACATGATTTATAAAACATCTTTCGTTCTTTTACCAATCCTAATAGTAGAGTCTCATAACAATTTTGAAATGTTGTTTGGTTTGATTAAAAACCTTTTGATTATCCATATAAGGGAGATAAACCTTAATTATCTGCATTTAGTATCTTTCATTAAATTAAAAATTAATCTTGCCACTTTGTCTAATATACCACCGATATCCACACTGCTGTTTTTCAACTATTTATTTATAATGAATTCTACTCTGATATCCACTGTACCGGACATTACACAGTGGTACAATATATATATATATATATATATATATATATATATATATATATATATATATATATATATATATATATATATATATATATATATATGTTTATTTCATGTTTAAAGAGGTTTATTTAAACTTCATTGTAACAATATTTCAAACTCTGTAGTCAAGTTGCAATCTTTAAGTGTCCATATATATTCAATGGACCATTAGTAAGAATGGATTTCCATTCTTGCTATTAAAAGGTATGAAGGTTGCCTTGACAGCAGTTAGAAATATTGGTTGCTATATTTACTGTGAATGTTTAGGTGGTTACTGGTTGGAAACTAATTACATCATTATCCCAGTTAGCTTTAGGCATTATTTTGCTTATTATTTCTAAATAATACATGGGCAATTTAAAAGTATTGCATTAAGTAATGTTTTAGATGACTATTTATTAGTCTGCATTATAGCGACATGTTTATTTCATGTTTAAAGAGGTTTATTTAAACTTCATTGTAACAATATTTCATACTAAACATCACATGATCACTATCTCATACTAGCACAATAATTGTTATTAAACAATTCAAAACAAAACAACACTCTCCATATAGTAGTGCCATCTTGTGCGTGTTTTGTTTTGAATTGTTTAATATTTCATACTCTGTAGTCAAGTTGCAATCTTTAAGTGTCCATATATATTCAATGGACCATTAGTTAAGAATGGATTTCCATTTTTGCTATTAAAAGGTGTGAAGGTTGCCTTTACAGCAGTTAGAAATATTGGTTGCTATATTTACTGTGAAGGTTTAGGTGGTTACTGGTTGGAAACTAATTATATATATATATATATTAAAAAGGTAGTCCAGTATTTACCTTGCTATGACATCATTAGCCTGAAGGCATACTACTCTAACCACCCGATTTTTAAGATGACGTCACCTAGTGATTTGCGGACAAATGTAATCGCTAAAATTTTTCAGCATATAACGTGGGGACATTACGTCAAAGATCGCTAGATTAGAATAGGATGCCCTCAGCATAATGTCGTCATAGAAACAAAGAGTGGGGGAAAGGCACATGGTACAGGGTCATGAGGTCAAAATGGAGAAAAAGGCATGTTGTACAGAATAATGCCAGCGGTGTCCATCCTGAAAAAAAAATGGTAAAATTAATAAATAGGACACAAAATAGAGTGATATGCGGCAAAAAAAGATTAAAAATAATATATACATCATGAATAATTAACTAAAATGGGACACAAAATATGAAAATGTAAGATAAATATCACTACAAAATTAATAAGTAAAAACTGCGAGTCCACAAATCCTGAAAAAAAAAATTAATAAATAGGACACAAAATAGTGATATGTGGCAAAAAAAGGTTAAAAGTAATATATACATCATGAATAATTAACTAAAATTGGATGCAAAATAGGAAAATGTAAGATAAATATCATTACAAAATTAATAAGTCATCATATAAGTACTATATAAATTTTAAAAAAACTTATCATAAAGTGAAAACACTGCGAATCTACAAATAACAGCGAGTCTACAAATATTAATTTTCTTTTTTAAAAAACATATCATAAAGTGCGAGTCCTGAAGTAATAATTCTGCAAGTATTCAAATAATAATTTTGTCATCTTAAAAAAACCTATCATAAAGTGAAAACTGCGAGTCTACAAATATTAATTTTGTCTTTTTTAAAAAACGTATAAAGTGCGAGTCCAGAAGTAATAATTCTGCAAGTATTCAAATAATAATTTTGTCGTCTTAAAAAAACCTATCATAAAGTGAAAACTGCGAGTCTACAAATATTAATTTTGTCTTTTTTAAAAAACGCAAAATAGAAAATAGGAAAATGTAAGATAAATATCACTACAAAATTAATGTCATCTTAAAAGTACTATATAAATTTAAAAAAACCTATCATAAAGGAAAACTGCGAATCTACAAATAACTGCGAGTCTACAAATATTAATTTTGTCTTCTTTAAAAAATGTGTCATAAAGTGCCAGTCCAGAAGTAATAATTCTGCAAGTATTCAAATAATTTTGTCTTTTTTAAAAAAACACAAAGTGAAAACTGTGAGTCTACAAATCATAATTAATCATAATTCAGTCATCTTAAAAGTACTATATAAATGTATGAATTTTTTTTAGTAGAAATAACTACAAATAAAAACTACTGTAATTTATAAGGAAAATAAAAGATGAATATCACAACAAAATGCATACTTACCCAAATAACGATTACCGCGGTGGACTGAACTGGCTTATATGTTGTAGAATTGCACCAAAATGACCATCTTTGTAGGCACGCCTCCCCATAAACTCTGTCAAATAGGAGTCTAAGTGTTGGCATGCAGTTCCTCTGTGCTTCTTATTCCTCCATTTGACTAAACCCCACATCCTTTCAATATTTTGCGTGTGAATGCCAGTTGTCAGGTCTACAAAATTATACGTGTGGTTCACTCGATTATCTAGCCAGCTCCAATTCTTCTGTTTTATATTCTTTCCAGAAATCGTTATAAATAGTAGTGCCTTGGTGCACATTCTCCAAAATAGCTTGCATGAGACTGGATGCACTTCTATCTGCAACAGCTATTATAAAACATTCATCTGTTTCTCTGCAGATACCGCCAAATACTCATTGCTGTGGAAGTACTCTGCTGGCATTGTTCTTACGTTTGGAGAATAGTTTTGTCTATTTCCACAATTGTGTTAGGGCCTCCGATTTTTCACCTTTCATTATGTAACAGCTTCCATGCATATACTTCGCGGAGATAGTTGTTCCAGTCAATGACAGTCTTGTCTGCCATTTCTAACTGGTCAGCACAAAATAGGATAGACGTTAATTCTCTGGACCAACAATATATAAAACGGAGAGCCATTACGAAGGATATTCTGGAGCCTTCAAACCACGTGCCTTTTCTTATGGGAGTTTTTTTCAGACAATCTTTCAAATTGCACCGCCACTGTTTTTCAGTACCATGGATGTACTTCTTCATCTCATGGCCATTTTCGCACAATTTCATGCGGTGTAAAACTCCTTCTTGTTGGAATAAAGCTATCGCCTCTTCTTCACATTTTGGGAGATCCCACAACTTCAGATCTCTTGTTTCAATATTAGCCATTTCTAAATTGATGTCTAAAAATGGAAAATCCAGAAAATTAATAAAATATAAAATACATCCACTTAATATCATAGAAGAAATAACATGTAAATTACTTACAATTGTTGAGAAAGTAATGATTTCTTTTTAAAAAATGGTAAAAAAATTGCTGAACTATTAAAACACTGAAAATGAAATCACTGAAAAAAACGCTGCTGCACTGAAAAAAACGATGCAACAAATAGGAAGAAATCCATTTTTAAATCTCGCGGGTCGAAAAAATCTCGTGGATGAAAAAATCAAATCTCTCGAATTAGTTATATCAGCGTCTTCGTTGCCATGACAATGTTTCATGTGTTCTTCCGGTGACGCAAAGATTGGATAATTACAGCTGTATGCCTTCAGGCTTATGATGTCATAGCAAGGTAACAAAAAATCAAATCTCTAGAATTAGTCATGTCAGTCTCTTCATTGCCATGACAATGTTTCATGTGTTCTTCCGACGACGCAAATATCAGATAATTACAGTTGTATGCCTTCAGGCTAATTATGTCATAGCAAGGTAAATACTGGATTACCATTAAAAATATTCACTAGAATAAAAACTACAAAATTTTAAAAAATGCCTATATAAAATTAAAGATTAAAATTCTTTGCTATAGCTAGCTTCGGCGTATTCTGCCATCTTAAGTTGCAATACGTTAATATATATATATATTAGTATGATGACTTTGTAATAAAGTATATGTTCATTTTTAAAATCAATCGTTTCTCCACTTTTTTTTAACTTGATAAAGTCCAAAAATGCCCTATTTAATATTAGTTCTTTTTCCAAGTTGTGTGTCTGCTGTTATAAGTATCTAAACAAAAAGCAATCATTAAATGTCAACCTGAATTAGCACACTTCATCTTCAGCCACCAATCCTTGCCTTGGCTGGTGACTTTAGAGTGTCCTGGGAATGAGGCCCAAAATTTAGTTTTGTCATTATAATTGTAAATATCTATTTTAAAAAAAAATGTATTCACACACACATTCATTCTGCTTTCAAGAAAGTTCAATTAACATTTTAATTAAAAACTATAAGACAATGAAAAAGAAAGAACAAGATATTTTTTTGATCTTAAACTCAAACATAAAAAGCCAAAAAACTCATAACACTAAGTGATGCATGTTTTTGAGAAGCCCACCTATGTTAGTAACTGCAATGATAAGAACGTATAGAGTGGATATTAGAAATTTGTCACGCTGTTTCTTTAAGGCCTCCCGCCTATCTATCTATCTATCTATCTATCTATCTATCTATCTATCTATCTATCTATCTATCTATCTATCTATCTATCTATCTATCTATCTATCTATCTATCTATCTATCTATCTATCTATCTATCTATCTATCTATCTATCTATCTATCTATCTATCTATCTATCTATCTATCTATCTATATTTATTTGTCTGTCCATCTAACCATCTATTTATCAATTTATTTATCTATCTGTCCATCTGCCTATTTACCTCTGTCTATTTATCTCTATCTATTTGGCCATCAACCTGTCTACCTATATGTTTATCTATCTACTTATTGGTCTATTCCTCTGCCTATCTATCTATCCACCCATATATCAATATATCTATTTATCTAGCGATCTATATTTCAATTTGTAAATCTATCTCTGTATCCATCTACTTGGTCATTCATCTGTCTGTCTATCTATATACCTGTTTATCTATCTATTCATACATTTAGTTATTTGTGCTCAAACTTTTTATGAATTTCTTAAATAAATTGCTTAATTATTTTTTATCTATTCCGTTTATCTATTTTTCTATTTGTATCTCTATTTAATTATTAATCTGACATCTGTGTATATATATATGTGTGTGTGCTTCGCTATCTATCTCATTTTTTTATGTTTTGAAAACATTTCATTTTGCTATTAAAGCTAAATTGTTTGTAACTCTCCCTCCTTTTTTTTTTTAGTATTTATATTCAAGTGTCTGAAAGACTTTGAAAAGGCTTTTGTTGGTCATAAACTTAAAAATATTATTTATTGATTTAATTTTTAAAAAAAATTTCATCAGGAAACATTTTTTTTCACAACAATTTATCTATAAATCATTTATATGTAGATAAAAGGCATTTACAATATTAACTATATAAATATAGCAACCCACTGCCATTTATTTATCCCTACTCTCTCTCATTGTGACTGGCATGGTTTATATTTAATGTCATTCTTTTTTTAAAAAAGTATTTTTAACCTTCTCTATTCATATGTAGAGACCCCCTCTTGAACTATGTGTTTACGAGTTTACAGGGTAACTCTTTCTATTTTGCTCCTCTTCTCGCCATTGTTTTTTTTTATATATGTTTTCTCTGCTTTTTATTTAGTAAAAAAAATATAATTTTGAAACTTTCCAGTAATAATAATCAGGCAGTTTTATTGAGAGTGAATTCTGCATAAACTCAGGATTCAGTTTATTTACTATCCAAACTCGTCTACATCGTTTACTTTTTATAAAGACAAAAGTAATTCATAAAATTAAGAGCAAAAGATTCAACTTGTGGTTGATGAAGATTAAAGTTATCAACTTCATTTTCTTGATTTATTTAAAAATTGAGATTTATTTACTTATATGCAAACACACATGCCTGCACAAAGAGGGAGAGGGCAAAAAATAGACAAATATGTTGAGAAACTTAGTGAATGCTATCTTTATCCAAGTTTCTTTGAAAAGAAATGTTGAAAAAGCATTTTATACATAGAAACATCTTGTTAATTTTTCACTTATATATTGTAAAGCAGTGCATACTTGGATAAATGAAGCAGCTAAAATATATAGTCTTCCATATATAGTTTATACCAGTGAATCTAATTGGTTCTCTTTCCAAAATACCTGCAGCGCCATTTCTGAATTAATACTTGTTTTAACAAAATTAACTACTTACCATTAAATTTTTAGTGCATCAGAAAATTTCTGGATCACAAGATATTCCATGAAATGTGATAGTGTATTTTGTACTTTCCTAAAAAAATCCATGAATTATTTTTAATACTAATAAATGAATACTTTCACTTCCAACACAAGGGGATTTGAACACAGACTTGCAGCTCCCTTCACCTATCCACTCTATCTCATACCACTGATACACATGACAACACACATGTGAAAAAGATAAATGATCACTAATATATGTCCATACCATTTAAAATCAGCTGATGGAATGTTCAAATTCCATGCTGATGCCAATATTATTGTCATGCCCATGTTGACCTTAAGTCACTCTGACCCCTCATGTACAGGACCTTGTCCATTTAAATCCACATAGGCATGATCATCAGATTTTTAATGGGATGGATGGCCAAAGAGTTGAAGAGTGGAGTAGATTGAAGCCTATCCATTAATGTTTTAAAAATTTCTATCTTAATATAAACTGAGCACTGATTATATATATAACTGGGAGATGATCTGGACCAACTAATGAGTGCTTTTTTAGCATGAAATATGTATATTGTTGATCATTTATTTTTTCCACATGTGGGTGGTCATGTGAATCAGTGATATAAAATAGAATGAATAGCTGAAGGGAGCATAAAAGTCTGTTCCACTTTCCTATAATTATAATTAAACATATGAAATATGCCTGCGTTCCATATATTAAAGCCAATTATTGAAGATTTGGATTAACAAATAATAAAGAAATTTTTTTAGTTACATTCATGTTTTCATTATTGAAAATTATTTTTTTTATTTTTTTTATTTCTTTATTTAACAATTTCTAGATTGTAATTGAAAAAAATATAAAAATCATGTAATTTATTATATAAATGCAATAAATGCAAATTTGCACTGCTGTTACCTTTCTTTTTTTTGCATTTAATTATATACTGCTAATGAATGTATCTATGACATATACATGTTGTTATTTTTCACCATGACTTTCATTTAACCTTCCAAGTGAGCAATTTTTGAACAGATTTCTATTGGAAAACTTGATAAGATTTTTATATTTTTTTATTTCAATGATAAACTTTTATCTTTCATTTCATTTTAACACTTTTTAAAAAAGTTTTTATTAATATAAGTTTAAAAACAAAAAGTGATTTAAAAAAAATATCACTTTTGCAAATATAGAAAAAAAAAACTGAAATACATAACCATTATAGTAAGTTTTATTTTTTGTGTCCCAGTTGCGTAAATATATTTTGATTGAAATAAATTTTTCAACTTCATTTCTACCATTAAAATGAATTTTTGTAAAGAATACATAAAACAATGAAATTATCTTTGAAAACTTAAAATTCTATTTATAATTATAAAAAAATGACCAGAATAAATACGATGATATTTATTGAGGTATTTCTTTTTTTTTTTTTTTTTTGCCAATGACAACTTTCTGTTCTATACACACTTTAAAAATGTGAATCTAAACATTATATTTTATCAAAAACAAATATTTCATTTAATTTTACAAAAACAATATATATATATTTGAATGATTTTATTGCTTGAGAGTTCATAAGATGTTCAAGCATTGTATCAGCACCAACAATTGATTCCAAAAACTTCCATTACAGATTCTGACAACCTTTCACAGGCTAAACTCACAGAACATGAAAATAATAATAAACATAAAAACAAACTATAATAAACTTATGGTTTTGAATTCCACAATTTAAACAAATGCTGAGCTTGTGCAAGTACAATGATTATTTTGGAAAGAATGGCCCTTCATTTAAAAACATACCCACTTCCTTTGTTTTATTTTCTACATATGATAAAGTTATCCAAACATTTTAATTAGAATCAATATATCAATATACATTAAGTACAATTTTTTGTCATCTGATAAATGCAAACCCAGCTACAAGGAGTACAGATATTGCAGCACCACAAATTCACAAAATTCTCATGGTCTTTTATAAATACAATAAAATTAAAAAACTGGTCAAAGAGACTCTTTTGATTAATCATTTTTGATCTAAGGTCATCAATCTTATGAAAATTTTCTTCATCAAATATCACACGATCTGCATTCTTTATGTGCTACTGATTGGAAAGTTTTGCCTAATTGTCTTTAAATTGGAGGAAGTTACATGTTGCTATTCTTTCTGATTTTCTCTTAAAAAGTTCTAGTTCTCTTATATGCAAAACTATGGTTATGAGTTTAAGAAAATTGCATAACATAATTTTGCTAATATTTTATTTTAATTATATATTAAAAGTTTCAGTTTTACCACTCACTGAAATTAAATAATCATAAAAATCATGCCGTAATAATGTTTATATGATTATTTGTTAACAAAAGAGGATCTAAGGGATTTTTCTTTTGCTAGAATTTAGTGACAATATTGTAAATTAAAACAATTTCAAACAATAAACTGTTAGGATGAAAGAATTTTTGTTGCAAATACAAACGATCAAATAAATTTTGTTTTATTTCATTTTTTCAAGGCAGTTTGTTGTTTACATTTGTAATGGATACAATTTCATTCTCAGAATTTGTTTCTATGTAATATTATTAGATGATAGCAAAGAGACATCCCTTAGAATCCTTTTCATTGGAAAATAATAAATTCACTATAATGTTATGTGATTTTCTACATTAGTTAATTGTGATAAATAGCTGAAACTATTCATTTATTACAATGTATTACATGATATAAATTTATAATATTTACATATTATTACTAATTTGCTCTTCCATAAGATTATTAAAAATGGATAGTTAATGTCTTCAGAAAATAAAGTAAAACTAAATTTACATGTAATGATCAAATATCCAGTATGAAATTATTTGTCCACAATGTTGTTATACACATATAATATAATAATCAATCTAAATATAATTGGAACAAATTATAATTATAATTCTTTAATTATCAAACTAGCTTTCATCTTTTATTGACACCTTTTCAAGACATCAAGTTTTATACATCACATGATCAATTAATTACACTCACTCCATCTATTGGACATTATTCATCTTAAACAATATTATTAACATTATAAATATATAAATCTATAAATAAATAAACAAAATAAAATAAACTACATACACTTTAAAACTATGCAGATATATTTTATATTATGTAAATAAACATTCTGATTTTCCCCTGCCCTTCTCCTTTTTTTTATCTTTCGTTATAAGTTTCCATTTATAATTTTATAATAATTTTTAAATCTTCCAAATTTTCAATAATGCCCATTTTCTAATTAATTTTTCTGGACCTTTAACTATATATACATATCTATCTATTTTTTTTTATGAAGCTTTATATATTCAGAAAAATTTAGATAGATGTGTAAATATAGTTAAAGATCCAGAAAAATTGAATAATTGGAAGCTTTAAAAACTATTGTAAAATTATAGAATTTTAAAGTTTGTAAAGTACTTTATTTCATTTTATTTATTTATTTATAGATTTATATGTGTAATGTTAATAATATTGTTTAAGATGAATAATGTCCAATAAGTGGAGTGAGTGTAATTAATTTGTCATGTGATGTATAAAACTTGGTATCTTGAAAAAGTCTCAATAAGAAATGAAAGCTGGTTTGATAATTAAAGAATTATAATTATAATTTGTTTCAATCTCATTTAGATTGATTATTATACAGCTACATTGGTTTGATTGTTATTTACATTTCTAATGGATTCAATTTCATTCTCAGTTTTCATTATTATCTGCATTTATTTTTATATAATAGCATTAAATGCAACAAAGAAATAATCCATTCAAATCCATTTTGTTAGCAAATAGTAATTTGGATATGAACACTGAGATTATCTGATATATATATATATGTTGCTATTATGCATGAAGCAATTATGTTTGAATGTATTACCATGACAACTATTCACAAATCAAACTCAAAGTAGTTACCCATTTTCTCATCTCAGTGATAATTTGACACGATAAATAAGTCACTCATTGACATTTGAAAAAAATGAAACATAAAATTAGCCATGCTTTTTGTAGCTTATTCATCATGTACAAGAAGACAGTGGTTAAATAAAATTGGCTACTTTTTGTTTATCTGGTAAATTAAAGCATTGATATGAGAAAATAAATGTTATTTACTATTTTGTTAAAATGACTCTCTAAGTTTAATTTATGAATCATTGTTATGGTGGTGTTTTCAGATAGGGGTGCTCCAAGAAAAAGTTTTTATTATCTTCACTACACATATATCAAATAGTCATATGGTAAATATTTTTTATAGTTTAATTAATATGTAAACAAATAAGTGTGGGAAATAATCCATGTAAATAACTAGAGAAATGTATTTTCATAATGGCCTTTAAGAACTTCACTGGAACATTTAATGAAACTAAGATAGGTTATACCCATCAGACTAAGAAGTAATGGAAGAATTTTTTGTTTAATGTTTTAGTTAATTCAACACTTTTTGTATCACCCCTAGTGGCAGTTGGACTTACTAATTTTACATACTGTAATGCACAAGTTGATTTTTTTAAAAACTGAAATTGTATTTTTAAAAATTTAAGATAAAAGGCTTAAATAAATAAAACCTAATAAAAATTATAAAAATGTATGATATTAAACATTTTATATTTCAACATTTTTTGCATTACCCTCTAGAGGCAATTGTAGTTATTAATTCATCAGTGCTCTCAGATCCAAGGCTCCAGAAATTAGTCTGGGGATATTGGATGAGTAGGTACTAGATGGGGATTTTATGCACAAGTCTTCTGACATCCATTGATTACTCTGATTGGCACAGTGTGGCACTACTGTATGGAGAGGTTTGCCTGTTTTAAAATCTTTATTCTATGGTATAAATCAATAAATTGTATCTTATTTATTAGAAATATAAGTTTATAAATGAAAAATTACTTCAAAAATTGTATTTGCACTTTACAAGTATAGTCCGATAAAAAAATAAAGTATATAATGAGAATAACAATGTTTTGCTTATTGAACAAATATCACAATGACAGTAACAAATTTAATTAATGAAATCTTGATTAATTGGACTTCATTTCTAAAGGTGAAGTAAGTTATTGTTAAGTGATCATAAAGAAATGAAATTCTCTTGTCAAGTTTAAAATTGCATTTATAATTATTAAAATATCCCATAAGTTCTATTCTACCAAATTTAGCAGAGTGTAACTGATCATAGTTTAATTTTACTATTATTACAAATTTCTTAACTTGTATTTTTAAAAACAAAGCATATTCAAACAAAGTCTAAATGTAATCATAAAAAATAAATAGTACACAAATATTTTAGCAAAATGTTTTAATATTCACAAGTGAAAAGGTTCCATTATTTTTTTGGATAAATTAGTCTTTTTTAGCTGAGGGCACTTTTGGTATGATATACCAGAATCATAGCTCTCACTGATTGGCTAGCTGTAATGCCCTATTTATTGAGGAATAATTGTGGTAATTATTTCCATTTGATTTTACATATTTCATTTGGTCAGAAGTTGTTTACTGTTTCTTTTTATTAATGACATGATTATGATTAATGATAAACCACACCTCCTTTATTTCTCAATCAATAGGGCAGAATAACTAGCCAATTAGTGAGAGTTATGATTCTAGTATACCATACCATAAGTATGTGCAGCTATGTCTAAAAAAAGGAAACTCATACAAAGAACATAATAAAATCTTTTCAGTTGCGGACTTTCAAAACATTTTGCTAATTTATTACAAATACAAATGAAAAAGGAAAACATAATAAAATACAAACATTTTATAAAAATAATAAATGCGGAAATAAAGTCCAAAAATGTATAGTCTTTTGCCTATTACTAATAACAATGAGAAGTCAGTTCCAAGTAATATCTACAAATCAATAGCATAATGAACTCATTTGTAGTGCTTTAAAAAATACTAACATCTTCAGATTTTTTTAAATTAATAAATGAATATTTACTCTAGTTCCAGTTTCTACCAGCAAATGAATGTATAATAGCAAAAAGGCATAATAGATCATTGTAAGAGAATGAAAATAATCCCAAAATAATAGCAATTATATCAAGCAGTCTATAATATTATACTATGGAAAATGATTAAATTAAGAGTAGTGAATAATTGGATTGCTAATTATGATGGCTATAAGCTATCTATCAAAAAAAGTTCTAGATATGATTAATAATATATAAAGGGTGGTCACTGAAAGACTGAATAATATAAAACAAAAATAACTTTTACAAACACATATTTTTTTAGTTTTTTATGATTTTATTTGGAAATATAATTAATAGATATTTTTCAGTATTATGTGTGAAAAATAACCCCTCAAATGACCCCCATTTTCCTCCACACAAATACAGGCTCTTTCCACAGAATTTTCAATGATGTTAGCATGGTTCCAGGTCCTAAATGTCAGGTTTTGGCTCGAACGTTCTCCTCTAAGTTCTTGACTTGTTTGAGGTTTATTTACATAAACTCATTTTTTTAAGCAGCCCCCCCCCCCCAAAAGCAAGTCTGGGGTTATCAAATAAAATCAGGTGAACAAATTCAAATTTTTTTTAAAATTATTTGTTCACCAAAAATTTCTCACAGGAGGTCCATCATCAACCTGCCTGTGTGCACAGTAACTCCATCCTGTTTGAAATATACCTCCTGATTATCTGTGTTGGATTTAAACATTTTCAAGCATTGTTCTATACAAGATCCTGTTGATTCTTTCTCACTGATCTTCCTTATTTTCAAAGAAATAGTGGGGCTGATAACACTATATTTGAACTTCTTCCCAGAAGATTGATGACTGATCCAGTTTTTCAAGCCAGGTGATTAGGTTCCGAATCATGTTATTGCTAAAAGATATTCAATAATTGATCTTTTACTGGAGTAGAAAAACTCATTGAGTTTCACTTATTGCTTGGCATCAAATGTAGCCATTTTAATCTCCAAGGAATGCTCTATAACCTACAAAAAAAAGATTGAAAATGAAAGGTTATGACTGTTTCAAACCCTTCTGTTTTCAGTGGCAACCCTATATAATAGAATGTGCATGCATTTAATACCCAGAAGTAATTTATTAGTCATAATTTTATTTATTGTAATTTAACTGTTACTAATTTTCTTTTTCCTGAGCCAATGTAATATCTAGTAAAATGAAAATACACACAGAAAAGATAGGTTTTTAAACAATATTTAGCTTTATTACTGCCTAGCATGCTTTCAATATATCTTTCATAATAAAAAGTATAACTGGTTACAAAAACTAGATAAAGACTGGAGCAAATACTTTAATCAATGCCTAAGATACCTACCGAAGAAAATTATGGTCAAACTATGGTGTGGATGTACGCCGACACTATGTGAAGTGTGGGATTGACAATCTAAATCAAAATATTTATAGAAGACATGGACATATAGTGATGTTCTTTGCATCTGCATAGGGTAGTGTTTTTAAAGTAGAGTGAAATAATTATTATGTATATCTGATAGTTAAATCATGTGGTTTATTTGTAAAAAGTGTATATAAAATTTGTGTTATTAATAAAGAATATACTTTAAATAAATATTTTTCATGGCATATAGTGGTGTGATTATATGATTTTTTATATCAATGTTTAATTAACTGTTTAGTTATTCAATTTTAATTTAAAATTTAAATTTGAATATTTAAAATTTAAATTTGAATATTTAAATAGCCCATTTATTTGAAATGTGTGTAACTTATTTCTTTTTTTGTTAATAGAGAAATGGTCACCAGCTATTGCACACACATGCTTCTTTAATCTTTCACTTTCTATCCTCTCTCTCTTTGTGTGTACACTATTTCTGCTTTGGTGGCTCAAATCTGTGCCCAGTTTTCTGTTCATGGTCAGAAAAATATTGATGTGTTCTTTGTTTCTGAGGGTTCTATTGTATAAATATCTGTATTGGGCAAGTCTTGTTGACAAATTAACCATTGACTCCCCATAATATCCAGCATTGCAAGCTGATTGGATGCATTTAATTCTGCAGACCACTTGATGTGTGAATCATTTGGTATAGTGTCATTGGTTAAGTGATGGAGTGGTTCAAATATATTATAGCAGATAAATTAACAAAACAAAAAAGAAACAGCCAAATATATTCTTCTCATGCCTAGAAAAAGTGAGTCTTTGAGTTAAGGTTTCTATTCTGTCAGATCTGTTGGTAAAATTGGTGATTATTTCAATAAAACCATTTATTTATTCTTGGAGGCATTTTAATTGATTAAATAAGTTTAAACTGTTCTGAAAAAAATTGCATATGTCTGACAAACAGTTCATGTAAGTATTAAAAAGTCATCATAAAAGTAGAAACTGAATCTAAAATAAATATTGATTTATATATGATTAGGTTGCAAATATTGATTTATTAGTTTTTAAAAAATCGGAAAACATCAATCTTCTAGAAAGAAAACACATAAATGAGACAACAGTGTAACTGATCAGTATTCTTCTTTTAACTTGGGCTTCACAAACAATTGTGAGACTATTTGTAAACTATAATCAATGAGGATTGCCAATTCCTCAACAAGCTTTGTGATAAATGCTTAGCCAAAACACAAAACCATGGTCAAAGGTTGGGGGAGGGGGGTCCTGACAGAGATATTTTAAATGCTGGCTCTGGCTAAGCATTTACCACAAAGCTTGTTGAGAAATTGGCAATACTCATTGATTATATCTTACAAGCTTAAGAGAATTGGGTCATGTGATCTATGGCTCGTATTTTGACTATTTGTAAACTAGTCTTCTATTGCTATTGGTAATGAGTATAAAAATTGTATATGCAATGAGCAAAAGAATTTTATATTTTCTAGTAGTTCGTTTAAATATTTATGATTATTTATACAAAATATTTGTATAGTAAATTATTACGATAGAATGACAGCCTGTTAAGCTAATTGCGCAGACGCTGTGAGAATGTATTAATAAATGAATACCTTTGAACAACCACATGAGCGTCTGCGCAATTAGCTTAACAGGCTGTCATTCTATCGTAATTATAATCGCACGCAAGACGTTATAAAATAAATGCTTATTCATGTATAGTAAATTATTAAAAAAGAAATATTTTTGTAATTATGCTTAAGTTATTTTTACATGTTTTATTTTTAAAAATACAAATTAAGAGATTCATAGTAAAAGTGAAAATAAAATGATTGGTAATTATCTTCCATTATTATACAGATCTTATGTGATATTTTAATAATCGTAATTTTATATTTTAGAACAGAATTTCATAGCATTATGATAACAATAATTCATTTGAGTTTAGAAATTAAATTCACTTAAACAAGATTTTGTTAATTTACTTTATTCACAGATGTTTGGTAATCATCCAATAAAAAAAAGTACTTGTTTTCATTATATATTTCACTTTATTTACCCCCCCCCCCTATACTCACAAAATTCAAACTTAACTTTTTAGGATGCTTTTCATCTATAAACTTATAATTCTAGTAATCAAATAAAATCTATTGATTCATAATATAAAATACAGGTTTTAATAGTAAACCAAAATATTAAACTATAATTTAAACAGCCCAATAAGAGATGATGCAAATTGGTGATAAGTGAAAGGGTTAAAATTATCAATTTAAATTTTATAATGGTTTTATTCTATGTTCATTATTGTTTTCTTTAGCTTAATTTGTTTTGGCACATTCTCATTTATAAGTTATAAACTTTAATATAGTATACTTTTAGAACACATTGTATTATAAATTTATGGGATTATTTTTTTTTTTAATTAATGTATCACCGTTTATTTATCCATTTATCTAGAGCATGAAGTGTATTTATATACCCATATAGAATATTTAAATTATGTATATATATATGTAAGCATTTTTTTTACCTCCATTATCATTATTTTCAACAATTATCAGTCCACTGCAGGAAGATTTCTCCAAGTTCAGTCCATCTTCTCTGATCTCTAGCCTCTCTTTTCCACATCATCCTAGCATGTTCTTATTTCATTCATCAATCTCACATCTGATCTCTTTCTAAGTCTTTTACAATCTCTTGAAATCCAGTTTAAGACTGTCTATCTATTATTATCTTTTCTAGCAATATGTCCAGTTCAACTCTACTTCAGTATTTTAATTCTTTCAATGATGTCAGTAACATTTATTTGTTCTCTTACCCATGTATTGCATTTTCACTCTCTTCTTGTTACTCCTAACATACATTTCTCCATACTTCTGTAAAAGGTCTGAAATCTTTGTATTGCTCTTCTATTAAGTGTCCAAGTCTCAAATTCCTAAATAAGAACCGGTAAAACACATTTATTAAAAACCTTTTTTAAACACATAGCCTATTTCTTTTTAATGTTAAGTTATTTTTACCACAAGCACTCCAACTAAATTTAATTCTATGATTAATTTCATCCATTATATTTCCGTGTGTGTGTGTGTGTGTGTGTGTGTGTTTGAGTAGCTGAGGTTATCAGATGATAGTGCATTTGGATTTTAAATCCCACAAGGTTTTTGACTTTAACCTTATCTATGATAACTTTAGATTCAAAGTAAAATCAATGGTTTAACTTTGTATTTGATTAAAAGCTTTCTCATTGATATCTGAATTAATTAATATCTGAATCTACAAATAATATATACACATACAAATGTGATACAATTTAATTAAAGTATGCACACATTAAGACAATAATAAAAATAATTATCAAACTAAAAATAGAATTATGAGGAAATGAAAAAATATTACAACGTTCAACTGAAGAAAAGGGTTACCTCATGATTAGGTGCGTAAAAAAAAAAAAAAAGGTAACATAGATGATTCATAAAAAACACCACTTTTGCAGTCAATGGCTGTCTAAAAATGATAGTGAGTCTATAAACACAGAGCGATTAATATATATATATTGCAAACATATATATATATCACTACATGGTTTAGAGCAGTGGTAGTATGGCAGACTCTGGGGATCAAGGTCCAAGGATCACAGTTGTTCTCCATTTCTTCCTAGGTTCGAACTTCTTATGAACTTCGATTATTCATTTATTTTATATATATAATCTACACATGGAAATCATATTATATATAAATTCATATTGGTGATTGTTTATCTTTTCAACATATATGTGTTCGAGTGTATCAGTGAAATAAAATAGAGTGGTGAGTCGTGTGAAAGTCTGTGCTCATATAACCTATATATAAATTTATATTATAGTATGTAGACAATGAAGAGATAAAATGTTTTATATATGTATAATGTCAATTATTTATATATATATGTCAAAGCGTCAGCCGGTTTGTTGACGTACAATTTATTATTTAAAACAATAATGTTAAATTGATTACAACTAACTATGGCTGACTGATTGATGGTTAAATGGGCGATAATCATTCGTTTAAATGTGTTAAGGCAAATCTTGTTCGACCATCGGGTAAATAATTGGGCAAGTATTAAAACGATATTGGTCAACGTATTTAAAAATAATTAAAATATTAACCACTCGAGGGCAGTAAAATCTTTGACTGGTAAATGAATATTTCAGTCTAGGGTGTAAAACAGTTGCTTCACACTCTAGATATATTTCTATTAACAATAACAAAAGCTTTGCTATTAACGTTGAAGCATATGCGAAAATTAAATATATATATATTTAAAAAACGTTATTGTATTTCTTAAGCATAAAAAAAAAAGAATTTATCTCTAAATGATTACAATTATATATTATTATAATTTACATTATGACATATTAATTTAATAAATAGATTGTAGGCGGTGGTTTGAATTTTTATTGAGTGGAAAAGATTACAGCTCGCATCACTCGGGATTAAGAATTTTTAAAGATTTTTTTCTGTATCTCGCATCAAATTCACACTATTTTATTTTTTTAATCCAAATAATCTAGAATATATATTTAGAATATTAACATTTTCATCAATTTATTATAATAATGTGTTTTATTGTATTTTTTTCTACCTTTCTTAACGCATATTTTAATATTACTTTTCTTTAGCATTAATTTTTATTTTATTCTCTATTCTAAATAATCTTTAGCTATTGGTTTTGAGCAAATAAATTTGAAATTGATACTGGCAAAATAACAATAATATCAACATGTATTTGTCAAGTTCTCTAACTGTAGATAGATTGAGGTAATTAGGCAATGCAGGTGGATTACAGTCACTAAGTCAAAAATATCCATTATCTAACACAATTAATAAGCATTGCTTTGCTTTATTATTTTAATTAGGGCTACATAAAAATTTTGTGTGGATATAAGTATAAGCATATTTTATATTTTAAAATGTACATATTGTTGTTAATGTAACAAATTAGTACAATTTACACAAAGTATTTTAATATATATAAACTATAGATAATATAAAATCCATGTGAATGTTTGTCCATAAGGCTGTCTTGTGTTTCCTGTGAATGTATGTTTGTCGCAAAGCTGTCAATTGCCTAATTCACAAACAATTAAAAAAAAAAACTATTATGTTTGTTTGTAACTCTGTGAAAAAATAAAATAAAAAAGCTTTAAATTTCTTTTTATAAATAAATAATTATATCTAACTAAACCATGAACATTTTATGCAAGGGAAGTAATTCTATTCTTTATATTTAATAATCCATAGTTTTTATTACAAAGCATATTTCATGCGAGGAAAGTAATTCCACCAATAATAAATGTAATTTTTTTACAAAGCAGTTGCCCATAACACTGTCAAATTCACATATCAAATATAACAGGCATATTAAAACATTAATTTAGCTTTATTAATACGTTGCATTTCTGAAATATATCAAACAGGTCAGATTGTTACAAATATTGATTTTTTCAATTTTTCAATTGTGAATTTCTCACATTTATTTATATAATATTAAAATCTTTTGTTTAGTTTTCATTAAATCTTAAAAGCAATTTAGTAAAGCAACCAATTAAACAAAAACCATGCCTTTTTCATAGACTGAGTACATTCTGGTAGATAATAAAATTCATGTTTATTTAATTTTTCAGCAGAATTTGGATTTATAATAAGCAGTATAAAAGACTTTTTGATGAAACTAGAAAAATTCACAAATCCATAAAAGCTAGAAATAATAATAATAATAATAATAATAATAATAATAATAATAATAATAATAATAATAATAATGATCATGATGATGATGATGATGATGATGATGATGATTCAATTCTTATTTATTATGTGCATTTCAACACTTTTGCTTTAACAGAAATACACAAATAAATATTCATACATTATTAATAATTACAAAATAAATATACAATAAATAAAACATTATAAAATTTTTTTTTTAAAAAATATGCAATAAAGAAAATTACAATTCATAATCAAAAAGTGAAAAAATATATAAATACATATTATCTACAGTAAATTCAATTTCTTTTTAATATTATTTATGAAGTAATCACAAAAAATATCAATGGTATTAAATTTTTGATTGTATAACTTTTGCAATCTGTTAATGACAGATTTGGTTAAAAAAGAATTTTTACTTTTTTTAATATTAAAAGTGTGCACTTCCCTTAACAAATGAGAAGGCACTCTTAATTCAACTTTAGATATACCCTCATTAACATCAATTTTTCTAACAATTAACTTTTTTAAAAATAGCATATCATTATTTAGTCTTCTTTCAGTTAGTATTGTTTTAAGATTCAAATTTTCTTCCTTTATTAACTTAATAAAGCTTTTCTCCATATTAGAAATTTTAGATTCAATATAAATCAAATCCAAATTCCATATAGAAGAACTATACTCCAACAAAGGTACAACAAGGGGATAGAATAACATGTACTTCATATAAGGAGATAAATCTCTTCCAAATCTCAAAATGCATCCTATCTATCTATATGGTTTAGTTATATTTTATATGCTCATTAAAAGTAAAATGATTACAAAATATAATTCCTAGATCAGAAACAACTTCTTTATATATAATAATATCTTCCTCAATCCTATAATGATAAACAAAACTATCTGTTTTATTGTTGTAAGAGACAATACATCGTTTACTTATATTTATTTTTATATTATTAAATTTACACCATTCTTTAAAATAAACAATATCGTTTTGAAGATCAATATATCATAATATGTACTAATTTTTTTAAATAATTTACAATCATCTGCATAGGTAAGTATCATACTTTGTTTAATTAATGTTTTGATCAAGATCATACATGAAAACATTAAAAAGTAAAGGTGCAAATATTCCACTCTAAGGAACCCTAATTTTATTTTTGAATAGCTTAGAGTTAATTTTATCTATACAAATGTAAAAACATCTATTTTCCAAATAATTAATAAACCAAGCAATTAAATGAGAACTAATTACCATTAATAACAACAATAACAACAGTAATTATAATAATAATCTAAGTTTGGAATCTAATCTGGCCTTATCATTGACAAAGATGGCATTGAGAATGTTGGAAATTAGGATTTTAGTATTTCTTAATAGACAATTCTTTGATTAGCTTAATACATTGATATTATACTTTAATGTCTTTGACAATATTATTGATTTTATCCACTGCCATTTGCATCCTATTCGAGACACATATTTTACTTTGACTTGCTGAAATTCTAAGCCATAGTTACCATTGGATACACTCGAGCTTATATGTTCTGTAAAATTCATTGAGTAATTATTATAAACAAATACATTTTAAAATATCAACTACACACACATATATATACATTGATACATATGAGAATGTAATTTGTTATTTTGAATAAAACCTATTGTGGTTAGAACATAAACAGTATATCACTATTTTATCAAAATATTTGTAATGAACTAAAATAAACTGCGAACTGCAACTTACTCTTAAACAATACAATAAAATAAAACAAGTCAAAATGAAACAACTATATAGTGAGGTTTTAGATTTATCATTGACTTTAAAAAGAAAACATATGCACACCTTTACACTAATATAATGGGTTTTACAATATATATATATAAAAACAAAAAAAGACTTATAAATCCAATAAATAATATTATATTTCAACCAGAGGACTGGTTTTCATCAGAAAGAAAAAAAATACCCAGTAAAATGGCGATAATCAAAAATTACAGATTTGGTAAAAGATTAAAAATTTAACAAAAAACCCCTGATTGGTCACAAAATCTAACACAGAATATCTACCCAATCAATGACAAAATTCAAACAAAAAAAAACAAACTACATTCCCTCCTAATCAAGCTTAAATTCTATTTAAATTAAAATAAATATAAAAATAAAAAATCCAAAATTAAAAATTAAAATATACATATGTGCATACATAGAAAAATTAGACTATGCTCACATACAAAAAATAGCTGTGCTCACATTAATATTCATTAAAAACTAAAATACTTATACATTTTAATCAAAAATTATAGTTAGTGCAAAGTACAATAATTTATAATAACTAATTATTTATCTATAAACCAATTAAACACAGATATTAAACATCCATATAACCAATCTTTACATAAAAAACTTCATATAAGAAAAATTTCACATAAAAAACTCACATATAGAAATCATTTAGGAGACCAGGTAACCCAGAGATGTAATATATATATATATATGTGTGTGTGTGTATAATCGATGATGCCATAAACATATGGAAAAGACATTCAAAACCAAGTAGGGCATGATTAGATGCAGCTACATTTAATGTAGACCACATGACAATTCTAATAATTAATAATCCCATAAAATGAAGATCTAAAATTCAAATATATATATTTTTGATAATATATACATGCAATAACACATGATCAGGGTGTACCAATATTGTACAATATAAAGCATGATTCAATTTTCAATAGCAAGGAAATTTATTTTTACTACTACCATTCTATGCTCAGTATAAGCATGAATAATCAAATGATTATTAAAGCTCACCCAAGGTAGCATAAACTGAAATAGGACAAATAGATTTTTTACTTAAAAGCAATCTGTAAGTAAAATTTAGATTATGTTGTGTAGGTTTTATAGCAATCCTATCCAAAACATATAGCAATATACAGTTATTAACAAACTGAGAATACCAACATATGTAAATACTGAATTGGTGTCATATCTATACAACTATACCAGTAAGTGGGGTTAGATTTAAAACATTAAGATGTTTCTGACTTTTATGTTTAATAGTTAAAAAAAAAAGATGGTTGCCAAAGAAAATTGCATTTAATTAAAAAATCCAGAAGCATTACCTCCACAATCCAAACTGATCACTGATGAAAAACATGAGAAACTAATCTAGGAATATGGACAAAACAACACTGTATAGGGATTTATTAAGCATCAGCATCTATTAATTATTCAAGCTTACTGTAAATGCTCCCATTGGAGTAGAAGAAATAGTGAAATTAAAAGTAATGTGTAGGCACTGGTCATACGATATTTTGTTGGCATTTTTGAATAGCACATATTAAGTTAGATAAAATATATAATGCTGGGTGTCAAATCTAAAGATGGACATGGTTAATATACTTTGATTATGTTCATGCCAGTTACAATTGTAAAAATCTCCACTAAGGAAGATATACCCAGAAAGTATTCAGAGAGCAGAAAAAATTTGGATCTCTCTTTGAATATGATACTATAGTGTATATGTTTATAGTTCTAAATCATTCTGACCTTCACTTTAATTTGTCATCAATGTGTATCAATATCAAAAACTCTGACTTTCCTCTCCAATCTTTGATTTATTACCTTACTTATGACAGACCCAACTGCCATTGAATGCTCTTAAGTAATAAACTAATCTGACATTTAAAGAACTGTATCTAATCATATAGGATATATTTCTGACATGGCTGTTCTTGCTTTTGCTGCATAGAAGTCATGATTTGATTCATGATTAACCATGACATATATGTTATGCACCCATGATTTACAAAACATCTTAATTTGGGTATAAGAATGAACTCAAATTGCTCCTTGAATTTTCTGCTCTATTGTTCTATTTAACATAACATACACAGATAAAAAAATTCTAGTTATATATAATTTTTTTTATAGCTTGCATATGATTGGCCCTGCCAATTTTAATATTATGCAAACTTACTTTTATGGTTATTGCTTTCTAATTTGCATTTTCTATGCCAAGATTAAATGTTAAATTAGTTTATCTCTTTAAGGAAAGGTAAAGCAAAAAAGAAGTATATTTAAAATAGTTATTTGTTTATTCATCATATGGTCACTCATCTGAAGATAAAAAAATGTTTGGCAACACATATAGAAATCTATTCCCACATTTTAGTGTGAATTAATCATTAAGTCCTTAATTTAGACAAAATTTTCAGGTTTTGGTTCCAATATTATTTTTAATGATATGATGTGTTGTACAATGGCTTATTAAACAAAGCTGAAGGAGTTAATACATTAACTATGTACCCAAAAATTATGTTAGCCAAGTTAAACATTCTTTGTCTCCAAAACCCATATATACTACAGTAAAATCATACATTTCTTTCTTTTTATTATCCAATTATTTCTCTAATTCTGGTTTTCTTTATCCTATCCCATTTTAATAAAAAATATTCATTAGTTTTTATCATCATCATCATCAACTATTATCAATCCACTGCAGAATGAAGGTCTTTCCAAGTTCAATCCATCTTCTCTGATCTTTAGCTTCTCTTCTCCACATCACCCCTGCACCTTTCTTATTTCATCCATCTATCTCACATGTGGTCTCTTTCTGGGTCTTTTAAAATCTCTTGGAATCCATTTTAAGATTTCAATTGTCCATCTATTATCATCTCTTCTAGCAATATGTCCAGCTCAACTCCATTTCAATCTTTTAATTTTTTCAATGAGGTCAGTAACACCTGTTTGTTCTGTTACCCATATATTGCATTTTTGATCTCTTCTTGTTATTCCCAACATGCATCTCTCCATACTTCTTTGAGTGTTTTGAAGTCTGTATTGCTCTTCCATTAAGTGTCCAAGTCTCAGATCCATAAGTAAGAACTGGTAAAACGCATTTATTAAAAACCTTCCTTTTCAAACACATAGGCATATTTCCTTTTAGTATCAAGTTATTTCTACCAAAAACACTCCAACCAAGTTTAATTCTATGATTAATTTTATGATTAGTTTTTATAACAAACTTTATATTTCCTTATTTTGTCAAAAAAATAAATCATAAATCATTACCTCTTTTATTCTTTTTATCTTTCAATTTCTGCCATTCTTCATATAATTTATCATGATTTTTTTTTCACCCTCCAGCACTCCAAAAATTAATATTCAATATTCTCCCATCTTCACATAAACTACACCTACAATTTAACTCTTATTCCATTTTTACTTTCTTTCTCTGGTATGTAAAGTTTCTGCCCTTTCACCAAATAACAATAAGCTTCCTTTTAGTGTTACATACGTCATTTCATACTTTTTATAATTTTTATTCATATATAACTACAAACTATTTTTGTACTCAAATAACATTTTTCTCAGCATAGAAATGTGATCACTATTATATCTTTTTTATATCTTATCAAACACTTTAATCCTTTTTATTTTATTTTTAAATTCTCTTTATTTACCATCACATAATCAACATCCTACTTCAGATTCTGTTTCAATTAGAAAATTCCCTATCATATACTTAATTAAAATGTCAATTTTCAATCCATCATTTTCACACATATTCATATATTATCCACTGCATCAATTTCGCTAACATGACCAACATTATTATTTACAAGCATTATTTTATAATTATTTTTTATAAACTCATTTATATTTCAATATAAATACTCCCTAATATTCTTTTTTTTCTCATGTGTCATAGCATCAGCCAGGAAGCGAACCCGCTATCCCAGGACAACTGCTTGTAAAGCAGCTGTCGCTGACCTCTCGACCACCAATGCTTTACTACTCCCTAATATTTTTTTTATTTTTGTTTCAGTTTTTCCAGTTCTAATACCTAAATGTATTGTGCTACACTGCCTTTCCTTTGCTCAAATTCATTCAAATCGTTTTCTAGGATATCTTCTTAATAATAACTTCTACACAACTCTTTTCTTATCCTCATCACACACATTAATTTTTTCCATTCCCCTTTTAGTAGATGCAGTCCTTGAGATAGTAGTACTTCAGACTCCCACTTGACCTAATTGCAGGTTCAATGTTCTGTGCTGCCTCAAGCAAGATATAAATGTAGAATTTAATGTAATTAGAATGGATTTGAACTCAGACTTTTAAACTCACTACAGCTATCCACTCCATCTTATACAACCGATACACATAACCACATACATGTGAAAAAGGTAAATGAATTCCAATATATATATTTTGACTGCAGAATTCTATGCTTTAAAAATTAAAAGTGTGAGGTTAAATATATTTGTACCAATAAAATGCACACAGACAAATATAAAATGAATTTTAAAACATAGATACTAAATGAAGAGAGCCTCATGCCTCTTTCCTTTCTAAGGGTTTTTCTACTTACAATACATTTTGCTTACTACAAGTCCAGAATTTATTTTTAAGATAAGGTAAGGTTAAAATACAAAATTTTTTAAAGGAAAGAATGTATTCTTTTTCTGAAAATCATTTCTGCCTATAATAACATAATGCAGCCTATATTTTTAAACCCTTAATTTTGAATGTGTAATTTCTTTCTTCTAATTTTAATAAAGCAATGATTGTTCTCAGATAGTAATTTAAATTAAAAGTATTATTTTTAATTTTAATAAATAAATGACTCATTTATTCTAAATTTATTTAAAATGAAAATAAACATTTTTATTACACATATATGGCCTTGATTGCTTTTTTATTTAGCAATTTACAAAGTATAGAAAGTGACAAATGAAAACATGGGTATACCACTACATATATATATATGTAATGTTTTATTTAAAAAATATGGTTTTATTTAAGCAAAATTTGGTTGTTGTATGTAACTTGAAATAAAAGTGTATGGTGTCTATAAATTAATTAATTCAATCATTAGTTTTAAAACTAGTGATTGAATTAATTAATTTATGCATACTCTATACTTTTATATCAAGTTAAATATAAATTGTGGCTAAATATATATATATTTAAAATTTTTAGTGCATTATTTATTAAATCAAATAAAAGCATTTTTAAATAATATATATATTATAACGATCTGGAGAAAGATCTTAACGTGATCTGCACTACAGGGCACCATCTAGGCATTTGAACCTAGAAAAATTTATAAAGTAGGCAAATACGTAAGTAAAAAAAAAACTTTTTTTTATTTTTATTTTAATAAATATATTTTGATATCCGGTCATTAGCCCAAGTCACTAGCTCATTGGAATAGCAGAGATTTATATTCATAAAAAAAAAATTCTTATCTAAGAATAATTTTAAAAATAAACAAAATAAGCCACTGCCAGTAATTAACATACAGACATTTATTTACGCACATATATATATATAAAATTTAACATTATTATTTTAGTATATTTATTTTAGATTTTAATTTGATTTTATAATTTAAATTTACATTTTAATTTTTATAATATTATAAGTTTACATTTTAATTAAGTTCGCACAGATTTGTTTAAAAATGTTGAGTATAGATTGGTTACATAGATTCCACGGTCAAAAACATTTCAAAATAAACATAAACGATCAAAATACAAAATCATTGATACCGTCAATTGCAGAAGGAAATTTATAAGTAACCCAATGGCATTCACCATAAGATGCTTGCATTAACACCAATAACTTAAAAGACATCTGAGTAAATACATTTTAGATACTCACCGTAAGGTATCAGTATTTACCGAATGTCAATATATATTTTGATCGAATATGAAAACCAAAAACATAATCAACTGGTAACGAACCCATGCAAGCATCTATACCCAACTTAAATTTAATGCATCTTTATTTAGAGTGTCAAGTATGAATAGACTACATAGATTTGCATTTGAAAAGAAAATATTCAATCCTTGTTTAACCTTAGGCCAAAGGTTCGCAGTCAAACCAAACTTCAATCCATCTGATATATCGATGTGTTCAATGTAATACGAATACGGCAGCACAATTAGGTTAAGAGAAGAAACTGCTTCTCGTCAGATAGGAATATTACATCTATCTGACAATGAGAGCAATAAAAAAAAACTTCATAGGAAGGAACTGCAGTCTCCATTTTATAATTCCTCCCATAGACAAAACAAGTGTGTGCAGTGTATAATAGCGATTCTGCCCATAGCGAATCTCGTACTACATCTACTAATTACACCAATATATCCAATCCATTGACCTAATTCAACTACGAAATGAATAACCTAAGATTACCTTCCCCTGATATAACTTTACAAATCTATATAGCCATTCATGCCCGACTTAAGTTTAATATTTATATAACTAGTTTAATGAAAAACAGAAATCATAATAAAACTTAAAGAACAAATAAATAAATAAATGGAAATGATTTTACAAAAGAAATACATTAAATAAAATTATAACTAATTAATAAATAACGTTGGTCAGATAGGATTCTATTTCTTAATTATTTTAAATACGGAAAGTTTTTAATTTAATGTTCATTAATTATAAAGTTCTTATGGTTTAAAACAGTTCATCTTTATCTGTTGCTTGCCATTTGAACGTGAATTCCCACGCCATCCAAAAAAGATTGGTATTCTGTTGGCCATTTTATTTATTCATCCGGAGGTTTTTTACTCCAGCTGGTCCTCAATGTAGAAAACGATAGTTCATTTCTCTTTCTTCCTAGCAGAACTGAAGGGATTGAAGAGTGCGTCTTTTCAATCCCTTCTCCTTTAACTCCGCACTAACACATATCTGTCCACTCGTAATAACCAACTAACTCTTTTATTTTCAAACCTTTCCTTTTATAATAATTTTGTGGATTAACTCAACATTATGTCATGATGGTGAAAACCTTTTCGTTGAAGTCCGATTTCCCGATGGATTTCTTTCATTTGCTAAAAGTTTCTATTGTTTTCCTATCTGACCAATGCTTATACATTTAAATGCCCAAAGGCTAGTTTACTAATTAAAATAATCATTTCCATTTTACAAAAGATTAATTAATTTGTTTTCAAACTTAAACATATATTTTTATCTCTAAATCTTTTCTGAAAATTTAGTTTTAAACTACTCTTTTTTTAATAATTTTATTTTAATAATTATTTATCTGTGCGATTTTATATATATGCGAGTTTAAGATGATTTTTTAATTTTCAGTTTTTAATTCTTAAAAAAGAAATTTTTATTGGCGAACTTTTTTTTTTTATATGTTTACTAATAAAAAATAATGTAATGTACGTATGTGCTCGTTACAATATATATATATAATATACATGTATAGTAATTATACTTTAAGCTAAATGTAATTAGAGGGGATTTGAATCCAGACTTTTAAGCTCCCTTTGATGATCCAATCCCTTTTATACAACAGATACACACGACCGCATACATGCAAAGAAAATAAATGATCTTCAATATACATATATCATGCTAAACCAACACTCATCAGTTGATCCATTAAAGTTTGAAGATTTGCTACCTTAATATAAACTGAGCACTGATTATATATATATCCATAAGAAATGATGATGCAGCTCAACTGACGAGTGCTAGTTTAACATGAAATATGTATATTGGTGATTTATCTTCTTTGAATGTATATGGCTATGTGTATTGGTTGTATAAGATGGAGTTGATCACTGAAGATGCTTGAAAGTCTGGGTTCAAATTGCCTCTAATTATATATATATATTGTTTAATATATGGATATTTTGCGATGGACTTAATACAAATTTAAATGGTGAGAATGTTAACAATGGCACTGCATTTCTAGTGTTTGAAATGAAATTCATGCATGTTAAAAATTGTTTATAAGATTTTTGTGTTTGTGAAAAGGTTAATATTTTCTAGAGACAGCAAAAGATACAAGTAATTAAGTCATGTCTTCATGTGCTTAATGAATTTAGTTTTTAGTTATTGTCTTACAAGAATTTGCAAGGATTTTTTAAGAAGACTGTTGGAACAGAAAAACATTTATTTTTGTGTAGTTTATTAAAAATTAGTAATTATTTTTACATAACAATGGTACAATAATTACTTAAAATCAAAAGAATATATAGACACTTTGATTTTATTTGTATAGGTTTTATTTTTAAAAATAGAAGCTAACCCTCTTGCAAGTTGTTAATGTCCTTTGTTCTCAGTTATGCTAAACACTCAATATTAAATTTATGATTAAACCATTATCACTTATCAGAAAATAATAAATTTGCCTTCATTTGATAGATATTTTTGTTTATTACTGATATAAATTCTGAATATTCACATTTTATTCTTAAAAATATTAAAGAAATGAGATTATAATCAAAACAAAAAGCTTATTATTTCATCATTTCTAGAAAGATTATTTTGGTTTTTGAAAATTAACAAAATCTTCATTATTTGTCTTTTTTATAAAAACTCTGAATGATTATTTATTTATTTCTCTTATACCTAATGAAGTATGCTTTAAAAGTTTAATTTTTTTCAATATTTATTACAAAATTACGATATTTTCATATTCATTATTATAATTAGATTCATTACATAGAAGCTAAACTGGTAAGTAGCTTCAGGGTGTATTTGCATTGTCTGATAATATAACATTCTATTTCTAATATTAAAATATTTCTGTTTAAAATAAATTATTAATAATATTGAATTTCAATATTTATTGTATAAATTATTGGATTAAAATTATCTAGAATTATAGTAAAATTGCAAATAAACATGTTTTTGGTTAATCAAATTATTTTCTTTAAACAATGTTGTAAAAACGATGATATTAGAAAAAATGTCAGATTACAAAAAAGCTACTTGTCAAGGCAGTTAGAAGGTGGAGAAAGAGGGAATGAATAAAATACAGAAAATTAAGGTGTTTGATAATGAAGAGAATGTAATAGTGATCATAACTTTATTGTAATAGAAATGGTTAGTAATGTGGAGCAGTTGGTTGGGGATGAATATAAGGACTGGTGTGGTGAAATAGGAAAAGTGGCAAATAGGGTTTTAGTTGATAATATGCAGAGGAATAAAAGTAATAAAAAAATGAGAGTTAGTAAAAGTGTAAAAGAGAGGAAAGAAGCATGCAGAGAATATAAGTGTGCTATTAAGAATAAATAAAGTGAAAACGATATTAATGGTAAATGGGGAAAGTACATAGAAAAGAAGAAGTTGGCTAAAATGGATAATTATAGAGAGAGGATGAAATTAAATAGTAAATTTTTGGAGGATATTAATAAAAGTGGAAGAGATGGGAGTTAAAAATTTTGGAATTACATTAAAAGGAGAAATGTAGGGGAAATAGAGATAGTATTAATAGATGATGAGGGAATAGAGTGCAGCTCTAGAGAAGAGGTAGAGAGAATCTTAAATAGATATGTAATGGATATAGAAAAGATGTTGGATGTGAAGGAATTAGTGATAAAAAACATGAAAGCAGGTAGTAATGGGAATATTAGGTTCACAAAAAATGAACTGAATGAGGCAGGAAAGAGATTGAAAAGTGAAAAGGTGAGAGGTTTAGATGAATGGGCAGCAGAAATGGTAATGGATCTAGGGCATAGACCAAAATCAAAGTTATCATGTTTTAATAAGATGGCACAGAAGAGAGTTTTCCCGGGTAATTGGAGTAATACAAGAATAAGATTATTATTTAAAGGAAAGGGTAAAAATCGTAGAGAGTTAAATAATTATAGACCAATAGCATTAAGATCAGTTTTATATAAAGTTTTCTCATATATGGTAGCTGGAAGAGTTGTAAAATGGATGGAAGAGAATAATGTAGTGGGGGAAATTCAAGGAGGTTTTAGGTCAGATAGGCGTATAGGAGATAGTTTGTTTGTAGTTACACAACTTATGGAGATGAGTAGGAATTCAGGTAGATTATTATATATGAGTTTTATAGATATAGAAAAAGCATATGATAGAGTAAATAGAAATAGATTATGGGTAAGGTTAGCCAATTTGGGAATGGATGAAGATTTAGCAAATATTATTAAGAAATTATATGAAAATAATTATTATACTTACCAGTTAGGGGATATAGAATCAGTTAAAGTTAAAAATGGGGTGGGATTAAGGCTAGGATGCCCTGTGCTACCTATTTTGTTTTTGTTGTTTATGAGTGAAATGGAGAAAGCAATAGAAAGACTAGGAAGAGGGGTAGAGATACCGTTAATAGGTGGCAAGGGAGTATATACTTTGTCGGGTCTTTTTTTGCAGATATCTTTTTGTGTGCAGAAAGAAGAGAAGATATGGAAATTATGTTGCGGACATGTGCAAGGGTGGGTAAAGAGATGGGGATTAAATTTAGTGAAGAAAAATCAAATATAATGATGGTTAACACTGGGGAAAGAGAAGATGTAGAATTTTTATTGGGGGGATATAAAGTTAAGTGTGGTGGATAGATATAGGTATTTGGGAATTGTCTTATGTAATCAGGAAAATTGCTTGGATGAATGGGAGAAAAAATTGGTAAATGAAGCAAAGAAAAGAAAGGGTTTGGTAAAGAAACTAACAGTATTTTCATATAATAAATATGATGTAGCTAGAATTGTATGGAAGGGAGTTGCAGTAGCATGGTTAACATATGGTTATGATGCATTATGTGTTAGTAAAAGGGTTAGATTATTTAGAGAAAGTACAAAGGGAAGTAGGAAGATGTGCATTAGATCCAGAGATGTGGACAGCAAAGGAGGCAATTCAAGGTGAAATGGGATGGTCAAGTTTTTATATGGGAGATGCAAAAAGTAAAATGAAAATGTTTGGTAGGTTGCAGTTTATGGATAGTAAAAGAATAGCCAAAATAGTATTTAATTGGTTTATGAGTAAAGGGCAGGTAACAAGATGGGTGAGAAAGGTAATGCAATATGCAAAAGATTTGGATAAAGAATTTATATCAGTATACTTGTATAAAAGGTGGGATGATTGTGTTAGGAGGATTGTTGATTGTTATAGTGGTAAGGAATGGGATAAAAGAATAGAATCATTAATAAAAAATAGGGAGTTGGAGAGATGGAGAACTAGTATGGAGGGTAAGAAGAGTTTAAATATATATAGAAGTAAACGGAATATTGGATGCGAGTTAATTTATGATAATAGTAAGGAAAGTAGTTTATTGTTTAAGGCTCGAACAGGATCTTTAGCAACAAGAGAATATACATGTAAATGGAAAACTATGGGTGATTTAGTGCGCAAATTGTGTAAGGAAGGTATAAAAAATATTAGGTATCTTTTGATTGAATGTAAATGCTTGAAAGCAGAAAGGGTACAGATAATGAAGTTATGGGAGAATAGGTATGAACCAAATGACTTTACAGAAAGTGAGTTATTAGTTTTTATGCTGGGTTTGCGAAAAGATAAGGGGGATTTAGATATAAAGGCCATAGAGTTGACAAGGATTATGTTGTGGAAATGGAATGCGGCAGAATATGGGCAGACTTAGAGTGGGGAATGGAAAATAAAGTGGCTAACAGGTTTATCTGGGCATAATTGCTGAGATACTCTTGACCTCGTTTAAGGAGAAGCCAAATATATCACATCACATCACCAAATTTTCGATTTTGTTGCCATCTAGGAAATTTTTTTTGAACTAAAATGTTGTATTATAATGTATATAGAAAAATATGCATTTTTCAATATAAAGCTTGCAAAAATTCTCACTAGGGAGTGAATTACTGAAAAATATGAAAAAACTCGGACTTACCATTGAGAGAATTAATAAATTTGACCTTAATTCTAATAAAGAAAACTATGATCATAATATTGTCATACTTTTTGAAAAAGCAACATTTTCAAAAGCCTGTTTTAGTTAAACAATAAAGTAATTAGAGGGTATTTAAACCCAGACTTTCAAGCCCTATTTAATCATAGACTATCTTATACATCTGATACACATGATCACATAATGTGAAAAGGTTAAATGATCTCCAATATGTATTTTGTGCTGAACCAGCACTCATCAGTTGGTCCGGAACATCATCACACACACACACACATATATATAATCAGTACTTGGTTTATATTAATATAGCATGTCTTCTAAATGGACAGGTTTCAATCTTTCTCCATTTTTCAGTCAGCCACCTTATTGAAAATCTGATGATGACATGTTCAAAGCCCTTATTTGCCAAATTTTGTTGTATCATACCCATGCTGATTATAAGTCAATCTGATCTCTTATATGTAGGACATTTACCTTTTTTGCATGTGTGTGGTTATGTGTATTGGTTGTATAAGACAACGGAGGACTAAAGGGAGCTTGAAAGTCTGAGTTCAAATCCCCTTTAATTATATCTATCTTAAAGTAAACAATAAAGAAAAATCAAGATTTCATTCTTTGTTTCTTTTTCTTTCTATTTTAATTAACTGTAAATGCTTTTTAGTAAATTAATCATGAAATTCAATGAAAGCATATTTTTAAGACACATACTGCCATCTTTTGTGAATCACTGAGAACTTATGAACTGATATCAACACAGTATAAAATTTGATTTTCCAACACTATTATGCAGGCCAACCATGGAATATTGTCTTGCCATACTGTATGGTATTGGCATCTAACATGTGTTGAAAAGTTGAAAATCAGTCATTCACTAGAAATATGTTAAAAATCAACTGCAAAGTTTGACTCAAATAAACGAATAGAATTTCAAAGTTAAAAAAAGCATTTCTAATTATTAGCTGTTAAAAATGAACCTTATCAGGTCCATTATATCTTAAAATAGAGGCAAAACTCTTCATGCAGTAGTGCCACATAGAATAATCAATGGATGCAAGAAGGTTTGTACATAAAATCCCTATTTAGTGTCTATTCATCCAATATCTCCAGACTAGTTTCTAGCTTGTGGCTTTCATTAGTAAAAAACCATGGATCTTTGGGCACTGTACCTAGATCTTAAGATCTAAGCCTCCAGCAGTCACATTTTATTTATTTAGATAACTATAAATCTATGAGTTCAAAGTGAAAACATAGTAATGTTTTCAATCCAAGATTGAGTTCAGCATCCATATATTTCAGTATCTTTGATTCTTTAATAACCATAGTCATCCCATTGGGAAGGATTGGTATTAAATCACTAAACATCACATGATCACTATTTCATATGTTTACCCAAGCTGTTAAAATAGAAGCTACACCTTGTGTAAGCATACGAAATGGTGATCATGTGTTGTTTAATGGTACATTATATTTTCTTCTAAAAGCATTTTTTATAAATTGTCTTAAATAAACATTTTAAATATTCTGTTTATATAAACAAAATTATAGCCAGATGCAAATGAGAATCTTTTGTGGAAAAAGTTGGCAATCGTCAAGAGAATATACTATTTATATTTATTAAAGAATTTTAAAATAGTACACAATTAACTGGTAATTGTTTCTTATAAAATATCAAAAATAAACTATTGTTAAGAAATCACTCAAAATAATTGTTGTAAATGATATCTAAATTAATCAATTTTATTTAAGCTACATTAATATTAATTATGAATATTAACTTTATAAATACTTTTGTTATCAATTGCAGTTAAGACTAGTTCATTAGCAAAAGTGAATGGAGCTATGCAATTTTAGAAGGAAAAAGAAATAAAGATAATAAAAAATAAAACTGAGCATGCATCTGCATTCTACTCTCACGCCACCTACTGTGAGATTGAGTAATCAATTGTCACCAGATAGTATAGAGCTATAAATTTTAATCTGTATGCCTCAGACTTACTAGTTTCTGGCTTTTGCCTTTGACAGTGAAGACTTGGATTTAAAGCTGTAACTAATGCACTTACATATGTAGCAGCCAACTTTTATTCCTCTATACTAATCAAACCAATAATATTAAATTTCAAAACCCCTAATGTTTCAAACCTAGGGTAACTCATGTGCATTGCTATGTATATCTAATATTTATGAGCTCAGTTCTCTTTCCTTTGGCTAGAAAAGTTAATACCAATAAAAACATATGATGTTTGATAAGTTTATTTACTTATATTCAAAAATAGTACTCTTTACCCTACTTTGGAAACATTTACTAAAAATTTAAGTAATTGGTGGATACCAGATGGTACAATGTTATAAATACCATTTCTAGATTGTGCTTTAGCATTATACCATTTGGTATCCCCTGATTATTCAACGTTACAATTGATGATTTTAGATTACAATGAAGACAACTGTTACTAGAAGTACATGACTAAGCATATGAGACATTAAAGGATGTTATTGGTTTTCCGAATGAGGTTTGGAATGACTATACAACTCAGTGCATGAAATGCAAAGATATCTTTATATATCACATGATGTTTCTTTAATCTCTTTGTTTGGTATCTTATTATGTTGTCTTTTAACTTCTTCATACTGTGAGAAATAGATTAAAACAGAATTATTCTGAAATTATGACATGTACTGAATTTGAGTTTCTCAAAAAATTAGTAATGAGTGAAATTGATAATTATCATTCCAATTTTACTGTTCCAAAAAAGATTAAAAATGTAAATCTTAAAAGAAAAATAACTTAACTCAATTAAACACAGCATGTTATATATATGTAAGCATGCTAAAACAGACCCTAACATATAGTTGGTATTCTTAAAGCATGAGATTGATTCAGATCATAACTTCCATCCACATAAAATCAAAATAGTTTGTGCTGAATGCAATGATCAAAAGAAAAAATACAAAAAAGCATGGTTTATCACAAACAACATCCATGTAATAAATAAAAAGGATTCATATGTTGCTTTATCATGCAAATGGTATATGTAAATTAATAAATTTGCATATTATACTAATTTATATGTTTGTTCACTTACAAATCTGACTTTGTGTTATGAATATGACCTGCTCAGTTGAAAGCACTGCTAAGCTGTATTGTATTTATAATTTTATCAATCTTTCCTGTACAGTGGATTATTCCCATTTATTGAATTAAAAATAAATTATTGTGAAAGTAATATAATAAAGAAGAATGTGTATAATCAAGGGAAATAAAAGTATTTGGAAATATAGTATATAAATAAAAATAAAAAAACAGTGCGGAACTGAAAACACCCAGCGAACTATATGTAGACTAACTGTCAGCAACGTAAAATGTAGAATAAGACCCACATTTTATGTTTTACATTTCTTGATTAGTTTACATATAACTCACTGGAAGTTTTCACTATTTCTACATTATCTTATCTATATTTGTGTTATTAAAAAATTATTTTTAAAAATAATAAATTGAAAGGATGAAATTAAAAATATAGAAAGTTTGATAATAAATAAATAAAGATTACTGAAAAAATTAAGAACTGGATTGAGAATACATATGAGTAGTGAAAAAATATTTTAGCATAAAGAAAAAGATCTAAAAAAATCAATTCATGATTCCAAAGAAAGTAATAACAATGAATTCTAAAGTTAAACCCACTAAACATCACATGGTCACCATTTCTTATGCTTTCTCAAGCTGATAAAAGAGGTAAAACTCTCCATATAGTAGTGCCATTCAGTGCAAGCCAGATTAATCAATGGATGCAAGAAGGTTTGTGCATAAAATCTCTATCTAGTGCCTACTCAATGATGAAAGCCACAAGTGAGAAACTAGTCTGGGGATATTGTATGAGTAGATGCTAGATAGGGATTTTATGCATAAACCTACTTACTGATTACTCTGGCTTGCACTGAGTGGCGCTATTGTATGGAAAGTTTGGCCTGAATTCTAATGTTCTTTTTCAAGCCTTTATATCTTTTGTTTTTTTATCAGAAAGAGCAAGAGATAGAAAAGGTTGAAGAAACTGGTATAGGGTGAAGACTGAAATCAGGCTTCTGACAGAAAATGTAATGAAATGGCAATTAATAGCATCTATATACACAGTATGTTCCAATGAAAAGATGATCAGTTCTCTCTACAAGTTGCTTAAAGTGCCATCTATGAGTCATTACATGCATTATGTAGTAACATGAAATGTGTGTTTCATACCTTCATAAATTGTCTTCAGTCACTATCCCTGCCATCATAAGATCTTGCAAATCATTTGGCAATATTATTACAATTCCCAAATTTACATTCATACACAATTTGAATCACAGTTTTAAAAAAATGTGATGTTAGCGCATTGTTCCAACATGGGTCAAGATAAGAATCACCCAACTACATTTCATGTTGAAACTTAGGAAGCAGACACATCAGCAACTTAAAATTCTTGTGGTGAATAATTGCACTGATTCAGAGATGAGACTATAGGTAGATTGGAGAAGGACCAAGTCATAATCCATTTCTTCTTTTGGAAACATCATGTAATAAAAATAAATTCATTTTTATTAGTCATTCATTAGACTAGAGATTATCCAATAATGAATCATATTTCTGTAGTACAATTTTCCTACAGCACTCTCACATAAGTTAGGGACTGGTTTGTATCTGCATTTAACATATTGTGGAGGGATGTAATCATAAACATATGACGAAAGACATAAAAGAGATCTATGATCCCCAAGTTGCATATTTCATGCTGAACCAGAATTCATAAGTTGGTCCAGACTGCAATCTATTACACCTGTTTTTATCATTGTCCAATGTGTGTGTGTATATATATATATATATATATATATATATATATATATATATATATATATATATATATATATAGACAGCAAATTACTACAGTTTAATTGATGTGTCAAATGTGCTGCCCTCACAACTGACAAAAATCACTTAATGAAAGTAGAGTAATAATTTTTATTAGTCATTTATTAGACTAGAAATTATCCATTATGAATCATATTTCTGAAGTGTAATTTTCGCTATACCCCTCTCACACAAAGTGGGAACTGGTTTTTATATGTTTTTTAACACATTGCATGAGAATATGTACTGAAAATCGCACTACAAAAATATGAACCATGTAATAAACTTTAAAACTTTAATAATTAAAGATTGGTTACTAATTTCCACATTACATTTATTTTATTCTATAAATCAGTCTTCATATGTTTATTTTTTTGTTTTATAGATCTTGTTTAATTTTATTAACTAATTTTTTTTCCATGTTTATATAACTGATGTCTGAACTACGCAAAGTCAAAAGATTAATTATTATTTTAACTTTTCTAGTTTTTGAAAATAACTTTTAAATACAAAAAATAACTTTTTCTAATATCATAAATTGTTTTATATTGTAGGTTTTATTATTCTTGTTGGAAGAATTATGAATGGATAAAGTAAAATTATGTCATATTATAAACATAGAATAATTAAACAAGAAAAAAGTTCTTTGGGTGTCACTCCAAAGTAGTGGATAATCTGGAATTTTATGGTTCATCATCAACTGATATTATGAGCAATGTATCTCATGATCATTCACTTTATATTTGAAGATAACATTAAGAACAGCAATCTATTCTATTCTTTAAATCCACATATTAAAAACATGTCTATAAACAGACACCAGATGGTAATATCAAACAAATCCTGAGTTTTCATTAGTGAGAGCCTTGAATCTGATAATTTTAGTATGTCATCTGCTGTTACTTGAATATCTTATAACATGATTTCAAAGTATAGTGATAAATTGGACTATTTCTTCCAAGATGCTTGATACTGCAAAGAAAAATAAAAAACAAAAAGGTTTGTTATGACTTTTATAAATTTTTTATAAGTTTCTACTTAACTTCCTCTGTTTTTTATTGGCTACTAAAAATTTAAATTTTTAATTGTATATGAGATGTGATGTGATGCACTGTGACTTTTCCTTATACAGAGTCAGGAATCTCTTGGTAACTATGTCCAGAGAAACCTGTTAGCCACTTTAACTTCCATTTCCATTTCCCACTCTAAATTTTTCCATATTCTTCACTATCCTGCTCCATTTATTTTCTACAACATAATCTTTGTCAACTTCATTGCTTTATATCTAAATTCCCCTTATCTTTTCCCAAACCCAGAATAAAAACCAATAACGCACTTTCTATATAATCACTTTGTTTATATTTATTCTCACACAACTTCATTATTTGTACTCTTTCTGCTTTCAAGCATTTACATTCAATTAACAGATGTCTAATATTTTCTATCTCTTCCTTACACAACTTGCAGACTAAATCACCCATATTTTTCCATTTATGTGTATATTCCTTTGTTGCTAATGACCCTGTTCAAGCCTTAAACACTAAACTACTTTCCATGCTATTATCATAAATTAACTTATACCCAATTATCTGCTTACTTCTATGTATATTTAAACTCTTTTTACTATCCATACTAATTCTCCATCTCTCCAACTTCCTATTCTTTTATCCCATTCCTTAACACTATAACACTCAACAATTCTTCTAACACAATCATCCCATTTTTTGTGTAAGTATACTGACATAAATTCTTTATCCAAATCTTCTGCATATCATATTACCTTTCTCATCCATCTTGTTGACTTCCCTTTATTTATAGCCCAATTAAATACTATTTGGCTATTCTTTTATTATTCATAAACTGCAATCTACTGAACATTTTCATTTTGTTTTTTGGATTTCTCATATAACAATTCAAACATCTCATTTCTCCTTGAATTTTCTCCTTTGCCATCCACACATTTGCATCTAATGCATGTTTTCCTACTTCTCTTTGTACTTTTTATCAGTAAGCTAATATCCCTTTACTAACACATAACATATCATAACCATATGTTAACCCTGCTACTGCCACTCTCTGCCATACAATTCTAGCTACATAATACTTATTATATGAGAATACTGTTAATTTCTTTATCCATATTTCGTTTTTCTTAGCTTCATTTATCTTTTTTCCCTCCCATTCATCCAAGCTATTTGTCTGATTACTTAAGATGAGTCCAAAATAGTTATATCTATTCACCACACTTAACTTTATATCTCCCAATAAAAATTCTTTATCTTCTCTTTCCCCAGTATTAATCATCATTATATTTGATTTTTCTTCACTAAATTTAATCCCATCTCTTCACCCACTTTTGTGCATGTCCTCAGCATAACTTTCATATTTTCCCTTCTTTCTGCACACAAAAAGACATCATCTGCAAATAAAAGACCCAACAATGTATATACTTCCTTGCCACCTATTAATAGTATTTCTATCCGTTTTTTTAGTGTTTCTATTGCTCTCTCCATTTCTCTCAAATACAACAAAAACAAAATAGGTGACATAGGGCAACTTTGCCATAGTTCACCCCTATTTTTAACTAACTGATTCTATATTCCCTAACTGATATGTATAGTAATTATTTTCATATAATTTCTTAATAATATCCGCTAAAGCTACATCCATTCCCAAATTTTCTAAACTTACTGATAATCTATTTCTATTTACTCTATCATATACCTTCTCTATATCTATAAAAACCATATATAATTGTCTATCTGTATTCCTACTCATATCCATAAGTTGTGTAAGTACAAATAAACTATCTCCTATATGTCCATCTGATCAAAAACCCTGCTTGCATTTTTTTCACTATATTATTTTATTCCATCCATTTATACCTAAACTTTTTTCATAACTAATTTCTAGAACTATATAAATTTAAAAAATAAAAATATTAAAAAGTATAAAATAAATTATCTTTAGCATTAATTAACAGCATTCTTGATATGTGATTAAAATAAGAGTCAGAAGTACTCATGTTTGGATATAAAGTATATCTAAACATGGACTTTGCATACATTTAATACTGTAAACATATTTGTAAACATGCATGCTACATGCTTATATTTTAGTTGCAAAATATCAAGAAAACTGAAGAAAATTTACTTTTTAACTTTTTAATGTATTTATGTAATTAAATAAAGCATTACTTTATTTTTATAGTCATTAGTTTGTATTTAAAAGTATAAACATTTTAATTATATACACTTAAAGTGTAAATTTTGTTATTATCATTAAAATGGCATTAATATAATCAATAACAAAACTTAGCAATACAACATCATACTGAACTTCATGATTTATTCATTTTAAGGATTTAAGTGGACAAAAGCTAGTTTTTACGTCACAAGAATGGATAACAGAAAAATACCAGACTATCTCCATTGGGAAGATGATCAAAGCATTAAATACCTCCCACTTACCTGATAATCAAAGGTTGTTTGCAAAACACGAATATAATGAGAGAGAATGTTATACATTTTTTATACTGGGAGGAAAGGTAAATATATAATAAAGTTTGAGATAAGAGATGGACATTTGAAAATAATTTTTAAGTATAAAACTTTTAAATAAACTTAAAATATTCAGTGTTTTCCTGAAGGTTTGTGATGATGGTGTCCCTAGTTGTATTTTTATATTGGACTATTTCCATCATCTAATATGCAATACGCATATTAGATGATGGAAATAGTCCAATATAAAAATACAACTAAAACTTAAAATATATCTTTTTAATCAATTTCGTAGTTTTAGTCATTCCTATATACAATCCCCTATTTGGTCAACAGGACAAAAAATTTTGATTAGTAAGATAAATTAGTGGTTACATCAAAAGAAAGATAGTTTTGAATGTTTATACTTATACTTTTTTAAAAGATTTAATTTGACATTTAATCTATCCAAAACATTTCTAAAACAATAAGGAAATTATAAATATTCGACTTCACTAAATAGAAATCTGAATCATTGTTTTACGACAATATAATCCAAGTTAAATAACAAATTGGGTTTACTAAATTTTAATTTTATGCTCTTTTCTGTTTGTTATAATAATATTGCATTTTTCTAATTTATTAACTAATAAGTAATTATTTTGGGAAATGTACTACTTCTCTACCATCCATTTTGTTTTGAATTTATCACACAAATCATGAGCAACCTATGATCCAATGCCTGCTTCTACGCCTTTATATCAAACTTGGACATGTTGTGGTCCAATGATTGCATATGACTTTTTACATTAATAGGTAACCTTTGGTTTAGTGTATGCATGTGGTCTTTATGACTCTCTATATGCCACACTTAAATTCAAATTACACTAATTAATAACTTATATCTGAATTTTCTTTTAAAAAATTTCCATTTTAATATATTTTGTCTTAAATATTGGTGTAAAATTTATCTTTTTGGGTGTTATCCATTTAGGACGAGCAATGCCTTATGAGATCTATAACTATATAAAAAATTTCCTATGCTGATATAAAATGTCAAAAGATGATGTTATTAGTATTATGAAAATAGTCATTCATAAGACAATTTTTAGAGGATAAAAGTATTGATTTAAGATGGATATGAATATTGGACCAAAAGTCATATTCTATAAATGTCTTATTAAATATAAGATTACTCATTGAAAGTAATATTCTTTGACTGAAGATTTGTGATGATGGTATTTTAAATGTTATAATATGTTGGACTATTTCCATCATCTATTATTAAATGTTGAATGTCTAGAAAAATTTAAACTTTATTTAAACTTTTTAAATGCAACCAACTGTTAGTAACAACACACAAAACACACAGGCTAGTAGTAGATTACACAATTTTTCAAGTGGTATTATTCTCTGCCTTTCTTCGGGTGTTACTGGCCTGACCAATGACAAATACTAGCATAAGAATTGAACTTACACCTTTAGATTCTTAAATGTCAAATTTTAAGGCAAGGATTCTAACTAGATGAGCTATTCTGTCAAAGGCCACAAAAATTGGAGGAATCAGGAGGATTTAAACCAACCCTCATACATGAAATTTCTATTGACTATTACTTTGACAGAATAGCTCAGTTGGTTAGAGTGTTGCCTTAAAATTCAATATTCAAAAATCTAAAGGTTAAGTTTGACTGTATTGCTAGTATTGTCACTGGTCCGGCCAGCAATGTCAGAAGATAAGTGGAGAATTGTAATCTATTAATCTGTGTTGACTAATTGAGTATTATTACAGGCAGTTGTTTTTATTAGAAAAGTCTAAAATTTTCTAGACATTCAACATTTAATAATAGATGATTGAAATAGTCCAATATAGTATAACATGGAAGTAATATTAAATAATACATTAAATGGAATTAAATGTCAATAATATGTTAAATTTTCATCAAGGAGAAATTTTAATCTACATGTATCTTTCTGTTCATTTATTAAAGTGGTTTTGATTTTGAGTTGTAAATATGAGCATGAACATTTGAGTGTTTTGATATCTTTAGCTTATTGATAAACGAAGATTATTCACAAAATGTATGAATAATGAGAGAGTGTAAATTTTTACACATAAGGATGGTTGTTGCGTTGTGGAGTTGAAGTTCACATTAATAATAAAATATTGAAAATATCTTCAGTGTAATGATTTTTCACCGTATCAATCTCTATATGATGAAAAATATTGAGATATTACTACAGGCATGCAGACTCAAGTGTTTGACTCCTGTAACTTATGTGATGATTGAAAGATTATTAAGAATGGGTACTCAAAATTTTAAAGTTGGGGATAAAATTGAAATGAAAGTTGCATTAAACAAAAAAAAAAATTTAATTCTTATTTAAAAAAAACAGGATTTCCTGTATCTCTGTAACACTATTCTCTATATATCCTTTTTTCAGTATTTAAAAATCTAAGTAGGATTAAAGATAAAATTAAAGTAATGTTTAATCGATTTGCTCAAAATGTGAAAATAAAGATTGATTATGATGAATTAGAAGAAGTTAACAGTTACAAATATCTTGGTCAGATTATTAATACTGATGGAAACATAATGGAGGAAATTAATTATAGAATTAAACTCGATTGGATTACTTTTGGCAGAAATAACTTGATATTAAGAGGAAATATGCCTATGTGTTTGAAAAGGAAGGTTTTTAACAAATGTGTTTTACCAGTTCTTACTTATGGATCTGAGACTTGGACACTTAATAGAAGAGCAATACAGAGACTACAGATGACTCAGAGAAGTATGGAGAGATGCATGTTGGGAGTAACAAGAAGGGATCGAAAATGCAATGTATGGGTAAGAGAACAAACAGGTGTTACTGACCTCATTGAAAAAATTAAAAGATTGAAGTGGAGTTGGACTGTACATATTGCTAAAAAAGATGATAGTAGATGGACAATTGTAATCTTAAACTGGATTCCAAGAGATTGTAAAAGACCCAGAAAGAGACCATATGTGAGATGGATGAAATAAAAAAGTGTGCAGGGGTGATGTGGAGAAGAGAAGCTAAAGATCAGAGATGGATTGAACTTGGAGAGACCTTCATCCTGCAGTGGATTGATAATAGTTGATGATGATGATACAAGGGTTTCTTTATCAACCTCTAGAAATTCACTCGGAAAAAATATGACGATGTTTAAAATTAAAGAAATTCAAAAAGTAGAAGGTTTTGATTTTTATGAGTTTTTACAGCTTCCTACGTTGCGAGATATAGACCATAATTATAACTTAAGTAGAAAAATATTTTTATATCTCACATTACTTCAACAACTTGATTTAATTAATAATAAAGGAATCAATTGTTGCATAAACTGGATTATAGATGCTAACATTATTTATCTACTGCGGATGCCATTTTAAAATCAGAACTCATTTTAGTTCATGAAAATGCTTTAATATAGATGGTCCACATGGAAATGGATCAACATGGCATTTAATTCAAAAAGCAGATTTAATTAATATAAAAACTTTAATTATTGCTTGGATTAGAGGAACAACTATTTTATAAATAAAGTCTTTTTTTAAAATTATTTATTGGTAAATTTATTACATTTTGTTACACAATGACCTGCTGGAACAATTAGTGATTCACACTTGGATATGTATGTTTGGGAAGCTGAAGAGATTCCAGGTGTTTTCTATAAGAAATTTGAGACAAGGACTTTATCCCTATTTTGGATTTTCTTCATAGTCTCTATGAAAATGTCTTCTGTCTTGGGAGGGGGGCAGCTGAACTTTTGTTTGCATCTTGCGATCCACATGGAATAAGTGAGAAAAACGAATAATCTTATAATTGGGACGTCCCTTGACATTATACAATCTTTGATATTGAGAATTCTATATAGATCAATCGGGCAGTTGTGCGCAATTACGCTTTTTATATTTTGGAAAGCCGAACAAGTTTGAATAAGGTGGTCGAATGTCTCATCACTTCTACGCAGTTGTCTTTACCTAGCAGAAATCTAATTTATACCTCGCAGTTTTAGAATAAAATGTTTTATATCAATTTTTTTAAAAAAATTGAAGTGAGAAACACTACATAGAATAATAATAATGAAGTTGTCACATATAATATCATAATGTTTTTTACAATTTTAAATTAAATTTAAACATTTCATTCCTCTCATATCTATTAAGTAAGTAAATAGCGGGATTTGAACATCGGATTATCACTCTATATTTATCTTCTCTTCCATCTCAATCAACCAATACACATGACCACACACATGTGAAAGAGGTAAATGATCCCCAGCATATGTATTTTATGCAGAAACAGCACTCATTAGTTGTGTCAAATCATAATCTCCCACACATATATACAATCAGTGCTTGGATTATATTAAGTTAGCAATTCCTTAAACTTTAATGGAGTCTTCAATGTTCTCACCTTTCCAACAATTACTATATATACAGATAAGTTACCTTTCCAACAATTCAAACATCCACTGCATTAAAAAACCAACAGTGAAATACTCACAGCTCTTGAGGGATTTGATATTGTAGTCATACACCTGTACACATTATGTCAATCTACCCTCTTTTATTATCAGACCATTATGTATCCATTTATATTAGCAGGAGAGGAATGGACTGGACTTATGGTATGAGGTAACCTATTTCCAAGACAATTTGTTATTAATTTATTCATTCAGTATATATTTACTATAATAAATAGATGAATTTTTATTAGGATTTTGAGTATATATTCATCCTCTACTTTTTTTCAAACAAGCAATACACATGATCACACACAAGTGAAAAAGATGAATAATTCCCAATATATGACTGAATTGTTGGAAGGGTGAGAAGATTGAAGATTGTCTATTAAAATAAAGGAAATTGCTATCTTAATATAAGTTGAATACTGATTGTATATATGTGTGGAAGATTACGATCTGGTCCAACTGATGAGTGCTGGATTTGCACAAAATTCATATATTGGGGATCATTTATATTTTCACATATGAGTGGTCATATATATTGGTTAGTTGAGATGAAGTGGAGGATGAATATAGACTAAAAATCCTAAGTTCAAATTCCTCTATTTACTACAGTAAACATTTAGTATGCTAAATGAATAGATAAATAATTAACTTTTTTAAGAGTAAAGAAATTTAGCTCTTTGTGAGTCTACAACAAATAAAAGTAGCAGATAGAATTCGTTAATATTCTTTTATTTTTATAAAATATTCCTGAAAACCAATTATGAATTTGCAAGGAAAAATTGATAAAGTCAATTCACCAAAAAAATAAAACTCTATCATGTTTTGAGATAAATAAAATTTATTGAAATGTTCAGTGAACTCCGTTAGCTTTTATCAAAAGTTTATTTCAAAGGAAAATTGTTGAGTTTACAGAATTAAATGAAATGATAGAACAATCTCTCTTCATGTTTTTATATGACTTTTGCTACAACTTTTAAAGAGTCTAAGGAAAAATAGCATTGAATGCATTCGATTGAGTGTCTACTGCACAACTGTGGATAGAATGGGAATCTCTGAATTTCATTGTAACATCAGAGAACATATATCACACAATATCCCAATAATTTTTAATTTGACAGATTTATCTATTAATATTTTTTCAGATACTATTAAAGCAAATGTCAAGAACAAAGTGATGTTGCTCACACTAACAAAACGTCTGAAATATTAGAAGTTGATTTTGTTAAAAATTTTATGAGATAAAAGCATAATTCTTTCTTAAAATATTTATAGAAGCAAATCTTAAAATTTTTTAATAATCAATAAACTACTTTTTATTTCTTAAAACTAACCAAGAATGTGATCCTAGTGATAAATAATAACAATAAAATATGATATTAACTTTAAGATGATATCATAATACATTAATAATTATTAAATTTAGAATTTAAACATGTAAATATATTAAATTTATTAAGCACTAGCAGATGATCTAATAATAACGTGAAAGGCTAAAACCTTCGATAGAAGCATCTTAAAAATGCTTATATAACAGCCAATAAGTATTCTGGCTTGTGTTCTTGAATTGAGAGTTCCATATGCAGTCATTATTATATCTGATTGGCTGTTACATAAACATTCTTAAGGTGGTTCTGTTGAAGGTTTTAGCCTTTCATGTTATTATTATAATTGGCACTCATGTTTTAGCTAAAGCCGCCGTTCTATGGCGCGGTTTTCGCGCCAAAACACATTAAAATGCTGTTTTCATGGCCGACACGTTCGAACCCGCTTTTTCAATAGTACAACTTTTTTGTTGTGCTACAGAATGCAGGCCGCTATGTCACGTAACAGTACAGCATGTATGTTGCATGGTAGCAAATATATTTTGCGAATTCGCACAATTTATAAAACAGTTACGACTTGATGAGAGAGTTTGTATTTGAATCGGATGGAAATGTTGTTTTCATTGAATTTTTTTTTATTTTAAAGGATTAAAATGTTGATATTTTGTAAAGTAATAATTCTAAGACTTTTTACAATGTACTGTATTGAAGTTTTAATTGGGAAAATGTTAAAGATCTATGTTTTTAGTGAGTTGCAATTAGGTAACATGTAAGTAACGTACAGTTGGTAACATTCCACGAGACAAAGAAGACTTCTACCATGTGTATATTTTTGAAGTAAGAAAAGTACAAATATACAGTTTTTTTTGTAAATTAATAAAAAGCAAATATTATAAATATGTTTAATAAGTAAAGAAGACATTTGTATGTGTTTGTTGTTGTTTAAAAAAGTTTGAGTTTCTTTATTTGTCCGAGTACGGTTACGATTTTGAATTTTTTTATTTTAGCATTACAAACAAACAGAACACTAACCCTAAAACTAACCCTAACCCTAAACCTAACCCTAAACTAACCCTAAAACTAACCCTAAATCTAACCATAACAACTTTTACTTTTATTACGATTATTATTTTTTAGTTAAACAACAACAAAAAAAGTCGTAACACAAGTAAAAAAATATCCGATAGAAAATTGATAAAAAAAAAAAAAAGCCATAACACAATTTAAAAAGTATACGATATAAAAAACACGAATCAAATTGTAGATTTTATTTTACATTTATTATTATTATTATTATTAAAATTGCATACGTTAATAAAAAATAATATATAAAAAAGACGATTTTGTTTTGTTTTTACTTTCGCATTACAAACAGAAAAATTATTAAAATCAACGGCCCATGAATGTTCATATTTTATAGTTTTAGCGTGAAAATGACGCCATCCAACGGCGTCTTTAGCTATAATACAAGCACCTTATAATTAAACATGATAACTTATGTTAAAACTAATTATAACATACTAGAATAGCATTTGTGATATTATAAGTAGGAAAGATTTTGTTCTATTCAAATAACAAAGGTTTTCTTGATTAGATATAATTTATTTAAATAAATAACTAAAAGAATATGTGGATCCATGGTGAAATAAATATGTAGTTGAACATTTTGATGATCGTAATCTATTTTGAATATCTCATTGGTCATCCAAAGTATAAAAAATAGAAGATTAAATAATACAAACATCAATAAAATAAAATAATAATAATCTGCTGATTTCATTGTTTAGGAGTTTACAAAAAATTCCGAGAAATGGAAATGGCAGAACTGGGCCAAAATTGATAATTCTTCATTCCAAAGTCGGCCATTTTACCACTGCATCAAATTATGCAGAATTGCAACCACCAAAAAACAACCTTGGTTATGGAATGACTAAACTTAAAACTTTCTGTTTACTGTAGTAGTGAAATATAATATAATCAATAATTTTAATGTTCTTTTATCTAACAAGACTTGGATTGATAATAATAGTAGAAATAAATCTTACAGAAAGTAGTGTATTTCTATCCTAACATTACATAGTCCATGCTTAGAGCACTTGTCTTCTAGAGCTATATATTGTAAGTTATATCCGGTGGCATAGTAATCTGTAATCCATAAATTAGTCTGGAGATGGGTATTTTATAGCAATGTAACATCTAGGGTTCATGGTTTATTGATTACTCAAACTAAAAATGGATGTTTCTAGAATAGGTAAAAATACATCCTTAAATTCAAAATATTTTTACTCACTATCTTAATGACTCTCGAATATTAAATAAAGCTAATTAAATATTTAGATCTAATTTTTTAATTACTGATCATTTGTAAAACATTAATGTACAGGTTAAGTTATATCCTGATATAACGCTTTATAATCCTGATATATCAATCATTTCTTCTGTAAACAATATTAATATTCTTCTTTGTTAAATGAAGCATATTATTTTAGTTTCTGAATGTCAACATGGCAATAAATGGTTTATTGCTTGGGAATTCATAAAAAATTTGAGCACTGGCAATATCAAAATTGAGCTGCGATCCATGGTTCAGCTCTAAACTATACAGGACAAAAATATAAATATTTATAAAATAGGCACAAATTCCATTGCACAAAACACTTTTTAATAGTATTAGCTTTATTGATATATGTAGGAATAAATACTATGTCAGATCATGTAGAGAATTCTACACAAGACTAACTTTTCAGTGGATGATCTGTGCTTCAAAAAAAAAAAAATAATGGTCAACCTTATCAGATAAACTACTTTCATCTGGAAGATGGACTTAAATAAAAATAGATATATCAAATTTTATATTTTACATGTTCTTGGCAATAAGTCTTCTGTTACATCAAGGAGAGTTGCATATTTTTATACTTATGTTTAAAAAATGATTAACGTACTTTTTGTTAATATTTTTGTGACTAAACTGTACTTACTTAAAAAATATTTTCACCATTTTAATAAAAAAAAAAAAAAGAATAATGTAATGTATAGGTGATAGCTTTGTCTCAATAATAACGTAACAACAATAAATATACGAAGCACATATAGAGCAAAGCTTTAATGAGTAGTCAAGGATAGTTTGTTTACCTAGCTTTCAACTGTTATGTTGTTCATGCTAATTTACATATAGTGTTATATGGGGTGGGTAAGCTATTTCTTCAGCAGAGAAACACAGGATTCTCTTTTATTAATAGCCTATTTATCTTTAGAAATGTGCCATGCTTCCTTAATTTTTCATTTATCATCGTTGCATTCCATGCAGACAATGTTGACAGATGAGGCCTGTTGAGGATAAGTGTTCAAAAAAAATTGAAATGGGCATCATTACTTGTTTTAGTGATTTCTAAATTTAGTACCCAAAATATGGTCATTTATCAAGTATGATTTTTTTCAAATAGTTATTGTTTGCATTGTCTTACTAAAAATCACACCTAAAGACCCCTGATTTATTAAAAATTTTCTTTTCTTATTAAAGTTTTCTTATCACTGCAGGTTTTTTTAAAAAAGAAAGAGCTTGAATAAGGTCATATGTATAACTGAAGAATGCAGGAAGATACAATGCTTATCACAGCTAGATTGAGAGATATCAGTTAGCATGAGAATCCTATGATGACAAGATCCTAAATTGAATTAAGGAATTAAAAACAGTAGAGCAAAATAACTCAAAGTACAGAAAATGCATACTACAAGGGGGAGGAATAACTGGAATATTATTTTTAGGTGTTGCAAATTGAATCCCTTTCAAACTATAATTCATTTATTGCAATTCACAAGTTTAGCCATGTTTTTCACTTTTCAAGGTGGTGTGGAAACTCTTGCAAAGTGCCTTTTAAAGCCGCTGCCATTTTTTTCTTCACTACTTTTAAGTTTGCACAAAAAAAAAGAAATAATTTTTTTATTCTACAGAATAAAAAGAAGTTTCATGAACCAAAATCAAGTAAATATGGCTGATGGATAAGCTGGGCCATGCTAAATTCAATTAAAAATTGTTTCACACTCAAGGCTTTGTGCACTAATGTGCTGCCATGATAATGCTTCCACTTCTCAATTTGTCACAAAACAGGATATTGCTGCATCATACAGAAGTTTCAGAACTTGTAGGTTTAAAATATGTAATCATTCTAGACAAATTTTGAGTGAACAATGCCATCTCTTGGCATTGGATTTAACTTGTCACACTTTTTTGTGCTGTGGTGAATTTGACACTTCCATAAAACTAGTTGTAATCTCGAGTTTTTCTCAAAGCAACTTGCTTGTAAGCTGGTTAAAGCATTGCAATTGTTTTCCATAAAATAAAAAAGGGTTTCATGTTGTTCCAACTTTTTAGCGGTTATAATAATTGACAAATATGCAAAACCCATTTTACAAAAAATGTCTTATGTGGCATCAAAATAACATCACAATGACCTTACTTGAAAAATTAATGCATAAAGATTCACACAAGAGGCATCTAGCAGCAGAAGCATATAGTACAACAGGCATGTCTCCCAGAGAACAATTCTGGATATTTTTGGGTCTCCTCTCATATATTGAAACTTTGATAAACTAACACCATGATCTTGCAAGACAGTGAATCATAGTCTTGATCAAGCACTACTAATTGGTTTTCCTGTTTAATTTGGTACAATGTTAGGGTAGCAAATTCTAAATTCTCCAAATCTAGGGATGAGGGTTTAACAAGGTCACTTCATATGCTTGAATTTATTATACATTTTCAAGCATTAAATTGATTCAGCTATTACTATTTTATTGTTTATTTGCAGTTCACACTAATATCTGAGACACATACACTATCCATATTAATGAACTAATTAGTAGATTGGGTATGTGAAGTTTTTGATAGGTGGACAGAGGCTCTGAATAAGGTACAATTGGATGATAGCAAAATGCTTATTGTAAACATCAATAAATAGTATCTGATTAAAAACATCTCATGCTGTCTTTTACATTATGATGTGGGTTCAGCCGAAGCTAAATACAGTCTCTAATATGCTTTCATTCAGTTTGTTTTTATCTTATTGTCTTCAATCATATAAATTGCTATATAGTTTTATCATTTCTATCCATTATCTATGATAACAGGATTTCATTAATATAATCAAATTTCTATCTTAAATTTATGCACAACACATGATTCTAATCTCCTTCTTCCATTTTTTTTGTAGCAAATCCACATGAATGTAAAATATACAAAGGTATGAGTATTGAAAAAGAATCTATTTAATATAGATCTAGCATATGTGAGAAATTTTGTGAGTGAATTCACTTTGGAACTAGATTCAGCACTGGAATATAAATCAGCAAGTAACTGGTTGTTGCACAAGCATGTGTAAAAATCTTCTTATGATTATGAAATCTACACATGATTTGTGCCACCATATCTCTTTAGGTTACTATGCCTTTCAATATTTTTTATTTAAGCAGTAGAAATAATTGCATAATCAGCAATAATAAAGGAGATAGTAGTTTTAGTAAAGTTTAAGTATAAATGTATCCAATGTACAAATTTGTTTGTTAGATACATTAAACACCTCATTTGTAGCTAAGAAGTTGATGTGGTTTAAGATTGATTAAGCTTTTCTTAGTAAAACTATTCTTTTAAAAAAAAAAAGTTTAATCGAAACATCAGTTACATTCATTCTCTTTTAGTACCATCTATTGAAATATTTTAAGTAATATTGGACATTCCATATCTGTTTCTAGCTTTTTCTTTTATTACTGAAGGCCAGAATTCAACTCAGTAATTAAGGCAAAAGCTGGGAAATGGTCATTTTAGAGATTTAGTGCTATGCCATCTAGTATCCATTGATCACACAAACTTATGTAGTTCTAGAATAGAATGAAAATAACTACTCTTGGAAGCATATGACAGGTCATGTGATGTTGCTGTAAGTTTAACTAAATAGATGGCTAGCTCTAAGTTATTTTAAAAGAACTGATCAGTTGTGCAGAAAAAGATCACACAAGATTTGATATGAAGTATAACTTGATATATTTTTTTCTCATGTATCATAGTATCAGCTGGGAAGTGAACAGCTGTCGCTGACCTCTCGACCACCAATGCTTGACAACTTGATATATTTTACTATTGAAGTTTCTTGATGGATTGATGAAAGATTAATCATATTAAAATTTGTTTATAAATTAGTACTTGCCCATATGTTACCAGTCCTTAAAATCCAATGTTAGATTCATAAAATTCACAGGAAAAAAAAAGATTAGAAGTCAGTGACAGCTGCATTCCAAGCAGTTGTCCTGGGTTAGCGGGTTCGCTTCCCAGCTGATACTATGACACATGAGAAAAAAATATATATATATATAAAGATTTTATTATTTTTATTAAACACTTTAATTTAAAAATTCTGTTTATTTTTTGGTTATTTGAATTAAATTTTATAACTGATTTTTAACACTTTTATCAAATATTTTTTTTTCAAATTGTGTACATGTGCTAATTATCAATGATACTACAATATTTCAGGGTTGACTAGTTTAACAGTGTCGGTGGACAAATTTCAAATCACCTTGGGCATATGGCCTTTTTTTGCCAAGAATTCATAAGAGGTTCGAATTCCAGATTTGTGAGTACCAGAATCAATTATGGGTCCTCCTGATTCAAAGTTGGATATTCTACCAATTGCACCAAATCTGCATTGATGTCAATTTGGTAAGTTTTCAGTGATATGCAATAGATAGCACTATATATATTTAAAAAAAATCTTTCATTGAATTTCATGATTAATTCATTAATTAAAATAAAAAGAAATGGATAATGTATCATAAATTCTCTTCATTGTTTAACTTCTTAAAACTTTCTTGTGATGTATAGAGGTTTTTCATCTTTGGACCCTGTTTGCTCACTCTGCCATAGGGAGGATGATACCATATTTCACATTTTCAACAATTGTTCCTCTCTTCAGGGCTGTAGAATATTGATTAATAAAATTTATACACCAAAACATCCAATTATCAACACACTCATAAAAGGTTTTGCTTATGGGGATTTTGCAATTATAAGAAGTGCAACTTTCATCACTTTCTGTCTATGGTTTGTCAGATGCTTCATAATCTTCAAGTCTGTTATACCTGATCCAACATTAATTTTTTTACAAAAATTAAAAGATATCAAAGAAAGAGATTTGAAGTTAGCTCCTCACCTAATAGCAAATTCCACATGGAATCTTATTAATATTGGACATTAAGTAATTTAATGGTTTATAAATGTATTGCCAAATTTAATGTTATTTTATAATTTTTTCTTTATTGTAAACATAGTTAAATAAACCTGTTTTTGATTAAAAAAAAAAACTTGTTTTATTAAAAAATGCCTTCATAAACATCATAACCTTTTAATTATAAATATGCGACTTTTTTCGCATGCGTTAGTGAAGCTATAATTATACTATAATGTGTAATAGGTCTGCTTAGCGCTTTCGAGATTTAATGTTCGAATCTCATACTCATAGCTTTGTGAATGAAGACTGTTGTGATTTATTGTACACATATGCAAATGAGTTTGAATTTTTAATTAGTTAGTCCATTGTTTGGAGAGAGGAAAGCATGCCTCTCTTCTAGTAATGGCACTGAGATCATTTGCTATGTAAAAAGCTTCTTTAACTTTTCTTTTGGCATCACTCTTCTCTGTACAAATTATTTGGGCAGAACTGGGTTCGAATACATGGCCTGTAGCTGTTTGATGGTCCCAGAATACTGATGTTCCTTCATTTTTAACCAATTTTTAACATACATAAATTTCATTTCAAAAATAGAAATACAGCATCATTGTTTACATTCTCAATATTTAAATGTGAATAGTAATAGGTATAAAAAGACAATTGCAAGATACTAAAAGATAAAAAATAATACCGTATTACTTTGAATTTAAACCGCCCTCAAATTTAAGCCGCAGTATGATTTTAAAATAGGAAAATTGGAAAAAAATATAAAAACGACTTTATAATAGATATTGAAAAATAGTAAACATATTTTATTTTCTTAAATGGAAACTAAAAAAAAGTGTAAATGGCGAACTCCAGAATAACTGTTATCTACCATTATAATACTATGTTCGTATATAGAATGCAAAACAAAAACAATCGTTGGGAGTAAGAGATCGGCAAAAATAAGATATTAAAATATTCGCTTGAATTCAAGCTACATCCTAATTTTACATTTTCAAAATTCAAATAAAAGTGTGGCTTAAATTTGAAATAATACAGTATATATAAAAAATATTTGATGTAATAAAAACACTATGCATTAATACCCCAAAATATTTTTTTCCTACAATCACAATTTTGGTTACTATATGCAACTCATTTTAAAAAATAAAACATGCATAAGGTAATCAATTCAATCACTATTTTTAAAACTAACAATTTAATTAATTAATTTATGGTTATTCCATGCTCTTATTTAAGTTATATATAACAACCAAAATTGTGTCTGAAGGAAAAAATATTTTTTGGTTTTTTAGTGCCATATTCATCTAATTAAATAAGAACAATTTAAATAAAATATTTAATATACACATTATTTGGAATAGTTGTCATCATCATCATTGTCAACCATTATCAATCAACTGCAAGATGAAAGTCTGTCCAAGTTCAATCCATTTCTGATCTCTAGCCTTTCTTCCTCCATCACTCTCACACACTTCCTTATTCCACCCATCTAATATGTGGTCTCTTTCTGGGTCTTTTACAATCTTTTGAAATTCTGTTTAAGATTTCAATTGTCCATCTATTATCATCTAGAAATATGACCAGCCCAACTCCATGTCAGTCTCTTAATTTTTTCATAGATGCCAATAACATCTGCTTGTTCTTTTACCCATGTATTTAATTTTTGATCACTTTTTGTTACTCCTAACATGCATCTCTCCATACTTCATAGTGTAGTTTGAAATCTCTGTATAGCTCTTCTGTTAAGTGTCCAAAAACAGTATTGTGCATTAATGCCAACAAAATATTAAATATTTATTCTTGACCCATAGATATTGAAAAAAATGTTACAACTAATTAAACTTTAATAGACCAAGTATTATTTTCTAACTTTTGAATAGTAATAAAGATATTTTATGATAGCCTTAATTGTGGTTTTCATGGGAGAAAATATTTGATTTCTATAATAAAGATTATCTCAATATATTCTGAAGATGTAAAATACCGATTAATTTCATGGGGGGGGGGGTGTAAACAAAGAAGCCACTCAGACAAAAAAAAAGCTGTTGTAGAAAAATTCCAAAACAGATGTCAAACAAAGACTAATGACAAATATCATATATATAAATACAGGTACTCAGTGACAATTGGTTTGTATAATCAATGCAAAACTCACATTTGAGATGTTCTAATGAGCTAATTATGCAAATTTATTCCAGTAATATTTACAAATTTGTCTGATAATCATTAGTAGCTATTTTTCTATCTCATAACATTTAACATGTGTGGGAGCAGTTTTAGAATTGTATCCAATTTTCTTAAGGTAATTTCAAACTTCTTTTACATTTTTTTCAAAATGAGATTGACTAAACGAAGACCCAGTATAATCCATTTTATTTACACCTACAATAAGTTGATTTGATCCTAATTTGCACACCAATAAGACATGTTTTCATTGGTCCATTTTTGGAAATACCAGCTTCAAATTCACTGGAACCAGCTATCACACCCCAGGTAATACAGCACAATTCATCTTCAAAATTTGTCTAATCATATTTTTAATGAAATCACAATGTCCAGGAGTATCAATAATAATAATATAAAATTTCAGAGTTTCAAATTTCTATAAAGCAATATCAATAGTAATACTTCTTCCATATTCAGTCTTTAATTTATCCAATGTCCAAGCATATTTAAATGAGCATTTACCCATCTTCTGTGCATATGTAAGGTATAGTAAAATTAGAAATTTATTTAAGTGACTATACTATTATATCAATTTATCATTCTATTCATAATAACAATATATGAACACTTAGGCAGACTACATAAAAACAACAAATCTGTCTAAAAAGTGTATGAAGAGAGTCAACAATTATAATTTCAATGTCTTATCATATTTTAAATTATTTAATAAAATAATGATTTCATTGCTTGGAGTTTATAAAAACCTTAATTAAAAGAGACAGTGCTTGGCCACAATCCATAGACTTTGAGCTACAGAGTCAACCACTAATCACTGCGCCATGCATGAAGATTTGCATAAAAACGTCCTATAAAAATTAGTTATGTATAATAAACTTATTAACCGATTTGAAATCTTTAAAGTCACCTTAGAAGAGTTAGCTGCAGGATGACAGTAAAATGCTTCTTTGGGCATGTGTTCAAAAATGAAGCCTGGTTGGGTTTAAATTTAGAAAAATATCGAAGATGGACATATAAAAAATAATAAAAAAATTTGAACAATTTTATTTTAGACACATTTTTGAAATGTTTGTATAGTTGTGGAATTTATATTTTCTAAAATTTACCTTATTTTGCAAAGCAAATGGTGACTTTTGAGATGCGATATATTTCAACCATTTGGGTAATAATAATTTTTTTCTGAGGCTGATTTTTTAAATGGCCGAAACATATCTCGGAAAAATAATACTAAAAACCTTATGACAAATTAAGGCATTTAGTTGAAGTGCATTGTTTTATATATTAGTGATATGATATTATAGCGAGAGATCTTTTTAAAAATAAAAACCAAAATTTAAAATCCAAAAATATAACCATCCAATTTTCTTTTCAAGTGCAATGCCGATTTTAAATGCACAAGTATTTTTTGATCGTTGATAGTCAAATAAAGAAGTTTAATAAAATAAATATAATTTGAAAAAAATATGGATAAAAATGTATTTATGAAGATAACTTTTTATGTTTTCATTCATACTTACTCTTCAAAAATGTAATAGTTTTTTTTTTTTTTTTTTTAATGATTAACATCACGTTTCCATTTTATAAAAGTTTGAATGCAAGTTAAATAACTTATAATCCTTTGTTTCATGGCACAATTAATTTATTTGACAAAATGCTTCCCAATAGAAAACATAAAATGACACTAAAAGTTATAATTCTAGTAAATACAACATTTTAAGATCAATCTATACAGAATTCAGCTTTTTTATCTACTTTATTTAAGAGATTCATCAGTGATCTTCTAGAAACAAAATGCTGAAAATTAATCTATGTGAATAATACTGCTATAACCTGTCAAATGACATTTTTTTCAGAAATAGAAAAGTCTCATATAGAGGATATGAAAAATACCAAACTCTCCATACAGTAGTGCCACCAAGTACAAACTTTCGTAATTAACAGATGCAGGAAGATTTGTGCATAAAATCCTTATCTAGTGTGTACTCATCCAACACCCCCAAACTAGTTTCTAGCTTGTGGTTTTCATCAGTGAGAAGCCTTGGATTTGGGAGCACTGCACCTAGATCTTAGGATCTAATGCAACTCTCCAGCAGCCACCTTTTATCTATTTGGCTAACTATAAAGCTAGAATCCCAAAATAAAAACACTATAATGTTTCCAACTCAAACTCATTTGCTTGTATAATCATATAAATCTGCACTCAGTTAAGCATCTATACCTTTTGGAGTTTGGTTTTTCAAAAACCACAGTCACTATTATTCTATGTGCAGCATAGGTATTAAACCATCAAAACATCACATATCACCATTTCATATGCTTACACATACAGTTAATCAATGGATGCAGGAAGATTCATACATAAAATTCCTACCTAGTGTCTACTTTCTTCCTGTAGGATAATGGCGACTATGGTTTTTGAAAAACCAAAGACACCAAAATGTGCAGATGCTGAACTGAATTTCAGATCTATATGATTATACAAGCAAATGAGCTTGGGTTGGAAACATTATTGAATTTGACAGTTGTGTATGAGGTGTTTGATGGCCGCAAGAGGCGCTGTTTCTGTGTTAGCACACAGAACATACAGGGTAGGGGCCCCAAAAGCAGCAAAGCTTGTTCCAGACACTAGGTGGCGCTGTTCACCATGTGTATGCGCAGGAACTTTCCACAAGCTAGCTGGAAGCAAAGCCAAATAGGTAAAAGATGACTGCTGGAGGATTGTATTATATCCTAAGATTTATGTGCAGTGCTCTCAAATCCAAGGCTCTTCACTGATGAAAGCCACAAGCTAGAAACTAGTCTGTGGATGAGTAGTCAATAAATAGGGATTTTATGCCCAAACCTTTCTGCATCCATTGATTTCAAAAGCTTGCACTCTTTAAAGTATGTGTAAGCATATGGAATGGTGATAATGTGATGCTTTGAGGATGTGAAAAGAAAATTTATTTCAAAAACTATGTCTTATTCCTAATCTAATTAATGTAGTGTGCTCAAATTGTTTATCTAAATAACCTCATAATTTGAATATAACTTTTTGAAATAATAGCTAACATGCAATGCTACCATATGCTATTTAAAAGCAACCTTGGATCATAGTCTAGTTTATTCTTCTCATTTATATAAGGTTAGGATAAAATTAATTTCTAAGAATAATCTCCTTGCAAAGCTAGCTGGCACTACTTGGATATGTTATCCAAGTACTTACAGACAACTTCTTTAGCATTAGTATATTTTGATGGTGAATACGGGGCCCCTGTTGAAGAAAATATTTCTATGCTAAGCTTTTGGATACTCAATTAAATATTATCATGAGGAATATTACTATAATATTCAAGTCCATTTTTTTTGCACTGGTTTTCTGCTCTCATTTTTCCACTAAATGTCAGAACAAAAAATTGTGTCATAAAAAATATATAAAAAGCTGTTAAACTGATGAAATTAGCTAGTATCTGAAGATGTAGTTTCACCATGTAATACTCATCTCAGATCAAAATCTCCTTTTTGGATGTTTCAACTAAGAATCTACAAACACTTATGGCATTAAATTAGAATTCTGATAAAATTCCAGACAAATTTATTTTTCCAGATATGACAATAAAGCCATCCGAATTTGAACTCTTAGATTCAATTGGAATCTTATCAACAGATTCAGGATAATCCATGGTTATTGCATTTATCTATCTTATAAATGGAATGTAACAGCCACTGATCTATGTAAATGTTGCCAAACACAAACTATGAAACACATAGTTAATGATTGTCAAATCTATGGTCAACATGGCAGAATTGAAGGATTTTGTAAAGCCATTGGGAAATCTATTTTATGGTTGAAATCTGGGACTCCTTTATGATGTTTTGTTAATAGTTAAACAACTTTTTAAAAATTTATTTTTTAAATATAATTTTATGTAAATTTTATTCTTGGTTCTCAACATAACATTTCCTGTTGTAAATAGCCTCATATTATTGCAAATTACAATATAAATCCTATTTTTACTATTCCATTATTTTTTATTTATTTCACTTCTCGAATAAATAAATAGTAATTTTCTGTTGAAATATATTGTATTCATTAATCACTAGCATTTCACTTAGATATCTTTATCATACATTATTACGTCGAATCCTGCATTCACTTAATATTTTCTTATCCTACCCATCAATCTTACACCGCTGTTTTATCAGTCGCGTATCCGTTACGATGAATCTTTATTCTTCTTATATTACCATCTCTTTTTCGTAAACAATCATTCATGTATTATTTTGTCTACATATTAGATCAAAATAAACAGGAAATAAATAACAACTCAACTTAATTCGATCTTTTTTTGTAACTAAACTGTTTTCCCGTTTGCTTTTTCATCCATATTCTTATAATCATGTTGTCACTATTAACTAATTCAAAAAAAGTTTGAAACAATTTTAAAATTTAACGTATCGCGTGTGTGTGTGTGTGTTAGTATAAATTTAAATGTTTTATTTTTTAATAAAATCATCAATTATTCAGCCAATGAAACTGTGGCGTATTCTTTTACTTTGCATTCATTTAAAAATGAGTTTCGTATGTTATATTTATTGTTGCTGTTTCTTTTATCTTTTTTAATTGAATCCCAGACACGTTGAACAGCTCTATATTTCTTCTTTAAAGCTATTTTTAAAATTTTTCTGTTTTGACGCGTCACGTGAAGTGCAGCTGGGAGCTTCCCATCTGGTTTTTATTAGGCGACTCTAAAGCTATGGAAGCCGACAACAGAAATACGGGACATAATGCAATAAACCACGCAACGAAAGCCAATGGTTATAAATGAACAAAGACGGCGAAATTAATCTGGTTAATTGTATCATTCAAAAATGCTTCGTAAGAATATTTAGAAACTATAAAGGACGACTACTAGTTGAGGGAAATATGCGAAGTAACATATAACATGTAAATAAATTCAATGTTACAATTAAGAGCAGAGCAAGAATGTAAAGAAAAAAGAGGGGGTGGAGTTGTTATGAATTATAACTTTCAAAAGTCATTTGTGTTTGATAAATATTATATACAGTTTTGAAGTTCAAAAAAGTAAACAATAGATCAACTGTAATTTAGAGTGTTATTAATATACATTGTTTGAGAATAATTTTTTTGCAAATCTGTGTGTTCTATATGTTTATAAAATATAACATATAAAAATACTGAATTAGAAAAAATTATATTATCTTTTTCCACAGACCTATACTCTTAGACGAGACTTCAATTTGAAAATGGGCTGAGAGATCTCTATCGTGAGAGCAAGTTTTATTGACTACTCTATTCACTAAATGATAATAGTATGACAAGTTGACCAGGAAATCATGTAATATTCAAATATTCAAGTGGTCATTAGAACAGAACAGTTGCATTCATGTAATCATATTTTTTCATATATTATTCAACAGATATTCGATTCAAAGACCTTTAGATCCAATCTTTTGCATCAAACACACACAGTACCCATGCTATACTTCCACATTCAATTTTTGATTTCAATAAAAGTATTTTCCAACTATTCTATTAATATGTGATCGTAATATATATATCTGTTTTCTGTTATTTAGAACTTCATAATTCATTCTTGTGTAGATTTATAATATTTAAAAAATATTTGAAGACATTTATAACAATACACAACTCATCTACATGGTATGAATAAATAACACTAACTACATTAACAAATGATAACACAGAAAGTGTTCTTTATAGTTCCCATGAAAGTCGTTTATTTTCATTTAAATTGCATATATATATATGTTAAGCTATACCTATTTCATATTTATAATTATTAAGTTCTCATAATTATTAGCACAAGGTTTGATAAAAGGTGAGATTCCACCTCTATTGTTGTAAAATTAATTAAAAGTTCAAAATTATTAATGTCATATTTACACATAGCAAATGAGTTATATTCATTCTGAACTTCCAACATTGTTACAAAATGCAAACTTATTAAAACAGCAGTTTGTGGTGCAATGCACTGTGACTTCTCCTTATACAGAGTCAGGATCTGTCAGCAACTATGCCCAGAAAACCCTGTTATCCAGTTTATCTTTCCTTTCCATTCCCTGCTCTAAGTTTTTCCATATTCTTCTCTATCCTACTCCATCCCATTGCCTCAGCGTAATCTTTGTCAACTCCATAGATTTTATATCTAAACCCCCCTTATCTTTTCCCAAACCCAGCATAAAAACCAATAACCCAATTTCTGTATAATCACTTTGTTTATATTTATTCTTCCACAACTTCATTATTTGTACTCTTTCTACTTTCAGGCATTTACATTCAATTAACAAATACCTAATATTTTTTATGCCTTCCTTACACAACTTGTAAACCAAATCACCCACATTTTTTCATGTATGTGTATATTCCCTAGTTGCTAAATCCTGTTTGAACTTTAAACAGTAAACTACTTTCATTACTATTATCATAAATTAACTCACACCCAATATTATGTTTACTTTAATTTAAAGCCTTTTTACTCTCCATACTGGGTCTCCATCTTTCCAATTCCCTATTCTTTATAATGCATCTATTCTTCTATCCCATTTCTTACTACTATAACCCTCAACAATTCTCATAACACAATCATCCCATCTTTTGTATAAGTATACTGACATAAATTCTTTATCCAAATCTTCTGCATACCATATGACCTTTCTCACTCATCTTATTGTCTGCTCTTTACTCATAAACCAATTAAATACTATCTTGGCTATTCTCTTACTATCCATAAACTGCAATCTATCAAACATTTTCATTTTGCTTTTTGCAGCTCCTATATAAAACTTGACCATCCCATTTCTCCATGAAATGCCTCCTTTGCCATCCACCCACCAGCATCTAATGCATGTCTTCCTACTTCTCTTTGTACTTTTTTACATAATCTAATACCACTTTACTAACACATCATAAACATATGTTCATCTGCTACTGCCACTTCCTTCCATACAATTCTAGCTACATCATATTTATTATATGAAACACTGTTAATTTCTTTATCAATTTCTTTCTTTTCTTTGCTTCATTTATCATTTTTTCTCCTATTCATCCAGGCAATTTCTCTGATTACTTAAGATGATTCCCAAATAGTTATACCTATTCACCACACTTAACTTTATATCCTCCAATAATAACTCCTTGTCTTCTCTTTTGCCCAGCATTAATCATCATTACTTTTCATTTTTCTTCACTAAATTTAATTCTCCATCTCTTTACCCACCCTTGCATATATCCTCAGCATAACTTCCATATCTTCCTTTCTTTCTGTGCACAGGAAGATGTCATTTGCAAATAAAAGACCCAATAATATATATATACTCCCTTGCCACCTATTAATGGCATGTCTACCCCTCTTCCTAGTCTTTCTATTGTTCTCTCCATTTCTCTCAAATACAACAGAAACAAAATAGGTGACAAAGGGCATCCTTGTCTAAGTTCCATTCTATTTTTAACTTTAACTGATTCTATATTTCCTAATTGATATATATATAGTAATTATTTTCATATAATCTCTTAACAATATTCACTAAATGTCCATCCATTCCCAAATTTACTAAAGTTTAACTCATTCATTATCAACTTCACATAGAAGCAGTTTCAGAGATATTTGAAACATTTTATTTTTTAATATTCTACATTATATTTTAGTAATCTTTACATCATTTATTATAAATATAAGTTTACACATGAAAGACATTCTAAAAGTTAACTTTATAAAATAGAAAAATAAAGTACTAAAACGTAACAGTAACAATGTCACTTTTCATAATATCTTCCAACTTTGTCTATTCATAAAAATTACTGAAGGAAATATTTCTTATTTGAATTCCATTTTTAAAATGGAAATAAATTTTAGCTGATATTGTTTTAAAATTCAAACATATTTTTTATCACACCAAAAAAATATCCATTAGCATTTTTGAAAACACTTCTTTTTAGCCAGTAATAATGATTTGGGCTTTCAACTACTAAATACCACATGATTGCCATTCTTTATGCTTGTATTGAGTAGTGCTACTGTATGGAAAGTTTTGCATCAGTATGATTTTGGACTTATCATAACTATGGTTTTTATTGCTTGTCTTCTTAAAAATAAACATCTTAAAATAAAATCTAATTGTAATCACATATTTTTTTGATTTAAAATATTTTATAATTATGCTGCATAAATAAGCTGAAATATGTAAACAAGTTATTGAAAATTACATTTTTTTTTCAAAAATACCAAAAAATGCCACATTCAGAATAACCTGAGGTCAAATAATCTACTAATCAGTAGTATTGTCAGATTTTTTTGAATTTGGAAATCGGTACGATACCTGTGTGAGACAAGTAATATATCACATGATTTCATCATATGACGTTAGATTACTCAATGTTATTTCAATAGCACATTTCAATCCTTCATCACATATATGACACTTACTGCAAGCTTTAGTTATTTATTAGATGCTGATGATAATGTCAAATTAACTCAATCCAAATCTTTGACAGCATCCACAACAAATCCAGTAATGATTATTATTAATCATTTATTAAACTAGAGATTGTCTCTAGCATAGATATAAACTTTAAAATTTAATTAAAGATTAATATATTTGATTTTTCTTAAAATTCAGCACACACACATGAAGTTATTCACATTTCTCTTTCCCATGTGTAATATCTTTAAAAAAATATATTAAATAACATCAATACTACTACATATTCTTTCAAATTCATATAAATAAAAAAACAATGAAAGACAAATGACTCCCAAGATGCATTTCATGCTGAACCAGCACTCATCAGTTGGTCCAGATCACCATCTCTCTATGTGTCTGTGTGCTGAATTTTTAGAAAAGCAGATATATTAATCTTTAATTGAATTCTAAAGTTTTTATCTGTGCTTGAGACAATCTTTAGTTTCGTAAATGATTAGTAATAATAATTACAGTATTTATATAAAGTGGATGGTATTAGAGATGTGGGTTGAGTTAGTTTGACACTTGCAATTTCAAATTGTACTTATTTAATATAGATATTTTTTATATAATAGAAATATATATGAGAGATGGTCACCTGGACTGAGTGACAAGTGCTGGTTCAGCATAAAATGCATCTTGGGGGTCATTTATCTTTTATTGTTTTATATTCATATGAATTTGAAAGAATATGTAGCAGTATTGAGGTTATTTAATATATATATATGCTGGTGGCAGTGATTCATAATCCTTATTCAGTGTGGTGGTGTCCAATATCCCCAAACTAATTTCATGCTTGTTTTAATCAGAACAAAGCTTTAGATCTTGGACCAGTGTTTTGATAGTGGAAGAGAAAGGTAAATGGTGGCTGGATGTAGAAAGATGCATTAGATTCAAAAAGTCCGCTTCTTATTGATGAAAGCCATATGCTTGAAACTAGTCTGGGGATATTGTATGACATCACTGGATAGTGTTTTACAAAGCATTATCATCTGCATCTATTAAATACTAAAGCTTACAATGAATGATATGGATGTGGTGGAAAAAAGGGTACTGGTGAAATATTAGTTTAAGGTTTGTACAATACTGAGATCTTCAGATTTTTTTAAAAAATGAATATCAGTTCTAAACAAACTGGCAAACTAGCATTGTAGATAATCAGAAAATAGACAAGAAAAGCTGAACAATAACAGCACCGCATGTTGCCACAAAATGCCTCAAAATTAATAACAATGGTGTGACTAGTAGGCATCCAGTTTAAAGAATAAGTGGTTCCATTATGTTTCTATTTTATTTTTTATCTTTTGCAAGCATAGTGAGTGCTATTTATTTGATAGCTGATGTGAGAATTTTTCAATTCAGTTTAAATTGCCTGTTTACATTAATTAAACAATTAGCAATTAGAGTATATCACATGACTGTTTTCTTCAGAGGTAGCATGGTAATTCTTCCACTTTAAAGCACTTTTCTGCACAACTGTTAATATTATTTTCCCAGTAATTATGCAAATTTTACACTCGATGACAAAATTTATGTAATATTGCTGTATCATTTTTTAAAAAATCTGAAGAAGTCAAAATTTTTTAATATTCAGTAAAGATCAAAGTACTTTAGTCCATCCTCCATGTGTTTGATGATTTTGGTTTTTATTCTCTGATTTTCAGGATTAATTTGAGAAAATTTTTGAAATAAAAAAAAACATGATTTTTGCATAGATTATTAAAGGTTTCTGATTACTTTTGCACAACAATTATATAAAACCAAAAAAATACATGTGTACACTTTCATTTTATATATGTGAGCTTTAATAATAAATTTGACCATAATAATAAAAAATTCCACAGCCAGTATAATGATGATGATTGTGAAATTGATTGCTGATGCCTTATTGATACCATGGTAGGATCTTCTGAGATATGCTAAAAATTATAAATGCAATTTTAAACTTTTATAACAGAAATTTATATATTTATGAAGGCTTTATATTTATTCACTTCTTTTTTAAAAATAAATTTAAAAATTTCAGTCAACAAAGATTTCAATAGTTTTTCTGGAATCACAAGGTTGATTTCTTTTTCCCACAATGCACTGATGAAAAATGACTTTGTTCTTATTAAGTAGTTATTTTTTCAACATTTGCAAACTTCAAATATAATTTTATAGAATGTTTTTTTATTTGTAAACTTACATTTCTGAGAAATCAAGTCAAATTTATTGAATTTTAGTTATACAATAAAGGCTTTATATTAAGATTAAAGGTTGAACATTGATAAAAACTGCCATCAGGGATAACAATAAAAAATTTCAACCTAATAGAGGGTTAATCTATATCTTAGTCCCACATAAATAAATATATAATTTTATACAAATGCTTCTTTTTTACATAAAATATTTTTACCCATCAAATTTAATGTTTTCCTGAAAGTTTGTGATGATGATGTTCTAGTTCTATTTTTATATTAGACTATTTCCATCATCTAATACATGTATTGATGTCTTTAGAAAAATTTAACTTTATTTAAATATTCCAAATACATTCAACTGTTAGTAATAGCACATCAAACAAGTTAGTATATGCACAATGTTTCAAGAGGTATTATTCTTCCCTCTTCTTCAGGTGTTGCTGGCCTGACCAGTGATAGTACTAGTGTGGGATTCAAACCTGAACCCTTACATTCTTGTGTATTGAATTGTAATGTAATGCTCTAACTAACTGAGCTATCATGCCAAAGCAGCAGTCTGTAGTAATTTCATATACTCATCTATGAGATTCCCCCTGAATTCTCCACTTTTTCTAAGAGCAAAGTTGATTAGTGGTTTCCATACATTATGTATAATCATGCTAGATTGGTTTATGTCATTTTTTGCCATTGTCAAGTGAGAAGCTTCTTTAAATTTTCTTCTTTGTATCTTTTCTTCTCTATCCAATATTTTTATATTTTCCCAATTGAACATATATTCATTGGCATATACATGGTCTGCTACCTTAGACACATCTGTTTTCTCTCTTCTAATCATCAGTTTGTGTTCTTGCAAGTGCTTTTCAAACAATTGGTCTCACTAATATATATTCTTTCACATTCACATGACATTTCATAGATGCAGTTTTTTTCTTTTCAGTTTTTCAAGTTTAGGCTTTGTAGATGTTAGAATTCCTCATAGAGTGGTATGGCTATGGAAAGCTGTTCTGATGTTATACTGATTGCAGATTTTCTTTAATTTGTGTGCTATTTTTAGAATGTATGGGTGCACTACAGTACCAATAATTGTCTTTTCTCTTGATGGTTCTTTTTGTTGTCTAACATTTTCTTAATAACAACTGATGGATAACCATTTTTCATAAGAGTTTGTTCAATATAGATCTTTCTTTTTTTCTAAATCACTCATTTCTGAACAAACTTCTTTTAAACTTTTTCATAGTAATAGTATAAGTTCATGTTTTGTGTTTCTGATGTGATTGGATGTGTAGGCTAGATATTTTCCTGTATGTGTAAGTTTTCAGTAAACTGTAGTTTTGATTTTGGCATGAGGGAGTCTTGTCACAAGAACATCTATGAATGCCAATTTTTGCTCTTCTTCTGCTTCTATTGTGAATTTAATTGAAGGGCATATATTGTTGATGTGTTTCCAGAAAGTTTATAGCAGTGCTTCACCATGTGGCCATACAACAATATCATCCACATAGTAATGCCAAACTTTAGTTTTTATGAGATTTCTTCTCAAAGTTCTAAGTCCTTTGGCATACAAGACCCAGTCCTTTGTCAGGGATTCTAGATACTTTGTAGAATTAATCAAAAACATGAAAATTGAAAGAATTGACTTACTGTTAAGCTTTGATATGGAAAGTTTATTCACAAATGCACCATGTGAAGAAGCATTATCTATTATAAGAAAAAGATAAAATGGTGATAATACTTTACAAACCAGAACAGCTCTTCCTGTTGATAATATAATGAAATTATTAACATTCTGCATAAAAACAACCTATTTTCAATATAACACAGAATATTTCCAACAAAATCAAGGAATGGCTATGGGCTCACCATTGTCTCCCCTGATTAGCAATATTTGCATGGAAGAACTTAAAATCTTAGCCATAAAAACTACTCCATATCCACCTAAAGTTTGGCTTCACTATGTGGATGATACATTTATTGTATGGTCACATGGTGAAGTACTGCTACAAATCTTTCTGTAAACACATCAACAATATATCTCCTTCAGAACATGAACAAAAATTGGCATTAAACCACTAAGCATCACATGATTACCATCTCTTATACTAGCACATAATTGTTATTAAACAAGACAAAACTCTCCATACAGTAGTGCCACCCTGTGCCAACCAGAGTAATCAGTGGAAGGCTTGTGCATAAAATCCAGAAACTAGTCTGGGGATATTGGATGAGTAGGCACTAGATAGGGATTTTATGCACAAGCCTTCTGGCATCCATCCATTGATTACTCTGGCATTCTTAGATGTTCTTGTGACAAGACTCTCTCATGACAAGATCAAAACTACAGTTTACCAAAAACCTACACCTACAGGAAACTACCTAGCCTATACCTTCAATCACACCAGGAACACAAAACATGAAGTTATACTATTGCTATGAAACTGCAAAAGAAGTTTGTTCAAAATGAGCAATTTAGGAAAAAAGATCTATATATAGAACAAACTCTTATGAAAACTGGTTATTCATAAGCTATTATTAAGAAAAATGTTAAATAGACAACAAAAAGAGCCATCAAGAGAAAAGACAATTATTGGTACCATAGTGTACCCATACATTCCAAAATTAGCTGACAAATTAAAGAATGTCTGCAATCACTATAACATCAGAACAGCTTTCCAGAGCCATATCACCCTATGAGGAATTCTAACATCTACAAAGTCTAAATTTGAAATGCTGAAAAGAAAAAACTGCATCTATGAAATACCATGTAAATGTGGAAGAACATATATTGGTGAGACCAGTCATCCCATTGAGAAGCACTTGCAAGAACACAAACTGATGATTAGAAGTGAGAAATCATATGTGCCTAAAGTAGCAGACCATGTATGTGTCAATGAACATTTGTTCAATTGGAAAAATATAAAAATATTGGATAGAGAAAAAAGATACAAAGAAGACAATTTAAATAAGCTGATCACATGACAATAGCAAAAAATCTCATAATCCAACCTAGTGTGACTATACATAATGTATGGAAATCATAATCAACTTTGCTCTTAGGAAAAAGTGGAGAAATCAGGAGGAACCTCATAGATAAGTATATGAAATTTACTACAGACAGTTGCTTTTGGCAGGGTGTCTGTTGGTTAGAGCATTATCTTAAAATTCAATACTCAAGAATCTAAGGTACAGGTTTGAATCCCATGCTAGTACTGTCACTGATCAGGACAGCAACACCTGAAGAAGAGGGGAGACTAATACTTCTCAAAACATTGTGCACATACTAACCTGTTTGTTGTGTTATTACTAACAGTTGAATGTATTTGGAATTTTTAAATTAAGTTAAAGTTTTTCAATACTCATATTAGATGATGGAAATAGTTCAATAAAAAATAGAACCCAATTTAATGTCTAACATTTTTTTGCATATATATATATATATTTTAAGATACTGAGGGATGACCACATATAATGTCTAACATTTTTTTGCATATATATATATATATTTTAAGATACTGAGGGATGACCACATATATTGTTATAATGCCTAACTACTCAACTAATAATTGGGCAAACACGAATCTTGACATACAAATATCATGATACCTCCTATTTAAATTTTCTAGCAGTACTACTTAAGTTGTAAAGTTCAAATCAAGTGGATACAAATTAAAATCAATTTTTATCTACCATTGAAACTCAAACACTGAGAATTTAGCTTCTGAACTGCTCTCTATTTAAAATCATAGCAATGGATGAAAATTTGATTTCCAATGTTCATCTGCAATTCAGATAACATTTCTAGAAAATTTATACATTAGATGTCATGATATTTGTTATATTTAGTTCCAGTATAGTATTATGTAGATCCTGATATATATATATATATATATATGATATAGTTAGTGATCTTCCAGTATAGTATTATGTAGATCCTGATATATATATATATATATATATGATATAGTTAGTGATCTTCACCTCAGGCTATGAACAAATAAGAATTTTTGGCAAATGCTCAAGAACATAGTGGATCTATCTACTCCTTAAGCTTTTAATGTTTATAATTACCTTTATCAACACTGATGGGTAAACTCAATATACCAGCCAGATTAAAACATGGTATTAATTATTAAATTAATAAATTATTCATAGTGGATAATTAAAATCATTTTAATGACCTTGTTGAATATTCTGTAAAATATTCAGTTTCAGAAAATGCACTCCTCAATTTTTAATACATTTTTACAAATATATTTTATCTTTGAAGTATATATTAAAAATGTTTCAAATTTCCACCTAGAACATTAGCTTGAAAGTCTTTATTGTAATTAAAATACATCTTTTATTTTAATTATAGTTTCATAAAAAAAATATTTTCAAATAAAATAACCAATTCATTTAAATTTTGAGATTAAAAAATTTTGATCAACAGCTTGTAAAAAGCAGTAAACGGAAGTCTAGCTATTAATGTTTATCATGTATAAAATATTATGCTTGAAAGTATTAAACAACAAAAGATAAAAAAAATAAAAGTAGTTTAAATGTAAGTGCTTGTGTGTGTGAGTATACTGTAATAATATATTATCTTTTGAACTATTCATCAAACATAATGTCAAGATGAACATAGAGGCTACATCCATCCATGATAAGATATAATTGTCATAGATGTCTTCATTATATTAAATCTTTCTGCATGCATGCACTGTTTGCAAGTTCAGAAAATCATAAATTCTAGGAATAACATGTTATGCACACACATAACTATGGAAATTGAAAACAATAAATCTTTTAGTAATTTAATTTTTTTTATTTACTGCCAATTAACAATCAGATAACAAACTGTAGCTATATTTTTCTTACACACCAATATTTTTTATAATTTAAAATATGCAAATAAAACCAATAATCATAATAATACTATTTTATGAATATAATGTGAATTCTGCAATTCAAAAATATTATGATAAACAAACAAATTGCCGTTAACTTTTTGATCAGTTATTGTTTCATCACTGCAATGAATCGTTGATTTGTTTCTATTTTACTTTTTAATAAAGAGAAACTTATTTCTCATTATATATTTATATTTTAGATTTTTTTTTATTAAAAACATAAATTTATAACGAAAAAATAATTTTAAAAATAATATATCAAATTTGAAGCAAAGAAAATAATAATAAACACAAATAAATAATAAAAAAAAGGTCTTTTTTTTTTTTTTTAAATTGGTGGCTTAAAACAATTTTTTTTAATATTTAATGAAAATTAAACAAAAGATTTTAATATTATATAAATAAATGTGAGAAGTGTACTTAGCCTGAAAGACAGTCATTACCTGTATATGAATTTGACGGCATTAAGTACAACTATAAATAAGATTATTTACTAGAGCACCCTATGAGTAAAAAAAAAGACACCCTGAAAGGCTATCATTTTTATAATAATAATATTATTATTATTTATTGGATGTAAATATGGTAGGTAGCATCTATTTTTCATCTTCATTAAGTATATTTCAAACATGAATATGTGTAGAGTAATTATATTTTCTTTGTGATTTAAATACTGTGCTTATTTAGTTCAGTGCTGTAGTTAAAAGTATATTTACTGATTTTTTTCAAGTGGTTTTCTTAACCGGATGTAAATATAATCCGATAGCATCTATTGTTTTTTACCTCACTAAATATTACATTTTAAACATGAATTTATGTACTGTAGTCACAATTTCTTCACAATTTAAATACTATACCATTGTAGTTCAAAGCACATGTACTGATTTTTTTCAAGCATTTTTATTAATGTGGAATTCCATAGCATAAATCTAATGGTTGGAATTTGACATGTGACAATGGACAAACATACATTTACCAATTAAAGAACAGTCAATAGGGATTTTATATGTGAGATAATTTTCTTTTGTTCTATTCCTTGAGATCTCATTCATAGATTAGTTCAGATTGAAATCTTAATTTCTGTTCTTGAATTAAGTTGAATCAAGGTTCATTATTTAATAGAGCTTATGCTATTTTAACAGAAATTAAATTAATAAATAATTTGTTTTCATTACTTCTGCTATTGTTAAGAAATTTTAACATTATCTGCATAAAGAATTCCAGAAAAAAATGTTCTTTTTTTTTAAAAATGTCATAGCATCGGCTGGGACGCGAACCCGCAACCCGGGCAACTGCCTGCAAGTGCAAGGCAGTCGCGCTGACCTCTCGACCACCAATGCAAAAAATTGTTCTTTAAACGATCTTTTTAGTAATATTGTGATTGTATCTCCTGTATATTTTTATTAGTAATAAAATTTTAGTTCTAAGAAAGCAAAATTAATAATATCAAATCCTTTTTCTTCCTAGAGTAATTAAATGTTCACAGTTAAGTAGATTAAAGAATGATTGGCAGATGAAAAATATTTGTTATTATTTTATATTTTATTTTTGATAGGTTATGAGATTTTTTATATAACAAAGTAAGAACAAAAAATCCATACTTAAGTATTAAACCGCTGCCCATATTTGCAATGGCAGGATGCCGTATCTTTCTCCAGTGGGGTGGGGTGTGTGTGTGTTTGTGATGGCCGAATGCCATATTAAAAAGTCACAACTATGCCATTTTTCCATCACCCCACTCTCAGATAAAGGTACACATTCTGCCATTGCAAATATGAGCAATAGGACTACCCAAAAATCTTTAAAAATACACCATGTAACATAATTAATACATCCGTAAAAAGAAACCGAGAAATAATACACATTTCCAAATAAAATATTTTTAGATAATCATTTTTACTTTCTTTTCCATTTTTTTTTAATTTAGAAGAGATTTATGTATACATAAGATTAAAAAAAAAAAACAAGTTTATCTAAAATTTACACTTGCATTAGCAACGGTAACATAATATATATATATATAGTACTTCAGCTATGTTAATTTATCGATTAAAATTCTCATATATAATTATCTTATTTAAACCTTTTAATTACATTATTTTTTGTTTTGAAAATATAGCTATTTATTTTAGTATACAATTGTGTCATACAAGAATAACATTAATAATTCTTTTAAAACTTTCTCCCAAAGACATGCATACACATACATCATTTAATAAACTTACACTTAACTCATAAATACTGCTAATTATTGTTTGCTTCTGTTTCTGTCATATAAATGTAATATAGTATTATTTCTGTGTGTATAACTTTTCTGCTTCTATTATTACAAACATTAAAATCTAGTGACTGTTTTAGTTATTACTTATTAAATTCTCAATGTTTTGATGTCCTTTTTATGTAAAGGATCGTCAGGGTTTAATATACACGTATATTAAAAATATATACATTCTCCAAATTAGACAAATAAAATAAAACAATACGAGTATTAAAATTTTGATTATTACTCCCATAAACACTACCACCGACATACACATTATTTATTATGTATTATAAGAATACATTTTCCCTTTCTAATATTGTTAGTCTCAATTTAACCAACTGTATTTAAGTAAGTATTAATTTTTTTTTTCTATTTTTTTATTTATTGATAAAACAATTACTAACCTCATTTAAAACATGCCAAGTGTATAATGATAAAGATAGGAGTAAGAGATTGTGGTTTGGGTCACCTGATGAATGCTGGTTTAGCATGAAATGTGCACCTTGAGGAATCATACATCTTTTTACCCATGTCTTTGGTCATAAATGCTTATGACCACATTTCTCTACAAGGTGTTAAAAGCAGCTAGAAACCAGTCCCTTCCTTGTGTGAGAGTGATGTAGTGAAAATTATACTACAAAAATATTATTCATTATTGGATAATCTCTAGTTTAATGAATGATTAATAAAAATTATTAATGTACTAAATGATCTTTTTTTTTTTTTTTGGTAAATCATGATGTTATGTGATATGGTTATTCCTTTATGAAAGTCAGGAATCTCTCAGTCACTATGCCCAGAGAAACCTGTTAGCCACCTTTTCCATTCCCCATTCTAAGTTCTTCCCATATTTTTCTCTATAATGCTCCATCCCATTTCCACATCTTTATACACTCTATAGTCTTTATATCTAGATCTCCTTTTTCCAAACCCAGCATAAAAACCAAGAATTCACTTTCTATATAATTACTTTGTTTATATTTATTCTTCCACAACTTCATTATTTGTAAACTTTTCTACTTGTAAGCATTTACATTCAATTAGCAGATGTTTAATATTTTTCATGTCTTCCTTATATAACTTGCAGACTAAACCCACATTTCTCGATTTATGTGTATATTCCCTTGTTGCTAAAGATCCTGTTCAAGACTTAAACAGTAAACTACTTTCCTTGCTATTATAAATTAACTCACACCCACTATTCTGTTTACTTCTATATATATTTGAACATTTTTTACTTTCTATACTAGTTCTCCATTTCCCCAGCTCCCTATTTTCTATTAATACATCTATTCTTCTATCCCATTCTTTGCCACTATAACACTCAACAAACCTGAATACTTATATAGAGCATTGTCATCTTGCAAACATTTATAACATTATGATTTATTATTTTTTACAAACTTTGGAGCTTTTTTTATTATTTAAATTAATACAAATTCTTATCTCTGACAATAAAAGACAAGCTTTATACTTATGTACAATATCTCTTTAATGACTCTTTGTATTTTAATCATTTGTATTAAGTGATTCTAATGTTTATGTGCTATTTTATATTTGGAATGCTTCTGTAAAAGGTTACATTGTTATGAATAGAAGAGAGCAAAGAGCATTCATACATAAAATCACTAGGAATTAAAAAGAACATAATGATAATAACAATAATACAATCTAGTAAATTTAGTTAGAAAGTAAAGTAAGTGAAAAAAATTGCTAAAATCCTCAAGAACTAATAGTTGGCAGCACTATGGGTAACATCTTTTTTAAGATAAAAATTAAAACATGGTTGTTGGCAAAGGGCTATTTAAAATTGATTTACTTTTTGCTATACATCTGCTCTTGGAAATCATGGCTTCTATTAGTTGATGATTTTTTTTTGTAATTGTGCTGCTTTTAAATTATGCATGGATACTTTTCATAAATTATAATATTATTATGCACCATGGTTGCGGAAAGAAGTTTACTGATACTGAAAGGAGACCCTTTAATTCCTCTTTCAGGCCTTAAAGGAAATGAGCAGAACAAATTCCCAATGTCTATTTATTATATTTTTGTCATTACTTCTGTTATTTTTATGTCATCAGATATATTTCATCAAGAATATAAACTTATCCACAGAATAATTAAGTCAAAATGTTACTATAATAATTCTTAAATCAAATTTCGTAGGAATTATTTTTACTTCTTTAATAGTCATTTTGTCGTCACTAGGAAGAAGCTACTATTTTGCTTTTTGTTTTATTTTCAAATGAAATGAAAATTATTTCATATCATAACTTAGTATTTATTTCTAGTTTAGCAAAAGCATAAGTTATAAAATAAATGCGATTTAAAAAATAAAATTTCTAACTTTGCAAATAAATAAAAAAGGAATAAAGTGAAAATAATAGAGGAAAGAACATTCTTCTGTAATTAAAAATTATAAAAAAGTGTTTGGCAAATAGAAGGTTTGGTTTCACATTATGTTAATATTTATTTCAACTATTTCTACGTAAAAACTGTTGCAGTAAAAGAAAAACTGCAATACGAAAATTACATAATTAAAAAGAAATAAATATTAATAATTTTGCAAAAAAGTAATAAACAAGTGAAGAAATTAAAATGTAACTTCATTTATGATCTAATAAAAATAATGACGGACATTCACACTAATGATTTGGGGCTTGTTTTTTGTTTATTCTTTAATTCATCACAAAAGATAGTGAAATTTATGGAATAGAATTGTAAATAAAATCTGAATTTGTAATAAATCTTAAAAAATAACTTTTTTTTTGCAATTTGTTTTGCCATTAACAAATGCTATGGAGAAATTGGTAAGAGCATCATGCAGTGTAAACTGCAGTGTTGTATTCAATTTTAGAAAAAGATTAAACAAACTTGCAAACAACACTGATTTTCTCATGTTATTGGTAATCTTATGAATATATTTTAATACTAATATATTTTAACTTAGTTGTTCTAGGAATAAACTTCAATTAAGAAAGATAAATTATGATTTTAGGAGCTGATAAAAATCTCCCAGTATCATCTTTATTAATTATAAATAACTTTTACATTGTATCATCACCCATCATTTTTAGCAGAGAAAATATAATAAATGATATTTTTTTCAACTGATGTTTGAGATTATATTAAGATGACAAATATGGACAAAGACATTTTCATTAACTCATGAAGATATTATGGCCTGAATCAATTTAGCTGTGACTAATTTCTACAAAGTAAAAACTCAAAATATTCATTTTAACTTTCTGACTTTGGTAATCAAATATCGGTGTGGCAATTTTTGGCTGTGAAAATCATTTTTGTAATCAGCTTAGAATGGCAAAACTTGAAATAAAGATATATTATATGATATTAATTCAAACTAAAATTTCCAGATATCAGCATTATTCAGAAAAAGCATAATTAACTCTTGTTAATCATCTTGATGACCATTGGGCAAAGAAATCCAGAAAAATCACTGTAATTATGTTAAATTCAAATTCACTTGTATAACTATATATTGAGATATTCCACTCTTTTTTTGCTAAATCAGTTAATCATGTAATTTGGTACCTTACTTTATTAGTTGAAGAAAAAATCTAGAGAGGTCAGTATAAGTGAAGTATGGCCAACATATTTTAATCCTGCCATACCTCTTTGATGACTGTAGTCTTTTGTAATCCATCTTGAAACCATTTGTAAGGTTACTTCAAGATAAATTTTGGAAAAACTAAAATGTTGGGTTTTTTGAAGATTTATATAGTATTTTCAGACAATAATTATGTAATAATTATTAAAAATCAAAAGTATATATTACTATACTTTTATTTTCTATGTATATTTTATTTTTAAAATTAGATGATAACTTCCAGCATAATGTTAGCAAAGAAACCCACAGTATTCTGATCATACCACTCTATAAAAATGATGGGTAATACATCATTTTAAATATTGTATTATGATTATTTGAAATATTTTAAAAATTAGAAAACAATATTTTAAAGCAGAATTTGATATATTTATCAATGATGAGTATCTTTCATTTGCATCTTCAATACAAATTTGAAATAAAAAAGATTTCATTCATTTTCTAAATGCACTCGGCTCTGTCAATCATTTCATGATGAATGTGTCATTTAATTGTCATTACAAATCATTTTTTCAATATTTGCAAAGTTAAAATATGAATTTTTAGATTTTTTCATTTGCAAACATTTATTCTTATCAAGTTCAGTTTACTGAATTTTGTTATAAAATAATGGTTTAATATTAGAATAAAAAGTTGAAAGTTTATATAAAGTGTCACTATGGAAAGCAATTAAATCTGATGAGAGTTAGTAAAAGTGGAAAAGAGGGAAAAAGCACGGAGAGAATATAAGCGTGCTATTAAGAATAAAAAAGTGAGAAAGATATTAATGCTAAATGGGAAAAGTACTTAAAAAAGAAGAAGTTGGCTAAAATAGATAATTATATAGAGAGAATGAAATTTAATAGTAAATTGTTGGAGGATATTACTAAAAGTGGAAGAGATGGCAGTAAAAAATTTTGGAATTACATTAAAAGGAGAAATGTAGGGGGAAAAAGAGATAGTATTACTAGATGATGAGGGAATAGAGTCTAGGTCTAAAGAGAATTGGAGAGAATATTAAATAGGTATGTAATAGTTTATAGAAAAGATGTTAGATGTGAAGGACAGAGTGATAGAAAATATGATAGCATATAATAATGGGAATATAAGTTTATAGAAAATGAACTGAATGAGGCAGAAAGAAATTAAAAAGTGGAAAAGCAAGAGGTTTAGAAAGACAGGCAGCAGAGATGGTAATGAATTTAGGGCATAGGGCAAAAGTGAAGCTATTATCATGTTTGAATAAGATGGCACAGAAGAGAGTCTTTCCAGATAGTTGGAGTAATACAAGAGTAAGAATATTATTTAAAGGAAATGATAAGGATCATAAAAAGTTAAACAATTATAGACCAATAGCAGTAACATCAGTTTTATATAAAGTTTTCGCATATATGGTGGTTGGAAGAGTTGTAAATGGATAGAAGAAAATAATGTAGTGGGGGAAATGCAAGGAGATTTTAGATCAGATAAGCATATAGAAGATAGTTTATTTGTAGTTACACAACTTATGGATATGAGTAGGAATTCAGGTAAACAGTTATATATGAGTTTTATATAGAGAAGGTATACGTTAGAGTAGATAAAAATAGATTATGGGTAAGTTTAGTAAATTTGGAAATGGATTAAGCTTTAGTGGATATTATTAAGAAATTCTATGAAAATAATTACAATACATAGCAATTACATAATATAGAATCAGTTAAAGTTAAAAATGGGGTGGGACTAAGACAATGATGCCTTATGTCACTTATTTTGTTTTTGTTGTATTTGAGTGAAATGGAGAGAGCAATAGAAAGACTAAGAAGAGGGATAGAGATACCATTAATAGGGCAAGGGAGTATATACTTTGTTGGATCTTCTTTTTGTGAATGATGTCTTTTTGTGTGCAGAAAGAAAATATGAAAGTTATGCTAAGGACATGCACAAGGGTGCGTAAAGAGTTGGGGATAAAAATTAGGGAAGAAAAATCAAATATAATGATGGTTAATACTGGGGAAACAGAAGATGAAGAATTTTATTGGGGGATATCAAGTTAAGTGTGGTCAATAGATATAGTTATTTGGGAATCATTTTAAGTAATCAGATTATTTGGGAATCATTTTAAGTAATCAGAAAAATTGCTTGGATGAATGGGAGAAAAAAAACTTATAAATGAAGCAAAGAAAAGAAAGAAATTAATAAAGAAATTAACAGTGTTTTCATATAAGAAATATGATGTAGCTAGAATTGTATGGAAGAGAGTTGCAGTAGCATGGTTACCATATCGCAATGATGCATTGTGTGTTAGTAAAGGAGTATTAGATTTTTTAGAAAAAGTACAAAGGAAAATAGGAAGACATGCATTAGATGCAGATGTGTGGACAGCAAAGGAGGCAATTCAAGGAGAAATGGGATAGCCAAGTTTTTATATGAGAGATGCAAAAAGCAAAATGAAAATGTTTGGTATATTGCAGTTTATGGATAGTAAAAGAACAGTCGAAATAGTATTTAATTGGGTTACAAGTAAAGGGCAGGTAACAAGATGGGTGAGAAGGATAATGCACTGTGCAGAAGATTTGGATAAAGAATTTATATCAGTATACTTGTACAAAAGGGTGGGATGATTGTGTTAGGAGGATTGTTGAGTGTTATAGTGGTAAGGAATGGGATAGAAGAATAGATGCATTAAGAAAAAATATGGAGTTGGAAAAATGGGGAACTAGTATGGAGAGTAAAAAGAGTTTATAAATATATATAGAAGTAAATGAAACATTGGGTGCGAGTCAATTTTTTATAATAGCAAGGGAAATAGTTTATTGTTTAAGGCTCAAATGGGATCTTTAGCAACAAGGGAATATACACATAAATGGAAAAATATGGGCGATTTAGTCTGCAAGTTGGGTAAGGAAGGCATAGAAAATATTAGGCATCTATTAATTCAATGTAAATTCTCAAAAGCTGAAAGGGTACTAATAATGAAGTTATGGAAGAATAAATATGAACACAGTGATTATACAGAAAGTGGGTTATTGGTTTTTGTGCTGGGTTTGGGAAAAGTTAAGGGGGGTTATATATATAAAGGCCATAGAGTTGACAAACATGTTGTGGATATGGGATGGAGCAGATTATGGGAAAGTTTAGGGTGGGAATGGAAGGGGAAATTAAAGTGGCTAACAGGTTTCTCTTGGCATAGTTGCCAAGAGATTCCTGACTCCATATAAGGAGAAGTTACAGTGCATCACACCACATAAGAGTTTAGCAAAAATATTTTATTGACCTCAAAAGTACTCACTGTATGTCTATAGCTTTTTGCTAAAATTTTGAAATCAAAAATTATAAGTTCACAATCAATGTAGTTTTATTTTTGTAAAATTAAGTATAATATTACTTTTCTTCATGACTACCTGGTATTTACATTCAAATTTTATTTCTTTTTAGGAGAATATAAGACTAATAAATGAATTAATGTAACAGGAAATTATTATTTGTTAAACAAAATGTCTCTGCAAAAATTACACTTTCATGTTATATATATTTTTTTGAAATTATAAATCAAATTTTTAAATTTCAAAGATTATATTCATTACTTAAATGTCTTCTTTATTAAAATATGTCATATCAATAAAACAATTGATGCCAAATTATTTATTTCTTGAAAACATTTTTTAGCTTGAAGGTTAAAATGAAAACCAATGTTATGATTTTGTATTTCAATTTATTAATCTTTTTGCATATTTGCAAAGTTGATATATTATTTTTAAGATTTCATTCACTTTTTCAATAATTTTAATGAATATTATGAAAAATGTAAATACTTAATAAAGAATAAGGATTTATACATTCAAAATATAAAGCACAAAAATAATTATCACATTGACCATATAAGGCTATTCAAAACACTTCATCTTCAAAAGAATATCCTTTGTGAATTTCCTGTTCATTGTAAGTAGAGCCAATAAAAATCTTTTAGTGACCTCTTTATTAAATTTAATTATGAATCGTATCATTTAATTATCCGATTTTTTTAATTATGATGAATTGGAAATTCATAAGAGTATTAAAATGAATTCATTGCTGTTTTGCCACATGAAGCTTATTCAAGATTAAATTGATTCAAGATATAATAACAATTTTATAAATTAATACTGAAGTTCATAAATGTTATTGCCCTAATCCCTAATCCTATATTTGTGTAATCTAATTTTTTCAAGTACTAATAAAACTAAAATTAAAATAAATTTCTTACTTCCAACATTTTAACTATATTACTAAAAAAATTTCAAGTGTTGGGAATGGAAAACTTTTTTTTGAAAGATTTAATAACAAAATTTAAGGGTCTTTGTTGGTCAGTTTAACTTGTAAACCCTTACGTTCATTGAAAGTTTCCTCAGAAAAAGCACTGTTGACTTGTAGTATTAGATCATAGTATTGACATTATCCTAAGTGATAATGACTCATGATTTTTTTAAAAAACTCGATTTTAATATAACACTTTTATTGATGTTAAAATTAGAAAAAATCTGAAGTGGTCAGCATCTTATGAACTGCAACTAACATCAAAAGATCTCTTTGTTCTTTTTACAGAATAAAATGCACAAAGCATATTCACATCCTCCTGGTCTAGTTTTCACATGAAGATTTTGAAATATAATTTAAAATAATTTTTTGCTTGTTTATAGAATATTTTTAATTATTTTTGTACATTAATTGGTTGATTGTTATTAAGAAATATACAGGTAAGCTTTCAATTATTTGAGTTTTATTTTTAGAAATAGAAGTTAATAAACTTGGCCATAATACATATAAAGACAATGTCTATTATATCATCTGTCAAAATTGATTTCATGATAAAATCGTCTAAAACATTATAATCTTTGTAAATAAATATCAAATTTTAAAGCCAAATTTGATAGAGTTATCATAAAACTACCTTCATTCATTCACATTAAAAAATACCTTATATTTTAATTCATTCATTTTTAGTTTATGTTTATGTAAATTTCTGTGATGATGTTTATGGTATATTGTTATATTTACAGGTCAGTTTTTAAATATTTAAAATGATCAAATGTGATTTTTTAGAATATTATTTGCTTATAAAATTAAATTAAAAGGGAATGAAGTCTAATTTATTGAGTTTAGTGTAGAATAAAGATTTTATAAAAACAGAAAGTTTGAGCATTTCTGAAAACTCTCACCAGATGAAACAATAAAAAGTGTCAGAATGAAGGAAGTTAATACATTAAAAGATGACAGACAAGTTTAAGGTGTATATCTGGGCTACAGATAATCTCCTGTTTAAGAAATAATTAGTAATGATCATTAATTTATTGAGATAGATAATGTCAAAGTTGTGAATACAGAAAGTTTTCACTTGTAAATAAAATTATTATAAATTTGGTATTGATAAATACTGAATAAATGATGGAGTCACGTGTAAAAAATTTGACCTGGGCCAACCAAAAGTAGTTGATTCAGCATGACATGCATCTTGGGAGACATTTAGGTATCTTTATTTATATATTGCAAAAATATGTAGGGGGAATGAAGTATTTATAAAAATATATGTTTAAAAATTTATACTTTCATTCCTACATCTGTAAATTTGTTTTGTTTACTTCAATTTTTTCTGTAATTATTTAATGCTGAAATCCACTATGAATACATTCAGAATTTATTTAGCAAATTAAAATAAACATCTTTTAAAAATCAACAGCTTGTTTTTTATATATATAATTTTTTTTTTTTTCGAAGTAACTGGTAATATTTTGAAAAGAAATTTAATACTTCTAAAGACTATCTGCAGTTGGATAACTTGTTAGAGTAACTTTTAAAAAAAAAAGAAAAAGAGCTTCTGGTCTTTTAGATATTTGAGATCTAAAACATATTATTACGGTACAAATAGAATAAAGGTCCAGATTAAAAAAATATTTATTTTTCAATGCTTTCTGTATTATAACTTCAGCCACATTTAAGAATGGTTTAAATTAAAGACATATGGGGGCTTTAAAAACATAAATGCAAACGTCATTTCCGTTTTTAAAAAACGAACATTTTTCAATTATAAAAACTAAAAATTGTGAATACTTTATTTATTTGTCTAAAATGTTTTTATTTCTAAGTTATTTTTCTGGCTATTAATAACTTTTCCCGACTCATTACGAATTTTTGTTAAGAGAATTTTTGATAGACTTAAACGGTATTGCATTTTATGACTACTGTATGTGTTTTCTTATACTATTATTTAGGTTTTTTTTTTTCTATTGATTATAAGTTTTATCTCATACAAAAGTTTATACGGAATTTTTATTTTTCCGACTTTGCCCTGCGGTAGTTTATAGATGTAGAAAGATAGATTCTAGAGTTCAAAGTCCATGAATCATGGTCAAGATTTGTCATCTTCGTTATTACCTTAAAACCATGCGCCTGAAAAACGACAGTAGGGACCTCTACAAATCTTAACACATGGGATTTATTTAAAAAAGGCGCATGATCTTAAGGTTATAGCCTTAATATATATTACTTTACGTAACGAGTATGCGCTTTACAAATTTAATTATTACATCTTCGTTATTCGAACTTTTTTTGAATTCCTGAGCAGTAAATCATTCGTTTATTTATCCCTCTCCTTTAATACATTTTTTATAAAAAGTGTCTATATAAAAAATATTGTCTTTAATTGCTTTTTTATTTTTTTGTTTTGTTCCTTTTAAAAAAAATACATTATTATTAACATAGTATGCGAAGTGGTAGCAATATAACATGATGTTGAAATTTCTTGATCACAATTCTATGTGGCTAAACATCACTTTGAACAGCTCTTGGAGAAAATAATCAAACAACTTCAATATACTAGACTCAAAATTTAAGAACATCTATAGGGTTTGTCATTCCCATGATCTTTAAAAATTGAATTTGACTTATCCACATAGTTCTTAGATAAATAAAAAAACTTTTATTATTTCTGCTCAATCTGCATGTGACACCTATGCAACTAATTATAAAATGATTTAGATAATATGATTAATTATATGCAGATTATGCTTGTGTATAAAAGAAAGTTTAGATTGAATTGATGAAAAGCTCAGAAAATGATTACAATTTATTAAGCCCAAGAAAGCTAATAGTTTATACATAGGTTTGAATTTTGAACCATTTTCTTTACATTTTTATGCAATTAATCTACAATATGCAATCAGCAAAAACTATAAAAGGTAAAAATATAATAAAAATGATTAAAATTATAAAACTATATGGATGAAGTATATTATAAAAAAGTATATGAGATGACCATGTGTGTCATTGATAGAATAACTTGCTGATGAATAAAAATTCCTTGTTCCCTTTGCATTGGAATTCAAATAAATATCAATCCAGTCACATGACCGTTTTTACACCAATCAGAAAGGCTAAGTCAGTTATAATTTAGCTATTGAGTGGATTCTGAGGCTGGACTGATCTTAGAATGATAATAAGCCATCTGCAGACAAAAAAACAGCTCTAAAATCGTGGAAGAAAAAATACAAAGATTGTAATTAGTCACAACATATGGTTTAAGAATTGATGGTAAAACTTGAAAGTCATTTATAGCACTTTAGATTATGTATATAAAAAATCAAAAACAACAACAACAAAAGATTTAGCAGTCAGCAGGATTATCTCAGATCAGTTTTAAGCAAGATTAGGTAGAAAAGCATTAATAAACATACAATAAAATAAAAATAAAAGGTAATTAAGTTATAAGATTTTCCAGAACCTATTTATAGATGTAAATATTAGTAAAACACTGATGCTTCTGAATTATAGAGTTCTTGAACATTGATAGAATATAGTGGATTGTGAACAATATACAAGAAGATACTCAAAACCAGATCCATGTTTTATTTGAAACAAAAATTAAGCAGGTTAAAAGCTTTTGGCTGTTTTTAATTTTTAGATGAGTATATAATGACTGGAAATGTTGATGATCAAGAAAATAATCAAATACCAGAGATGAGCTGAAATTCATGATAATAAATGTGCCATAGGACAGCTTCTAAGATAAAATAGATGGATTTTTTTTTTGGAGAAAAACAATTTTCAGACAATTATATTGATCAGACAGGCATTAATAATGACAGTGGTGAGACTAAAGTATAAAAAAAAAACCCCACAAACAAGATATTTGTAATAGTTGTCCTACTGGATTGCAAGAATATTCTTTTTCAATTATGAGGATTAACAAACTGATGTTATAGAACAATGTTTTTATGAATAAATTATGAGACCCTCTAATTTTAACAGTTAGAAAAAATATAAGTATGTATTACTACATAAATCATTTACAAATCCATCTATGCTGATCTTTCTGTCTACTTCATATTTGCAAAGCATTGAATTTCTCTTAAGAAATACTTTGAATCCTGCTAATTTGTGAGTCATTGGTGTTTTAGATTGTGGATGGATAGTGCTACCATTTTATAATTCAACCTATTTTTATTTCTTTGGAATGCCACATCTAAATACTTTAAGTTGTGTTTCCCCAGTAATGCCTGTATCTGAATATAGTTTGTTTGGGAGCACATACTAGAATGTCATCAACATATATTTCCATGTAAGCTGGTATAATTTTGTTTTCTGTGTTAGACAGTGTCAAGCAGTGTATGATGCTGCTGATAGGCAGTCCTATTGGCCATGAATTTTTCACCCTGTAGAACTCATTAAATTATATAACACTGAATAAATGTAATATTTAGAAATAATATATAATGTATTAATAAACTGAATGGGGTATTTTTAAACTGGTAACTATATAAACAAAATACAAACAAAGTTCAAAGTATCCTGCTAATAAATTTACATCTAAAATATTTTCTAGTTTTGACAACACATCAAAATTACCATTAAATAAACTCTTCCAGTATCAAATCTTACAAATATCTTTTTTATCTGGATTCAGAGCTATTTAGTACCATTTAAAACAGCGATACTCAACCTGTGGCCCACCAAGCTTTTATGTGTGCCCAGCATTAGACCGACAGTTAACAGATGCGACAACACTCTTCTTAATTAACGAATAACCATGTGTGATTGATTTTTTTTATTGACACACTAATAATGTTATCTGTCATTTTTTTTAATTTCACAGATCTGAAGAACCTGCCAAGTCTTCATGAGAAGTGCCCTAGTAACTTCATATATGGCTTGTCCTCACTCTCAACCTGCTATTTTTAGCATTATTTCGATGATTTTAGCATCTTCAGTATTTTTTTTTACAAGTAAAAAAAATTAATAAAATTTAAATTTAATGGTATAACAATGACGTACGTCTGTTTTTTTCAAGCTTCTTATTGGTTATATCTTGTTTTCTCGACAAGGGAGCACCAATCCATGACTTTGACAGTTGTATTTTTGAATTCAAACGAAAACAGAAGTTGCTGGACTTTTTTTTACCCACTTATTTGTTTTTCAGATTTTAGTCAAAAATATTTACTTTTACATTAAAACATATTAATAAGTAATTCAATGAATTATGACTGGAATTTATAATTGGATGGTAATCGTCTATTTTAATTTGACCACATTAGATTATTATCATCAATTATAAATAGAAATGTATTTTTAAAAAAACTTTTTGTAATCTAACAAATTATGATTTTGCGTTTTAGATAGTAAACTAACACAAATACAATTTTAAAAAGACAAATACATTTACTGCAGAGTTTATAATTGACCAATCAGAAGTTTGAAATTTTAATTCAATCTGCCATTAGTCTGTATTTTGGAAGGCGAGACATCACAGATTTATATGTGAATTAGTATAAACACATGTGTAATATTTTAGATCAAATTATAATTTAAACACTGTAATGATGTATTCAAGCAACATGAAAATTATTGGATAAAAATAGAATATTTCAAGAGAACTTGGAAGAGGAATATTTTGTTGTGTTAAATGACAAAAGTTCAGCAACGTGTTTGATTTGTTGATAAATTGTCACATTAAAAAAATATAACATTGATTGTCATTATACTATGAAACATAAATTGTTTAATGACATTTTACTCATGGGTCTTTAAAAAGAAGTGAAAATTAGCTTTCTTTAAGAAATCATTGCCACAGCAACAAAATGTTATGTCAGTGGCAATCTCACAAGAAGCAGTGGTAACACAAGCATCATACGAAATTTGTTATATAATTGGCAAAAATATGAAGCCATTTACAGATGCTGATGTTGTGAAAGAATATTTTATAAATGCTTTGAATATATTATTTGATAAATTTAATAATAAAAGTCAAATATTATTACAAATTAAATTACAACTGTCAGATTCTACCTGCATTAGACGTATTGAAGATATTGCAACACATATTTTTGATATTATAATAGAAGATTTAAAAAACTGCAAATATTTTAGTTTGGCTGTTGATTATAGCACTGGCATTTCAGCAACATCATAATGTGCCATTTTCGTCAGATACTGTACAGAACAGAATTTAATTTATGAAGATTTTTTGAAATTTCTTCCTATGAAGGATCAAACTAAAGGTAATGATCTTCTCAATAGTATTTGTAATTTTCTGGAGAATAATACTATTGAAATAAAAAAATTGGTTTCCATGTGCACTGATGGATGTCCTTCAATGATTGGACCCCAAAAGGGATTTGTTTTCCTATTAAAAAGAAATACAATCTAACAAATCTTTTATCATTTCATTGTTTAACTCACCAAGAAAACTTGGGGCACATATATCCATTAAAGAAGTAGATGCTGTGATGAAAACTATCATAAACATTGGGAATTATATTCGAATGTGAGAAGTGAACCACAGAAAATTTAAAAATCTTTTGGATGAAATAAATAGTAATTATTATGATGTACTTTTGTTTACTTCAGTGCAATGGCTAAACAGTTTTGAATCGTTTTTATTTCATTCTTACAAGGAATCAATAAAGTATATAATGAGCTCAAATTGATAGTGATGGATGGTGGTGTCTTTTACCTTTTTTATGTGACATCACAGAAAAATTTTGTGATCTTAATATTAGTTTTCTAGGCAAAAATAAACTTATTTCACAAATGGCAAATAAAGTATTTTCACTTGAAAAAAAACTAAATATTTACTACCAAGAAATACAAAATCAAATACTATATCATTTTCCAACATTGACAAATGCTAAGCAAGATGATATGACATTTCTTCAGAAACCTATGTAATTATTTCAAATTATTTAGCTACTTTATTGAAAAAAATTATAGATTTCTCTCTTACTTATAGAAAATACCTGCACTTAGAAATAACAACTATTAAATAGTTAGTTGCATTTGGACATGATTATGTTAAGTTATTTGATGAATTTGTTAAATTTAAAAATGACACAAATTTGGAAGCCATTTTTAATGAAAAAAAGGAGGGAAAGGAGTATATGGAATTTTGGAAATTAGTGCCTGAAAAATATAAAATTGTTAAAAAGTGTGCACAAATGTTGCTCACATTGTTTGCATCAATATATCTTTGTGAATCATCTTATTTGAAAATGAAATATGTGAAGAATGTATATAGAAACAGACTTACTGATTCACATCTTGATGATATATTAAGAGTAGCATGTATCACTTATAAACAGATTTATCTAAAATTATTTAAAGTTTATCTCAATATAAAAAATCACATTCATATTTAAATAAATGTTTATATCAAATAAAAGTGTTTATGTTTTATTAATATATTAATTCTAAGATATAATAAAGTGATCCACAACCTGTGGCATGCATGAATTGAGAAGTCAGACATTTTTTCATGTGACACCAATTGGTTACTTATTGCTGATATAACATGTTGTGGCCTGTTTGCTATAGCAAACAAATATATGTGGCCCAGGAAAAAAATATTGAGTATGGTTGATTAAAAAGCTTAATATTTAAAAAGATTCCTCCCATAATTATTTCATGGTATATATCTAATTGGTCTGATGTTTGGCATATAAAAGGAAATGCTATTGTATATAAAATGACACTTGATAGCTTTGCAGACAGCTAAAAAGATGCTTTTGGAAGGCTTAAAACAATTATCATAGAGAAGTAGACTGCTGATAATTTTAAAATGATGTTACAGTAGATATATATTATATGAAAATAAATTGACTAAATGTTCACATCAGTTTGTCAATTATAGCATACGTATTTCTAAGCCAGCTATAAATATCATTTTTGAAACATCCTTTAATTAAATAATATAGAATCTGAGAAGAAAGTTAAATCTTTCAGCTATTCATTTATACCCCCAAAACACTTAACTATTTAAAAGTTTTACACTTTTGTTGTAAAGTATATTGTATTTATATTATTTATATTTTTAAACAATAGGAATTCAATATTTAAGACAATCTGTTTAAACATTTAAAGATATGTTGATATCCAATGAGATAAGTTTTCAAAAGTTAAATTTACTTTTTTCTAAGGCAATTTATTTGAAAAAATTATTTTCTTCAAATTATCAAATCTGAAATCTTAAGATATTGACAAGATTGTCATGGTTGTATATATTTATACACATAATAAATGGATTAATGCGTCTAAGAAATAATTGTAAATGATCAAATCATATTTACTGTATTTTCTAGTTTGTAAGGTTAGACTGAAAATTTTTACACTGGATGATAACTCACAACATGATTATCAGCTAGTGAGAAATAAGCTATAAATATATAAAAACAGTTGTCTGAGTTTAAATTTTATTTCAACTTGGGTTAAAAGTAAAATTGGAACTCTTCTAATTAAACTCAAAACAAAAAATGCTATTATAGTATACTAGAAAAAACTTTAGCCTTACGACTGGCAATTAATAATTGATAATTTTCTAACATCATCAAAAATCAAGATATCTCTAGTGAATTTATTTATGGAAATAATTTACACTTTACTTTATTTGCATTATAAAAAAATCTATGAAAATATTAAATTTAACACACACATTAAAGCTATATATCATCATCATCATCATCAACCATTATCAATCCACTACAGTATGAAGGTCTTTCCAATTTCAATCCATCTCCTATCTTTAGCTTCTCTTCTCCACATCACCCCTGCACACTTTCTTATTTCATCTATCCATTTCATGTGGTCTCTTTCTGAATCTTTTACAATCTCTTGGAATCCAGTTTAAGATTTCAATTGTTTATCTATTACCATCTCTTCTAGCAATATGTTCATTTGACTACACTTTAATCTTTTAATTTTTTTCAATGAGGTCAGTAGCACCTGTTTGTTCTCTTACCCATATATTGCATTTTCGATTTCTTCTTGTTACTCATAACATGCATTTCTTCATACTTCTTTGAGTGGTCTGAAGTGCTCTTCTCTTAAGTGTTCAAGTCTCAGATCCAAAAGTAAGAACTAGTAAAACACATTTATTAAAAACTTTCCTTTTCAAACACATAGGCAATTGTCTTTTAGTATCAAGTTATTTCTATCAAAAGCATTCCAACCAAGTTTAATTCTATGATTAATTTCATCCATTATGTTTCCATCTGTATTAATAAACTGACCAAGGTATTTGTAGCTGTTAACTTCTTCTAACTCGTCATAATCAATCTTTATTTTCATATTTTGAGAAAATCCATTGAACATTACTTTAGTCTTTTTAATATTTATCTTTAGTTCTACTTTCATCTGATAACTCCCACAACATTTCCTGCAGCTCTACTGCATTATTTGCAAAAACAATTACATCATCTGCAAAATCTAAATGACTTAAATAATTGCCATTTACTTTCACTCCTTTAGCTTCCCATTTTAATTCACAAAATACTTCTTGCAGCACTGCTGTAAAAAGTTTTGGAGATATGAAGTCATCCTGTCTTATACTCTTCTCAATGTTGACTTTTCTAGTATCATTATGTAATCTAATTGTTGCTGTTGTATTTTTATAAATATTTTTCAAAATATGATATCCTGGATCTATATCTTGATGATCCAATGCTTTAATCACTGAAGAAATGTTTATAGAATCAAATGCCTTTTCATAATCTACAAATCCAAAGCATAATGGCAACTCATATTCATTTGTCCTTTCTATAACTTCTCTCAATATATGAATATGATCTATTGTACTAAAACCACTTTTAAATCCAGCTTGTTCTCTTAGTTGGTAGAAATCCAATGTTCTCTGTATAAGAGTTGTAATTATCTTGGTAATTTTTTTTGTATAAAACTGATAAAAGGCTGATAGGTCTGTAATTTCTAATATCTTCTTTATCACCTTTTTAAAATATTAATATTAACACCGCATTCTTCTAATCATTTGGTACATCTTTATCATTTAGACATTTGGTATATAACTTTGTTAAAAAAAATTTCTATTTCTTCAACTGCTTCTTTTAATATATCAAGTATATGCTTTATGCATATAAATATTTTAAAACTCTGTATAGGAAATTTAAAATATTTCATTTTTAAAAATTTATAAAGAATAAAATTATATAAAGTCACGTGTAGGTGTGTGTAAAAAGATTAGATAAATAGCTAAACTTCTAGAAAATTCTGATTAAAAAACAGGTAATTTAAATTCAGCTAATTAAAATTATTGAACGTTTTTATTTTTATAAAATTTATAAAGGCAGATTAATTATAAGGGTACAGGATTGAAATAAGAAAAGAGACCCAAAAGACCCAGGAAAAATATGAGAAATTGGCAAAGAAGAGGAGTGTCCGAAATATGACACTAGAGAAATAAAAATACAAGAAATCAAAACAGAAACATTCTTAGAAACAGACATTATTGCTACAGAACACCAAGAACAAGATAGTACATATCTGGTATCAGATGATTGTCACAAATATGATTTTACAGGAATAAAAGATGGCACTTGATAAAAAAGATAAAAGATGATACTCAGTGAGAAGTCATCAAGATAGGTGTTCAAGAAAAAATAGAACAGAATGTCGAACACTCATTTAGAGATGCCAACTCTGGTCATGCACATTATCATAAGGTTTATGCTCATTTAAAAAAGGAATTCATTTTATGCCATAACCAGGTTGACAGCGTCATCATTAGTTTTATGATGATATTGATAACACAACAAAAGGTATCAAAGTAAGTAAAATCTTCCAGATTTCACTAAAACCAAGGGTTACCATATAAGCTTCTTTTACATTATTAAAAAGATCAGGGAATAAATATGTGGAATAGTCACCCCATATTCTCATTAAACACTGCTATGAATGCAAAATTTCCAGCAACTGCTTGGTCCATTGATATGGAATTATCCTGGGATCAAATTTATGCTGAGGAGATTATAATTTATGAATCTAATACACCACAGCCAATTGGGAAATATTAAAATATATTCATTTACAAGACATTTTACTTTGACTCCATGAAGCCTATAAGAAAGGAAATTTTAAAGAAAGAACAAGATGTTAAGATACCCATCAACCAAAGAAACTACCAGATCAAGAGAAAATGGACTCACTAAGATCTGACACCAGCATTGGCTTTGGTGATTCTGTTAAGAAAACCACCTGATAAAATTGTCTAAGCTACACACAGCAGCCCACCAGAGTGTATATATTCTAATCTGGAATTGGGCCAAAATACAAGAAAAACCACCAGGCAGCCTTCCAGATTTAAGGGCTAATAGAACCCTCAAATAATGTTTATAAGTTTTTTATTTTTAATTTACTAATATACTTCTTTGTATATTAATGTTAATTTAACCTGAGTTAGGCTGGTTTACTACTCGAATAAGCAGAGCATTTTTTTCATTTTTTGTCCTCTGGTTAGATATGAAGCTTCATGTTAAGTTATACATATAAATATTTTTAAACTCCGTATAGGAAATTTTTATTTTTAAAAATTTATAAAGAATAAAATTTTATAAAGGCATATGTATGTGTGCGTAGAAAGATTAGTTAAATAGTTAGCTAAAATTCTAAAAAATTTTGATAAAAAAACAGGTAATATAAATTCAGCTAATTAAAATTCCTGAACATTTTTATTTTTATAAAATGTATAAAGGCAGATTAATTATAGGGTATAGATACATTTATATTTGTTAGTGAAATCTTATCTAATTAATGAAAAATAAGGTAATCACTTTGTATGTACAAGAATGTTTTCCCTTTTTAATATTTGGCTGGTGAAAAAAAGGCATTTAATTACTTCCAGGAATGAATTATACAAAAGGTATTTGGAATTTGGAAAATTTTCCTAATTAATAAACAAGTACAGGATTAATTTTAATTAAGGTGATCAAAATTGTTAGCAGCATATATATATTTAATTAAAATTAATCTGGATGTGTAAGTTTTAAATTGCACTTTATGCAAAAAAGTGAAGCTTAGTATTATTCGAAAAGGGTAGTGTTCGATAATGTGTACTGTGGCCACCAGGTGACACTGCAGAACCACCAAGAAGCCTGTAAGTGATAAATTTCTAAGCAAAAAAGGCTGAATTCATCGATGGACAAAAAAAACAAAAGAAAAAAGGCTGAAATCATCAATTGACTTAAGTTTTCTGTAAGCGCTCAACCATATAATTCTTTTCTAATAATACTAAGTTTCATTTTTTTGCGTAAAGCGCAATTAAAAAAAAAAAAATCAGTTGAATAAACTTAAAAAAACAATGTTAAAAATAATATTAAATTTAAATTCTTTTTTGCATTTTTTTTGAAAGGACAAATATATGTTAGTTATTTTAATATGATAGTCTCACAAATGTTTCTTTATAATGATATATATCAATCACAAACCTTGAGCTAATGGATTTCTCAATATATATGTGTCAGTCTCTAGGTTAGGCCTTCAATTAAGCAGGGATTATTAATCTTTATTGTTATTTTTAAGTATTTATATATGATAAACTGGTAGACCTTAATTTAGCTAAGTAAAGTAATTTATGGCTGCATATTTAAACTTGCAATGTGACTACTTATGCTTGTTTCTGTGTAATAACCATAGTAATTTCTAGTCTTTCATAATGAATAATTATTTATGCTTGTCCCCTTATTTAAATTGCATTGCTGGGTTATTTACATATTTCTTTATTCATATATTTGTTCTGGAAACAGATGTTCATTCCTGCTTCATGGAAATGATTTTCTGGGTATTTTTTTGATATGATCATTCTAGGGCAGATAAATCTCTCTTACTTTCAGACTCAGAGAATCTTCATGGTTGATATGATCAATTTCCTGCTTTATAGTAATAATTTTGTTACTGGTTGCAAAAGCAGACATTCATCCCTGTTTCTTATGACTCTGATCTGATGAATTCCTGAGTAGTCTCACCAAAGTGAGCATACCCCATCTCTGTTTCATGATCACATGTACTCTTCTGTTTTCATAACCTAACACCACACTCCATATCTCTTAATATATTTTAAAGGCTGATCTTGTGTGTAGCCAGTCATAATTCTAAATCCATGTTATCATGTATTAATGATAATGATTTTAATATAGTTAAGTAAATACTTACATCTTAACCTTGTTTGATTGTTCATTAATTGAAAAGTTAAACCATCATAGAATGTCCACCCTGGAGATTATTAAGACATATAACCTATAGTCTCTCCATTTGATATAATTAGTGATAATTAAGTGGATTAGACACCAATTAAGTTTTTTAAACTTACAACAAACTTAATATAATCTGTAAATCTAGCCATATAAACTTTTAATTCATTTTGTTTCTATTTTGTTTATTGTTAACAATAAATTTATTTATGTGTACATATTACCTCTTGCATTTATATCTTTTTTATGACAATTGGTTGATTTTTGTATAATTTTAAGAGTCTCATGTATCTTTTTGACCTCAATGGGATATAAGAAAAAGAGCATACATGGTAATATTAGATGTGTTGGTTACATGAAAATGGTACTGGGGGTAAAGGTAATGAAGTTTGACTTTGTGATGTTTGTTGCAATGTTTATATTGATGTTACACGCAGACATGCAAGTTAGTAATCATTGTTTGGTTTTTGCGATTAGTTTTGCTAACTACACAAATCTGATCATTACAATATATCATAACAGGATTTAAAACTTTCTTTATGATTTATTCTAAGTCTATTTACTTATTATTTATTATTTTACTTTATTATATCATACTAATCTTTAATATCTTATTTCTAGACCCTGTTATTCAAGCAGAGGAGTAAAATATGATCAATACTTACATATTAATCATATCCTGGTCAGACTGAGATTTAATAAAAATATTAAAACAACTTTTTATTAAAACAATGGTCACTTTATCGAGGTACTCATCCCTACTGCAAGAAGCATTGACACATCTCATGAGGATATTTATAATGGGTTTAAACCCTACAGGTGCCATTCAGCCATTAAAATTAATAAATATAAATGATATTTCAATAGTTCTAGCTAGAAATAAATTTTAAAAGTTCATTCTTGAAATAAAATTTAAAAGTTTATCAAAACATCTAAATATATTTACCTAGGATTTTTAAATAGTATCTGGATGATCATCCCTGCCTTCTGATCCTGTCAGATTCAGAACTGGGCTTCTCTTAGTAGTTGGATGCTACTTCCTGGTTTAGTGTACTATAGATTCAGTTCATGGTGGATATAAAGATTGGAAAAAGGCAAGTCGGAGGTATATATCACTGCATCTGGCTAATGATGTTCAGAAGATAGGCTGTGAAAAAGAACTAACACTCAGCTAATAAATATTGTTTCACTCTGCTGGTTTCAGTCATTTTAGATGGCTTATAGACTCCTTGGTCAACCAACAAACTTTCTTCTTTTCCTTCTTTGCTTTCTGCATTTTCTGCTGCTGCTGTTCTTTCTTTTTTCTTTTCTGACGCTTTTCTATATGTCTATATATTAACCTTGAACAATAAGCAATTTCAATATATATACCCTCCGACTCTGCCCACTGCTAGATTTGTTACTCATGTCATCAATTCATTTGGTCTTTATTTTTTTATCTTTAATTAGTTACACTTTTTTATTACATTATTTTTTAATTACATAAAAAATTTAGTGAATATTGTTTCTTCAATCAGTCTGGACTCTTATCTTCAGTACTGATTACGTTTGTTTCCAATTAATTATAAACTTTTAATTAAAAGTGCTTCCAATTAAAAGTACTGTTGAAGGATTTTATTAAAAACAGAAAATAAAAGAAAGATAAGTTATAATTAATATTTTAACCTATTTTCCAAAATTTGTACTTTTTCTTTTAACTTTTTTGTTCTTCAAACTATTAAGTATTGAAATACAATTTTATTTTCCTATTTTATTAAAAAAAATCATGTAACTCGTATATATATACACACACTAATGCAATATGTATATATATATACATTATTACGATATATATATATCTTGCTCAAATTATTACTGTGTTTGAAAAAGGTTTTTAATAAATGTGTTTTACCAGTTCTTACTTATGGATCTGAGACTTGGACACTTAACAGAAGAGCAATACAGAGACTTCAGACCACTCCCAGCAATAATCTCATTACCCCCCCCCCACTCAAATATCAATTTTTGATACTAATCAATTGTGTAAGAATGTGAAAAAATCTAGAAAATGCTTGATCTAAATGAATAGGCCATAGGATTTCAATATTTCTCTAAGATTTTTTTTTTTTTTAATTACTCATTTTGTATTTTCTTTTTGTTTTTTATTTGTTTACTTAATTTATACAATTAAATTCATTTACTTTTCTTTTTGTTTCTTTCTAACATTTATTTATTTTTAAAAAAATTTATACAAGTAAATTTGTATTTTTGTTCTTGTTTATTTAATTAATTAAATTTCTAAATTTTTCAACCATCTGTCAATTGTAATATCATTTCTAAAAAAAGTACACATATTTATATTTAATTCTGTTTACATAACACATATTACTTTTTCTTATTTTTATTTGTAAACTCTGACTACTTGTTCTATTTATCATTTGGTACTTACTATAGTAGTTTGATAGTTTCCTCTCCCAAGTTTTAATAACTGTCCCTAAACTGATTACAAAATAATATATAAATATTTTACAATAAATACTTTATTTACAGTAAACTAAAAAATCAAAAATAATTGTTTTCTTCCAACCACAATTGAGATTTTTATATTTATCTTGAAATAAAAGCACAGGGTGTCCAAAAATTAATTAATTTAGTCACTAGTTGTAAAGAAATGGTGATTGAATTAATTTCTGGGAACCCCACATTTTTATTTTAAATTAAATATAAAAATCCCAATTGTGGTTGAAAAAACAGTTATTTTTGGCTTTTTAATGCACAGTAAATAAAACAATTTATTACAAAATATTATTTAATCATCTTTTTTTAAATCCTGTCAAACTTATCTGTATCATAGCTTTTTTATAAAAATTCTCTTAGAGAGATATTTTTATGTTTCAAAGCATACTTTATTGATTAAAAAACAATGATTACATTGGTAAGATTGGGCTTACACTATAAGCATAAGTCTGTTCCTGTGTCTAAACAATTCTGCTGGGCATAAGATTATTCAGATATATAGGAGAGAAAAAGCTTTCTCTTGAGTTCTTTATGTTGTGTTTTTGCTACTCTTAAAGCATTAAAAGTTTCCTGAATTCAGCTTGTCTAATTTTTTTTATATATACATTATGTTGATGGACCCCATCATATGTGTCCTGCCGGTTTTGGTGTATTGTGTTTTTTTTTTTTTAGCTGTGTTATTCTGTATCTCTTTTCCTGTTTTTCAACTATAGTGCTGATTTTAATTTAAATAGTGACCAAGTTGCAGCAAAAATATCTGGTGATGCTAGCATGTTATCCCTTTCTTTTATTTTTTCTAGCTTGTGATGGAATGTGTTGAGGTTTTGTTTTGCATTGCAGTCAAAATTGAATTTACATCTGGTGTACCAATATGCATACAAGCTAAATGTCACTGCTCTTATTGTTGGGAATGCATTTTGTTTGTATACCTGGAGAATTTTTGCCATTGTTGTGTCTTTCTACTGGTAGTTATTTATCATTGTTTGTCTTACCTTTTCCAATCCCAGACAATCATTTAGAAAATGATGTGTTTCTTCTTCTCTTTGGCACAATTTGCACAGTGGGTCTATTTTCATAAAGAACCTTTTAAAATGGATGACATGTGATATAGGCAAGGCATTCAGATTTACTTTGACTATGAAGTCAAAGAATTTAGGCTCCAGGTACCAATTTTTATATTTTTTTAGGAGCTGTGCAGTTTATTTCAAGGACCATTTTGTTGTTGATATCTTGTTGTGTCTGCTCTATTAGGCTATGTATGTGCTAGTATGTGTATTTAATTGGATTAGACAGGGTTGTTGATTTCTTATGCTGTCTAAAAGTGTGGTTATATAGTTGTCCCAATAATTAGAGAGATATTTTTATTCTTCTTTTATATTTATTTTATTTATGTTTCAAAAATACGTGATGAAATGCAAATAAAGTATATTAAAAATTATTATTACACATGAAAAAAAAAAAAAAGAATTGTAATTGTATTTTATATGCTTATGTTTAATTGGATTTAATGTTTATATCTGGACTAGGAATGATATAATAATCTCTAGTCTAATAATTGATTTGTAATAATATATTTATCTGAGATGGATATTATTGAAGTTGTAAGTATAAAAAGTGTGTCATTTCTAAAGCAAAGGGGGAGGAAGGTCTTTTGATTTCAATATATATATATATTTAATTCATTAACGATCCACTTCTTTTAAAATTTAACTTTTATTTTATCATTATTAATTTGTAATTCCAAACTTTTAAATATTTGTATATGCGCGCGTGTTTGTATATTTAGTTAGATTATTTTCAGCATATTTAATTATTCTTACCTTTGCATATGTTACAAATTGATTTAAAAATTAAATATTCCTTATATATTCAGTAATAAACTATATGTACCTTTAAAACGAAGGGTTTACCTAACATAAATTAACAATCGATGAAAACGTAAATATATTTTCACCTGCCCGTACTTATTTATAAATACAAATGATACGCAAGCATTTAAAAGTTATTTTAATAAAAAAAATTTTTTTTTTAATTTTAAACTGTTTTTGTAATTTTTAATTTTGTTTTGTTTACCCAGGTAATTTCCATCACACCTGGGCCACGAAACCTATCTGTGGATAAGGTGGTTCACGTATTGTTTGCCTATGCTGCCGTTAAAGAATATTTCAGAAGAATAACTCCGCCTATTCTATTATTATGGTAATACCGTTAAGATGATTTTAACTAGTGTTATTTAAACAACTTTTACTCCATAAAAACTGTAATTTTTTATCGTCGAGAGCGAAATGTCCACGTTAGGTAGCTGCAAAGTAAAAGAACTTTAACTTAACCAATAGTGCCCCGAGGCTAAGCGAGAAGTAAGTTGTCGATTAATGAGATTATTAGTTCTCTGAGTTTGTACTACGCCTACTTTTTTCACCTGAAACTTCAAAATGGCTTCCGATAACGATACGGATAGACAGGGTAAAAGCAGTAATCGGAAAATGAAGCGACGTAAAAGGTCGCTGACCGGAGTCAGTCGTCAAAGGCGAGCAGCTAACGCTAGGGAACGGCGAAGAATTGAAGGTGTAAATCACGCTTTTACTGAATTAAAAAATATCTTACCTGGAGTGAAAAGTGAAATCACTAGAGTAGACATTCTTCGCGTTGCTGCTAAGTGGATAGCACACCTTACTAATTTATTGATCATTGACGAAGAAGAAAAATCCACTTCGTCCAAGTCCGGATTTGTAGCTTCCTTACGCCTTTCTAGCTGGAATATTGAAAACCGCATCCTGAGCCCTGAAATGGTAAAGCAGTAAACAAAAAGGTAATTTTTTTAAATAGTGGTAATTATTAAAATAATTATATTTCTGATTATTTAATTAGTCTATCAGACGATATTTCCATCATCAGACGATATTTCCATCGTCTGATCGTCGCGCATTTTAATTTTCCCGCCTTTAAATTTAAAAAAAGATACTAAAACTGGTTGCTTCATTTTAAAACATTGACTTTATTGAATTAGAAATCAACAGTGAATAGCAGCCGGAGAACTTTACTATTGTAGTTGGCTTAGGAAGGCTGTTTTTAACAAGTAAAAAATTAAACCTTTTTTTAAAAAAAACTTATTTACTGAAATTTCAGCCAGCCGTTTTTAATTCTGTGTGTGTGTGTATTCGTGCGTACTATGCGTGCTCCATAAGCAAATATATTTGTAATGCAATATAAAAAAGAAAAAAAGATATCATATTCAAATATCTGGAATTAGTAACCCCCCTCTCCCACTGCATTCTTTAACATTGTTTAGCATTTCAACGGACTTTAGTCTCCATTTCATTCTAGTTAAGATCTATACCGTACACTTTAATGATCTTTTATAAAGATACATCAAGCAATATTATATATATTGATTTATAGTTGGTGCCTGATTTTTTGCGCTGATGAGGGCTTGCGATATGATGGAATTGAGATGTGAAATGAATGGTAAACAAACAATTTGACTACACACATATATATACACAGACCTCAGCATAATTTACTCTAGTATTTTTTATTAAGAATAATTGCAATCTATAGTGCTTGATTTGAAGCTGAGAATGTAAAGATTTATACACATACATTAAAAACTGTTCTGCCTTTGTTATGCATTTATATCATGATTAACTTATGAACCACCTCCTAAGCATGTTGAATCTAAAAAAAAAATCCAATTTTTCCCTGGTGTGGTTGTGTATTCAATGTTATGAGCATTATATACTGACTGCCCTGAGAAGGTCATCTACTTTTTTTACATATGCTTTTACATATATATAGTTAAATATAATACAGTAATGTATTACAGTTCAATGTAATACAGTATTTCTGATGCCTGTGTCATTTGATGCAGTGATTGAGTGGCATGAATGGAATCACATTCCCTGATTCTTGAATTCCTGAGTCAGCCTTTCTACTACCACACTAAACTGCAGCAATGTAGAAGCTACTACATACTGCATTAAGATGGGCAAAGCACTGAAAGTGTAAATGCCACTTTTGTAGAATTTTGAAAGTGGATATTAACAAGATCTTATCCATGTCACATTATGCACAACTTTGGAAATGATCACATTATAAAATTAATGAGAAAATAAAAGCTAATAACAAATTTAACCTACAAACATTTGCAACAGCACAATTATGTAGTAATGAGTGTCAATATGGTTCCAAATTAAACAATTTTAGTTACGATTAAATGCAACTAATTGCCAATCATGTAAATTAGATATATTGATGTCTAAAGATTTAGCATAAGTTCCAGAGCAGAATTAACTTGTAAATATGGAAAATCTTTATTTGTAATTTACATATCAATAAAAAAAAAAATCAGACTTTTAAGCTTCTAAATATTAACGTTTGTTGGGTATTTTTCGTTTGTTTGTTTTAATTATCATAGTAGTATTGAAAGCTGATGTTCTGAAAAATATTGTAATTGTTCTTTTGCATTTTTTATCAATAATACCTTAAGTGAGAATGAAGAGCCAAAAGTTCTCAGAACAAAGCTCAAACAATCACCTCTGACATTTAGACATAACTTGATAAAAAATGGAGGGGGAAGAGGACAAAGAGAGAAAGTGGGAAAGTCTATATGAAAGACTGCAAGACAGTGTAAGAGAAAAAGATAGAGTGATGGGTAGGCATGTCATTTGATTTACTTTTTCTTATGCCATTTTTTGTATATGTGCATAATGTCCTTTTACAAGTCTTAAGTGATAAGTGCCAAAACATTACAAATACCTGATATATTGCTTCTTTCTTTGAATAAACATCTTCAAAGAGAAATAGAATGTTTGAAAGTGCTACAGTGAGATAAAAGTAGTTAAGGTCAACATCCAAAATTTGTTGACACTTGTGATTGGTTGCATAAAAATATATTACATTTACATACTTTGTTTAGATGTATAATTCAAGCAGGTGAATTGATCTATTCAATTAAAAGGTTATTTCAAAATTGAAAGCAAAACAATGTAAATAGGCAAAATGTTCACATTCAATCAAATTCAAGTTGAAATTAAATTGGAAGGCTGCAAACTTATCTGACAGCCAATCAGATGTTATCATGGCTGTCTGAATAATGATCAAAGCGTAAACACAAGACAGAGAATTTTACAAGAAAAGGGTGGTCCACCATCTTTTTTACTTGTCTTTCTATATATCTAAGCCAGTCTAAAGCATTTAGGTTTGAAAGTGTGAAGCTTTAAATATTTTTAAATTTAACTCACTGAGTCTAAATTACAAACATACAGCACAAAATCCTACGATTTACTACATAGTAGTTTTTAGATGTTATAAATTGCAGTAACGTATGTAAATAATATTTATTTTATAAAGTGCAGACTGCTAGTTGAAATTAAATTGAAAGGCTGCAAACTCCTCATGCTTATTATAATACTTATCTGACAGCCAATCAGATGTTATGGTGACTGTCTGAATAACGATCAAACCATAAACACATGACAGAATTTTACAAGAAAAGGGCGGTCCACCTTCTTCTTTACTTGACTTTCTATATATCTAAGCCAGTCTAAAACATTTAGGTTTGAAAGCGTGTAGCTTTAAATATCGTCACATTTAACTCGTTGAGTCTAAATTACAAACATATAGTGCGAAATCCTACGATTTACTATGCAGTAGTTTTTAGATGTTAGAAATTGCAGTAACATATGTAAATAATATCTATTTTATAAAGTGTAGACAGTTAGGATTTTAAGCTATATGTTTGTAATTTAGACTCGGTGAATTAAATATGAATATATTTAAAGCTTCACGCTTTCAAACCTAAATGCTTTAGACTGGCTTAGATATATAGAAAGACAAGTAAAGAAGAGGGTGGGCCACCATTTTCTTGTAAAATTCTCTGTCTTGTGTTTACAGTTTGATCATTATTCAGACAGCCACCATAACATCTGATTGGCTTTCAGATAAGTATTATAATAAGCATGAGGGGTTTGCAGCCTTTCAATTTAATTTCAACTAACTGTCTGCACTTTATAAAATAAATATTATCAAATTCAAATTCTGAAATGACTATAAGAATAGTTTTTAAGAATCAATCAGGAGAGACAACATTTACTTGTTTGGCTGTATTTTTGTTCTACAATATTTTTGTGAGCTTTCAAGTAAACCAAGATGGCAGTCTACAGTTTTGTGGGCCTCAAAAAAATGTTTACAAAAAAATGCCTGCTAGGAAGTACCATATTTGATATTTACATTTTATTTTTTATTTTTGTTATTTTTTTTTAAAAAAAATCATTTTTTGTATTAACTTATTAACAGAAAAGTGGGAAAAAAGTATATAAATTCAATATTTATATTTGATTTATGTTGGTGGCATCCAATCATATTGTGATCATTAATGCATACTTTTCAGTAGAGCAGGATCCCATACCTTTGGAACTAGTCCATTGCATCACATTCTGTTACAGGAAAGTTCCAAATTTTTACCATTATAACAATATACCAAAAAAACCCCAAAAAAACTGCTGACAGAAAAAAAAAAAAAAAAGCTAAATTGAACCAAAATACAACAATGTTGAAAGCATCTCATCACTTCCCATATTAACAGGCAAAACTCACTATACGTATTGCCACACACAGCAAGCTAGAGTAATCAATGGATGCCAGAAGGCTTGTGCATAAAATCCCCATCTAGTGCCCACTCATGCAATATCTCCAGACTAGTTTCTGGCTTGTGGCCTTTATCAGTGAGGAGCCTTGGATCTAAAAGCACTGCACCTAGATCTTAGGATCTAATTCAACTCTCCAGCAACCACCTTTTATCTCCATTTAACTACACAAACTATGAGTCTTAAACTGAAAACACCTTAATGTTTTCAATCCAAGCCCATTAGCTTATATAGTCATATGGGTCTGAACCCAGTTCAGTACCCATACATTTTGGTGTCTTTGGTTCTTAATAACCATAGTCACCAATTAGGCAGGATTGGTTTTAAGCCAATAAACATCACATGACCATCACTTCTTATGCTTGTGTATACACAAGCATAAGAAGTGGTGGTCATGTGATGTTTATTGGCACTCCCCATATTATAAGTAAAAAAAAAAACCTAGGATAAAGCTTCTTAATGAATTTTATCAGAATTTATTCCTTTTTTTAAATTTAATGATCGAATTTATTAATTTTGTTTTAATTTAACAAACACATCTTCAGTAGGTTGTAGGCCATTGAAACTGTATATTTATCAAAAATATGGGCTGCCATCTTGGTTTACAGGAAAACTCACAAGTACTTAATTGTGTTTACCTGGAATGATGGTCTGCAAAAAATATTTTCAAACTTTTATATCTAGCAGAAAGACTTGTCAAACATCATTATATATAAAAAATGTTGCATATTATTAGATGAAAGTAAGACTAAAGATAAATGTTAAAAGACAAAAGTAGTGTCATGGATTTTTACAGAAGAAGAAAATAAATTTATAATAATGAATACAAGATAACAAATAAAATACTTTAGTTAGATTAAATTTTTTGATTAATTTCATTGGGTGGAATGCTTTTGGTAAAAGTAACTTAATATTAAAAGAAAGAAGGTTTTGACCAGATGTGTTCCATCAGTACTTATTTACAAAGCTGAGATGTGGATACTTAACAGAAGAGCAGCTTACTCAGTGAAGCATGGAAAGATGTATGAAGGAAATCTTAGATAGAAAGTGAAATACTTCAGTGAGAGTGCAAACATATATCAGTGACACCATTGAAGTAATAAGAGACTAAAATGAAAATGGATTAGTTGATATTGGAAGAGATGATAATAGATGGACAGTTGTAGTTTACACCAGATTCCAAGAGATTATAAAAGACAGAAAAAGATCACATGTGGAATGGAGGGATGAAATAAGAAAATTCCATTTGCATAATGTGAAGAAGAAATGTTATGGATTGGAGAAATTGAATTAAACTCCATCTCTATCATGCAGTGGATTAATAACAATTGAAAGTGATGATGATTGATGGGAAAAAATGGCTTCTTGATTAAGAGAAAAGACAGAAAAAAAATGGAATAAAAATAATATTGATTAAAAAAATTTTCAAAGAGAAGCAGATAATTTGTGAATCACTAAAATTAGAATTAAGGTAGAATTTTGTTGTAATGTATAGATTTGTATGATGGGTAAAATTTGATGACTAAAAGAAAAGGAACTTGTGGACTAATGGTGATACATCCATATATTATGTTTATATTCTGTGTTTGAATACATGCTGAGTAATTTTTCAAAAAGTGAGATTTTTTTTAGATAGTTAGCCCTTAACCGACCAGCTAAATACCCACTTGCCAAACTGTATTAGAGAGTTATATGTTTGGTGAAGTGTTGATTGTAAAAATAAATCATGTCTTTTAAAAAATTATTCCACATGTATTCAAAATCCTTAAATTCTTTCCACCCATAATTGACAAGCTTGAAAATTCTGCTTTTTCTTTACAGTTCCTTTATAAAGGGATTCTGCCATAATGAAAGAGCTCTAACACATAAAAAGGCTTTTTAATTAATTCAAATAGCAGTAGGAAGTCATGATTGTGACACATTGCATTGAAAATGCATTAAACATGCAATGGCATAATAAAAAAAATAAGAAAACTTCTTTTAAGGTTCATTAAAACTCATGCATAATCTGTTATGCATAAAAAAAATTAATTATCTATAGAGTTCAGTTGGCAACACAATGTTGCCAAAATATTCTCAAAGTTATTAGAATCCAGGATTAGTATCCAATGCTTGAAAAAATGTCTAAAGTTGTGTGCTCTCGAGCCACTGGAAATTTAAAGAAAATGCTTTCTTTATTAAGATGACATAACTTATTATGCTACCTCTCAGTTAATGATAGATATAATATTTTAAGAGTAATATTTTATATAATATATTTTTAAAAAAAATATAGATTATATATAACCTCTTAAAATTCGTTTAAACAATTACTGACTTAATTTAGGTAAAGATCTGAAATTGAAAATCATAATTGTAGACATTAGAAAAATCCATGATAAATTTTGTAATAATGTTGTGGATATGGCTCTCCAGATTCTTAAGTGGACTGTTGGCAGTGAATTTTGAACTTAGATGGTCACATTATTTGACAATGTTAGAATAATGTTTGGTGATGATATATCATTCATGGATAAAGTTTTATTTGTATTGAAATTCAAATTTTACATTTTCAAGATGGCATTAGAAGTTGTTAGACAACTCTAAGCATAAATGAATTTATATTCTAGAATAAAAGTGCTTGAATTTTCTATACGTATTTAAAATTAAAAAGTATTTTAGTAATGGCCTGAGCATAAAAATGCTTATATGTTATGTAATTATTTAAAGTTATAAAGTACTTCCCTAATACTCTGAGAAAAAAAAATCTTTATATTAGCATAAAAATTTTTGCATGTTATATATTTAGACTTATTTGTTCAATAAAATAGGTTAATATTAAAAAATTTACAGCTCGAGATATTATGTACATATATTAAAAAAGATCTCTTCTCCTGCAATTGAAGAAATGTTTGCTTTTAATATATGCATCTAATATATTTTATGCTATAAATTTTCTAATATGTATTAATTCTTTTGCATATGTATGTGCGTATGTTTTATGAAGGGATTTTTATTTCTTTTAACTTATCTGAGTGCCCTTTTGTTGATAAGCACTATAATCGTAGCTCTCATGTTTCATATCATTGCTGTTATATATTATCAATTTTACGATAATAATTGAGAAAACTTTTAGGAAATGTATTTTCATATGCATAATTTATATTTTTAAAAAAGCATCAATTTTTAATTGAATAGTATTCATGTACTATGTGATATTTGTTGATATGGAATGTCATTACTGTGAAAATCTGTTAAACAACAACAAAAAAATCTTGTCAAGCGTTGGTGGACGAGTGGTCAGCACAGCTACCTCACAAGCAGTTTTCCTGGGTTTGCAAGTTCGTATCCCAACCAATGCTTTGACAGATGGAAAAAAAAATCTTGCTTTATGATTATTGCATTATCAAAAAGATATATTCTAACAAACTGAAAACATTTTTCCATTCCATATGCAAGAAAACTGAATTTTAGTGTTAGGAAGTGTTTAAGTAATGATAATGTTTTTAGTCCATCAGTCTGCCTCAATAAAAATGCCAATATTCATACAAGAACTATTAAGGATGATCATCATCCATGATACAATAAAGAACCTGTTACAACAATAGGCATGCAAATTACTTTAAATCTTTCAAATGAATGGCATCAGATTCCAAAATAGTGATTGCCTTATATCAGTGTGAGGTTAGATCTGACAAGGATTTCGCTTTCAGGAAAGGGGACCAATTTTATATTCTCAATGACAGTGACCATCATTAGTGGCATGCCAAATACATAACAATTCAACTAGAATATATTTCTAGTAATTATGTGGCTCCAATAACAACTGTTGAGAAAGAGGATTAGTATATGGGTTAGTTGACACGTTAAGATGCAGAAAAATAACTACTATTATCAGAAATCTCAGAGGCATATTTGTAATTCATGAAAGTGAGACAGTGTCTGGTATATACTCTCTGTTCATATGAGATTTTGATTCTTAGAAAAGGGATATGTTAAGCATATCAAACATGAGAGATATGATTATGGTGTTCAACACCAAGAATGCATTCAGCTAAGTTAAGAAAACAAAAATCACTGTGCAACAAGTGCACATAAGTACACAAAAAATCACATATAGAACTGATGAATATATATATATATAATATACAAACCATTATACAATTACAAATATCCAGTAACGCCCTCTGTTTAAAGATCTATATCTCAATAATAGCAAACCTTAAAATGATATCATTTTAAGGTTTGCTATTATTGAGATATAGATCTTTAAATAGAGGACGTTACTAGATATTTGTAATTGTATAATGCTTTGTATATTTTCTATAATTATTTCAGTTAGTGTTAACAGTAACTTTCTTTTCTTATATATATATTTTATATTTATTTAGGTGCTTATATATATATATATATATATATATATATATAAGCACCTTTTAAATAAACTGTTTAGTTTAAAATGATTATATAAAGCTGTAGATTTTTTAAAATTGTTCTTATGCATAATGAATAAATATTTTTACATATTTTATAGTGAATTAAGTTTTTTTTTTTTTTTTAAGAAGAGAGGGTTCTTATGACCAAATGATATAAATAAAACTTTCAAGTTTGCTTGTCATTGTTAGAGTAATATATGTTTCACAGTAGTGGTTGGTGTTGCTAAAGATATTTTATGTTATAAAATTACAGCAGATATGATCCAACCAAAATATCAGAGTTATAATAATAAGTGACAAAATCCATGAAAAAAACTTGAAACTTTTATTCACACATATATGTAAATACCACACAGCAGTATTCATGCTTAAACAAATAATAGGATATTTCAAAATATATTGTCAAAGTAACACTACAGCTAAGCAGTAGTTTCTGTCAAGGATTCCAATTACTTGCTTATTATAGTGTTACCTTGGCAACAGACTGTTGTAATATTCTTTAAGTATGAGATCTGCGGTGAAATATTTCACATATATAGCAGTTGGCATGTAAGATACAGATAAAGTAAAATAAAAAAATGTATACAAGGTTTTATATTTCTTCATGTGCTTTGAATCTTTGAACTATCCATTTGTTTATTAATCTATTTTATTTTTCAAATAAACAACTGCACCAATAATGACATGTGTCACCATTTATATGGATAATCATGTGACTTTTCCCAAGAGACTAACAAGTCTTGTATATACTTATTAATATTTCATTGCAATAATATAAAACTTCAAGGCTGGCAATATCTACTTGGCTACTTACATTGGTGTGAGCAGTATATATTTAGTAGATTTTCAGCTTCAAACAAGACACCAAACAGTGGTGATCTCAACACATACTTCTAGAGATATCTAAAAGTTCTTGCATAATCTAATAATGTTTGAATCCACTTCTCACTGAAATGGAAATGACTACAGCTACAACTTATATAATGCCCATTTTTACCAGATACAGAAATTCATATAGCCATAAACTACCTGAATGTTCAGTTTGGAAAAACTCAGCATCTTATAAAATATTTAATCTCAAGAATCTCTACATATCTGTATTTGTCTAAAGGTGCTAAAACACAGGAAATGATGCAGCTAAGTATAAATTGTAATATTAATTGTCTGAGCACTTTAGAGAAGTTTTATATTTTTATAATCATGGCAAGTGGGTTGTGTGAGTATGATAGAGAATGTTTGTGACAAGTATTTAAATATATGCAAACTGGATTAGAGCATCCAACTTTGGAAAAAGAGAAATATGCTTCCTTCCAGTTTATCGTGTGTTATTAGCTATAAGTCATATTTCTTTGATTTTACATTTTAGAGTCACAGACTTTCTAATCCATTTTGCATATATTTAAATATTTGTCACATACATTTTCTATAATGCTCACACAATCCACGTTCTATGATTATGAGAAGATAAAACTTCTCGAAAGCACTCACCCAATTAATATTACAATTTTTACTTAGCTTCAGCATTGCCTGCGTTTTTGTTTTAATTGGGAAGTCTACATTTTTCTTATTCTTACATTTTTGTATTTATAAGTAAGGTATAGATATTTTGCACAGACAGTCACAGTTTCAAAATGGAAGGTGAACTCATGATATCCGCCTAGTTTTATTAAATATCATTTCACCTCACGTTTTGGAAAACTAATCCTGAAGTTTAAAGATGTACAAAGCTCAAAATCTGATTTTTTTTTATTCAATTGAAACTTAATGAGATCATTTATGAAATTATTACTTTAAAATGCATCTACTAAAATTATATGATTTATATACGACCTTAAATATTTAGCCTGTTTATTATTGCAATTTAAAATAATTTAAGTTAGTTGCATGGGAAATCACAGAAATGACAGCTTTATATTTGATCCAAAAACTTTTAATTCACAAATATGTCATTAATTATATAAGATATGACTGAAATACTTTTTAATTTTAATTAAATAAATGCCCAACAATCACTTTTTATAATTAGATAAATAATTATTAACCATTATTTATTAAATTAGAAATTCGAAATATAATTTTTCTCTTTCTCGAGCTAATAATGTTTATGTAAATATTTCAAACATTTATTCGGAAAAAGGTATATTAGTCATTTTAATTTAATACACTGTACAGGCTTACACACACCTGCACATATATATTGTAATATATATAATGATTCGAACTCAGACTTTCACACGACTCTCAACTCTCTATGCTATCTCATATTACTGACCCACCTGATCACAAACATGTTGAAAAGATAAATAATCATCAATATACATATTTCATGCTAATCAAAATAAATTAATTGGAACTATTGAAAGATTTCATATTAAATAAATCTCTACAAATTGAATCCAAAAAAAAAAAAACAACAGATCACTCTTATATATTCAAACATTATCTCAGAGATTGAAAAGAATATGCACTGACACATTCAATGTAAGTTTAAGAACCCCACCCTCTTTAAATAAGTTGTAAATAATCCTAAAAATAAATTGCACTGAGTGACAATACTGTATGGAGAGTTTTGCCTCTGTGTGATAAATTGCCTACAGAGCTGGCCCAATAAGTGGTTTATAAAATTGAATGCAGTGACCCTTGTGCAAAGCTGTATAGTATGGTGAATCACAGGCTAGTGTGTATATTAGAGTAGCTCAGTATAGATATCTATGTAACTGAGCACAAAAGAGCAATGAGTACAGATTGCTATTTTTGAATATGAACATGAAACAGCCATACTTTTGACTTAACAGTTTTGAAAATGTTGTGCAGAAGGAGAGAATGAAATGTGTAAAGTTATGGAGGTTCAGATCATTGCAAAAGATACATACATAATAAATAAAAAAGACTCCTGTGTGCCATTATTAAGAAAATGGAACTTAAATAAATTTGCTTGAGGCACATTAAATATTATACTGATTCTAACAGAGAAGTGCAAGTGCTTTGAATATGACAAGCATTGTTGAAAGCATGCTAAGTGAATAAATACATTTAAATTATAATACCTTTTCTGAATAAATCTTTGAAACATTTACATAAATATTAAATTAGAAATTGTTTATTATCAACAACAGTAACTGACAAACAAGCACTACCATTCAACCACTAAGAGAAGAAATAAATAAACATATATTAGTGATGAATTTTGTAATAACTATACAAACTAACTGTGAACTACAAATACATTTACAAAGATCCACCATTTTGTGTATTTGAAATATTGCAATACTGTCTTTAAACATATATAGCAAACCTTTTTTTCTCTAACATGTCAATTATAGCTCTCCAACATATTGTATCTTCTGCCATAGCTTTTCGATGAAAACAATCATTATTCAACTACTTTAGATTGTTTTTGGGATAATCTTTACATTGTAAGTGGGATTATCCCTCCCATGAAAACCATGCTAATGTTTATCATAAAACACCCTTTCAGGAAGACATTATTTATTCTTTTTACATGTCTAATGCAACAAAAATGTCATTTTAAATTAACGGACTCTATAATATCACATTCAGCAAGTTAAAAATATATTGATTAGTCTATTATAAAAAATTTTACAGAACAATTTTAAATAAAATAATTGTAATGCCTTTGTATTATATTAGTAGGGTGACTACATATCAACTTTTTTACAATAAATAAGATAAAATAATAGCTATTTATGCAGATAATTTAGGTGAAGTAACATACTATTATTGTTATTACTATTATTATATTTCTCTTAACCTTAAATCTAGATAAATTTAATAAAGTTCAAATATGTCTATAATATTATATAAAATCTGGCATAGAAATTGATAGTTTTTGCTTTCTTGGATTATTTGTCATTAATAAAGGCTCATTAGCCAAGAAAACTATCACAGATTAATAACTAAAAGAGATGCAATGAAATCTGTGAAAATATTTTTGGGTATAGAGATTTTTTTTAAAAACAAAGACCAGTATTCTTTGAGTGATGGTCTTTTCTGTAATTCTCTATGGTTGTAAAAACTGGACACTGATAAAAAATGACAAAAATGTTTTTTTGGTTTAGAGTGTGGTACTGGTGAAAAGTTTTAAACATAAATGTTGGATATTTGTGATGATTAGACCTGAACTTGTATTCAAAGCACAATCATTCTACTTCAATCATCTCATTAGATAACTTAAACCATTAAAAAAGTATATAATTCTTAGAAAAACCTGTAATAAAAAAAGGAAAAAACACCAGCAATGAGCTGACTGAACTTCCTCAATACAGTAACAACTGTGCTTTAAGAAGTGTTAAATAAAATCCAAGTGGGTGATAGGTCATTGTCGTCAAGTGTTATTTAAATAGTTCCCAGGAGTTGATATTAACTTTAATAAAGTTTAGTATATATTAAAAAAAATTATTGATCTTCATGATTTAGCATAGTGGTAGGATGGTGGGTTCAAAAGGGTAAAAGCCCATCCATGAATTGCAGTTTAGCTCTATTACTTCCAATCATCAAATGTCAAATGCCCTTCAAAGCAACAAAAATTCAATTATAAATATAATCATATGGTTTGGTGCAGAGCCAGAATGACAAACTCTGGAACTAATGAGCCAAATATCATGATTCCATTGCAAAGTTCTATAAACTTCTGAGTAATAAAACATTCAGTTATTAATGATAGAGTTTCAGTCTCTAGGATGTAAAGTCTTTGGGTCAATTCTATTATGGGCACTTTTAATACTTGAACTTCTTATGAATTCTTGAGAAACAAAGTCATTTGAGTACGTATTTGCCCTGTGTGGCTTGGTGCAGTGGTAGAGTATCAGACTCTAAAACATAAAGTCCTCAGATCACTTCCATTATTCAAATTTCGTATGAACTCCAGTGTAATAAAGACATTCAATTTCTTAATTTTTATTAATTTATTATTTAATACAAGTTTCACAAAGCTAATTTCAAATATATATATATATATATAGTCAATTTTAATTGCATAATATATAAACAAATATCTGAAAAAATATCAACAAGATGCAATAATAAATAAATATTATAATAAATAAATATTATATCAAGAGATACAAAAATATAGACAAAACCACACAATACTCTAGTCTCTCTCTCTCTCTCTATATATATATATATATATATATATGAAGAAATGATGAATATATGTGTAAGAGATTGTGATCTGGGTCAACTGATGAGTTCTGGTTCAATACAAAATGCACATCTTGGGGATCATTTATCTTTTTTACGTGTCTTTGATTATGTGTTTCAATAATGTGTGATGGAATAGAAGTTTGAAAAATCTTTAAGTACATATAATATAAAACTTCAGATTGGCCTATATAAGTAGAAATTTAGGTTAGAGATATGACAGCCATTCTTATCTTTGTTATTAAGTGTTGTGGTTTGAGAGGTCCCTCTATTAGCAAAATAATACTGCTTGACTATTATAAAAAAATTTTGAGGTGCATTTGATACAGGTTAAAGCCTATTTTATAAGTATTTACATGTATTTCCTGTGTGCTCAATAAAAATTATAATTAGAACTCTACAACAGTTTATAGATTTTCCAGTATTGAGATCACAACATTAACTCACTGTAAATTGCAAGATTTCACAAACGTTAATTAGTAAAGGAAATTGTAAACTTAATCAGTGAAGAGAACAACTTCATGCTCTGGAATCAGGATGCTTCAAATTTGCCTGTATAAGTATAGAAATGTAGGGTAGAGATAAGACAGCCGCACTTATCTTTATAATAGTCGCTCTGATGTGTTGTGATTTGAGAGGTCCCTCTATCAGCAAAATAATACTGTTTGACTATTATAAAAAAAATTTTCAAGGCACATTTGATACAGGTTAAAGCCTGTCTTTTTTTTCATGTGTCATAGCATCATCTGGAAAGCGAACCCACTAATCTGGGACAATTGCTTGTAAAGCAGCGGTCGCTGACCTCTCAACAACCAACACTTAACAAACCCTGTCTTATAAGTATTTAAATATAAAGAAAGTACCGGTCCTATACTTTTTAATAATTTACATGCACTCACCTGTGAATATCAGTATAAAAAGTGCAATTGGACCACTTATGCTTAGAACTTACTGATATAACATGATGACCATCTCATCCTAGCACATAATTGTTGTAAACAAAGGCAAAACTCTCCACCATACAGTAGTGCCATCTTGTGCTAACAAGATAGGGATTTTATGCACAAGCCTTCTGGCATCCATTGATTACTCTTGTTAGCACAAGGTGGCACTACTGTATGGTGGAGAGTTTTGCCTTTGTTTACAACTTACTGATATATAAGACATTCTTTGCCACCATGCTGAGATCAGAGCTTTAACCTATTGAGTGCCTGAATTATAACATAATAAATAAATTGAGAGAGAATCTCATTTTTAACCACCTGCAATTAGAAATAAATAATGAATTTTGAATTTTACTATTAGTCTATTCATTATACGAGGTTAAGCTTAAGTGTCTCTAAAAATAATAATAATGTGTATATGAAGTTAAATGGTAACATGTGTTTTATGGATTATTGAAAAAATATGTTTCTAATGTATTTATAGTATATGTGGTTGATCTGTCTTCTGAGATAATGGATGATTGTGAAAGGATGAGCTAAGGTCAAGGATGCACTGAGATGCATAATTTGACAATATATTGTAATGGTATGAAGAAATAGATATGGACTTGGGGTGAAAGAAAAATCATCAGTCCTGGTCATTGAATCAAATCCAAATATATAATGAACAAATGTATAATGAATATGAGCATGAGAGATCAGCAAAAATAATAAAACTAACTATAAATTTACCAGCATTACAAAGAATAATAATCATTCATCATCAAGAATGATCCAAAAATAAAATCAACAGTCAACCTTATGACTAGATTTGAAAATGGTCCACTAGATTATATAATATATATAAGAAGAAACTGTCAGTAGTAACAAAACAATTAAATTAAATTAATCTAAGCCTAGTACTTTCGAGCTTTTTCCCTCATATTCATAGCCAAAATAGATTATAAACTGTTGCTGTAATATTACTAAATAATAATGTATGCAAATGCATATGTAAATTAATTTGTTCATTTTCTTGAAATAGCAAAACACGTGTCGCTTCTATTGATCGCATTGTTATCATTGATAATAAAATACACCTCCTTGATCTTTCTTTTACAATCATTGGCTTCAGAGCACACTATTTTGGGGTTGCAGGGTTCGAACACATGACCGGCCTGCTTCTCATGTTCGAAAAATATTGAGAAGTTATCATTATTCTTTTTTGATCTTCTGTGGTATACATGCTGAGCAGCTTTATTATGGACAGTGGCCTTGGTTTCCCCATAGTATGTGGAACTGCATCCAACCTGAGGGCATGAAATGCTGTATATGACCTGGGGTTCCTGAGATGGATCCATTCTGTCCTTCACATTATTAATAAGTCTTTAGTATTAGGGAGAGTGCGGAAGCTGACTTTAAAACTGTTGAGATACTTTGGGGATGTAAGGGAGGGTGATTTGAGGTTTATCTTTAATTATGTAGTTAGTTATTGATTTTTTATAGAATTGATCAATTTTCTTAGTAATTAATCTGTAGCTAAAGCCGATGCTTAATAATTCCTTTATATAGCCTGCAATATTATTCTTCCTATCAGACTCGAATTTACACAAATTTTAATTCCTAAATAAAAACACATTTAAACATGCGAATTTATGTGATGTAGGTGAATTGGAGTACAGGTGAGTGAAACCTCTGACCTCAAGAGGCTTAACAATCATGCAATAGTGTGGAGCTCTGCCTTCTCTTAAATATTTTAGTTTCTGCCATCCATCAGGATATCACAATTAAAAAAATAATGCTAAAATATAGAAACATGCTGATAATCATCAATGCTCTGGCCATTTAGTATCATTAATGTACTGGCCAACTATATACTTAATTTCTAATAATAAAAACTAAATAAAATGTAGTGCATAGACATGAAAGGATATCCCTTTGTGCCAACCAGAATTGGAGTAGTAATAAAATCATAACACTAAACATAAATCCCAATCTATATAACTGACTATTGTGCACAAATCCAGCTCAGTGAGCAACTGCTCTATAACTGTTACTGTGAAAAAGTGATAATAGTAACATATAATGTTTTAAACCTCGTCTAGGAATGCACTGGAATAACTTAAACAAATATAAATTTACTAATTAGTGGGCTAGTTTAATGGTACTAAATGGCCAGGGCATTGATAATGAATGTTTCTGTATCCCAGAATTATTTTTTATACCTATTCAGTATGTGCATCCAAATTATGGTATTGTATTGCTGCCCTAAATTTGGCAGTGGCTAAATAATTAGCCTAGTCTACAATAGAACTGTTTCAAATCCAGTCACACAGTTGACTGTTGATTTTTTTTATTGTTGATCATTCATGATCAATGATTACTATTATTCTCTGTAATGCTGGGTGAACTCATAGTTAGACTTTATTTTTGTTGATCTCACATGCTTATATCATTCATATTCATTATATTCATTTTATGCTTAATTTAGACTTGTCATTGATTTGGGGATGATGGGTTTTTACATTACCGCAAGTTCATCCCTGATGACTTTGTACTAGTACAATATATATTATATATAGATCTCACAGATAAGCTCTTAACAAGTTTTGCAGAATATTCCCAACCCAGACCAGTTTCTGCTACTGGCTTCCTCAGTGAGGTGCTGGGTTGGGGATATTCTGCAAAGCTTGTTAAGAGCTTATCTGTGAGATTTATATGTAATATATTCAATACAAGCTTATTAAATTAGGTCATGTGACATATGACTTCATTTCTTGGTAATATTCTGAATGCTAAACTACTTCATGCTCAATCTCATTCTTTACCTCATACTCAATCTCATTAATATTTGAGTTCTAATGAGTTTTCTTTAAAAAGTAACCATGACAACAGCAAATGCCATTTAGTCGAAACGTTGGGAAGCAAAAAAATATATAACATGCTGTTTGATCCAAAAATTATTTTATTTACATCATATAACCATGAAAACATTATATATATATATGCATATGTGGGTAGATGCATTTCATTCAACCTGTAAAATATAAGACTATGAAGCATGAGACAAATAGAATAAAATATGATTATGCATCTATATAAAAATATCACTGATATACTTAAACTCCTTTTAATTTAAAGTCTATCTGTTAGGTTAAAAGTAGTGATTTCTGATCCAATAAAAAAATTGTTAATAATCATTTATGTATTTATCAAAAAACAATTGTTGTGACGAAGTTCTTAATAAATATGTAATGTGATGTACTGTAACAAATTCTCCATACAGTAATGCCACCAAGTGCAAGCATTTGTAAACAATGAATGCAGAAAGGTTTGCATGTGGAGTAAATATGTACTGGCTTTATAAAGGAAAGGTATATAATATATCATATAAATGCAAAGAAATCTAGAGACATTAGCTCTAATAACCATGCATTAAATATTTATTGTCCAGCTGCCAATCAGTCAATAAATATTTAGTGCATAATGATTGGAGTTAACTTCTCTTTAGATGTGTGTGTGTGTTTGTATATGTTCAAGATATGTGCATATATTTAGTAAATATATTTTTTATTTATTCATGACAAGCCTGTATTATCTAGAAGTCTTTACACTCCAGTTAAAAGTAGTTAAATACCCGTTTACTATCTGATATTGAACTAAAATAGCACTCATTGGCATTTATGATGATTACACTTTAAGCCTCTTTAAATAAATCATCTTATTTAGTATTAAGATAAATCACAATACAGCCCTGCATGGATCTCATGTAATGGTAAAGTGTCAGATTTTGAAACTCAAAACCTACGGATCATGGTTCAAGCCTATATCTTGGGCTGCTCGAATTTCTTGTGAATTCCCTAACAATGAACCATTCGATTATTCATTTATTTATTTTACCAACTACAATACATATTAAAAAGGACAATGCTCTATAAACAATGCAACTGAAAAGCATAAATATTACTTCTTAATATTATTCTATAATTATGCATCTTTCCCTGTGTGGTTTAACGCAGTGGTTAGGCTCTAAAATGTGTGGTTCTAGGATTGATTCCGGTGCAGAGATATCTAATTCTCGAGCGATAAAGTCTTTCGAATTTATTTTTTATTAATAACAACGCGGCTTAATTTTTAATGTAATTGAAAGACCACTTATTTCAGTTAAGAGTTAATTATTAATATATTAGATTAACTTGTGTTTAAAATAGAGGAAGACACTCAAATAAAATCACCAAATATATATTAATTTGTTTAGAGTAAGACTGAGTGTTATATGCGCAAAAAATATTAAAACAATCACTTTAATATTAATTTTTAATTATTTAGTTTATTCTCTTTATATATAGAGTAACACACACGCCCACTTAAAAATGCAATTTAATGTAATGTAAAATTTCTGGAATAAATTCTATTGAATGAGGAGTAATCTCTATCGATGATGATGATGAAGTTTTATTTAATTCTCGGTTCTTTACTGCTTTAATAGAAGCAGAGGACTTCGCATACATTCACTGTTAAAATATTAAAATTATTTACATCCAATTCTTTAGAAACATCTTTTTAAAAAGTGGTCCTCACAGTGTCGTTAGAACTGACTCCTAGAGTTTTGTCATGGGTGGAGAAGTGCGACTCTTGAGTGAAGAAAGCTTTTTATGCGACTTTTTATTTCAATCGACTAACTGTTCCGCCTCTCTTACATGTGTACAGAGGAACAATGTGCCATGTATGAGAAAACTACAGAATGGAGGGTTTGAAGTCCGTATTATTTATGTTTGAGTAAACGTTTAAACTCTGGATGATCATTGAAGTGAAGAGACGCATACTTTGATAATTCTTTTCAATAAAAATATTTCACTCGAATGTAAAAGAAAAAAAAACCGTTTGAATGAAATTCTATGTACTTCTGGGTTCCATTATTTGCCTTTAAAAGTCAGAGAAATATTTCAACGAATAAACCAAGGCCAATCTTATTACCTCATTTAAAGTCAAAAAAAAAAAGGAATAAATTGAAAAAATAAATGAATAAATTAAAATATTTATACCTATTATAATATATTGAATATGTAAATTAAAAACAAACCTTCAATAGAAACTGCCAATATTTGAATAGCTTAAAACAAAAGGTAATTCATTCTGCCCAATTGTATATCAAATTCATTCTCAAATTGTTATAGGGCATTTTATCAATTTAGATTTACTAGATGAAAGACTAAACATGAATTTGGAGCCTATATGCATATTTTGCAAGATCAAAAAAGAAAACACATTTTTTTTATAAAATGCAAGGCATTGAGACAAAAAGAATGAAGGTATTTCACATTCTATATATTGTAACGGCGTTAATATAGACTTAAAAAACAAGAAATAAATAATAAAAATACAATTAATAAATATTAGAAATTTTCATTCACCCAATTCTATTGCGCTGCAACTTTAAAACAATATGGCTGATAAGAAGTGTTAAGCTATTTGATAATAAAAAGTAAAAATGACTGAATATATCTGAAAACGAATAGAATAAGTGATTTTGACAAATGGCTAAGCTACTTCCCAAAGAAATTATTGGGAAAAAATTAGTCAAACATTTGATCTTCTATGTATGAGATGGGAAATAAAATTCTATAAAATTAAGATCAGGGACCTAAAATTTAAGGATCTTATGAGGAACTAAAGTGTGAAAGAATTAAAAAAAAGAAATATGGTAATATGTAAATCAAAATTAATATGTTTAAAATTTAACTTCAAAACTTTTAATAAACTTTTTCTCGGAAAATGTAATTCAAAATAAATACGTACAAATGTATATAGAGAAAAGCTTTATTTAAACCCAACGGTGTGATATTCTTAGCATGCTTTCGACTGCTTAGTTGTCAGTCACATTTATAGCAATAGTTGTATGAGGAGATTGTGATATTTATTAAAGAATAAACAAGATAGGGGATTTGCATACAATTTGAATGATGGATATAAATATGCTCCTTTAAAGGAAATGAAATCCATTTTTTTTGAGCACGAGTCCAAACTTGGCCACAGCTTTGAACCTACATCTGTAAGCATTATATGTTCTGAACTGAATGATGCTAAATGTAAAGTTAAAAAGGCAAGACATATTGCCATAAACAGATGCAATAAATCAAAAAGAATCAAAAGTGGCTCATTTAAAAAACCTTATTTACATCCAGCATTCAAATTGTATGCCAATCTCCTATCTTGTTTATTCTTTAATAAATATCACAAGCCACTCATACAACTATTGCTATTAATATGACTACCAAGTAGTCAAAAGCATGATGAACATACCATGCTATCAGGATTAAATAATGCTTCTTTCTTATGTTTACAATTGTATATTAAATTAAGTGCATTATTCACAACTGAATCACAAGGCAATGGTATGGTACAAATCCTCTATTAGTGGTATAATTAGTTTATTATATTTATTACTTTATCTTTTGTCATTTGTTGTTTTATACTTGTATAAAAATGTAAATAATGTAACATGTGCATGTGGAAAGGTGTATATTGGTGATATCTGTCAGTCATCCCATTGAAAGCAATTAGCACAAACTGATGATTAGAAAAGAGAAAACAACTATATTTAAAGTACCAAACCATGTATGTACCAATGAACATACATTCAGTTGGGAAAGACAGAAAAAGTATGAAGAAGAAAATTCAAAGAAACTGCTTACATGCAGTGGCGTAACAAGAAAAATTGGGCTCGAAGGCAGAAATTCAAAAAGGGCACCATTTTAAAACTTGGAATTTTGATTTTTCATGGATTCACAAATTGTTAATGATTTATTTTATATTATAAATACCATGTAAGGTAATTTAATAAAGGTATTCACTTTAAAAATCCTTCCTAATCTTTGAATTTGCAAGACCACTAATTAGTTCTTTTAAATCCATTTTAAAAACTTCATTCTGCTCATTAGCTAACATTGCAAGATCTTTAAATCTGGTTTATCCAAGTGAATTTCTTTTATAATCATTATTTTTTAATTTATTAAAAGATCTTTTAATGCTAGCTACAGTTACTGGAAGTGTAAAAAATAACCAAGAAAATAGTACATATTTCATAAAATTCACTTTCCAAACAACTGTATTTCATTGTATTTACATATTGGACAATTTCCATCATCTAGTATAGATTATCCAATATCTTTAAATTTTTTTTACTTTATTTAAAATTTCAGAGTACTTTCAACTATTAGTAATTGCATACAGGTTAGTATATGCACAATATTTTGGAAGGTATTCTCCTCTCTTTTTCAGGTGTTGATGGTCTGTTCAGTGACAGTACTAGTATGGGAATCGAACCTATACCATTACCTTTTTGAATATTTAATTTTAAGGTGATACTGTAACCAACTGAGCCATTCTGCCAAAGCCATCAGTCAGTAAAAATGTATATACTTATCTATGAGGTTCCTCCTGATTTCTCCATTATTTTCTTAAGAGCAAAGTTGATTTGTCATGTGAGCAGCTTATTAAAACAGGAAAAACTCTCCATACAGTAGTGACACTCAGTGCAAGCCAGAGTAATCAATAAATGCCAGAAGGCTTGTGCATAAAATCCATATCTAGTGCCTACTCATTACTACTATATGGAGAGTTTTGCCTGTTTTAATAACAGTTATGAACAAACATAAGAAATGGTGATCATGTGATGTCATGTGAACAGCTTCTTTGAATTTTTCTTTTTGTAACTTTTCCTCTCTGTCCAATAGTTTTGTATTTTCCCAGTTAAACATATGCTCATTGGTACATATATGGTCAGCTACCTTAGACACATCTATATTTACTAATTAACAAGTCTGAAAAATTTCTTATTCACAATTTCTTTTGTAATATCATCTTTTAATAAAGAAATCACTTGAATTGTCTAGCAAACTGCTTTTTCAAAATAATTTTACAATTTCCTGTATGATTACTCTGGCTTGCACTGAGTGGCACTACTGTATGGAGAGTTTAGCCTGCTTTAACAGCTTGAGCAAGCATAAGAAATGGTGATCATGTGATTTTAGTGGTTTAACAATAATTTATGAGATATAGTTAAAAATTGTTTGTATGTGAATATATTTTAATTGCCTTGCTACAGATTTTCAAGTTTATGGATTTCTAGAATATGTGGGTCCACAGGCATTGTCTTCCTTTGAAACTCAGTAGTTATGCCACTGCCCACATGATAGTGGTAAATAATCCCATAAATCAACTAAGTGTGATAATACATGTCTGGAAACCACTAATTAAAACTTACTCTTTGTAAAAATCAGTAAAATAAGGAGGATTCTCATAGATAAGTGTCTGAAATTTCTACTGACTGTTGCCTTTGGCAGAATAGCCTAGTTGGTCAGAATATCAGCTTAAAAAATCAGTATTCATGAATCTAAAAGTACAGATGTGATTACCATGCTAGTACTGTTATTGATCAGGCCAGAAACATACACCCGAAGAAAAGAGACTAATGCCACTGGAAATGTTGTGCCATCTAATCTGTGTGCTATTATTAATAGTTGTTTGTATTTGAGCACTTTAAATAAAGTTTGATCTTTTCTAAAGATATTGGAACATTTAATATTAGATGATGAAAATACTACATCATATAATTATTACTAATGTATTCTTTTATTTACAAAGTTATTACTTAAAAAAAGATATTTGTGATTGTTTTGAGATATAAAAGTGTTTAAGAATAAGTTTTTTAATTGTGGAAAATATTAAACACAAAGTTTAATCAGAAAGAGTAAACTTAATGAGAATTTGGTGAAAGGTGATGCATTACTTCAATAATAGCAAGTTAATTCATCATTAGTAACAAATTCTTAAAATCCACATTTTATTCAGGATCCAAATCTATCCTTCTTATTTGAAAGGACCTAGTGAAATTTTTTTCCACATCCGAACATTTTATTTTTACAATGCTTTTTTTCTATATCATACATTGATAATCTTTAATTATTTATTGCAAATGCAAGCTTTCAAACAATAAAAATATTTAAAGTTTGTAAATAAGAAAATTAAATGGTAAGTGGAGTTTATAACTGTAACAATGATAATTGGTGTTATTGGATATAATTTAACTACTCAAAAAGTTAGTGGAATAAAATAGTAGGTATTTGAATTCCATCTTTTACATTCAAAAGAAATTTAGGGTTACTTATCATTAAAGAAAGAAAGTATATGTTAAAATTTAATTTTAAATTTATTGTTATTTAAAAATTTAAAAAAATTTCTTTACTGGTATTAACAAAAAGCCATTCTTATTATTCAATAGAACTGCTTCTGTTTTGTCATTAAAAACTTTCGATGACTTGTGTTCTTAAAAATAAACATTTTCAAATAAAATGTAATTATATTCATGTAGATTTTTGGTTTAAAATAAGTATTTAACAGAAGTATATGTAAACAAATTATTGAAAATTATAATTTTTTTCAAACATATTCTTTTATTACTTGCTATTGGACTAAACAATCCACCAATCAGAAATTGTTACTTCTATTAAGATCAAAAGGAAGAAGATATGATTTCTTTAGTATGCAAATTATATATTGTGAACTCTTTAAGGTCCATCAAATGCTGACAGCCTCAGGTTTTTTTAATCAATGAATAATTTTAAAATGATTTTTACAGTGAAATAAAACTGGGCATGATAATTTAAGGTTATATCTAGGCTCAAAATAATGTAGAAAAAATATAGAAATCATAGTATCATTGTAACATCCAAAACAGCATTTGATGAATTTAGTTTTTTGTAATCCAAATTTGAGATCATTTGTGAGATTACTTCTAGAAAATGTTTGGAATAACTAAAAACTTGATATTTTATGATGTTTATTAAAATTCATAATTATTTTTAGATAATAATTGTGTAATAATTATTAAAAAACAAAAATATATATAGTTACACTTTTATTTTGTACATATATGTTTTATTTTTAAAAATAAAAGTTAATAAATTATAGAATAATGGTAATAAAGAAAACAATGGCCAGTAAAATCATCACTTGTTGTTAAACTGATCAATAAATATCATTATCAATACTATGATAGGATCTTTGAGATATTCTAAAATTTATAAAGCAAGTTTACTATTTTAAAACATAATTTTATAGATTTATCAAAGATTAATATTTATTCATTTACATTTTAAAAATAAAATTCAATCAAAGATGGTTTTGATGATTTTCTAGAGTCACATGTTTAGCTACCTTTCTGTCCACCATTGAATAACAAAAATACCTTTATATAATTTTTTAAAATATTTGCAATATGATTTTTTTAAAAAAATATTTTTCATTTGTAAATATAAATTTTTAATAAACCAAGTTTTATTAAATTCTCATATATAATAACAGTTTAATATCAAAATTGAAAGTTGAAAAATTACAAACAAGGTCACCAGGGAGAAAAATACTAATGTCGTTCTGTGAGAGGGTTAAGAATAGGAACTTATTTGCATTTTACAATTGTTGACTTCTTCAGTTTTCGCTAGATGGCACTAGTGTGAAGATCTGCTCTTGTTCTATTCATTTATCATTCTGAATATATCATTCAGTATGTCTGTTAAATATAAATACTGGATATTCTGATTATTGTAGATGTCTTTATCACATTAATGTCATCAAAAGTCATATGAAACACACCCAGCCCAGTTTAGTCCAGAGTTGCAGACTTGAGAACTAAAATCCATGTATTACAGTCGTTTTTCCACTTTCATGCTTGATCATCGTTTGACTGCTTCAATGACTAAGCATTCAGTTATTTGTATTTTTATATTGGACTATTTTCATCATCTAATATGCGTATTGAATGTCTTTAGAAAAATTTAACTTTTAAATATTCCAAGTACATTTAACTATTAGTAATAGTATATTAACAGTTAAATGTATTTGGAATATTTAAATAAAGTTAAATTTTTCTAAAGACATTCAATACACATATTGGTTGATGGAAATAGTCCAATATAAAAATACAACTAGAACACCATCATCACAAACCTTCAGGAAAACATTCAGTTATTTAACTAGCAAAGCATCATGTGACCTTTCTAAATTATGACCTTTCTAAATTTATATTTAATATCTGCATTAACATTAGTAGTATATGATAAACAAGAGTAGTTTCTTATTCTAATTCATCTATTGTAAGTTTGAACACTCAGAAATTACCAGATGTTAATAACCTTAAAGCCCTATTACTAGACTGGTTTCTGGCTCATTCAAAACATCTGATAATCACTGATGAGTTGAGTTGCCATAAATGCAATTTAAATTCTTTTTTAGAATAAAATAATTGGGTGATTACCTGCACAATTTAGGTAGTAGTAAAAGGTCCAACTGTGGAACATGGCATCCTAGAATTGATTTTAGTGGTGGTACTTCTGAAATCTTGAGAAATAATCATTTAAGTACTTTTTTACTGAATAGTTTAATTTATTGCTAGGAAATTTGTGAAAAAATTTGAGCACTGAAAGTGAGAAAGGTGATCTATGATCTATGAATCATGAGGTCCAGAATCAGCTAAGTTACAACTGCCCCAAGTCACATAGAGGAATAGAAGAACTGGTGCTATGGTTTTGAATACTTAAGTAGTTTGAGTTCCAAAAAAAAAACACAGCTTGGTCTTAATCTATGGAACTTGTTATTATACTTTGATACATTTTGCAACTAAAATCTGATTTAAAATGATTAAAATGAAGGCATCTTGATTTTATGAGAGGGTTTGAACTCTATGTAGGTATTCTGGTGTGTTGATCAATCTAACTTGAATATAGCTTTGCAAAAACAGCTATTGTTGTTGGTGTTTCCACCATTTATTGATTTTTATAAGTAAAAACAAATAAAAAGTAAAACAGTCTTTTAATTACATAGAATAAAGGTATTTTACTGCTAGAGAATGCATAATGTTCAAACATCAAACATGATGGAGTTAGATGTGATCTAAGTTCTTTATGTTCTGGAGTCTGCCAATTTGCTATTTCACATAAATCACACCAAGACAGACCTTTAGTGAAAAGCAGTGAAAAATCAGGCTACCTTGTCAAATTCAGGATCATTTTTTTGTACTTATTTTACACAGTCTCCAACATTCTGTTGTTGTGTTTAACAAATTAAAACTAAAGAACTTTCGTATAGAGAAATAATTACTGCAACTAAGTTTGCTATATATAGGGCTATTATTTTCCTACTCTATTGCATGGATGTGAAACATGGACATTGTATCAGTGCAATATATAAGCATTATAAAAGTTTTACTTAAGGATGCTCTTTAAAATTTTAAAAATACAATGGCATGATCATAAAAACAGTTGATGCGTTCTTCAACTTACTGGATGTAATACTATAGAGTTTACTATTTAAAATCACACCTCCATTAGATTGGATGTGTAAAATGAATGAAGAATGCAAGACTTCTTGGTGGACTTGAGCATAGTTTTTATGGGAGATATAGACATTCTAAAGAAGTGCAATGTTAATTATTCCAATTGAGAAGATATGGCAGAGAATAAAATACATTTGAGAACTACACATAAAAGTGACATTGAAGTATTTCAGAAAGAAAATTTTACTGCTAAAAAAATTAAAAGGCAATATTGTAAAGTATCAAACATAAAAAGTAGATCAGCATGTTCTATATGTGGACATATTTGTGTTTACAGCTTGATTTATATAATTATTGCAATACTCACATCTAGAGTATTTTTTTCTTGTACATGGAATGGCAATACTCATATGTATTTTATATTTGAACTAATGATAGTTATACACCTATTTTCTTATTAATATTAGATGAGTTTATTCATCATCAGTAGTTTGAAAGTTAGGTATTTCACATATATGTTTATTTCAGTCCTATATTTTCATTGCACCCAAGTGATACTATGGTCTATTCAATTTCCTAAAAATGATGCACCCTATATATGACAATCATCTTTAAATACACGTGCTTATAAGCTATCATTGTGGCCCAGATAATATCCTATTAAAATATAAATATTATTTACTAAAAGTGATATGTAAATATATTACATAATTCACCACTATTCTGTATGTTACCAGTATGCATATCATACTACAATTAAGTCCTTTTACAGATTTGCAGCTCAAGGCAGTCTGAATATCTATTCATGCTTTAAAAAATCATGCTTAAAAATAATAATATAGCTTTGTTATTCAGGAGTTCATAAGGAGTCCAAAATCCAAAAGTGTTAGAGCTGGGCCATGATTAATAAAGCTTAAATTCCAGAGGCTATTGAATCAATGAACCAAAACCAATCTGAGTTATGATCCATGGATCGTGAGCTCCAGAGTTTGCATTCTGCTCCATCAGGATATACAGAACAAACAATAAACAAATGATTTACCATTCAAAAGTTTATAAAAACTTCAAATGCTGGTAGGGACAGAGCCTGGCTGTGATCATGGACCTTGAATTATAAGATCTGAAACTCTACCATAGCATTAAACCTTGCGGGATTTTTATCATGATTTAACTTTTGACATCATTTCTGCACTCTTCCAAACTTTACAATGCGTTATGGGTAGTGGAAGTTTATTTTTCACTGTTACATGATTACACTTTGATTCTTTCCTCAGAAGCTTCTAGGATATTTGAAACATCAAGGTTAACAATGGATTTGGCATTTTCAGGAGTATAGCATATTTTCTGTCATTATTGCAATCATATTTTTAAAAAGAGGTACATAAACTATAACTTAGAACCCTTAGGAATAATCATACCATCAGTGAAGATCATTCTATAGTACAATCATACATTTTAATTTTATAGTGAATGCATTGACACTCTTCTTATCAATTTAGATTAATCTGGAACTTTTGCTCTGTAGCTAATCATGATTTAGATACCCATTTGCTGATCATTATCAGATGGCAATTTTACCTTCTAAAACATTCAAACTACCAATAGGGTTAGCAAGCATTTGCAGTTTTTATGTATGCTATATCAATTCACCTTTGAGCTGCTTGGATTTATTTATTTTTGCAGAATGTTTTGGGTGATTTCTTGAATGTTTACATTTCTTGCAGTTCACATGTAATTTACTGCAAAGTTCAAGGATTTGAAAGTCTTATCTGTTCATTGACAATGCTGACATATTTACCACCATCTTATTTTTTCTGATTGTGACAATTTTTATGTTAAACCATGTGTATACAAAAAAATCAAAAGAGAGAATAAAAAGAAACAAAAAGGAAGATAAAAGAACTATATAAGGAAGATAAAAGAACTATATAAGCAATGATTATCTTGAAAAGTAGCCATAAGGTGATTAAGAATTATAGTGTAATAGTAACTTCAGAGGTCATGTGATATTTAAGCACCAGAAATCACAAGTTGAACTTTGCTCACAAATCTTTAGCTTTTAAGACCATTACTGATATATCTCACCTTACCTGCAAATAATGGATTAATCCAGATTCCATCTTATATTGATTGGATTGAGCATTCACACCATGTTTTAATGTATACAAATAGATAACATATATTCAATAGTAAGAATGGATCAATAAATGATGATACTCATAGAATCTGATTGTTTCTGTTATTGATGAGGATCAGTCCATAAATAGTCAATCCAGTTAGGGTTAGAAAGACAACAACTATCAAATCTGAACTACATACACAGATGTCCACTATATGGCTAAACAGTGAAGCAAATTCACATTAGATCTGTAAGCATAAGATACTCATGAGGCAAACTATCATAGTACGGCTGGAAATTTTAAGTACAGTGACATTTCTGGCTAGTTCTATGACAGCATGCCCCATGTCCAGCAGCTTCCAGTTCTAACATAAAATTGCCTCTCCGCTCAGCTGTATAGTGAACAGTATATATATATATATACTAATGTTCAGTTTTGATAGTTGTTGTCTTTATACCTTCAATTAGATTGGCTATTTATGGCCAGATTTCCATTTATAATGAAAACAGTCACATTCATTGAGCATCATCACCTATTGTTCCGTTTCTACTACTGGACATATGTTGTTTATTTGTATATCTACTGGAATGTGGTGATGAATGATCAATCCAATCAAGATAAGATGGAACCTGAACTAGGCCATTATTTGAAGCTAAGGTGAGATACAATTACCCTATTATTGCACCAAACTGCAATAAGCAAAGTTTGTAATTGTTTTCTTATTCTGTCTGGTTTAATTCCATACACAATGCCTAAAAAATATGGAATAGATTTTTTTCAAAAAATCACATTTTATCAGCTAAATGACCAATCCGTCTAACACATGTCACATGATCTAGCAGAACCGATTGATCACGTGGTTGCAGCAAAATTTTTAATCTTATTGATTTCTTTTTGTTTAGAATTAATAGAAATGGTAGACTTTAAAAATATGTATATTTCAAATTGACTGATTTAAAAAATAATATTTTAAAAAAATTAATTAAAAACATTTAAATAAGTTGAATTATTTTAGAAGCCTGCTATTATTGCTTTAGCAAAAAATTTTAAGTGGAAAGGGTTTTAAATTATTTTTTAAACAGCATGTACACGTGGTATCAGAATTTTTAAAACAGTAATATTTTTCAGTTAAAAAAAAAAAAGAATGACTTTTGTGTTACTGTTGTGCGTGGAGAAAAAAAACTACTCGGTAGAACAATAAGTTTTTATTATAGAATATATAAAATCCTAAAAGTTAAATGGAGTACTTAGTAATATGATCCCACCGTTTATATTAGAAAATGAAGAGTCTTTGTTTGGAAAGTGATAATTATAAGATAAATTATAAAATATTGTTAATTATAAATCATGTCCTCATTTTGATAGCTTCTTGCATCACTTTGATTTTTTTAAAATTCTCTTTTAAATATTTCCTGAATTCATAAAAAGATTTTTATTAATCTGAAAAAAGGAAATATAAAGATGACATTGATCCGCCATATTTCCTGTTTATTGTAAAAGTACGTTAAAAGATTTATAGCATCTATAAGCCAAAAAAAAAAAAAAAAGTTTTAGTTTATATTTATAAATTAAAATATCAGCTAATTTATATTTAAAAATTGCATATTGTTTAATATTGAAGACAAACAATATTGCAGGCAATCAATAAAAATAAGTAACCAAATAACTTAATAATTCGGGAGTTCATAAGAAGAAGCCCGAGTACCGGTATTATCAGAATGGAAGTCGATTAGGGCGCCGTACACCCGAGAATAAGATACTTAATTATTGCCTAAACCGATTCAAGGATTATATAATCCGGAATCTGGTCCTTAACTGCTTATTCGGTGACGTATACTCCAAGGTCTAACACTACCTAATCTTAATCCACTGCCTAATCCTAGAAAAAAAAATTAAGTTAAAACAATTTTTTTATTTGATGCTTAATAAAGAAAACAAGCTGGTGAAAGTTTGAAAATAACCCAACTTTTTTTGACACATTTCCATTTTAATTCTCCAGAGGGCGTTTTTCCGACTATTTTTTTATTGATCCACTTCCAACATCGCATTCTTTATTGTTTTGAAAGTTGTCCATAGGAATTTATTGGAATTTAGGGGGAATTCTATGCAGTAGTGTCTCTAAGATCGGTCAGCTGGGCATATGCCCGGAACACCAGGAGTTAGTGTGGTCCTGCACCGAGCTACCTTATTTTAATCAACAACACAATATATCTTATGCATACATATCTTAAACATATATATATATCTTAAGAATTTTATTAACAATTCTGATAATCACTGCTGAGTCCAAATGTAGTTTGTCAAAGCTTAAAATAATAAAAAACTATTTAAGATCCACAATGGCATAGGAAAGACTTTCCAACCTAATGTTGCTTTCCACTAGAAAATAAATTATGTAAAGTCTTAAATTTAAGCGAGATAATAGATGAATTTTTTTGAAATTGAAGCAAGGAAAATAAAGTTATTACTCTTTAGAAAAGAATAAATGTTGTATATGTTCTTGTCTTGTATTTAAAATTAAAAGATTTTATTTAATTATTCACTTTTTTATTTGCTGGGTGCCCCACTCCATTTTTGTGCCCGGAGCTTCAAAATCTAAAGGGCAGTGGTTCTCTGAATAATTGTTTTAAGACATGAGCAGTTTTATATTTCAGTGTCAGATAGCATAAGCTTAAGCAATCAGTGATTGCCAGATATGTATAAAATATCTATTTCTTAGTAGTCAAATCCTATCTTCAAATTTTTGTCTTTTACCTTTATTAATGATGTTTGGAATTCAAAACTGGAAGAAAAAAAGATGATGTTTAAATATAATGATAGGAATTTTATATGTAACCAGTAATGACTGATTAATCAATCTTACAGTAGATGACACCAAAATGGTGATCATATTAGGTAAAAATATGAAATTAGTAAAAGAAACTTAATTCAACAGTTAAGAAAGGTGAAGAAATAAATGGAATTTGATGAATCATTACTAGGAAGCATAACTGTCCATCCACAATATTGTTAACACTTTCTGTTTAGTTTTGAAGTAATTTTTATTCTGTCAAATAATTTAGAGTTATATTTTATATATTAAAAGGTCTAAAATAAGCTATAGTTGATGACAATAAAATTTGAATGCTTAATTTTTTACACATAATGTGAAATATTGAGAAAAAAATTGTTGAGAAAAAAAGATACTTATGCATTTTCCTGGCTATCAAGCTCTGCAGTTCATATTTTTGATAAATATACAGTTTCAGGGGCATACAATAAATCTTTACAAAAATGGCTGATAGGAAATGTTGTATTTAATATTTACATTTTTTTTTCTGTTAGTGCTATTTTTAAAAAATAAAATGTGCAAAAATTAATTACAATGTATGTATTAATTATTACTTAGAATTAACAATAATAAATAAAAGGTAAATATTATAATGTGTAAATGCCAATGCCTATATATATATTATGAACATGTTTCATGTATTTTTTTTAATTTTTAGATTCATAAATTGAAGTCTGCATTAATAGACACGATATGACTCTACATTTGACTTAACATAAAAAAATAATAAATAAAGTCTAAATATTGTCATTAATTTTCACACAATTTTTTATTTTTTTTAAAATAACACTAATGACAAAAAAATGTAAATATTAAATATAACATTTCTATTTTATGCCCCTGAAACTGTATATTTATTGAAAATATGGGCTGCAGAGCTTAGTAAACAGGAAAATGCACAAGTACATAATAATACAAATATAAATAATTTACATGATAACAGACAAAGCTTAAAATACTAGTCGAATGTTCACAATCTGTTGTCAAAGCAATTTAACATGAATTTCACCTTTTAGCCTGATCTAAGGTCTTTAAATAGATAAAGAGTGATAACATTTGACTAACAAGAAATTAAGATTTTATCTGACTAAAAATTTTAAACAAACCCTTGTAGGCAAATTAAAATCACTATTTATTACAATCAAATATTATTATATACTTTGCTTATTTAAAGATTTTAGACCAGTAATAAAAGGTGAAATCCATTTCTTTATCTATAGAAGTTGGAATGATAATAATTTTTTTATATTCTATTGTTTTATTAAGCTTTAATTGTTATTATGTGAAATACATCTGCAGACCAGGCAGCCATTACCAATTTATGGCTTATTATATCCACAGTAACAAATAATAATTTGTTTGAAAGGTTGCACTAGTGTTTATTTATTAATTTATCTTCATAATTTATAAAATACTAGTTTTCTACTTTACTTTTGAGTAGTAAGTAATTTAGCTTGCGCTTTACACAAAAAAGTGAAGCTTGTCTCAATCTTCTTACAAGTTATATGGCTAAGCGCTTTCAGAGACCTTGAGTCTCCATAATCATAGCCTACTTTTAACTGAAGTTTAGCTGTGGTTTATGTAAAATTTATGCACTGAATGTAATGATATGAAATGAAAAATTAAAGAGGCGTGTTTTATTGCAAATGACAATTGTGCAATAAACCGGAAAGAATCGTGTGCAATCTCCGGAAAATGGTCGTTATAAAATTTGCATAAATTTTACATAAACCACAGCTAAACTTCAGTTAAAAGTAGGCTATGATTATGGAGACTCAAGGTCTCTGAAAGTGCTTAGCCATATAACTTGTAAGAAGATTGAGAAAAGCTTCACTTTTTTGTGTAAAGCACAAGCTAAATTACTTCATAATTTATCTTTATTTTTGTCTATTAAATGGGGTTTATTTAAAACTTCTAGGCAGATTAAAAACTCAGGCTATTACAACCATGTGTCTTCATCTCTATTTAAACATCTTAAATCAGGATATCTTTTATCTATAGAGGTTGTCTTGATGTCAGGTTGTGGATATTCAGTTGGTTTATTAACTTTTGGCTGTTATCACAGAATTACATTTGGAAACATTAGGAATTTGTAGTTTAAGTATAATGATTATCTTCTTTGTATTCTAAATAATGGCTACATTTGTGAAGGTAATTAGTTTTATAGCATATATTAATGAGTAGAAAGATTTTAAAACTTAAACAGTTAAGGCAATATGGTTACCAAATTCCAGATAGTCATAAAAATATTCATGGGTATATGGATTTGATCTTTTATTCTAATTTTATTATTTAGGAAGAATGTTTTGCATTGTAATATAGGTGATATCTTACAAACTGACATGCAAAAAGAATGAATGTAGGGTTACTTATATTGGAAAAAGATATTTATGCGAGCTATCAGTGAGATTTGTGTTTCTGCATGTGAGCAAGTATTTTTAGTAATAACAATGTAATGTGTTTGGGAAAACTAGCATTCCAACAGAAAATATTCCATGGTCTTTTCATATTTATGATTAAGGGCACATGAAAGATCTGTGAGGGGGTACCCAAAAGTATCTGGAATTTTATAATAAAAAGTGTTTATTTATAAATTTAATCTTCAACGAACTGTTTATTTGATGCAATGCACTGGTTTAAACATGTTTTTCACTTTTCAAAGGAGTCTGGAAACTGTTGCAACATGATACCTTTTAATGGCTGTGACATTTTTTCTTCACTACTTGTAAATCCAGAAAACAAATTTGGGGACACTTTTTTCATTCAAGAGAATATAAAGAAATTGCGCAAAGCAAGATTGAGCAAATGTGGCAGATAGATAAGCCGAGTCATGCTGAATTTAATTTAAAAATTTGTTTCACATGTTCACTGATGCATTGCCATGGTTAAGCTTGTGCCTCTATCTGTGCCCCAAAATGGGATGTTTACATTTTACTACATCACACAAATGTTTTAGAACTTGGAAATAAAATGCCTGCCTGTTATGAACTAATTCTGAGAGAAAAAGTCTTTTGTGACAAACAAAGCAATGTCTTGATACTGTATTTTACTCACCATGCTTCTTTGGGATGTGGTGAATTTGATATTTCCATTAAACTACTCATAAACTTCTTTCTTTCTCAAAACAGCTTGCTTGTAATCTGTTTCAAGACTTGCAACTGTTTTCTTTGCTGTTTTTCCTAGAAGAAAACAGAATTTCACATTTAACCAAATTTTCAGCCATTACAAAAATCAACAAATATGCAAAACACACTTTATAAAAAAAAATGTGCTATGTGGTATCATGATTTTATCTGGTCATTGGCATATTGATGCAGAAGAGCCCACATAAAAGATATGTAGCACCAGAAATGTACTACAAAGAGGTACACTTACCAGAGAATGGTTTAAGTTAATTTTGGATCCTCCCTTATATATGCATAAATTGCATTGTGTCGAAAAGGGCTTTGGGATTGACTTTAATTAAGAAATTCCAGTGTTTAGATTATCGGTATCAATATCCGAATTCACTTATGATATACTTTTTGTTGAATCCAGATCATATATTTTCGAATACCTATCATGTTTAGAAAAGATTGGGAGAGAAAGTTGTGGTCTTAGCTATGGGCTAATTAATATTTTACCAAAATTATTGTCAATGGGTGATGGAGAGTCAATAGATTTGACAGGAATGAAGTTACATATTTTTGGAAAGTTTTTGATTATGACTAGTTATTTTATTAAGGGTTCTCTGAAAAATAAAACGGGCATGACATTTAACTAAAGCCATGAATTTGTGGTACTGATTGGCTTTGACTCTTTGTTTCACATTAATTTGGTAATAAGGAAAATGATCTTTTTTTAATTGAGGAAGAATTTAATGTTGGGTAAGAAGGAGACCCTTTGATTCCTCTTGGAGGCCTTAAAGGAACCGAGCAGGGCAAATTCCTAATGTCCACTCCATACGTTCTTGTCATTGCAGCTGTTATTACTATGTGATTATTCATATAGTATACGAACATGGATGGGCTGCTCACCAGCATGCATTAGCCAGCATGGTGAGTTTATTGGCTTTTTACCTCTGAATTTAAGATCAAGAAACACCATGGTCTTTCTTCTCAGTGCCTGATAAAACAGAATGAATGTTTGTGTAAATGATAAATATTTTCCCAATACAAGTATACAATTATGACAGACAAAAATAAAGCATGGCCCTTATTCCCAGGAGGCTGTAAAGGCACCAACCAAGGCAGTGGTTGGTGGGCAAAGGTGGAGGGTGCTAAGAATCCCCTGATTGTGGACCCAGGCTGCCATTTGATGATGACTTTTTATTTAGGTACTTACAACTGAAGATCACTTTCAAGTGAAGGAAGATTGCAAGAATTAGAAGAAGAACTCTCTTATATTAAATGGGACATTATTGGACTTTGTGAAGTTAAAAGAAAAGGTGAAGAGACAATTGATTTAAAAAGTGGACATATACTCTATTATAAAGGCACAAATATTGGAAATACAAGTGGAGTAGGATTCATTATAAATAAAAAGTGGAAGAACAATATTGTGGAGATTGATGGTGTATCGGACAGAGTGGCAAGATTAGTTATACAACTTAATAGCAGATACCAAATGCAGATAATTCAGGTTTATGCCCCAACAAGTTCCCATAGTGATGAAGTAGTAGAAGATTTTTATATGGATGTACAAAAGGCTTTTGATCAGAGTAAACACCATTTTAAAATTGTTATGGGAGACTTTAATATTAGAATTGGTAAAAAAAATGAAAGATGAAAGTGCTGTGGGTAATTTTGGTTATGGTAATAGAAATGAGAGAGGACATAGACTTGTGGAGTTTGCAGAAAAAGAAAAACTTTATATTATGAATTCTTTTTTTGAGATAAATGTTAAAAGGAAATGGACATGGAAGCATCCAAATGAAGGTACAGCAGAATTGGATTATATTTTGACTAACAGGAAATACATATTTCAAGATTGTAATGTTCTTAATAAATTTAACACAGGAAGTGATCATCGATTAGTAAGGTGTAAGATACGTGTTAATGTAAAACTAGAGAGACAAAAATTATTAAAAAAAACAATATTTACAGTTGATATTCATAATCTTCAGAAACATTCTAATGAATTTAAATTAGAACTTACAAATCATTTTCAAGTATTAGTAGATTTTGAACAGGATTCAGATTTGAATGAAATTAATATGAAAATAACTGATACACTTTTGAAAACTGCAACAAAGATAGCTGGTAGAAAGAAACAGCAATTGACCAATAAAATTTCTACTGAGACTAGAGAATTTATGAAGAAAAGAAGGAATATGAAGATATACAAAAATGATGCATTAAAAAGAATTGAATATCTCGAATTTTGTAAAATGGTGCGGAAAAGAGTTGAAAATGATATAAGAAAGTATAACTGTGAATTAGCAAGGAAAGCTGTAGAAGAAAATAAAAGTCTTAAGAATGTAAAACAACATTTTGGTATTGGTAGGAAATTTATATCTGCAATAAGAAAAAAAGATGGAATTATTAATAAAAGGAGAGATGACATCATGAAATTGGTAGAAGATTTTTATCAAGAATTATATAGTAATAAAGAACAAGTACCTCCTATATCTATTACATCTTCCGAATTGCCCAGAATTTTAAATGAAGAAGTGAGACATGCAATTAAGCGTATGAAAAAAGGAAAGGCTCCAGGAAATGATGGAATTATAATTGATATATTAAAAGAAGCAGGTGAAGAAATAGAAACAATTTTAGCAAAGTTAAATACCAAATGTCTAAATGATAAAGATGTACCGGATGATTGGAAGAATGCAGTAATAATATTAATATTTAAAAAAGGTGATAAAGAAAATATTAGAAATTACAGACCTATCAGCCTTTTATCAGTTTTATATAAAATTTTTACCAAGATAATTACTACTCGTCTACAAAGAACATTGGATTTCCACCAACCAAGAGAACAAGCCAGATTTAAAAGTGGTTTTAGTACAGTAGATCATATCCAGGTATTGAGAGAAGTTATAGAAAGGATAAATGAATATGAGTTGCCATTATGCTTAGGATTTGTAGATTATGAAAAGACATTTGATTCTATAAACATTTCTTCAGTGATTAAAGCATTAGATCATCAAGGTATAGATCCAGGATATTGTCATATTTTAAAGAATATTTATAAAAATGCAACAGCAACAATTAGATTACATAATGACACTGGGAAAGTCAACATTGAGAAAGGTGTAAGACAAGGTGACTCCATATCTCCAAAACCTTTTACAGCAGTGCTGCATGAAGTATTTTGTGGATTAAAATGGGAAACTAAAGGAGTGAAAGTAAATGGTGATTATTTAAGTCATTTAGATTTCGCAGATGATGTAGTTGTTTTTGCAAATACTGCTTCAGATCTGCAGGAAATGTTGCAGGAATTATCAGATGAAAGTAGGAAAGTAGGACTAAAGATAAATGTTAAAAAGACTAAAGTAATGTTTAATCGATTTGCTCAAAATATGAAAATAAAGATTGATTATGATGAATTAGAGGAAGTTAACAGTTATAAATACCTTGGTCAGATTATTAATACAGATGGAAACATAATGGAGGAAATTAATCATAGAATTAAACTTGGTTGGAGTGCTTTTGGTAAAAATAACTTGATACTAAAAGGAAATATGCCTATGTGTTTGAAAAGGAAGGTTTTTAACAAATGTGTTTTACCAGTTCTTACTTAGAGACTTCAGACCACTCAAAGAAGTATGGAGAGATGTATGTTGGGAGTAACAAGAAGAGATCGTAAATGCAATGTATGGGTAAGAGAACAAACAGGTGTTACTGACCTCATTGAAAAAATTAAAAGATTGAAGTGGAGTTGGGCTGAACATATTGTTAGAAGAGATGATAATAGATGGACAATTGAAATTTTAAACTGGATTCCAAGAGATTGTAAAAAACCCAGAAAGAGACCACATGTGAGATGGATGGATGAAATAAGAAAGTGTGCAGGGGTGATGTGGAGAAGAGAAGCTAAAGATCGGAGAAGATGGATTAAACTTGGAGAGACCTTCATCCTGCAGTGGATTGATAATGATTGATAATGATGATGATGATGATGAGATAGGTGATTTTTTGGGAAAATAAACATGTTGATATATGACTCTTTTGTATGAATTGAAAACTGCTTTGCACAATACATTAATGGTTCTTTCTACAGGAATAGAAAGTTTATTTAAAATTGGATTGGTAGTTTAATAATATAACATAAAAAAGAAAATGGCTGCTAGAAGAAAGGTGTATTAGATCCAGAAGTTCAAGTGCACCATTCAAAAATATCCAAAAAAGTTCTTCACTGATGAAAGTCCTAAATTAGATACTAGTCTGGAAATATTTTGATTGGACAGCATTGGTTAGAACCTATAGATTACCTAAGCTTACACTAGATGACATAAAAGTAGTGAGAATAGAAGAATTTGCTAATGTATAGTAATGTGAATGTTAAGATCATGTGATGTCTTATGGCCATGTGATATTAACAGCTTTGTGCCAATTTTGATCAAAGATTAAATATGCATAAAGTTATCAAAAAGTGTAGGTCACCATAATACATAGAAATTGAACTGGTTTCAGATCTATATAATTAAGCTGGCAAATAAGCTTTAACTGGTAGATTGATAGTATAACATAAAATAGCAAATGAATGCTAGAGGTATAGGGTGTAGTGCTACAAGTTGTAAGAATCATGGTACTTATAAGTATGGTCCAGGTAGATGTTCATTTTTGTTAATGTTGTGTAAGAATTTGTTAGTATTGTTATCAAGTGCAATACTGAACAAGGGTTGTTGAATTAATGATATTCCTGGAATTTTGAATCATGGAGGGTTGATGTATATGACTAAAATAAAGTGCAAAGTGGGAAGCCTTGAATTAAAAAATTGAGTAAGTAAAAATCAGGTAGGAAAAATTTCCCATTTGGAGTGACGTGTACTTTAAGTTTCGAGAGAGTAGAATATATTGTGCTGCTGGAGTATTTTTGGTACAAGAACATTGTCAAACATTTACTATGACTAACTTAATAATTTTAAATAAAGAAACAACTACTACTGTAACTTTCTTTTTTAGAAAATTGGAATTGAGATAAAACGAAAGAGGTTGAATTTTGTTTTATTAGGGATTCTATCATTTTACAAGAAACAAGATCATGGATATAGGTCTTAGATTGTTCAGAAGTATGAGGAGGCAAAACTCTCTATACGTATTGCCACTGAGTGCAAGCCAGAGTAATCAATGGATGCCAGAAGGCATGCATAAAATCCCCATCTAGTGCCTACTCTTCCAATATCTTCAGACTAGTTTCTGGCTTGTGGCCTTTGTCAGTGAGGAGCCTTGGCCTTGAGAGCACTGCACTTAGATCTTAGCATCTAATGCAACCCTCCAGCAGCCACCTTTTATTTTTACTTAACTACAAAACTATGAGTCTTAAATTGAAAATACTAATATTTTCAATCTAAGCTCATTAGCTTATATAATCATATAAGTCTGAACTCAGTTCAGTACCTATACATTTTGGTGACTTTGTTTCTTTAATAACCATAGCCACCACTATCCCATTAGGCAGGATTAGTTTTAAGCCAATAAACATCACATGATCACCATTTCTTATGCTTGCTTGTAACAGTTATTAAACAGGCAAAACTCTCTATATGTATTGCCACTCAGTGCAAGCCAGAGTAATCAATGGATGCCAAAAGGCTTGTGCATAAAATTCCCATCTAGTGCCTACTCATTCAATATCTCCAGACTAGTTTCTGGCTTGAGGCACTTGCCAGTGAAAAGCCTTGGATAAAATATGGCTGCTGGAGGGTTGCATTATATCCTAAGATCTAGGTGCAGTGATTGGTAAATTTGTGTGGATAAGTGATTAATTAAATTATGGATTATAAAAAATGTAAAGCAGTTTGAGGTATTTAAGACAGAATTTGTGTATTACATGAGTTCTATAGTGAGTATTGTCAGGGTGCTATTATAATTTTCTGATTTAGTAATTTTATGATTTTTATCACAATGTTCAAATCAAAAATGGTGAAAAAATAGAAAATCAGTGAATTAAAGTTTGTATTTACGATGACAGTTTATGTACATGATAGCATGTTTTCTCCAATTGTTAAATTTCATTTCTTCATAATTAAGGATCTACAATATATATCTTTGATGATTTGTGGATATCTGATAAATGAATATTTATGGATATATTTAGATTACCCTATTAGCTCTGCATTATTTGTTGCAAAAACAGAATGTTAGACTCTGGAGTGAAAAATTCATGGATTGAGATCTTGCCCCATTACCTATGATACTCAAACTTCTTTTGAACGAATATCCAAACAATAAAGATAATTGATCATTTTTATTTTTGTTTGAGTGTCATAATCATCGGGATAGATAATGCTGTAGCAGAAATATTATTTAGTCATAGTTGAAGGACTTTTAAATTCTATATAAGTAGACTTGGTGATGTATTTTTTTAAGTATAGAAGTTTATAGTAAATATAAACTGTGGACAAACTAGGTTTAATTTTTTAAAAGTACAGTAGAGCTGTGAATTATATTGCATTGATTTCAATCATATGCTATCTAAATAAAAATATAAATAAACACAGAAAAATGTATATAAACAAACAATAAAACCATTAAAATTAGTGCTGTACACACATTTAAAACAAAAGTAAAATGGAAACTTTGCTATTTAGTCAAAGTGATCATTACATTAGTAATATGCACTGTAAGTAGAGTCTCATGGTTTTTCATCTTTATGCTAATTAAACCTAACATTAAGCCTAAAAAATTGTAAGGTGAATAAATATGAAAATGATGAGTGAAAATCATCATATAAAAGTATCTGATATCCAAACCACTATGTAGAAATCCATATAGAAATAACTGCCTCAAAAATATAGATAATTATCATTTTAAAGTTGCTTAATGATCAGTTAAATCAAAGATGCATTGTAAAAAACGAATTCAGTACTATAGACTTATGTTTGAGAAGGAATTGATCTAAGTATAATTTAAAATAAAAAATAAAAATAAAGTGAAAGCTATAAATTTTGTTTAAGAAAATAAAAAATATATAATGTTCACTGAGGAAGCCAGTAACAGAAACCGGTCTGAGATTGGGAATATTATGGAAAGCTAGTTAAGAGCTAGTTGCAAGCTCATTATATAAAGTTCACTTTTTATGTCTCATGATGTACGGTTAATCATTTCAAAAACATCACAAAATTAAATAAATAAATTTTATTTCATTAAATAAAAACATTTTTCAAATTATTAAAAATAATCTTGAAATGAAAAAATTACCTGAAAAATCATTTCTGCTCAGCAAATAAGATGTGAACAAGTTGACATTTTGTGCAATTTAAGTTCTGTAATTTTACTTTTTAATTATACAGCATTATTTTTTGCTGGTATCTTCTGAAATGTGACAAAAATAGAACCTAAAATTTATCTTAAAATTACAATTCAACTTTTAGCATAAAAACTATTCTAATGTTATACAAATTGCATCATAACCTGTTTGTTCAATCCCAGTGCTACTCCAAGGTATTTCAGAGATTACTAAAGTAAGAGTTAATGCTTGTATGACATATAAAAATCACAGTTTACTTTTTTCAATTAATGTATTTCAAACTATAAGATTTCAGACTACAAATAATCTGTCATTGAACAAACTGACTGAAATGAAAATAATTTGTAATAAATAAAAGTCATTTTTTATGAATGAAAGTGCTTTAATTAACACTACATTTAAGAAAGAATTGATAATTATAAAGATTTTGACATTTTTATTGTCATAATAAATAATTATCAAAATACCAAAAGCAATAAACATAGTAGTAGAGTGTTAAATCTGAAGCTAAATGTCCCTAGATTAATGCTCTCCATTGGAACACAAGTGGTTCAAATGTTATAGAATCTTTTTTTTAATGAACCTTATTTTATTTATGGAAAAATGTGTATTTACCATTATTAATAATAATCATAACAATACCATGCTGTGTTTGCTCTTTTGGGCATTACAATGGTACTGTGATCACTATACTTTTTCTTTGCTATTTTAAACTTGTTTATAAACTTAGATCACCATGTGCAGTTTTATTTTATCACTGTTACTATTTTAAACTTATTAGTTGAAAAAATATCTGAAGATGTCAGCATCATATAGATCTTTAGGAAATTACCATATATGTAATTTGCATGTGAAAGATGTGAGATATGCCTTTTTTTAATCTGAATAGAAATGACAATTCCTATTTGGTGGAGTGTTTTACTTCAGGCTAAATATAATTTAAAAAAATATTGCAATTTTCAATAATTTGTTTACATATTAAAGGTTTGTTATGCTTTTTTTTTGTAAAATACTTTTTTTAAACCAAAAACATACATGTCTATAATTAAATTTTATTTGTAAAAAATACTTTTAAAAAGACAAGTCATTAAATACAGCAAAGCAGAAGCAGTTCCTATTGGTTAACCAGTATGAGATTCTCTTATCAGATTCTCTGTCTTCCTTACCTTCGCAGTCTGGTTGACCAGATGTGAATGCATTTTCGGTCATTCAGGCTCTTCAGTCATGGAGACCTTCATAGGTCTGTCAAGAGCATATGTTCCAGGGACCGGCTGCTTGCACCAGAATGGTTATACAAAGAGACTTGGTCCAGAATTGATCTACCAAGCATTTGATATTTTGAACTTTTGCAATCAGCTATGCAGTATACCATGTATGAAAACAGCATCATGAAACTATGTAAACTTTTTTAATATTTTTTTTTGTTTTTAAAAATATATATATATATTTAAATTTAATAACAATAAATAAAAAGTTACTTTTAACATTTATTTTTATTCTTTAACACCAATTAACCCTAAATTTCTTTTAAATTAAAAAAATAGAATTCAAATATCTTAATGCTTCATTCTATTAACTTTTTGAATAGATAAAATTATATCCAATAATGCAAAGCGTCATTGTTATAGTTATTAACTTCATTTAGTATTTTATTTTCCTATTTTACAAAGCTCAAATATAACTTTTCAATTATCTGTCATTTGAAAGCTTGTATTTGAAACAAATAATGTAAAGATTATCAATATATGATAAAGAAAAAAGGTCTAATTGTAAAAATAAAATGTTCAAATATAGAGGAAATTCTCACTAACAAGTTAAATTACATCCTATATATTTTTGAATATGAAACATTAATCTTAACAGACTGGAACAGAAAATAAAGATATCATATTGATATTTTTAACAGATTTAAATGTGTTAACAAACCAATTTGTTTAATATTGATATAACAGCCATATAAACACATACAATTCATGACATATTTGAAGTTCTTCTCATTTGTATAATTATCTTAAGATTAATTAGAATCAGTTGTCTGCCCCATAAGACTTCTTTAAGCAAGCAAATATGTTTTTCTTATGATGTTTTTTAATATTAAAATAACACCATCCAAACTTCACGTTACTAATATTGCCACTTAGTGGAAATTTAAGTAATCAGATCAATACATGATGAATAAATTTGTGTTCCAATATGCAATAGGGGATATTGGTGGAATGTTAATTTTGAACCACTTTATATTTTTGTTTACATCCCTAACCCTAAGATTTTGAATGTAGCCTAATGTTTAAAATTCAGATATTTTATCAGCTAGGATAGAAAAAAAATTCCATACTTTAATCTAATTGGTTATCAGTTTGGAAATGCCACAATTCAAATTCGTTTGTGCCTTTTTAGATATAAAAGCAAACTGGAATATTAAATGGCATCCTGGATTCCAATATACAGTTCTAGCATTTAACAAATTAATATAGACAATGTATATCATCATAGTAATATAGCTACTTTAAACAACATTAATTTATGTAGAGCCATCAACAGCTATATTTTTGCATAAAAATGGAACATAGATAATCTATTAATATAAAGTGATAGAGAAAATTTCATTATTCCTTATGTTTTGAAAATGTGATGGTAAATATAATAATTATGTTTTTGAGACTGTTGAATGTGATGATTTAGATATACAACCTTAACCCTCAAAACTTACAAGCTATCAATTTTCAAATGTCTTAATTTTATTATTTTTAAAATTAAACAGGTATCCATCTTTTAAATTATGTCTCTATTTTGCAGAAATCAAATTAGCTTGAATTGAGTTCATGTAGTATAAATTTTCTTTTCCCATTTTAGGTTTAGTGATATCTCATCTTGCTTGCAATCAAAATGGCTGAAAATTTTCATCTTTTTCAAATCACTGCTTTTTTTTGCTACTTTTTAAAAAGTGAATATTATAAAACTTATTGTAAGTAATGGAAACAATAATAAAAAATAAATTTATTATAATAACTAATGATAAAAAAAAGCAATCAATTGAATCTAGTTTTTATTTTTTCATTTTTTGTGATTTTATAGTTTTTTTAATGTTTTTATATAAACATTTTAATGTTTATTGTAAATAATGCTTAGAGCAAAAAACAAATTTTAAATGCCATTTATATAAAACAAATACTCTTCTTAGGAGTGGTATAGGATACTGCTTGTAGCATTTGTGTGACTAAACTGCACAGTAGCTATTGTAGATTAAAGCAATTGGGCAATATAAACACAAAAATAATAACAGAAATAAAAAAAAACGTTTTTTAGTAAATTGGGTATATGTTTTCTTGAAAGAAACAATTATTTATGTTCTGAAGATGCTTTTAAAGATATTCTCAAAAATAGATTAAAAGATAGCCATTACAGAATTTTTTTCAAGTTTTTTTGTATGTTTTTTCAGTGTTCCTCCCATCTCAATTCCACTTTATCACAATCATTTCTTAACAATAAAATATCATATGACCCCAGCTGAAAAATTGCAGTTTTAGTAGCATATATTTTTTTTTCACCATGTCTATGCAATCATCCTCTACCATAAAACTCAGCCCATCCATTGTCTCTTTTTATGCATGCATTTCTTAAACATGCTTCCACTCATTAGGTGAGGTACAAATATCAAACATCTGAATCACTATACCTGTGAACTCAGTTTGATTCTTCTCCATTACAATACTTTTACACAAATTAAGGACTGGCTTTGTATGCTTTTAACATTTTATAGAAGGGTGAATAAACATTACTTTGCAGAGATAATTTCAAATTTTCTTTTTGGTTTTTATAGCACAGTCCTTACCTTAACCCTATAATATCTCTTTTATCATTGGTGCTAAAGTCAGATCACTTTTTCTCACTATGAATGCATTTTGCAATCAATCTCACATCATGATGTTTATAAATAGATTAAAAGCCAATCAATATCATATGTAAATCAATCTATGTTTCACACATTATATTGTACAATCGTTGCATAATTCCCCTTTAACTATCTGTTCCTCTTTATCATTCTCACTGTCTCATTTTCTGACATTCTATCAAAAGTAAAATACTTGGATGGAAAAACCAAAACAGATATGATTAGCATCACTGATAAAACTCAAAAAACTGGAAGCTGGGCTGGATATATTGCTAAAACAGATGATGATAGATATTGCTAAAACAGATGATGATAGATGGATTGCTGAAGTCTTAAACTGTACTTCAAGAGATTGTGAAAAAACCTTGAAAGAGACCACTTATGAAATGGACCAACAATGTAAGGAAGTTTGTTGGTATGTTGCAAAAAGAGGTGATACAGATCAAAGAAACATGATTAAATTTGGAGAAAATGTCACCCTGCAGAGGACTGACAATGGGTGAAAATGATAATTCTCTTTCTCACCCTCTTTATAGAGTTACAATGGTTAGAATGGCTTTTCTGAAATGGCTACTATGAAGTAAATATTACCAGTATGTTTTCAATGCTATAAAGTAGTAGAATTTATATATTTATAAGCTAAACCACTAAACATTACATGATCACCATTTCTTATGCTTGCTCATAACTGTTATTAAAACAGGAAAAACTCTCCAGACAGTAGTGCCACTCAGTGCAAGCCAGAGTACTCAATGGGTCAGAAGGCTTGTGCATAAAATTTCTAGTGCCTCCTCATCCAATATCCCCAGACTAGTTTCTAGTTTGAGGCTTGCATCAGTGAAGAGCTGTGTATCTGAGAGCACTGCACCTAGATCTTAAGATTTAATGCAAACCTTTAGCTGCCACCCTTTATTTCAACTACAAAACTACAAGTTTAAAATTGAAAACAAAAATATTTTCAATCCAAGCTCAGTAGCTTACATAGTCACATAACTCTTAACTCAGTTCAGTACTCATATCTTGGTTCTTTAATAACCATAGGCACCACTACCCTATTAAGCAGAATTGGTATTAAACCACTACACATGACATGATCACCATTTCTTATGCTTGCTCATAACTGTTAGTAAAATGGGCAAGACTCTCCATACAGTAATGCCACTCATTGCAAGCCAGAGTACTCAATGGATGTCAGAAGCTTTGTGCATAAAATCCCTATCTAGTGCTTAATAATTCAATATTCCCAGACTAGTTTCTATCTTGAGGCTTTTGTCAGTGAGGAGCTTTGTATCTGAGAGCACTGCACCTAGATCTTAAGATTTAATGCAAACCTCCAGCAGCCACCTTGTAGCTCTACTTAACTACAAAACGATGAGTTTAAAATTGAAAAGACAAAAATATTTTCAACAAGCTCAGTAGCTTATATAGTCATTTAGGTCTTAACTCAGTTCAGTACCCATATCTTTGGTTCTTTAATAACCATAGGCACCATTATCCTATTAGGCAGGATTGGAATTAAACTCCTAAACATCACATTATCACCATTTTTTATGCTTACTCATAACTGTTATTAAAACAGACAAAACTTTCCATACAGTAATGTCATTGATTACTCTGGCTTGCACTGAGTGGCACTACTGTATGGAAAGTTTTGCCTGTTTTAATATTTGTAAGTTGGCTGTGCACTAGATTCTCCATGGCCATCTAGTTTCTTTCTTTTCTTTTTTTTTAGTCTTATAAGAATTATTTTACGCATTCATTACAGAAAAAAAAAATCAACAATCATAAATGTATATTTATTTCAGTATTCTGACTTACAAATACATTTTTAATAATAATGAATTTATATTTGTTTTGGTTTTTAATATTTACAAGTATTATATAAAATATAGTGTTGAGAACTTATAGTACAGAAATAATACACCCTCCTGCCATGTCTGTCATCTGGATTTTAATACCATATATTTCTTTTCAAAAGGTTTAGGATTTTTCTCTCTGGTATCCAACCTTACCCAACCATCCAACATTGGTCAGTAAACAAGTATTAACTATCCTTATCTAGTGTTTAAAACAAAGATAGAAAACTGCTCGAACCCTCAATAGTTCTCCTTTATGGTTTCTCTAAGGCGGAGGGGGGGGGTCGTTGGAAAACTTTTGCTCTACAATGGGCTATTTATTCAAAACATGGGATTGCCTTTAGGTTTTACGCATTAAGCATTATTTTCCGCAACCAAAATCAAGTTTGCTGCAGAAAGTCTCGCAATAGTAAAACAGCCGACTAAACAATGTGTGTGTGTGTGAATACACAATTTTTTTATATGTATTTTTTTTATTTTAGACTTTTGGTTTTCTGCAAGCAATTAACATCTAAATAAATGTAATTAAAATTCTTTGTAGGAATTGTTTGTATGAAATTTTTTTTTTATTAAATAATTTTGATTTGATCTGTAGATTACTGAGGGTTATTTGAAAGCGTTTTAATAATTTATTTGATATGGATGAACATGGTCAAAATAAACAAATCCTCGATTCACAAAAGTTTTGCACCTGCACGACATTATCAATGCTTATAAATCATCCAGGTTTCATTCAGACGGTTCATTTTTTCATCCATGCGTTGTAATATAAACTCTCCGAGATCACGTGACATAATTTATCCCCCCCCCCCTCCTTCGTATAGAATAAACTGAACTAAGCTAAAACTCCATTACTGAAGTCAATTTTATAAAACGTTCCTTTGAGTTATTATTTATTATGAAATATTTCAAGAATGTTTATCATACATTAAATTGTGTAAATAGCCATAAATTATTCAACTGTAAACTTTTTTCTTTTTAAAAAATATATGATTATTTTCTTTTTAAAAATAAAAAAAAACAACAGCTAGATTTTAATTGGTCTGTAATGTGGACACATTTTCTCACATGTATATGGTATCATCACTCTAAATAATATATACTACTATATAAAAACATATACCACGATGAAATTATAACGTAGTAGAATCAGACCCGATTTAAAAATAAGAATGACAATAGTTAACTGTGTTCTGTTTTTTATTTTGTGAGAAGTTTTTTTTTTTTTTCATGTGTCATAGCATCGGCCGGGAAGCGAACCCGCCAACCCGGGTCAACTGCTTGCAAGGCGACCGCACTGACCTCTCGACCACCAACGCTTGACTTGTGAGAAGTTTTCTTTTTCTTAAAAAAAATTATATTTCACAACTTATTTTCTTTCCAAAACTTGAGCAATCTTTTTACTTTAATGTGGAAACATTGTTTTAACATTCTTATTAGAATCCCGTATGGTTTTGGAACAACGGTAAAGGAGCAACTCTAAAACTGAATGTCCATGAATTACAACTATCTTTGTCACATCGCATGATCATTCAGATTATTACGGTCATTATTAGGAGCCTCTTGTAAATGAATGTAATCATTCAAACTCCAATAAAAAAAGATAGAAAAAATAAAAACTTTAGATTTAAGTTTTGCAAAGACTATGAAAAACAATCTATAAAATACAAAACCTGTATATATTACAAGCTGGTTATTTAGTCTGATTATTTGCCATCTTTGCAAACATTACTTTTTGAAATCCTTTAACAACTTGTCAAATTCTAACTTTCCATGATGGTTTTATATGCCATATCTTTCAAAGAAAATTATTAAATTATTTACTTTTTTAGAGTGACTTTGAAAGAATCTTTATAGTTTAGATATAGTTATTTGAGAATTATTTTAAGTAATCAGAGAAATTATTTGGAAGAATGGGAGAAAAAATTGATAAATGAAGCAAAGAAAAGAAAGGGATTGATAAAGAAATTAACAGTGTTTTCCTATAATAAATATGATCGAGCTAGAATTATATGGAAAGGAGTTGCAGTAGCAGGGTTAACATATGGTAATGATGCATTATGTGTTAGTAAAGGGGTATTAAATTAATTAAAAAAAGTTCAAAGGGAAGTAGGAAGACATGCATTGGATGCAGATGTATGGACAGCAAGGGAGGCAATTCAAGAATAAATGGGATGGTCAAGTTTTCATATGAGAGATGCAAAAAGTAAAATGAAAATGTTTGGTGGATTGCAGTTTATGGATAATAAAAGAATAGCCAAAATAGTATTTAATTGAGTTATGAGTAAAGGGCAGGCAACAAGATCGGTAAGAAAGCTAATGCGGGCAGGCAACAAGATCGGTAAGAAAGCTAATGTGGTATGCAAAAGATTTGGATAAAGAATTTACATCAGTATATTTGTACAAAAGATGGGATGATTGTGTTAGGAGGATTGTTGAGTGTTATAGTACTAAGGAATGGGATAAAAGAATAGATTTATTAGTAAAGAATAGGGAGTTAGAGAGATGGAGAACTAGTATGGAGAATAAAAAGGTTAAATATATATAGAAATAAACAGAATATTAGGTGCGAGTTAATATATGATAATAGTAAGGAAAGTAGTTTATTGTTTAAGTCTCGAATGGGATCTTTAGCAACAAGAGAATATACATGTAAATGGAAAAATATGAGCAATTTAGTCTGTAAATTATGTAAGGAAGGAATAGAAAATATTAGGCATCTGTTAATTCAATGTAAATGCTTGAAAACAGAAAGGGTACATATAATGATGTTATGGAAGAATAAATATGAAAAAAGTTATACAGAAAGTGGAATATTGGTTTTTATGCTGGATTTGGGAAAAGATAAGGGGGATTTAGATATAAAGGCCATAGATTTGACAAATATTATGTTGTGGAAATGGGATGGAGCGAAATATGGGAAAACTTACACTGGGGAATGGAAAATAAAGTGGCTATCAGGTTTCTCTGGGCATAATTGCTGAGAGATTCTTGACTTCGTTTAAGAAGAAGCTGCAGTACATCACATCACAACATTTCCGGTCAACAAGTGTCCACATCGTTATTTTTTATACTTTTCCCCGCACTTTTTTATTCAAAATTTATCATCCTATTATTTATTATAAAAATTTATTTTTTATTTGAACCTTATTGTCATTTATTTGTTAACAAGTAAAAACATATTTCTATTTTTTAAACTTAACAGGTAATTTATAATTGATTTATTGATACGGGGATGTGTTAAGATTTGCAGAGGTCCCTATTGTCATTTTTTTAGGTGCATAGTCTTAAGGTTATGGCCTTAATATATATTACTTTAACATACAGCAGTAAATATGCTTCTATAATTAAACAAAAAAACACAGCTGCCACTTGATGTCTTTGCTAACTAATAAGTACTGTTATTTGATTTATATTTTAGGATAAAAATACTTTTTACCCTTATAAATGGTTGAATTTGAATACTAAAGGAAATGATGCAGATGTCAATGCTACAGTCTCTTCAAGCAGGATCTCGTAATCAGAAAAAGGCATCTAAGATGCGAAAAAAAAATATGATGAGACATTTCTCCAATTTGGCTTTACTTTCAACAACTGTGATGGTAATGAAAAACCTCTTTGTTTAATTTGCACTAATGTTTTGTCTATAGACAGTATGAAACCATCAAAATTAAAAAGGCATTTTGAATCCAAGCATCCTTCGCATGTCAATAAACCAAAATAATATTTTGAATGATTATTAAAAACTTCAAATAAACAAAAACAATATTTTGAGAAATTTATAACTGTTAATGACAAATATTTACTCACATCATATGAAGTTTCATAACTGATTGCTAAAAATAAAAAGCCATACATCATTGGAGAACATCTTATATTACCTGCTGGTATTAAAACAGTAGAAATACTTTATGGAAGTAAATATGATGATGAAATTCGGAAAATTTCTTTGTCAAATGACACTATCACTAATAGAATTTCTGAAATTAGCAACGACCAATTTGAGCAATTTATTACTAGACTTAAAGAAAGCCTATTATTTAGAATTCGGTTGGATGAAACAACTGATATTTCAAAAATAGCTCAATTATTAGTATATGTTAGATACATTTATAAAAAAAACAACATTGAGGAAGAATTGTTATTTTGTCCTTTTTTGAAAGAATGTACAAGAGGGGAAGACATATATAATAAAGTAGACACATTTTTTTAAACTGAAGGTTTAGAATGGAAAAATTGCTTTGGAGTATGCACTGATGAGGCAAAAGCAATGACTGGTGAAAATATTGGATTTAAATCATTTGTTAAAGCTTCTGGTAATAATCATGTAAATTTTACACACTGCTTGATCCATCGAGAAGCCCTTGCAGCAAAAAAATTAGCAACTGAATTGAGCCATGTGCTTCAGGATGCTATCAAAATTATAAACTTTATTAAAAGCCGTACTCTTAACAGCATTTATTTTCAAATCTTTGTAAAGACATGGACTCTGAATACAAAAATGTATTATTACGTGAAAAAGTAAGATGGATGTCAAGAGGGCGAAGTTTAAGAAGATTATTGTTATTAAAAAAAGAAATTATTGTATTTTAAAATGAACAAAACTCTGATCTTGCTGCTCTTTTTCAAAATGACTTATGGCTATTAAAGTTGTGCTATTTGTCTGATATTTTTGAGAAGCTAAATGATCTTAACTTGCCTCTTCAAGGAAAAAATAGCAATATTTTTACTTCAAATGATAAAATTGAAGGTTTTATTAAAAAGATCAACATTTGGAAGAATAGGGTGGAAAATGATTCATTGGAAATGTTTTTGACTATGGAAAATTTTATAATTGAATAAAATAATTGCAAAACTTTAATTGCAAAAATTATTATAGATCACTTAAAAACCCTAGAAACAATTTTGCAAATACTTTATATCAAATTTAGATTTCAAAAAGTTATCTTGGATTCACAGATCATTTTTGATTGACATTAATAAGATTCATCACCGCCATATAAAGCCCAAGAGGAATTTGCTGACTAGCGAGTGACTCAAACTTAAAACTTGACTTTCCATAAAAATCCTTGACTGAATTCTGGATCAGAGCTAGGATGGAATTTCCCACAATTTCTAAAATGGCATTAAATGTTATTCTGCCATTCAGCACCACATACTTATGTGAAATGACTACTTCAGTTTTAATGTGTATTAAATCCAAATATCGTTCAACACTAAAAAACATTGAAGATGCTTTACGTCCAGCAGTATCAAATATTTCACCAAGATTTAATGTGCTATGCAGCAAAAAAACAAGCACCTCCATCTCATCGAAACATGATTTTCTTTCATTAATTTTTGTATACTTAAAACAAATCCTAAAACTACTTACTTTCATATGTATATTGTTTACCAAAGAAATAAATTATTTATGGGGATATTTATTTCTATGTCTATTTTATATTTAAGGTTCCTGTGCATACGCATGGTGAACAGTGCTACCTAGCAGCTGGAACTTGCATCACTGCTTTTGGCCCCCTACTCTGAATATTTCTGTGGTTGATACGAAAGCAGCACCTCTTGCAGCCATATCAGGCATAAATTACAACTACCATATTTAATATCTTGGGTCACAAAAAAATCTCAATCGATAAAAAGGGGTCATGAATGAAAAACATTTAAGAAGCACTGGTTTAGACTAAATCAGGATTTCACAATAGGCATGTTAAATCTCCATACAATGCTTAATTGAAAAAAAAGATTATTTAATCACATCATAGGTTCAATCTAATGAAGATATGATATTTTAATAACAGTTTCTATATCGTTTAATCCCGAAAACTGAAGAGCATATGAGGTGATATGCAAAACAACCCTGAAAGTTTGTAATAAAAATTATGTATTTATTTTTAAGAAGCACAAAATTGAATTTCCTTCAAAGTCTTGTCCATTGGAGGTTATGCAACAGTTTAAATGTGTTTTCCATTTTTTGAAACAGAGTGGAAATTCTTACAATGTGCTGCCTTTTAATGCTTCCATAGTCTTTTTCTTCATCATTTCCAAGCCTGCTTTTTGAGACATGGGGGGGGGGGTAAAAGAAATCACACTGAGTTAGATCTGAATATGGCTGATAAATAAGCAGGGTCATGCTGTTTTTGATTAAAAATTGTTTTGCACTCAAGGCTTTGTGTGCTTATATGTTGTCAGGTGAAACTTGCATTCTCCAGTTTGCCACAAATTAGAACATTTTCATTTTTCTACATCAGACAAATCTTTTAGAACTTGTAGGTAAAATGCCTGATTGTCATCAAAAAATTCTGAATAAATAGTGCTGCTTGCATTAAAAAAGAAACAGCATTATCATGATACTGGATTTCATTCTTGATGATTTTTGGGGGATATGGTAAATTTGAATGCTTCCATTAAATCACTCATAAATTTATGTTTTCTCCAGAGCAGTTTGCTTATAAACTACAAATGTTCTCCCTGCTGTTTTTCCTAAAAAAAATAAACAGATTTTCATGTTGTTCTCTTTTTTCACCCATTACAAAAATTGATGAATAAGAAAGATGCACTTCACAAAAAAATACTATATGGCATCAAGACTTCACTTGATGAAGATGATGTTGGTTGGAAGACCATTGCAACGGGATCTCTGCAAGAGGTATTTTGTAGAAGAAGCACTCACCAAAGAATGATTCTGGTTTTGTTGATTACCCCTTCATACTGATTAAATTATTATTGTTGCAGTACTTTTATTATCTTATGAAGCAACCTTAACTTTCCTGTTTATAATCCCATGGAGACTCATGGGTGTAAACAGACAAAAAAGTTTGGGATCAACTTGCCTTTTATTGAGGTATTTCCTTTTTTTCTTTTGAATTGCGAAGTTCACATATATTTATTCTGATAGTTTAATTTTTAAAAATCTAAAGATTTCATAGTAATCAGAAATGTAATAACTGCAAACATTTTTAAAATGCATAATAATGTCTTGTGTTTGTCATTCAGATCATGTGCTCTGTGAGATTACTTCGAGAAAAATTTTCGAATGACTATATTCTTGATTTTTTTTGTTTTGTGTAATAATTATTAAAACCCAAAAGTATATATGGTTACACATGAAACAGAATAATATTAACCAAAATCCATCATGCAAGTGGAGGCGGAATTAATTTCCTTTATCTTTTTCTGCACCCAGAAAATATTAATCTCTTCAGAATTTTTTTTTTAAACTAATAAATCAATACTATGTTACTTTCATTTTTTAGTTTATTTTAAGTGCAGAAACTAGAATAATAGCATTAAAGTTTGCACAGAAAAGCAATTTAAGTTTACAAAATTTAATTTTTCAAATATATGCATCAGTTCTTTGAATAATATTTTTGTCTAAAAACAATTATTTTTTTTTGTAATAAACAACTTAATTCTACTTCACTTATATTCAGTAATATCTATATTGTGCTAAAATACAACTACGTGAAGCTCCAATAAAAGAAAAACTAAATAAAAATGTTAAGCGCTTTTGGGAATGTCTGGTTCCCATATTCATAACGCATAATGGATATGCTAGTTAAACATATATATATATATATATATTAGATGTATGCAAATTTATACAATTTACACTGCCAATTTTTTAGAAATGAAAAAGCAAGATTCCTTCTTGTTTTGACAAATGTATTATTAAAAGTAATTTTTATTGCAACTAAATGTGAAAAAATTTAAGTAACAAACTCTTATTGTTAAACGAGTAATACCTCCCACTAAATACCAACTTCCAAGAATGTCACTATTATTTTTTTGAAATTAGATGGAATTTTATTATTTTAAAAAGTAATTTTGTTGCTTAAACAATGAGATGTTTTTTTGATAAAATACATTATTTCAACCTGTTAACTGAAAACTCCTCTTGTCTATTTTGAATGGACTTAGTAAGTCTTTCATTAAATATTCCCCCATATTTGAATCTTTTTTTTTAAATTGAACATTGTTTCTAAATAATATATTAATAATTGTAAGATTATTTATAACAAATGCAAGGTTTCAAGTGACATATATTTTAAAAGTTAATATTTGACATTTTAAATATATGAATATAAATTTTTAAATAAAGCTTTTATCTACAACAATGTAGCTTGGCATTATTAATAAATGTATCTGTTCAAAACATTAGTAGAACAAAATAATAGATATTTTAATTCTATGTTTTTAAAACTAAGATGTATTTAGGATTAGTTATCATTGAAGGAAAAATAATTAAAAATATTAGGTATAATTGTAGGATGCAGTCTGAAACTTTTTTCCACAACCAGGGGGAGAAGCCAAACAATTACTGACATACTAAGTGACAAATGTGTGTTGGTTTATTAAAATACTACAATTGACAGATGGATAGAACTTTTAAAATTTTAATTAATAAAATTAACCCTTTAGCATTCACATGAATTTCAACATGTTTCTTTATTATCACACTCAACATAAAATTTAATATTAAACCATTATTACTTATCAGAAAACAATAAATTTGACTTCATTTGATAGATATTTTTGTTTACTACAGAAATGAATTTTAAATACCTACATTCTGTTTCTATAAATATTAAAAAATGAGATTTTATCAAAACAAAAAAATTATATGTCATCATTTCAAGAAAGATTATTTCCATTTTACAAAATCAATGAAATCTTTGTTATTTCTGAATTTTTTAAAAAATATGAATGAATATTTATTTATTTCTGTTATATCTCAAGAAACATGATTTAAAAGTTTAATTTTTTTCAATATTTATTGTAAAATTGTGATATTTTTATACTTGTAATTATAAGTAGATTGGAGACATAGAAAGCTTTTAAATAACTTCAGGCTATATTTATATTAGCTGCTAATATAACATTCTATTTTTGAAATTAAAGTATTTCCATGTGAAATAAGTTATTAATAATTTATATTTCAGATATCTTATAAATACTGTGTAAATTATTGTATAAAAATATCTAAAATTGTAATAAATTTGCAAAGAAACATGTTTTGGGTTATTCAAATCATTTTCTTTAAATAATGTTATAAAATTGTGACATTTGACAATCCTGCCATAATGCAGTGAATATACTTGTCATGGAAAAGCTTAATTCTTTTGTTTAGATAATTTTTTTTGCCATCTATTGAATTTTTTTGAACTAAAATTTTATATTATAACATATATAGAAAAATACGCATATTACAAGCTTGCAGAAAATCTCACTAGGGGCGAATTAGTAAAAAGATGAATTATCTCATACAAAAATGCCACTTTTAACATTTTCTCATTAATAAAGAGCACAATTAATAAAAAAAACAACAACATTTAGCTAACACATAGTATGTTTTTTTTAAATATAAGGCTTACACTATAACTACAATTAATAAAACCATTTCATTAACAAATAATGGAGCCAAACAAGAAGTAACATATATAATTAATAAACACCATGACCTAATGCAGTGGTAGAATGCTAGACCAGACTCTAAGACATTAGATCCTCGAATCAATTTCACTTCTGGCATTTCCAGCATTTAAACTTTTTATGAACTTCTAAGAAATAACACCATTAATTAACAAGCAAGTACCCCTTTTAATCACCATATTTGCTGTTAATACATATTTTACTCACATATATGTTACTCATGTATTTATTTACTACTATTATTACTTACCGTTAATATTATTGGTGCTGGATTAGAAGATACTCTCTACTATTTGATTTCTAAGGGAAGCCACAAACTACAATTGACACAACCAAGTATTAAATGAAGTCAGATAATACAGGCAGCTATAGTTACAAAGTGTTCCAATTATTATGACCTTTAGTTTAAAAATATAGCAATTTCCATCAAAAAATAAAAAAATAAACACACAAACTTTCTAGAACTATGCTCAATCAAAAAAAAAAAAAAAAATTCAAATACTAAAACAAAAATCATATGACCAAAAGAGTACATTTTCTAGAATTATGCTCAATTAAAAAAAATCAAATACTTCTAGAAATCAAACTATTAAACATATTAATAATTAGAAAATGACTAAAGGGTGCAGTATATTTTATTACATGGCTACAATCTCCTCCTGAAACCAAATAATAAGGTATTTTACTTTTAAAATATAAAACCACTAAACATCACATGATCACTATTTCTTATGCTTGCTCATAACTTGTTAAAACAGGCAAAACTCTCCATAAAGTAGTGCCACTCAGTGCAAGCCAGAGTAACCAATGGATGGCAGAAGGCTTGTGCATAAAATCCCTATCTAGTGCCTATTCATCCAATATCCCCAGACTAGTTTCTAGTTTATGGCTTTCATCAGTGAGGAGCTTTGGATCTGAGAGCACTGTACATTTTAATTTTACAATTAAAAAACAACAAATAAAATTTTTTTTCTTATCAAATACAAGTAATATTTTGTGTCTCATTTTCGCATATAGTTATGAAAACTATAGGAGACAAGAAAAAGATAATATTGTCACATTTAACTGTGTGACATCATAGTCAACTCAAAACAAGAGGGTTCATCCTTGATCACATGATACAGTGATGTTCTTACAGTCTCTTGAAATTTAAACCCATCTATATATATATATATCTGTATATTTTTCTATCCATTAACATCAGAGTTATTTTTCCAATCAACAAATGAACATGGAAACACATTAAAAAAAAACACCTTCTTTTAAATTTCAAGGAATGTAATTAATGTTATTTGTTTCTTGATTGAATTTTGTATTAAATGTTGTTTTTGCATTCTTAATTAAATGTTTTTTTTAATTTGTAATTTTTTAGGTATTAATAAAACCTGTAAATGTTTTTAATGTGTGTTTCCATGTTCATTTGTTGATTGAAAATTAACTTCAATGTTAATAGTTAGAAAAATATATAGATAGTTATGCAGATGGGTTTAAATTTCAAGCTCTGCAAAAACAATACTGTATTATATAATGAAGAGTGAATTCTACTATTAAATGTGAAAAGTGCTATCTTTTATTATCTCTTACTTTTTTCGTAACTACATGCGATATTGAGACGTGCAATATTACTTGCTTTTTGGTAAGGAAAAACTTGATTTATTGTTTTTTGTTAATTGTTAAATTAAAATGCTTTAGTTTAAGCCATTTTTCTTTCATCTGCCATTTTTATGCTAATGCCAGAATATTTTAAAAATAAAATGCTATACTCAGTTCAACACTACTTTGATAATGTGGATTTATTGTTTTTCTTTAGTTAATAATAATATTTAATTATTTTATCATAAACGCGATTCTGCTTATTTAAGTTTATGCAATTTTTCTTTCAACTGCCATTCTTATATTTATTTGGACACACAATAAATTGGAATCTTTTTAAATGGATTTATTAGGTATTTTGATTAATTATAATATTAGATTATTTTAGCTTAAGCACACTTCTTATTTTAGTTTATGAATTTTTCTATCAGCTGATGTTCTTATATTTATTGAACACTTGACCGCTATATTTTAAAAGTAAAATGCAATATTTTACACACAATAAATTGAAATCTTTTTATGCAAATTTATGTTTTTTTTTGGTTAATTATAATATTATATTCATGATCATCATCAACCATTATCAATCCACTGCAGGATGAAGGTCTCTCCAAGTTCAATCCATCTTTTCCTATCTTTCGCTTCTTTTCTCCACATTACCCCTGCACACTTTCTTATTTCATCCACCCATCTCACATGTGGTCTCTTTCTGGGTCTTTTACAATCTCTTGGAATCCAGTTTGAAATTTCAATTGTCCATCTGTTATCATCTCTTCTAACAATATGTCCAGCCCAACTCCACTTCAATCTTTTAATTTTTGCAATGAGGTCAGTAACACCTGTTTGTTCTCTTACCCATACATTGCGTTTTCGATCCCTTCTTGTTATTCCCAACATGCATCTCTCCATACTTCTTTGAGTGGTTTGAAGTCTCTGTATTGCTCTTTTATTAAGTGTCCAAGTCTCAGATCCATAAGTAAGAACTGGCAAAACACATTTATTAAAAACCTTCCTTTTCAAACACATAGGCATATTTCCTTTTAGTATCAAGTTATTTCTATCAAAAGCACTCCAACCAAGTTTAATTCTATGATTAATTTTATCTATTATGTTTCCATCTGTATTAATAATCTGACCAAAGTATTTGTAACTGTTAACTTCTTCTAAAATCATAATCAATCTTTATTTTCATATTTTGAGAAAATCTATTAAACATTAGTCTTTTTAACATTTATCTTTAGTCCTACTTTCCTACTTTCATCTGATAACTCCTGCAACATTTCCTGTAGCTCTAAAGCATTATTTGCAAAAACCACTACATCATCTGCAAAATCTAAATGACTATGAAAAGACATTTGATTCTAATATTATATTATTTTAGCTTAAATATATGTGTGGGAGATGATAATCTGGACCAACTGATGAGTGCTGGTTTAGCACAAAAAACGTATATTGGTGATTATTTATCTCTTCTACATGTGTGGTATGAGATAGGGTGGATAGTTGACGGGTTCTTGAAAGTCTGAGTTCAAATCGTATTTACAATTAGGTTCCAGGTATGTGAAGAGTGCCTGTATTTCAAATATTTATTTTAGCTTAAGTATATTTCTTCTTGTGCTAGTTTATGCCATTTTTCTTTTGGCTCAATTACTGAAGTCACTTGTATGTTAATGAAAGGTGTTATTACTCAGGTGATTATAAAAAGTTTAAGTGCTAGAAATTCCAGAAGTGAAATTGATTATAGAATCCCACGCCGGAGAGTCTGGCCTGGCATTAAACTTTGCCTATCATAGTGTTTGTTAATTAAATACTTAATTTATTGTTTCGCTCCACTATTTATTTGTTAAAGAAAAGGTTTAATTAACTATAGGTGTAGTGTAAGCCATGTACTGTTTAGAAAATGTAATATTTGTTAATTAAATTTTTTTAAATATAATTAAAAAGTTGTGTTAATAGTAGTTAATTTTGTTAATTAAAATTTCAAAAGTTTTATCCATCTACCAATTGTAGTATTATTTTGATAAACGTTCAATAACACAACACACATCTATCACTTAGTATTCAATAATAACTTGGGTACTCCCGGGTATAAAATAAAATACTTAGAGCGCATACTAAAACGATATCAGTTTGAATCCAGTAAGTAGGATTTTTTCAGATAACCATTTTCATATTTTTAATAAATACTCCGAGATTCTATTGGGAAAAAAATTGTTTGAATATGAAACTAATTCATGGTTCACTTTTGTAAAATACATTGCCCTGAACAGTTAGCCTAGTAACAAGAGTAGTTTGGCTTGAGAGTTGAAAGTTTCTAATTTTCAGTTGAAGAAAGTAAAAAAACTTATCATTTGGGCTAATTTAGCTGTTACCCAGACTTCTTTTTTTGATGATGATGACACGAGTAATTGACATGTGATAGTAGATAGCTTATCAGTTAATATTACATAGCTTCAGATCAGTATTTGTTTTGTATTTATTTTCACTTTAGCTCCTAATATTATTACGTCAATGTGGCATTAGTTATTACTAAATTTATGTTTAAGGTCATTAAAAGAACAATAACGGTTTGTAAATTAACAATTTTTTTTATTAATTAGAATGTTTCTTTATCTTAGAAAAGATTTTTTTTTGAAGTTCTTATCCATTAATATTTTCAATAGAGATTAAATAACACAATTGATGTTTTGCGTTCCTGGCGTTAGACTAATTCAACTAATTGATCGAGTTATTTGATCTTGGCTTTAAAGATGTTGTTTCCATCAAACGGGACAATAAGCTTATTGTTGTTAAATTGTTAGAATCGCACGCATTTATTAAGATTTCTTTCAAGTCAGCCTTGATTTTCCGTACACAACACGCTTTGTTAGCCTCCGGCGTCCCATCTAAGAGGAACGTCAGCTTTAAAAACGGGAAATAAACATAATATTTATTTTAAATTCTGTTAATATTTTCTTTCACGTTAGTTCAAAATTCAAAATTATACACCGACAGAATTTCTTTAGCAGTGATATGAATAAATAAACATGTAAAGTACACGCACACGCACAATCCTAGGCTAGTGTTCGCTGCTTTTCATCTTTCACTGAATTATTAAAGAATATGGCCCGCCATTATATTTACAAGATGGTTTTATTGTTGCATATCTATGTATACATAGAGAGCGATTATAAAGTTATCCTGTTATTATTTACCCACAATTAGGTATTATTTGCTTGTAATCATTCAATTTCTGTTTAAATGAGTAAGTTGAACTATTTGGAGGGGGGGGGGAGAACGTTACAAAAAATGCCATTGCATTTAAAAATTGTAAACAATAAAGTGCCTTAATAATTTTTATTTGCCATTCATTAGACTAGAGATTATCCAATAATGAATAAATATTTCTGTAGTGTAATTTTCACTACAGCACTCTCATACAAGGTAGGAACTGGTTTCTATAGATATTGCTTATTGCTTAATTATAATAAATATTTGATATATAATCATCGTCATCATTTTCAATCATTGTCGATCCACTTCAGGATGAAGGTTTCTCCAAATTCAATCCAACTTCTCCAATCTCTAGTCTCTTCATGCCGGCATACCTCTCTATTTCATCCATCTCACATGCGGTCACTTTCTAGGTCTTTTACCATCTTTTTTATTTATGTACATGGATTATAATGTCCAATAGTTAATTTAAAACTAAATGAGATAAATGAAATTTTTATAATAAATGTAGCGCTTTGTTAATTTAAATTCCCGATTTTAATGTTAGACATGGTAATCTATTTACAGAGCTATTTATATTTTATTCTTTCTTGCCTTCCAGATCTTTCAACAGTTATTTAGAACACCTTGAATGAATATATCCTCATTTTCCAATTCTAATTTTGTGTCAACCACCGTTTGATCACCTTCATTTTTCAATGAGAGATCAGCTATACATATCTTTAGCAATTGTTCAAAATGACAAATTCTGTTTCTACGAGCGCGTATTTTGTTTAAAAACCTTTCCTCCTATTGAATATAATAAACATTAGAATAATATTAGAATGTTACATTGACTGTATTAATAATTTTTATTAGTCATTCATTAGACTAGACATTATCCATTTAATGAATAATATTTCTATAGTGTAATTTTCACTTCACCACTCTCGTGCAAGGTTTCTATCTGCTTTTACGACCTTGTGGAGGGATGTATTCATAAACATGTAACCAAATACATGGGAAATCCCCAAGATGCAAATTTTGTGCTGAACTGGCACTTAGTTAGCCCAGATTACATTCTCTTACATATATCTTTAACTTTGTTCACTATATCTACTATAGTTTAATTGATGTGTCAAACTTACTGCCCTAACAACTTTGACACAATGCACTTAATGGAAGTATATTAATAATTTTTATTGGTCATTCATTAGACTAGATGTTATCTATTTAATGAATAATAATTTCTATAGTCTAATTTTCACTATACCACTTGCACACAAGGTAGGGACTGAGTTCTATCCATTTTTAACACCTTGTGGAGGTATGTAATGATAAACTCATGACCAAAGGCATGTGAAAAATGTGTGTGATCACAAGATGCACATTTCATGCATACACCCACACATACATGAGCATGATGTGAAAATTACATCACAGAAATAAAATTCATTAATAAAGTCCCTATTTGTATGTGAAAAGGAAAAATTGTTATAAATGCTGCCATAAGGCAAAGATCTCTCCAGACCTTTTCACGTTAAAAATTTATGAAGAAAATCAGCTGTTTATTGATGAGATATTTTCTGCTTTTGTTTTACTTTGTAGTTAAGCATATCTATTTTGTAGTCAATAAATGGATGGGAGCAATGATGTCAATATGAACTTTTATATCTTCATTGCTTTGTTTTTTCAACTATATGAATAAAAAATTTCAAGCCTGCTTGGAGCTTCTTAGCTTCTATTTGTGAAAGGGGAGGGATTAAGATTTACCCAGATTCAAATCTCTAGTCTGACTAAGGGAAGGAGATGTTCTAATTACAATAACATAAATGCATTAGTTGTATTAAATGATAAAGTAATCAGTACAACTATCCTTGATGTTGATTTAAAAAAATAGACACTTTGAAAGCAAAAATTGCACTATTTTATTATATAAGACAATTATTAGAATTTAATGGAGCAAAGAATGGTGAACTGTTATTTATGAGATAAAAGTGTTATATTAAGTAATTACCTTATCTGCTTTAGTATACATTGATGACTTTTTTGATGTAAAATAATTCCTATGTTTAACAATAACTATTATAGGTATAAATAGCCTCACATATTCCATTGGATGACTAAAGGTTTTTACAGATCCCTCCAGACAGGATTGTAATAGGGCAAGTAATATTCCAAATGTAGTCAACTAGTGAGTAGTATGAAATATTTAATATTGTTTTACTTCATAGCTTATAATAGTTGGATAACATTTACTAATAAATAATTAAATGGTTAACTAGTTGAGATATCAGAAACAATAGTAAGTTTTATCAAGATTTTAAGTCTTGGAGATCTGCAAGTGGATGCACTAATCATTGTTTAATCAGAGACTTTTATGGCATTTATGGATATACATCTAGAGTGATGAATATAATCAACACATCTATTAATTGAAAGAAGACTCTCCAATTCTTATTTGAGGCATTAAAAGGGCAAATTTTTAATGCTCACCCCATACATTCTTATCATGGGACCTGTTATTGCTATGTTATTATTCATATGGTAAATGAACATGGTTGAACTTTTTACAAACATTTACCAGTCAACAAGATTAATTTTTTTCTGTTAAGTTTATTAAGGTTTATAATTATTTTTGTATAATAATTGTGTACCACTTATTAAAAGTCAAAAGAATATGTAATTATATTTTTATTTATATTTTGTAATAAGATTTAGTGTAATATTAACAAAGCAAATTATAACGATAACTATGTCTTTTCAAACTGATCTTCAGTATTTCGCCACCAACATTCTGATAGGATATCGAGGAACTCTAAACATTATAAAATAAAATGTAATATTTTAAAGTGTAATTTGAAGCAATTAACAGAGCTTAGCATTTATTCAATCACATTTTAAAACCAAATTTTAATAAAGATTTTTAATGCTGACATTCTTGGAACTTTTCCCCAGTATCATGCAGAAGGTACACATATTAATCTTGTGGAACCTTGCATATTATTTCTGATTAATGGTTACCTGTACTCTCAAATATACTTCCAACTAACTTCAGACACAGATTCACAACTATCAATAAATTCAACAAGCTTGTTGAGCTATTAAATCAATCTTATTCTGAATATCCCCCAAATATCAGGCTAAAATCAAGGCAGCCTTTCTGGCTTACTGGTGATTCTCAGCAGCCATCCACAGTGAATATCAACAACATGTGGATCTGTGGCTGGAATAACTCCAACATAAATAATTACTCTCTAATATCTGATTCTACCTTTCAAATACCCTGTTTCTCCCAAGCAAACTATGGTTGAAATTAACAGAATCAGAACTATCCAGGGTAGTTATGTGTTGCACAAGAGGGGATTTATAGATTCTCCAAATTATGATTGTGAAAAACCACAAACCATCATACCTATTTAGAAAAAATGTCCAATTTATCATGCCCTATTGGCCTTTTTGCTCTATATAACTTAGAGAAGGTAGCTCTTGATTGATTAGAAACAGTTGGTGTTGGATTTTGTTATGCTGGTACCAGATGCTAAATAAATAAATAAATAAACAATATTTGTAAAGTTCAAATATGATTTTTTAAAAATTGATTATGTTTGAAATTTTAATTTTTATCAAATGAAATTCAATTTATCACATTCTGAGGTAGAATAATGGTTTAAACTAAAATTAAAAGTTGAAAGTTTATAAAAATCTCACAGAGAAAACAATTAAATCTGTCACAGTGCTGGAGAATTAAAAGTCATTGCCATATTTTTTCACCCTGTTTGACTGCAAACATTACTTTTCTATATTGAATAGGCTCTAGTGAGACTTTTCTCCCATATTTCTCCATATTTGAACATATTATGTTTACAATTAAATCTTTTTTCTACATCATATATTGATAAACTGAACATTATTTATTACAAATCTAAGCTTTTAAACAATAGACATTCTAAACATTTGACCTCTGAAAAATGTAAAAATAAAATTTTAAAGGAATTCTTATATAACAAATGGTGTTTGATGTCAATGGATATAATTTATTCAAAAAGTTAAAAAAACAAAATATTCGATATATACATTCAATTTTTTAAAATTAAAAGAAGTTTAGAGTTAGTTATTATTAAAGAAAGAAAATATATGTCAAAAGTAAAGATTAAATTTACCATTAATACATGTTTTTAAAAAAATTTCTTTACTATTTTGAGAAAAGGCTCTCCTTTATGCTGTGAAAACAGCTTCTGTTTGCCATAAACTTTTTAAGAGTTATCTTCATAAAAATGAATATTATTGTAGTGCTATAATTTTTTGATTTAAAAATAAGTATTTTACAAAAACACTGTATAAATAACCTTGAATACATAAATAAACTACTGAAAATTACAGTTTGACTTTAGGAAATGTAAATTTTTCTGTTATTCAAATTTAGGCTAAAACGTGTAGCCAATCGGAAATTATCCATTTTATTGATGTTTAAAGGTTGTAGAATTGTTGTGCAAATTGGCTATTATAATTGCCTAAGAAGTCATATAATGCTGACAACTACAGATTTTTTTTAACTAATAATTTTATTGTAATTGTGATAAAATAAAACTGTGCATGGTAATGTAAGGTTATAAATAGGCTTAAAATGATATAGAGAAGATATAAGGATCACAATGCTGTTGTAATGCCCACAATGGCAAATACTGCTCTTGAGATTCAAACTATTAACAGACTCTTTCTAGCTATCTTATGTTTTTTATGACCCAAAAAGCTGTTGACAAACTTTTGTCTAATGTATAAGATATATTAGATACAGTTTGGTTTCAAATCTCCAAGCAGATGCAATAAATCATGGATAGTAAAATAATATGTACATATATATTGTAAAGATATTTTGATATATACACACATTATAGTTCTAAATGTGTATATATGAACATAGGTTACAATTTAATTTTAAAATTATACACATGAAGACAGCAACAGAAATATTTAACAAAAAATAGAATAATACAATTGAGAAAAAGTCAATGAAGTAATAAAGTGAGCAAGACAGCGTATTTACAAATATAGGAATTAGCTCACATTCAAGTCAAGATAAATACTTATTAGAATGCATTTACTCAATCTTTTTTTCTTTCTCAAGGAATAATAAAACTTATCAATCAGTATTATTCTTGTTTTAATTACTTTTATTTAGACTACAAGAGATATAAGATATTGCTAAACTCAAAAAAGGGGCATAACACTTATGTGAATTAAATTCAAGCTAATTTGAATTTTACAAAATCCAAATATATCTAGAAAGATATTGAAAAGGATATCACATCTGTTCATTTAAAATGTAAAATTAAGGCATATAAAAATTGTTAGTGGTATTACATATTAGTTGTAATTGTTGTGGGTTAATTATGTTTAACCATTGCATTTTTTTCAGGTATTGGACCCACACATGAAAATACCTGAAATTTGTGTTTTTTGCTCTCTATTGAAACATTTTGTTAATATTATTTTTACAACTGTAAATTCATATGTATATTTTTTCTAATATTTTAATCTTAAAAAAAAATCAAAAGACATCAGGATAATTGAGTAAGCAGGAATTTCAAAGTTTCTTAAAACACACAATGATGGGTGAACATAATATATCTGATGATCTCAAATTTTGTGAGATTACTTTGAGAAAATATGATCCAAAAACTTGATTTTTTGGGAAGTTTATGACTATTTTTGCATTGCAATTATGTAATAATTATTAGAAATCAAAATATATATTATTACATATTTATTTTTTACAGAAACATTTTATTTTAAATATAAAAAATATATTCTTCTGTGTAATGTTACCATAGATATTATTGTCATGGAAAATATAACTGTGTAATTATCTAGAAATGTCACTAAACAGTCTGTTATAAAATTTAGTGATATGATAAAATTTATTTAAAAAAATTTAAACTTTTAAAGCATAAATTGATAGATCTACTAGATATTAAAAATAATTCATTCAGATTTTTAAACCAAACATCAAACAAAGTAGATGTTGTTTATTTTGCAAATTGAATCTGCTCCATCTGAAATTTGATGAAGAAACAGCATTTTGTTTTGATTAAAATCTAATTTTTAAAATAATTCTGAAAATCAAATATGATTTTTTTAAATTTATTTAATTTCTAAACAAAAACATCTATCAAATGAGGTTACATTTATTATAGTCCGAAAAGTAATATTGTTTTAATATTCAAGTGAAAGTTGAAAGCTTAAATCTAATGAAAACAAAGAAATCTGTCAGAGTATGTGAGGGTTAATATTCTACAAAAAGCTTAATTGTTTCTTTAGTTATTATAATAAATTAACAAAACATTTTTAATATCAGCAACAGAAAATGTTTTATTATTATTTATTTTTAGATATAGTTGAGTACAGTTTAAGTGTGGTACACCAGAATAATAGCTCTCATTGATTATCTAGTTGTATGTCCATATTTATCAAGAAGTAATCATGATAATTATTTAAATTAGATTTTAAATCTTCCATTTATTTAAAATTTGAATACTATTTTCTTTTTTATTAATGACATGACTACGGTTTGTGATAAATCATACCTTTTAAACTTTTTTTTTGTTTCTGTCATTTTATTCCATACAAATTAGACTGATCTTCTTTGGATCAAAGGCATGACCAAATTGTTGTTTATATTTCCAAAAGATGAATTTGTATTCAGGTATTTTTTTGCCCACTTACATAGATATTTGTGTTAAAGTCACTCTTGTGGCAATATTTTCTCTCAATTTTTTATAGCAGGGGACAATGCTACATTGGATTTTATATATGATTCATAATGTGTCCTCTGGTGGCAGTTTCTCTTTAGTATTGTTAATTAATCTGTTAGGATTAGGGGGATTAAAAAATATTAAATGTTGAGATGCAGATAGTTTTATTTCATTTGCTAGTTCATTGATGCATGGCATGCTCACCCATGGTTTAGTTTTTTTGTGGAATTAGATTAGCTGTTTTATGTTTTTATAAAATTGTTTATGTTTAATAGAACTTGTACTACATAGATTGTTTGCATACATGTTCATAGTTCTATTCTGTCAGCTTCCTATTTACAAGGGCTTACATTTCTATTTAAGAAACTTTTAATTCTGGTTAGATTATCGGCCATGGGTATGTGAGATTGTGGAGCAATTGTGCTTCTAATTTTGAGTGGCTTCACAATCATTTTGTAGTCTAGATGATTTTTATTTCTTTGGATGAGTAAATCCAAGAACGTGAGAACTTATGCAGTGTTTTCATGCTCGATAGTCCATGTTAGTGCAGCTGCATCTAAAAATAAACAATTAAAAAGATCTTTTCTGTTGCAGATATTAACAATGCTTTGCTAATTTATTACAAATACAACTGAAAAGAAAAATGGATGATTTAGATATTATATACTGTGATGGTGATTAATGATGATCAAACCTTCATCCCAAGTTTTGGTCAGCTAGCACTGTATTCACTTGAATCAAAATGTAACAGTATAAATATAATTAAAAAACCAAAGGAAGCATTTGTGAGAAATATATATATATATACACACATATTTATCCTGTAGTCAGATAGATAGTAAAATATTTGCAACCATTTTTTTTTTAATTTGTGATATTAATTTTAATATATTTTCTTTAATATGTTTTACATTTTTTTAAATCTAAGATAAAAGAAGAAAAACTAATTAAAATGTATGTTTGTTTGTTTTAATTACATTTATAATTTAAAAATGCTAAGAATATTTCATTCATTGTCTTTGGTATAAATATTTTGTAGAAAAAATTTAATAGTGTTTAATATAATGGAGTATAATTATATACATTGTTATAAATATTAGATACATTGTTATAAAAATTCTTGGTAAGGATTTATCTCTTTGATCATTTTCTTAATTATGTTTTTAATATACCAAGAGATTTTATCAAAATTTAATTTGTAAAGTATAGATAAAATTCTTAAATTTTTTTTTTTGTAAAAATTAAAGGAATCATCTGTGTGCTGAGAGAAAAATAAATTTATTGAAATTAAACATAAAATATTACACTGTGTTTTCTGTGTGTAGTCTCTAAAAAGATGATTTTGCTTTATGCAAAATCAGAGTCAGTGAGGAGGGTCACTGAGCAGATAGTCATCAGGAGTCAGAAGTCCAAAATCAGAAGCCAGAGCAAGTATAAAGTGAGCCGACAGTCAGTGAGTGGTTGGTGATTAGTGATTGGGACAACTATATAGTAAAAAAAAAAAATTATTGGATACTGGAATCTGTTTTTGAAAGACTTGAAAAAAAGTTAATTCACCAGATGAATTAAATAAACCAAGTGCATTAGATTTAATCCTCAAATAATCACCACATGAACTATATCATTATGCTGAAACCTGCCTTGCAAGAAAAGTAGAAAAATCAAATTTGTCTTCTCCATTTGTTACCACACATTTGAATAAGGTTTTGTAAAGTAAGAGCATGGCAGGAAAGTTTTGTTTTAACTAGAAACAGGAGAAAATAGTCATCACAGAAGATAGCATTATGGAATGTCTCATATGAATAATTATTGCAGATAAATCTTTTAAATGTTTAGAGAGAGAGAGACAGCAAAAAGGAAATGTGTACAAACCTCTTTCCCTCTCCATTTTGGTATTAGTAAGAATAGAACATTTAAGTTTATTATTATTTTTTTTTGTCTTTTTAGAAATATATCACTTTTAAGAAATTAATATCTTATCTAAATAAAGCTATACATAAAGGAGTGTATGTATGCATATAGAATTAGATCAAAATGTGTATAACTTTTTAAATTTATTTGTTAATGTGTAAAAAACATGAATTAAAATATAATCTATCTTGCTGATATCTTTTTTTGTGTGTAATTTCACTGATCAACATGGGTATTATATATATATATACACACCTGGGTCTCTTTTTACGCGGATTTATTTAATGCGATTTTGAAGTTAAGCGTTTCACGTTTCTCCGGAAGTCGAACTCCAATAATGCGCTATCACTTTAAATAATAAATTTCACACACTTACGTCATATTGAAAGTAATAGCACATTATCAGAATTGGACTTTCATCTTAGTAATTTCAATATTTTCAGTGCTTTATATTAGTAAGATTTTATGCAATAATGAAATTAAAATCATGATTTCCACATTTTATGTATACACACATTAAATTTTACAAGATTATAATGTAAATTTGTTCAAACATTGTGCGTGTTAATTTTGCATTTTAAATCACATTCTGTTTTTGCTTTTTAAAAAAGAACGTAATCAATTATTAATCATTTAGTGTCCGCAAGTTTATTTTTAAAAGGTCAATAATAGCAGTGGGCACAATTAAAATTGAAAATTAAAAAATTAAAGACAAAAATAAGAATTTAATTTTTAGTTGCTAGATTAATTACTAATTACATTGTCACCAGAAAACCATTAACACAACATGAGAGTGACATTGGCGCTAGTTGTATTTCCTCTTGTGAAGAATCTGATTTTTTACCAGTTTGCAAACAAACCTGTTTATCGGCAAATAGCGATAATAATTAAAATGTGTATAAAAAATGTAAATTACTGTAAATTATGCATAAAAATATATTGTTTTGAATAAAATTAAATATTATAGTTAAAAAAAGTTTGTCTTATATCAATTTTTTTCAAATTTGAATTTTTTTATTAGTCATATTTTATTTCCTTTTTTTTTTTTTTTTTTTTTGTGCAAATTTTAAAGTAATTTTACATTGGTGCTTTGATTTTATGTGATTTTTGAAAAATCACAGTCCATATGCCCCCTTTTTCAAGGTAAGTTACATCTATTTTTGCACGATTTCATTTGCGCATGTTTTCTGAGGAACCTATCTATCGCGTAAAATGAAACCCAGGTGTATATTGTAACAGACAAAAAACATGTGACTCGTAAACATAGTGCAGAATTCGACCACCATACAGAACAGAAGCACCATCGAGTAGCGGAGCCACCCATGGTACTGAGTTCGAACATAGTTTATCGGTTCCACAATACAATCCACGAAACAACGCATCTGATGCGACATTAGTAAATATTTCCTTAGGCACAGTGGTCAGGGATATGCAAAAGACTCATGATTTTATTATCGAGTTAGCCAATAACCAAACTAATATTAATTAAACATTCATATTTACATAATCGAGGAAATATTATATAGAATGGGTATCGAATAAATGAAACGCAATGCAGACATATAGTTTAAAATTCTTTATTAATACATTTTAATAAAACAAACATTAATAATATTTTATGGACTAACAGCTTCAGTAGCGGGATTTGCAACATGATTATATTTTAAAGAATACATTTATTTATTTACACATTATTTTATATTGGGAACTCAGTAACGGTATTTCCGATACTGTAATGTTTACAAAGGGAATTCCTTATTGGAAGGCGTAATCTAGCTACCTAAAATTCTCGAGTAAGTATTTCTAATGCATGCCTTGGGGAATTTATACCTTTGCAATGCAAGAGTCTAAAGTAAGATTTAAGAGTAGCGGCGGACATATATTTATTTAATTAAACTATTTATTTTATGACTAAGGGCAACATTTATTTGAGAGTGAATTACGAAGATAATGCAGAGGCGGAGTGATATATAGAATAATAGAATTGAGCAAAGGAACACGTGGTATGCTTTAGAAAGGTGATATGGAATGGCAGTATATTGAAACTGCAATGCCGCGAATGAGTTTATAAAACTGTCGGGCTGGTCTCTGCCGCAGCCCGACGAAGTAAGGTGTCACATAAGCATAACCAGGGACAAGCGGTATGTGTCGCAATTTGCCAGCTGGCTGCATGACAGGTCAAATCCTATGGGAGCACCCATTATGCCTGCTTGTGTAGGATGACGGGGGTTAATTTTAACCCTGAAGAATCCAGAATATTTACGGCGGAATAGATCATCGCGTCTCTAAAACGTAACACATGTATACTTATAAACGATTATGATAAGATTTAAATGGATTTCTAATTCGGCCCGACATTATCAACATTTACTAAAGAATGTTGGTGACTCTCAAAGAAATGTAATTTTCTGGAATTATTCATGATGATTTAATATATACAAAACATATCTAAACTGGGAATGATTACAACTAATATGCCAGCCATTTGCGAAGTTGTAGACCCCTCTATTACAATAAATGAAGCATTGAATGCGTGTCGATTTATATGAAAGTTAAGTTATGAAATAAAGTAAATATTAATGAAAATTTGACACGCATTCATTGTTTTAAACGATCATAGATTTAAACTTTGAAAATAGAGACAATTGTGAGCATGCAATAATTAAATAATAAATATAGATAAAATGTAGATTTTAGAAATACGCACCCCAGATAGAGTGAGGTAAGCTAGATTATTAGAGAAATTTACATATTAAATTAATTATTCAATTTAGTTATACAAATGGTAGTTTTTACATTTTATAATTTAGATAAGTAGTATGAAGAAGAGCTATAGCATATTATTAGAGTACTCTAGAGTTTGAACACAGACAGGTACCTGTTTTATAAGAAGTTTTCTTATTCCATGAGTTTATCAGCAAAAGGTTCACAAGTGGCAAGTCTTTTTTGTATTTAGATATTTCATTTAATTTCACAGCAGCAGCAGCTTTCTCATTCATTTCAGGCAGCAGATCTTCATGGTGAATTTATGATGGGCAATGGAAAGTTTGACATCCGATAGGCCACCTCCCGATGGAGAATAATCTAGGTGCTTTACTCGGTCATACCTTGGCAGGAACAAATTATTTTATATTTTTGGAGACTCTCAGTTATCGAGAGCAAAGCTAAAGTTTAAGTGAATGTCTCCAGCAAGTCTAAGATGGCCTCTTTTTTTATCTTGATCTTTCACATTTTTGTTAAGATATTTTTAGGTTCTACTTAATCTGCCCCGAGGATAATCAATGCATTTTGTTGGTTTTTAATTAAAGAAAGCTGCTGTTCTATTGTTTACATTTACTAATTATATTTTGGGGAATTTTTCTTTAATTAATCTATTATCTATCACTGACCGATGCTTTTCAATTTCAAAGACAAAAAGGGAACATAAGATTATTTTAACTTTTAATTAAATATTACATCAGATTTTTTTAGAATTATTATTAAACGAAATTTAAACAAAGCAATAAATATGAACTTTATAATCCAAATTAAATGATTAAAATTATACAAAATTATATAACTAAAAGAAATCTAAATTATATTATTTTATCCCTATTTATTGCCTTTAATTTGAGATCGATATGTGTGTGTGTTTATGCTGAATTCAACATATATTTATACATTTAATATTGCTACACACACAATTCGATACCAAAAAGTTTAAATTTGGGCGGGATAGACTGGTCAGTGAGAGACGACAGAAAAAGGTGAAACTTAAGATTCAAATATGAATCTTACTGTTTCATTTCCCTGTACTTCCCGTGAACAATTAAGGGAAAACAAAGGAGGCAAGAAAGAGAAAAAAAAAATTTTACATTACATCATTTAAAGACGAAAACATTATTATTGTTTTTACAGATATATTGAAATATAGAAAGCAGAGATTACATGAAGCAACGAACAATTTATATACCCAGATCTAGAATTTAGTTTAATTTGAATGACCTAGTTTGGCTGTGTCTGGTTAAAATCATAGTAATAATTAGTTAAACAGAATATATATATATAAAAAAATTCTTAGAATAGCATTAGTTAGTATAATATAAAAATTTTTTTAAGAGTAATAGTAATTAAAACAATAATATATATATATATATATAATAAAATTTCTATCTAAAACCCTATTTGATTAAAATACAATCCATTCAACCAAGTTCATTATATCAAGTTTATTTTATTATTTTCATATACATTTAATCCATCCTAATAGTCTAATATTTTTACAACCCCGGGTCAGGTGGATAATACCTACACGGTTTGAGATTACGGGCATTGTATGTCCCTTTTATGGTATCTCCATCTTTTAGTAAATATGCATTTGGGCCACATGTGCGATCAATTATAAAGGGTCCCCGGTACAAATGAAAGAACTTTTTATATACTCTTTTATCTCGGTTACTTTGTTGAGAGTTCCGTACACAAACATAGTTCCCGACCTGGAAATGTTGGCTTCTCCGATCTGCTCATTCTTTCCATTCTGCCCTTTCTGTAAGGCTGCGGTGTGCCTTGCATCTGTCAGTTTCAATATTGATTTCACGTTCATCCATGGGTAATGGCGTCTTGATCAGTAATGAGTCCGCTTTACCAAAATGCAAACGTGTTGGTGTCATGCCAGTGTCCACCTTCGTCTCTTCTTTAATGCTGACTTCCTTCTCCGGTTCTTGTGGGCTTTCATCGGCTGGAATGAGATTTCTTTGCTCATCACACTTTTTCATATTTACTACACTATCTGCTTGCCCTTCTACTATCATTGGTTTGTCAAGTATCTCTAATTCCCTTTCCTTTTCCATATCTTTAATCTCGTCTTCCTTTTTACTAGCTGGGGATATTCCATAATGTTCGTTGATCATTTCAAGATATATCAACATTTCCCTATCAATTTTCTGACACTCTCTAACTCTTATCTCCTCCTCCTCCTGACTCATTTTGGGTTCTTCATATCTTCTTCTCGCTTCCTCACATATTTTCCTCCATTCTTCTTTACTCTCTCTAAATATTTCAAGTAACCTTAGACTGAAGTTCATTGATGCTATTCTATCATTTTCTGCTTCCATTTTTCTTAATATTATTTATTTATTACTAGTAGCATTTGACTACTCTCCACCGGTATATTGGCCCTAAAACACTCTTTCGCTGCCCTCACCTACTCTACATTGCCCTATATATTGCTGCGTTTAACATATTTAACATATATATTATAGCGAACTACTGGTAATGCGTATAATAATCTACTGCTGTCTATGATATATATATTTGTACTTTAACAAAATATTTACTATTAACATATATAACAAGCTTCTGCTGTCTATGCTAAATATATAACGGTGTTTTAATAAAAAAAATTCAATGCTACTTGCTTTCTCATTTAACGACTGATTACTTTTTTTTTTACATATATATATAAAGCAAAATATTTCATTAGATCCGAGTATTTTCGTTCCTTCTTAAATTACACACACATCCCTGCTTTCCTTAAATTTGTTATTATGCCTGCTGTCCTTTCATTCACTCGACCCACATTATTTCACTCAATTTATTTTTTTTTCATTATTTTTATCAAAACAAAATCGTATATATATATATAATAATTAGCTAACTCGAGTAACGAATGCTAAAAGAAATTTATGTGTTATATTTTACTCAGGGTATATATGGGTTTTTTGTATCGAAAGCTCCATGTTGGAAAGTGCCAAATGCTAAAAAAAAAATTTAACTATGTAACGGTCAGAAAACGTGTGACTTGTAAACATAGTGCAGAATTCGACCACCATACAGAACAGCAGCACCATCGAGTAGCGAAGCCACCCGTGGTACTGAGTTTGAACATAGTTTATCGGTTCCACAATACAATCCACGAAACAACGCGTCTGATGCGACATTAGTAAATATTTCCTTAGGCACGGTGGTCAGGGATATGCAAGAGACTCATGATTTTATTATCGAGTTAGCCAATAACCAAACTAATATTAATTAAACATTCATATTTACATAATCGAGGAAATATTATATAGAATGGGTATCGAATAAATGAAACGCAATGCAGACATATAGTTTAAAATTCTTTATTAATACATTTTAATAAAACAAACATTAATAATATTTTATGGACTAACAGCTTCAGTAGCGGGATTTGCAACATGATTATATTTTAAAGAATACATTTATTTATTTACACATTATTTTATATTGGGAACTCAGTAGCGATATTTCTGATACTGTAATGTTTACAAAGGGAATTCCTTATTGGAAGGCGTAATCTAGCTACCTAAAATTCTCATGTAAGTATTTCTAATGCATGCCTTGGGGAATTTATACCTTTGCAATGCAAGAGTCTAAAGTAAGATTTAAGAGTAGCGGCGGACATATATTTATTTAATTAAACTATTTATTTTATGACTAAGGGCAACCTTTATTTGGGAGTGAATTACGAAGATAATGCAGAGGCGGAGTGATATATAGAATAATAGAATTGAGCAAAGGAACACATAGTATGCTTTAGAAAGGTGATATGGAATGGCAGTATATTGAAACTGCAATGCCGCGAATGAGTTTATAAAACTGTCGGGCTGGTCTCTGCCGCGGCCCGACGAAGTAAGGTGTCACATAAGCATAACCAGGGACAAGCGGTACGTGTCGCAATTTGCCAGCTGGCTGCATGACAGGTCAAATCCTACGGGAGCACCCATTATGCCTGCTTGTGTAGGACGACAGGGGTTAATTTCAACCCTGAAGAATCCAGAATATTTATGGCGGAATAGATCATCACGTCTCTAAAACGTAACACATGTATACTTATAAATGATTATGATAAGATTTAAATGGATTTCTAATTCGGCCCGACATTATCAACATTTACTAAAGAACGTTGGTGACTCTCAAAGAAATGTAATTTTCTGGAATTATTCATGATGATTTAATATATACAAAACATATCTAAACTGGGAATGATTACAACTAATATGCCAGCCATTTGCGAAGTTGTAGACCCCTGCATTACAATAAATAAAGCATTGAATGCGTGTCAATTTATATGAAAGTTAAGTTATTAAAGAAAGTAAATATTAATGAAAATTTGACACGCATTCATTGTTTTAAACGATCATAGATTTAAACTTTGAAAATAGAGACAATTGTGAGCATGCAATAATTAAATAATAAATATAGATAAAATGTAGATTTTAGAAATACGCAACCCAGATAGAGTGAGGTAAGCTAGATTATTAGAGAAATTTACATATTAAATTAATTATTCAATTTAGTTATACAAATGGTAGTTTTTACATTTTATAATTTAGATAAGTAATATGAAGAAGAGCTATAGCCTGTTATTAGAGTACTCTAGAGTTTGAACACAGACAGGTACCTGTTTTATAAGAAGTTTTCCGAGTCCATTGGTTTAGTAGCAAATAGTTCATGAGTGGCAATTCTTTCTTGCATTTAAATGTTTCATTTATTATAACAGCAGCAGCAGCTTTCTCATTTATTTCAGGCAGCAAAACTTCATGGTGAATTTATGATGGGCAATGGAAAGTTTGTCATCCGATAGGCCATCTCCCGATGGAGAATAATCTAGGTGCTTTTACTCGGTCATACCTTGGCAGGAACAATTTATTTTTATATTTTGGAGACTCTCAGTGATCTAGAGCAAAGCTAAAGTTTAAGTGAATGTCTCCAGCAAGTCTAAGATGGGCTCTTTTTTTTATCTTGATCTTTCACATTTTTGTTAAGATATTTTTAGGTTCTACTTAATCTGCCCTGAGGATAATCAATGCATTTTGTTGGTTTTTAATTAAAGAAAGCTGCTGTTCTATTGTTTACATTTACTAATTATATTTTGGGGAATTTTTCTTTAATTAATCTATTATCTATCACTGACCGATGCTTTTCAATTTCAAAGACAAAAAGGGAACATAAGATTATTTTAACTTTTAATTAAATATTACATCAGATTTTTTTAGAATTATTATTAAACGAAATTTAAACAAAGCAATAAATACGAACTTTATAATCCAAAATAAATGATTAAAATTATACAAAATTATATAACTAAAAGAAATCTAAATTATATTATTTTATCCCTATTTATTGCCTTTAATTTGAGATCGATATGTGTGTGTGTTTATGCTGAATTCTACATATATTTATACATTTAATATTGCTACACACACAATTCGATACCAAAAAGTTTAAATTTGGGCGGGATAGACCGGTCAGTGAGAGATGACAGAAAAAGATGAAACTTAAGATTCGAATACGAATCTTACTGTTTCAATATATATGTTTATTATTTTATATGTGATTGTATTTATATATTAGTTTATACAGTAAAAAACAATAAAAATGAGGGGTGTTCTCTTATTGCAAAATAATATGTTATAGATTAGATTTTTTTCTTCTTTTGTGTTATTTTTATTATAATTATTATATATATATATCTAATTAAAATTAATAAAATAAGTTTTTTGTTGTATTTTGTCAAGAACTGGTGTTCGATACTTCACCTCATAGTTAGTATGAATAATATGTTAAGATAGACTATTCACTTTGAGAATTAGAGTATAGAGCTACCATATGAGATAACTTGCAAGGGAATGTTGGACATATCTCTCAGAAGGAGTCTTGTATGGCATTTTTCTATGAAAGTAGTGTTAAAGCTCTTGGGGCTTAATAAAATGTTTTACTTTGGCTAAGCTTAGTCAACCATGGTGGAAATGGTTATCCAAACAGGGTGATTAGAAAATATAACTGATGGCTGTCAGTTTTTTGGCTTGGCTTACCCTCTAGGGTTTGAACTTGATAGGATGCATAGGATAGTTCCCATTATAACATATAGTACATAAATAATTAAAAGTATAGTTAAAAAAAAGTAAACGTATATAGTTATAACACATTCTGGTCAACTTCATGCCACCTATTTACAATTGCCTACTAATGAGCAAATAAAGTTACTATTATTTTTACTAGCTTGTCTAAGATTATACAAAGACATTGTGTGAGATTACTTTTATAAGCTTGTATTTACAAATATGTAATATAGGGAGGGTACCAATAGCAATGTCACATGACATATGACTTGCTTTATTGATTATTATATAGGCTATATGAGCACAGACTTTCACATGACCCACCACTCTCCTCTCTATCTAATAACAGTTATTTATTGATTTTTATAATTTTACTTTTGAGGTTTTGGAAATGCCAAGGCTATTAATATATGGTAGATCTGAATTTGGTTCAGTCCCATATAGCTATTTAAGTTAGATAGCTGGAGTTAAAAACATTTTCATGTCTGAAAATTTTAGATATTTTATTTAAAAGTTACGTATTAAATACGTGCTGAGATTTGAGTTGACATTTAAGATCTAGGGTCTGAATGTTCTAGCTCCTCACTGAGTTGAGCCAAAAGCTCGAAATGCATTGGTCTGGAGAAAGAAATATTCTAGATAGAGGTTTAAATATCTTTCACATACCACACTTATCAATAAGAGCTTGTTTGAGCTATTGGTACGCTCCATATATTACATATTTGTAAATACAAATGTATAAAAGCAATGTCACATGATATGACTTGCTTTTTTGATTATATATATATATATGTATATATATATATATATATAATTATTCAACCCTTTATAGATTTCATTATTTCATTCATTGTTTTAATAATCATTATCATTCACAAATGAGTTGTGCCATCATTATGTACGATTTAAAATATTGACAATAAAACAATTTTAGATAGAGGAATTTTTATTTTAATTATTTATTTAAACTTTTTATGAATAAATATATATGTATGCCTAGAATAATAGTGATAATCAGTTTGAAAAATATATAACAACCCTACTTCAGAAAATCACTCATTATTTGTCACTGGATAACAAAATAAATACAACTCAATTCATTGAAAAAAAATTAAAGAACCTAATGCAGAGCTGAGCTGAAGATATTGTTAGAAGATATGATAATAGATGGACAGTTGAAGCCAAAACAGGCTCCTAAGAAATTGTGGAAGACCTAGAAAAAGACCACAAGCCAGATGGATAGATTAAATAATGAAAGCTGTTGGTGTGATAAAGAAAAGAGAGAGTAGTATCAGAAAAATTGGATTAAACTTGGAGAAACCTTCATGTTACAATGAAGATGATGATGATTGTGTGTGTGAAGGTCTTACTTTTACAATACTTAGTATATCCACTGTCTAGATCATGATTTGGAGTACAATACTTGGATTCCAAGAGATTGTAAAAGACACAGAAAGAGACCACATGTGAGATGGATGGATGAAAGAAGAAAGGGTGCAGGGATGATGTGGAGAAGAAAAGCTAAAGATCAGAGAAGATGGATTGAATTTGGAGAGACCTTCATCCTGCAGTGGACTGATAATGGTTGATGATGAAGATGATGATGATGATAGAACATGATTTAAGATATAAATGTGTCAGCTAATATTTAGAAAGTTTTAAAATAAATATACATTTTTTTTCCATATACTTGGTTTACTATTATTACACATATCCTAACATTTGTTTGATCCAACTATATTTTAACTTTCACCAATTGGTAATTGACTGGCTTAGTGAACGATTTTCAATACTTTCTAAAATAACTTGTCTTCATTAGCTATTCAATACTATTCTTTTAGTAAAAGTTTTCTTGTTATTAAGAAAATATTAGTTATGTAATTTATATGCATTTATATTTACATATAAAATAAAATAAAGTTATATTTTTGTTTAATTTTATTAATCAAAAAATGTTTAATATATATATTTTTCAATTCTATTACAGGTTGAATTTCTTCGGCATGCTGAAACAAATGAAATAGATGAATTCCTTTTCTCAATTGATAAATGACCTCATCAGTTGTAGTTGTATCATGTGATGCACTGAAAATGATGACAATTTTATGTTTAAATGATGTTCAAAAGATATAGTGGATGCAATTTATTGTAATAATGTATTTTCAAAAATAAATATTTTTTAAAAATTGTATGTTTTGTGGTACCTTTTTGCAATGAACAGATAAGTATAACAATAAACAAAAACAATCCTTTATTGATTCACTATCCACTGTCTCAGATAACCATAATGACTCACTATACATTAGCAGATACCCACAGTTTCAAAGAATATTAAATAAAAAACATTTTTAATGCATACATTGAATTAACAAACATATGTTTACCTACCTTTGTGATATTTTTATAAATCATCTCTCAATACTCCATTTCTTTATAATATTTCTGTAATGTAATTTTCACTACACTACACACACAACCATGATAAAAATATGTGTTTAAGAGATTGTGGTCTTGGCCAACTGACGAGTGCTTGTTCAGCACAAAATGAACATCTTGTGAATCATAAATCCTTTTCACATGTATTTGGTTGTATATGTTTATAATTATATTTCTCCATAAGATGTTAAAAGTTGATAGAAACCAGTCTTTACCTTGCATGAGTGGTATAGTGAAAATCACACTACAAAATTATTCAGTATTGGATAATCTCTAGCGTAATGAATGACTAATAAAAATTAATAATATACTTTCATTAAATGTTTTTTGTTAGGGCAGTAAGTTTGATGCATCAATTAAACTGCAGTAATTTCCTATCTATATATACTGAACAATAATAAAGATATGTGTAAGAGATTGTGGTCTGGACCAATTGATAAATGCTAGTTCAGTACAAAATGTGCATCTTGGTAATCATATATCTTTTCCATATGTCGTTGGTCATATGTTTATAATTACATCTCTCCACAAGGTGTTAAAAGTGGATATAAACCAGTTTCTATTTTTTGCATGAGGGTGGTATGAAAGTTACACTACAGAAATATTATACAGTATTGGATAATAGTCTAATGAATGATTAATAAAAAATATTAATATCCATTTCTTCAATTCTGCACCCAATCTCTCTTGTTCACCACCATCAGAGCATTGCTCATAGCTCAATGAAAACCAGGAAAATAACAACTCACAAAGACTTTCGACAGTCAAAAACCTAAAAAAGATGGTAAATCGAAAGCAAAACAGCAAAACACTAGAGATATATCCGCAATTGCAAATCAAACTAACAAGATACACAAAAGAAAGTCAGTCCTCTCAGACAATTCCAGCTCAGATGAAGAGAATGCTCAACTTCCAAATGATTTACAACCTCCCTCCAACAATCAAACAACAGATCTAAACCCAGCTAAACTGCTCAAATCTTCTGAAAAGCAGAGGAAAACTATGGATCCTCCAGCATCCAATCCCCTGGAGCCATTGGAAGACACCCCAACAAATTATACCCCCACTTCAATTTTAAACAACTGCCAAGAATTTCTACCAACCCTTTCCTCTCTTTCTCAGGTGCCAAGGTGGATGCTGCAAAAGACCCAGATGACATTGGTTGGGATGAGTCATCCACTGATTCAGAGCTGCTGGTTGAAGAGACATAAAACTAGATTGTTATGAAGTGTAAAATTTCTGGAATCAATGTTCGTGGCATCAACTCATTGGGTAGAGCCTATGCTATTAAAAGTTGGATTGCCCTCAACTCCCTGCATATATTCCTAATGGGAGAGACTAAATACCATCAGAACACATCATAAAATCCTAGCTCTGCTTTTATTATCAGGTTATACCAGATTTTCTATTGGCTCCTCGGCTTCTGGAGGAGTTGGCATCCTGGTTAATAGTGCAATACCCCCCAATAGTTTTAATATTCTACTGTTAGACAACAACATGGTTATTATTGAGGTTGACTACTGGGGCTACCCAATTATCATTGCCTATGTGTACACGGCCAATGACACAACTCAATATTACAACAATCCATACGCTAAATGCCATCATCAGCAACAGAACTAGTCTGACAATCCTCTTGGGAGATTTCAGTACCACATATCAAAACTTTAATACTAGATTTGTCCATCACTTAAATCGAAGACTGATGTGTGGAGAGGGCTTCTTCCCCCCAGGTGCCTTTTCCTTTTACACCAGAACTCAAAGATCCCTGATTGACTTGATATATTATACACCAGACCTCCACTTTTATATTGATGCAGCTTTGGTTCCTGTCTCTTTCTCAGATCATATAGCACTAGTTATCCATCTAGAAGCTATTGCAACTCCAGTGCCTGCTGTGGGGCCTGGCAGAACTATGCGTATGGTCACAAATTCCAGCATGACAGAAGCCATAGTTTCTGAGGCCTACATTTATTTCTGAAAGATCAACATCCTTTCCCTTCCAGCTGAAGAAGCCTGGTTCACATATATCAATATTCTCCAATCCATTCTAAACCATCACACCAGGAAAATTAAAGGCCCAAATAGCCTACTCAGAGACCTCACAGACATTGAAAATCAACTACAAATGGTGCAACAGAATCCTTCCAATATAGAAGTCATCTTATCACTTAAAAACCTTTACCGTATTAAACAAAAATCACTTGCAGAATATATATCCATCAGGAGGTCTAAATTCTTCTTGTCTCAACAACATTGTTGGACAAGAGGGTACCTCAGATGGGCTCTAGGGACAAATAGACAACAAGTTACCCCATCATCAATTACCAGTAACAGCAACACACTCGTAGGTTATCCTATGATGTTACTCATCAGTCAGCATCATCAACAACTTATGCAAGCAGATAGTCCTCCTTCTGAACCAGACTGGCTGGAAGCTGGGAATCCAGGTGAGCATGGCATTACAGAAGCTCTACTTAAAAGAAAACTTATGTCTCTCCCAGATAGCATTCATCCAGGTCTACATGGCATCCCTAAGTTCCTTTTAAATCACCTAAGTCAGTTTACGATTCCCATCATGGTCAAAATGATTGAACACTTAGCTACTGGGCACAGAAATATAGCTGATCTGTATCCGGTGGCACTAGTGCCTTTTTTGAAAAAACAAAAACCACTCACTGATCTAACCAGTATTCGACCAATCTCCATGACCCCATTGCTGATCAAGATAATGGAGTCAGTCATCAAGGATCAAATTCAACCTATAGTCCTTAAACACATTTCTCCTAATCAATATGGGAAAAAAGGCTCCTCCACCTCACATGCTATGGCTAACGTTATGGCTCTCATTGATTATATCAGAATACAAAAGAAATCTAAACCCATTGCTGTCCAGCTGGATATCGCTGCGGCTTTTGATTCAGTGCACATAGACATCCTGCTGAATCTGCTGGCTGAGTATGATGTTCCAGTCACCATTATACAAATAATCAGTAATCTATTAAGCAACAGAGAAATCTTTGTCTCACTGGATGGCAAGCTCACACCAGGCTTCAAACCTTTTAAATCTCTCCCTCAAGGTTCCCCCCTCAGTGCTCTATGCTTCACAGCATACATAAATCCTCTACTGATGGATATTGAAAAAAATCTACCAGGAGTATTCGTTCCATCCATCAATAAACACCTCAACTCATTTGCCTACATAGATGACATCATGATTGTTCTACCTACCATAAAATACCTTCCCCAACTACAATCCATTTTAAATCGATATTCTGCAAAATATCATTTACAAATAAATCACAACAAATCAGCTATCTGGCAGATAAAGTCAGGAAAACAAATACCATCTACCTATACTGCCAAACCACAAAGATTCTTGGGGTTTCCCATCTTCAAATCATCAATGGCAATGGCCAGAGAAATACAGGATGGTATCCTCCAAACAACAGAGCACATCACCACATCTCTCTCTAGAGTCTATCTCTCACTATATGGAAAGGTAGGGCTCCTGAATATGACAATATTACCAAAAATTACATATTACCTGCCCTTCATCAAACTAACCAAACAGTTTCAGAACAAGATTAATCGCCTATGCACCAAACTCTTCTGGAGAGGGAAGACTGTGGCCATCAGCCTCCGACAAATCCAGCTGCCTCGGAGGTTCAATGGCTTGTCTTTCCACTCTATTCAAGCAGCCATCCTCCAAAAAACACACAATATGCTACATAATTTGATACATTCCTTTGGCTATAACAACATCACTGAAAAGATTTCCCCAACAGATCGACCCCCACCAGGGAAAACACCATGGATATTGTCCCTTATCAATCTTTTAAGTCAATTCAAACCAATCATGGACACCAATCTCAATGTTAAAATCACCTTGTGGGATGCGTACCACCTAATCAACCCACATCCACAACCTCCTGAAAGTAGCCTCAACCTCACAAACCAAAAATTAATTACCCACTTTAAAAGATGGTGTCTGGAGCCCAAATATCTGGACTTCATCATCAAAATTAACCTTAGCACGCTTCCCACAAATTGGTTCCTATTTTACCGAAGAGGTAACTCCAACATTGATCCAACCTGCAGTTTATGTTCTCATGAAGAGGAAACCATTGAGCACTTCATATATCACTGTCCAAACCTTAAAACAGTCAGAGATATAGTCTTCACCAACTCCAATATCAGACCGGACCTAATTCTCTTGCCCATAAAAGCGATCCACACTGGAACATTTGCTATCATTAGACTATCCATTTTCATTCTCTATGCAATCTGGGTAGTACGTTGCAAGTTGATAATGGAACTGCCCCGCCTAGACCCAGATCTGTTGTTCTGTGAAACAATAAAGAAAATCAGGAAAAGAGATGAGCTCATCTCTCCCAAAAAATCCTTTGAGGACACCTGGAACCTATTCACCCTTCCCATTTATAACAACAGAACAACAAACATGCTGGCTTACTAAACCACTCATAAGAACTCTCAGAACTCAGCATAACCTCATTTAACCTTGTATATATTCTTTCTAATTTGTACACAAAGTGATTAATAAATATATTTTTTGAAACATAAATTATATTTCTTGATAAATGAAAGTATGTATGTAAATTTGACACATATATAGGGTTTGCTATAACCTCTTCTGCCAATTTTTTTCATTTGTAAGGTCACATCTGCCATACAATTTTTGACTACAATTCAAATTTTGAATAAAGGCATTTTGTTACAGATAAATACTATTTAACTTTTTTCCATAATAAGATAAAATACTATAGGAAAAATTTAAAGTTGAACCTTTTCTTAAATACAACTAAAGTGCCTCACAGTGGCATAGTTAAACATTATATGCTATTCACATCCATAAAATCAGTATTATTTTTTTCCTAAAGTATAATTCAAATCTTGAACTTTTAAAGATATATCTCAGTTGCTTAGAGCATTGTCTTAAAATTTGATATTCAAAAAACTAAATATGTAAGCCTGTGCCAATATTATTAGTGGTCTGGATAGCAACACCTGAAGAAGTACACAGAATAATACCATTCAAAGCATTGCATCATTTATTAACCTGTGCTGTTTTGTGTGTTATTGAAGTTGAAATAAAGTTTAACCCTTTGACAACCAGAATGACTTTTGTACGACTTGTCTAGAAATTTCTATTTTGAGCTGAGTTTACGCGTAAACGGTAAACGTCACACATACGCGCAATACGTCATTTTTTGTGCCATTTTAATATCTACCTGAAACTCTAAGAATTTTTTCTGTACGACAATTTTTAGATTTTTATGAATATTTTTAGCAAAGTGTACCTAAAATTTTTTTTTTTATTTTTCTCATTTTATTTATCGTAAAAAAGTTATTCCACAATTGTTGGATCAATTACTGAAGATTTTATTGTGATTTTCCGTTGAAGTTGTCCGTGATTCTGGGCTCTCTTCTCAAATTACGTTTTTGGATAACGTTCAAGGGTATGTAATTACTTTTTTTTATATATTTTTTTTTATAAATTATAATATTTTATATTTACTAAAACAAATAAATATGTTATATACTAATAAATTATAATATTTTTGATGTACTGAAACAAATAAACGTTTTTTGATAACATTCGCGAGTATGTAATTACTTTTATATATATATATTTTTTATAAATTATAATATTTTTCTATTTACTGAAACAAATAAATATGTTATATAATAATAAATTATAATATTTTCGATGTACTGAAATAAATAAATATGCTATAGAATAATAAATTATAATATTTTCAAATAAATATGCTGTAGAATGGAAAAAGTTGGGGACTGGGGTATCTGTCACTGCGTGAGCTAATGCATTTTTTGGCATGATTATAAATATGAATAGTGTATCATGCATGACCAAGTTTGAATTTATGGACGAATTATTGCATCAGTGCTAAAGTTATGACCTCAATTGATTTGTGTCAATTATAGGCAAGTAATATAGGATATTGTATAAATTTTCTGGCTTCTTCAATCTATCCAGTTATTGTTACAGTGCCATGTATTTGAACTCAGCCTTTCTTCATATTTTTTATGCAAAATAATAAATATATTTATATACAAGTTCATGCTACACAACTGGAATTTCATGTAATATAGGATATTTATACACACTTTCTGGTTTCATCAATCCATCCATTCTGTATTATAGTGCCATGTATTTGAACTCAGCCTTTCTTCATATCTTTTATGCAAAATAATAAATATATTTATATACAAGTTTATGCTACACAACTGGAATTTCATGTAATATAGGATATTTTATACACGGTTTCTGACTTCATCAATCCATCCACTCTGTGTTATAGTGCCATGTATTTGAACTTAGCCTTTCTTCCACACATGTAATCATTGTTAATAATAATAAAAAATTATCTTTATTGATTTATTTTTATTCATTTTATTTTTTATGAGTTTATTTATTTATTTTTGAATTACACTGTTCTATTACTTTTTCTCCACTAAAAACCATTCATATTTTTACAGATAATTTACAAAACTGAACATATCTGGCTGTGGAATGAAAATGGATCACAGCAAGTCAGCTGTTTTAGTAATTTTCTCAGGGAAAAATTACCTCAGGTAAGACTTCCAATACATCATTTTTTTTGTAAATTTGTGAGGAATGTGAAGAAGCTGTTTATGAAAGTGTCATTTTATCATTTGAATTTCAAAATTTAGGATTTGTGAATCAGTGTAAAAACAAACATTCTTAAATCTGTTATAAATATTATTTTTTTTAACTTTTTCTTTATGAAATGATTATTTTAACAGCTTCATTATATTCTTTCATATATGTACTTGCTTTTACAACATTATTTTTATATATTTATTACATTCAAACACAAAATATCTAAGTTATTAGAGTTAGGGTAAATTTTTTTAAAAATTAAAGATGGCCACCTGGTTTTCAAAGGGTTAATCTTTTCTTTGTATATATTTCAATAGGCAAGAGTTAAAAGTTCTATCTTTTGATTGGTCAATTACAGAATCGGCAGTAAAATTTTATTTTTTAAAATTATATTGTTTTAATTTAGTTTCTAAAATACAAATTAGTAATTTTTCAGATTATTAAAGCAAATGAAAGTTTTTTAAAAATAAATTTTTATGTATAATTGCCAAAAGTAATCTATAATGAGCAACATAAGACATATGTTTGTCATCCAATTATAAATTGCAGCAATATGTCATTGATTTTTTTTGTCAATTTGTCTTCATATGAAAATAAATATTTTCTATTAAAATCTGAATTATTCTTTAAAAATAATATCACACATTTTTTTGTGGAAAAAAAAATCCTGAAAAAAAAAAGGATTAGTGTGTATGTTTTCCAAAACTAAAATAAAGTAATAAATGGAGTCAAAATCATTGACAGGTGCCCTCTTGTGGAGAAAATAAGAAACAATCATTACCTTGAGAGACAGATAGCTTCATCATTAATATATTTAGATATTACTTTTAAGTAATAAATCTATTTCTCCTATTCCTGTTCTGCTATCTTGTGTAAGCTTGAATAATTAAGAGATGCCAATAAAAAATAATGATTTCTAGAAAAAAAGTGCATTTGATTCAAAATAGATGTCACCAAATCCAGCTTGCAAATTCTACATTGGCATCAAATAATCTAGAAACTAGTTTGATGAGATGAATAAGTATTGACTGCTCAAATATATAAAAGAAGAAAATTAGAATAGTGTAAAGTTCATGTGATATTTTGTCAATGTTACAAGATTCCTGGCAGGCAACATGGGCATCTACAATTACTAAAACTGAAATCATTGAACTACATACATACTAAACATGTATCAGATGTATACAATTAAATAAGTTGGCATAGATTTTAAAAGATTAAGAAGTTTTTCAAAATCAGGCTGAATCTTGATAGTGAAAAAAACTAAATAGGATTCAAATCCAAAATGCCTCACTAATAAAAGTTATTAGCTAGAAAATAATATGAAAATATGGATAAGATAGCACTGGGAAGAACTTTATAAAATATTATCTGCCATCTATTAATTATATGAGCTAAGCAAAGTGGAAATACTCACAATCTTGCTATCATATGCTAATAAAACTGAAGTCTTTTATTATTGGATACTGAGAACATAAACTTGACTTCTACTCTATCTATTGTTGATCATGTATATTACTAATATTTTTGGCTATTTAAAAACTTCTTATTGTCACTAAAAGGATAACTGAATTTATAATGTTTATTAGTCATTGTCAGGAATTGTTTTTGAAACTAAGTTCATATTGACTAAAGATGTTCTTTATATTTTCAGATTTGGATATTCTAATTATTGATCAACTAAAGTATTGCATGTGTTATCAAATTTTGGAATGTATTTATCATGAACCTTTTATATATTTTGTTGGAGTTTTTGAAGCACAGGTAACTTCTATAGGAATGTTCAATGGATGTTCATCACAAATCAATCATTACACTGGATTATATAAAATCATATTTGTATTATTCTTTCAGAGAATGAAAAACACATTATTTTTTGTTATTGTTGCCTGAGTAAGCAGTGGTATTTGTCATCTAATCTAAAATCTTTTTGTCTATTTTATCTTACTTCACCAATTCATAAAATGTCACTATATATATCTTTGATTTTCTAACATTTCCAAAATCATGCATTGCAAATTATATTGATGAACTTCTAAATGCCAATTTATATTTTTCTTGCCTGCATAACCGATATCAACTAAAGATCCCTACGATTTTAATTTCAGCATATCACATAAAACAGTTCTACCTACTAATATTTTCCTCAGTATGAGTACATCCATGCTTGAGGAAATCTTTTTCTTCAAACTGGTTCATCATCTTACTCATAAATTTCAAATAATATAAACAAATTCTTTATGATTACTTTTTCACACAGTTTGGGTGATATTTAGCTGCTGTTTACTGACATGAACTTCTGGTGCTATGCTCTACTACTACTACTACTACTACTACTACTACTACTACTACTACTACTACTACTACTACTACTACTACTACTACTACTACTACTACTACTAGTAGTAGTAGTAATAATTCTGCACTTTTTATGTAATGCAGCACGAGAAACTCAACATCTCTTTCAGTAGTATCAAGCCCTCAACCAAATCAGGACTATCATACTAAATAAATATAGATGGGCCGTTCCATCTATACAACAACTAATCAAATCCTATCAGAAGATAACCCTCCCACAGCACATGTAACACCTTTCACCCTGTATGCATTCTGGTGCATCCACTGCATCTTTACCATTGGCAACAACACCAGAAGACATCCACTTATATTTCATCAATAAGCTCCAACAAATCAAAGCCTGGGACAACTAACCATCCAATCTATAAATAAAAATAAACTCTTTCACCTTAGATTCTTTATTAAAAGTGGTCAAAATACTTTTAAAAAATAATTATAACATACACCAAATCTTTTAAAAACTGGTCATAATCCAACAATAACCTCATGGAATAGCATTCAATAGTACCATCTTTTATTCTCAATAGAACTCACCATCACTAACTGCCTTCAACTTCATACACCACTGGACTACAGAATTTTCTTCATATCTATCATATTCTACTAGCTGTCACCACATGGAATTCTACTCTGAATTAACTTTGGTCTTTGTACAACACCCATGGCTTGATTTTGTGCTACATAAATTACAAGTTGTCACCCTAGTATACCACAGAATTAACAATTAAAAAAACAATCACCAAAATTAATTTAGTGACTGTAAATAACTTTTAATATGACACCATATTGGCACCTGTAGCTCTTGCAATCAAAGTTATGTAATGCCATGTGACCCGAAGAATTAAGAAAGATTATTTTTGTTGAAACATAATAATAAGAATAACTATAACAACAACAACAACAACAACAACAACAATAATAATAATAATAATAATAATAATAATAATAATAATAATAATAATAATAATAATAAAAAAACTATAAGAACTATAATAATAATAATAATAATAATAATAATAATAATAATAATAATAATAATAATAATAATAATAATAATAATAATAATAATAATAATAATAATAATAATAATAATAATAATAATAATAATAATAATAATAATAATAATAATAATAATAATAAAAAAACTATAAGAACTATAAATACAAAAAGAAAATGATAACTGAGACAAAGAAGTAAGATAATAAATGAAAAAGATGTACCTAAATATATTTGCACCATAGTTTACAAGTAGCTAACTGGTTTCCAAATGTTATCTACAACACAACAGCCAAAGTTTAATTCACTAATAGAATACCCATAATCTGTTGTCAAGGCAACCTGTAAATAAAAGATGGGTGGCTGATTAACAATGTATTGTGGATATTCTATGGATTTATTAAGTTTTTGGCTGTTGTGCTGTGAATTTTTGATATATATTTATGAATATTAAAAAAGAAGATATTAAAATTAATACATTTCAATATAAAATGAAAAGTATAATCAATAGGCTAAACAAATGATGTCTCAGTTTACTAATGCTACATTTCTTAGCTCAGAAGGCATAAGAAAATGGCATTTATATCTATGCACATTAATTCTTTACTTCAGGTTATTGAATTGTATTTATACTGATCTAATAATCAGAAATGGTAATAATAATACTTAATCTGATGAAGCTAGTGCAGATAGAAATTCAAATCTCATATAAATGTTTTATCTTGTTTCTATTATAAATAAAATCTTACACAGGAATATCATAACAAAAATAAAAATAACTAAACAAGAAAAATTCCTAGTTATTTACAAAGAGAGCAATTTAAGATATTAAAAATACCAACAATCATTTAATTAGACTATAGAAACAAATTTAAATACACATCAATACTAAAATAGAAATAAGTATGTCCCACTGAGTTGTATAACATCAAAACAATAAAAACGAGAATAGAATGTAAATGTTGTTAGATAGGCTTAGTTTTAATGCAGCTTTTGAATTATATGGTGAATTTTGTCTATTGTTTTAATTTATGTATAAACTATGTATATAAAATATGAATAGATAAATGGACAACATATATAGTCAATATATATCATATTCGATTGCTGTTTTGGTAACATACTTTTTCACTCTCTTCATGCCACTTCCTGTAAGCTTTAGTAAGTAATGGTAGAGGTCGGATGACAATGCTTAATAAATCGCTATCCTGTGTCTTTCTATCCAAAATTCTCCTGATTCATTGAATGCTCATGGCTTTCATCAGTGAATAGCTTGGGATTTTGGAACACCGTGATACAAGTCTGCTCACTGAAAGCCATAAGTTTGAAAGAAATCAGGATTTTGAATAGGGATATATTAAGCACTATCATCCGGCTGCTACTATTATTTACTAAAGCTTGCAAAAAGAGACATTGAGAAAATGGAAAACATATACTACTTTTTATAATAGTACTGAAAACAATGCATAGTTATTTCTGTGATGACAGTATATGGAATTCTAGAGCTATTTATCATTGTTTTTGTAACCATAAAAGGTAATATTAATATTTTCATTTCTTTTTATTGTTACCATAATTAATATATCCTTCTTGCTTTAAAAATTTCCAGAAAAGTTATTTTCTTTAACAAAATCAATTCACTTCTGGTTCTGATAGCTTATTTTTCTCAGAATTTTTATTTTTCAGTTTAAGAATTTGCATCCATTTATATAATATTCATATGACATCTTGTATGCTTTTCTTATGCTTCCAATAACAGTTTTCTTCATTCTACTCCAGAGCCATCTAGAGTAAACTTGAGTAATCAATGATATAATGCTATAAAATCGTCATCTCCAGACATATTTCTAGCCTTTATCTTCTTTTGTGAAAAATATAGTTCAAAAGTGAACTAATGCACTATTCATTTTACCTTTGCGTACTGCTCAAACTAATAGCCTGAAATCTAAATATACCCAGGTGAACTTACCTGCATAAGTATATAAATAATAACACCAGACACTTTACTGGAGATGGATATTTTATAGTAATATACCATTCAGTATCCATTGTTTACTCCTGAAATGAAAGTAACTGATTTTAGAAAAGCATGCAAGATAATTATCTTGGGATTTGTTGATATAACCCCTTGCTAGACAAGTGATAATAAGGGGCCTACTGTTGTTATAAAACTGGAATGCTTATAATATATAGAAATTAACCTGATGTCAGATTTATATGATTATTAAAATAAGATAATCTGGGTTTAAAACTTGGATTTTTTTTTTTTAGATTTCAAACCAGAAGCATAAATATTACAAATCAATAAAAATAGCAGCCAGCCAAGTAAGTATTTTAGTTCCTGCTTTGAATTTTAGTCTTCACTAATGAAGGCAATGACCAGGTATTGACCTGAAGATGGATGACTTATAGCATTATACCATATGATAGCCATTGATTATTTAAATTTGCAGTTGAGATCTTAAAGTAGGATAAATATAACTTCTATCAAAAGTACATGGGAGTATCATGAATGTGGGCATTAGCTTTTCTTGCCAGAAAGTAGAAGGGATCAATAGCTGTTATAAAACTGAAATCTCTACAATATATTGAATCTTACCTGATGTCTGATTTATATAATTATACAAATAAGGTAGCCTGGGATTGAAACCTTAGAGTTATTTAGATTTCAAATTAACTTGAATAATACAAAGAAAGAAAAATGGCTTCTAGATACATAAGTGCATTAGATCCAGCTTTGAATTCTAGTTTTCATCAACAATGACAAAAGCCACAAATATGTGTCTGGAGAGTGGATCATAGCAGTATGCCATCTGTTGTCCAAAGTTACATTAGGTGACTCTAGGTGGAGTAAAAATTATAGCTCTTGGAAGATTAAAAGTATTTCTAAAGTAACATTTTGCTTATTCTATTTACTGTAGTTTTATGTTTGTTTGTTCATTGTTACTGTTTTTCTGTTGGTTGCATTTATGTTTTACACTCTTTATGTGTTATCAAGTTAATAAAGTTTTCAGACCAAAATAAATTTTTAAGAATTATGCTGTGAAATGCATTCCGTTTTTATTATCTGTAATATTATGGTCCATAAGTTGTTGAAGAAGAGCTATATCTACGTATGAATTTTAAATTATATCTATATATAGAAAGCACACACAATAATTTTCATAGCCAAAATAATTTTTCAGATTAACAAAGGTTATGCTTGGCCATTCGTTATTCATTTTTGACTTTTAACAGTCCTCTGGCCGTAACATGATAAAAGAACTGAGTATGCCTGCATACTGATTAAAGATTCCACCTTTATTGTTAAATGGAGGTTGCCTTGACAACAGTTTGAAATTGTTGATTGTTGTTGATATTGAGATTATCTATGTGTTAACTAGTTTTTAATGATTAATTATATGTGCGTATAAAAATAGCGCTGAATCAAATATACTGTTTAATAAAAACAATGCAATATTTATATTCTATTTAAAAAAGATTTTAAAAAAATAAACATAAAGTTGTTATACATAGGGTATATGAGTGCAGAATTTCACAGGACCCACCACTCTCCACACTATCTCATAACACTGATACACTTGAACACATGTCGAAAAGATAAATAATCACCAATATACGTATTTCATGCTAAACCAGCAATCATCAGTTGGTCCAGATTATCATCTCTGTGGGTGTGACAAGAATCTCAGCCTCATGGTAGCCTTTGAGCATTTCATCATCAGAATTTTCAATTGGATAGCCGGTTGAAGAGTTCTAGTGTGGAATGGATTGAAGCCTGTCCATTAAAGTATGAAGATTGGCTATCTTAATATATACCTGAGCTCTTATTGTATATATGTGTGGAGATGATAATCTGGACCAACTGACGACTGCTGATTTAACATGAAATACATATATTGGTGATTATTTATCTTTTCAACACATATGTCTTCAAGTGTGTCAGTGTTATGAGATAGAGTGGAGAGTGGTGTGACAGTCTGTACTCATATACCCTATATGTAACATATATTGATACAGGGTATATAATAAGCCTGGATTTTAGTTATAAAGTTGTTATGTAAAAAAAAAATCAAACTAAGACAACAAATAAATTAAGATTTCAAATTTAGTATTTTTAACATATAGGCAGCAGAAATTTCTCCACACATTATTTAAACATATAAATATAGACATCAGAAGACAGAAAATGACCATTACGATGCATTTTTTGTTGAACCACATTCTCATTATGTCTTTTTCATTTATTCAATACTTATCAATCTCAAATTATTACCCTTTGAATTACATGTGTCAAAGGTTCTGCACTTATAACTTCGATACTACATGCTTCAGATGCGTACATTAATGATTATTATTAATCATTAGTTAAGCTCGAGATTATCACATTATTCCTAGACTAGATATAAACTTTAAACCCCAGTTAAAGATTAATAATATATCCGCTTTTTAAGAAAACATTAATATATGGAATAATTTAACTTCATCTATTAACAATACTTAAAATGTTATTTCTACCATACCTTCTGAAAATATACGAATAAAGACACGTAAAATGGCAAATGACCCATTAAATAAATTTCAGGCTGAATTAGCATGCTTTATGAAGTTTTCCCACATCACAACTTCATGTCTTCATCACTTGTTTCATATTTACCAATAACAAATTACTATAATTTGATCTACAAAGTCAAATTCAACAACATTTTTTGATTGAAGAAAGATTAATTAAAGTCTTCTTATTATGCAAAAGATGTTTTCCCCCAACTCTAACTTTTTGAATATAAAAAAAAAAATAACAAAATATTCAAAAACCGAAAAAAAAAATTTTATGTCTATAAATAAATCAGAATTTAAGCTTATTGCAAATATTAAAAAAAAAAACACCATGAAGATTTTTAATAATAAGAAATAAAATTAAAAAAAACATTATTCTAGAAAAGACTTTATATATGGCATCATGTCATTAAGAAGAGATTATACACAGATGCATTATCCATAGGGAAAAACAGGTAGCTATCTAGCATGCCTGCACCAGTAAAGGATTCATAAATTATAAAGTCAATAGTTGAGACGGAAAATGTTCTAAAATGAAGAGTAAAAGAAGTAACATTTAAAAATAAGATGGGATTCTGGAAGTATATTTGAGTGATTTAAAGTGTAAGAACATACATATAGCTAGGTTGATATCACATTCATATTTGCATTTTATAGATCATTTTGGTATTTACATATTATCATGTCTACCAAGTTTGACAGCCTTTTTTTTACTTAATACAAGTTTCAGGGCATATAAGTATTTGTTTACTTTTTCTTTCAATTTTATTTTACCAAATATATATTAATTATTGAGTTTAAAAAAAATAATAAATCGATTATATATTCCAATTAGAAAGTTTATTTCAATTTTTTTTTTTTATAATGTAATGTGTAAAGATCTACATGATCTGAACATCGTTGGAGTTTGTTTAAATTCAGAATTTTTTTTTGTCACCACCATTTTGACAAAATGATGAAATTTATGTGGTGTTGAATGCTCAAAGAAGAACATTTATTTGTGGCAATTTGGCAGCCCATTAGGGATTTCAGGCCACCATCATGAATAATCCTCACACATCCTGTTTTAAAAATAATACATATTAAGATGTTTCATTTGTTTTCTTATATTAGTAAGTTGACTTAATACAAAAAATAATAAATAAAGGGAAAATATTATAATTAATTTTTGCAGATATTTTTTCTTTTTTTTTTAAAATAACAAGATTGTTTGCCAATTCTAAGTTACATAAACCTGGAGAGCCTTTAAGACTAATGTTAGATTTTGGAGGAGGACATTAACAATGTTAAGAAGTATATAGAGTATATTAGAGTGGTAGCAGGGGAGGAGGTGTCAGGAATGGTACACAGAAGATGGAGACTGTTAATTAGATTAACTAATGTTAAGAATAATATAAGGTTCATGAAAAGGTGCCTACATAGAAATGTTATACTAAATTTTGTGAAAATGGAAAAGTTAAGAAGGATGATGAAAAATAAAAGAGATTTGATAAGGAATATGGAGAATAGAGTATTAAGAGAATATATAAGGAATGGATATAAAAATAAAAACAGGATTTATGAGGATATTAAGGATTTGGAAAAGAAACTGGTGACTAGAATTAATAGGAAAGAAGAACAATTATTTGAAAACTTGTTTGAAGTGAAAAGAGGTATTATAAATGATAAGACGAATGAAAGACATAAGAAGAAGATGGATAAGTTGATGAGAGGAGAATGAAAAGAAATAGAAGGAGAAGAAAGAAAGGAAGAAAGTAATGTATGTAACTTGACATTAATAAAAATAAAAGAAGAACATTTAAGGATAATAAGCAAAGGATTGAAGTATGCTCCATATGAGAGTAGTAGCAGAGAAGATACTATGGAATTAAAAATAGGGGTAGAAAAAATGGTGCAGAGAGTGTTGGAGGAAAAATATGGGATATATTACTATGATAATAGAGATGTATATAATGTTATGAATGGAAATGATAGGAAATGGATGAATGAGTTAAAAGAAAATGTTGGTAATATGGTATATAAAATGAAGTATGTAAGAAAAAATGGAAAACAGATGGAAGGAAGGATAAGGGTAGATGAAGTTAGAAAACTGAAAAGGGAATATGAAAGAGAAGTAATTTTTATGAAGTCAGATAAAGGTGGGAAATTAGTAGTAATGTATAGAGAAGAATATATTAAAAAAATGGAAGAGTTATTGAAGGAAGAATTTTTTGTTAAAATAGGAAGAAATGATACGAAGATGAAGAGTGGTAAGATATATGGAATGGTTAAAGGATTATGTAATAAAGGAGTGATAAGTAGGGGAGTAATGGAAGATATAGTAAGTAAGGATTGTGAGGTGGCGAAAATTTATGGAGCGCCAAAAATATATAAAGAGGGGGTGCCATTGAGACCAGTGATTAATGGTATAGGATTGTATTATGATAGGGTATCGAAATGGCTGGGAAAGATGTTTAGGAAGTATGTGAATAGGGAGAGTGTGGCTTTCATAAAGAATAATAGGCAGTTGATGGAGGAAATTAGGAAACGGGTGGAAAAATATGAGAAGTATAGGTTGATCATGGTGAAAATGGATGTGGTGTCTATGTATACAAATATAGATGTGAAGAAGGCAATAGGGTTGGCAGTGGACAAGTATAGGAGGGATAGAGAGAAAGAGGTAGAAATGCCAATAGAAGTGTTGGAGAATTTAATGAGTTTGTGTTGTAGGGATATTACTTTTCAGTTTAATGGGAGCTATTATAAACAGAAAGAAGGGTTATTGATAGGAGGGGCATTAAGTGGAGTGTTAAGTGATATTTATATGCAAGAGATGGAAAAAGCTATGGTGAAGGAGGAAAATGCACCAATTTTAATTAAGAGATATGTAGATGATTTCTTATTGATATTTAATAAGACTGAAAGACAAATAAAAAAGTATTATGATAAGGTTAATAAGTTGGATAAGAAGTTAAAGTTTACAATGGAATGGGAAAAGAATGGTGAATTGGTGTATTTGGATGTAATGATGAAAAAACAGTATAGTGAATGGAAGTGTAGAGTGAAGACATGGGTGTTTAGAAAGATGGAGAAGGGTACTATAGTGAATTGGGAGTCTGATGTAGATCAGCAATTTAAAATTAATGCTATAACATCAAGAGTGTTTAGAGCACATAATTATTGTGAAGATAGAGAGGATTATGAAAAGGAAATAAATATGATATTTAAGGAGTCATTGTTAATTGAGAGGATAAGGCCTAGTATTAATAGAGAGAAAGGGATAAGGACTTTGGTAGTGTGAAATTAAATAGTAAGAAAGTTTAGAATAAGTGAAGGGAAATATAAAGGTTGATAGGGTAAAGAATTAAAGTTTGGGGTAATTAAATAATAGAAGTGGTTAATAGAGGGAGCTAGGTGATGGGGAAAGAGAAGGAAGTTGAGAAGTGGTTAATAAAGAATTAAAAGTTAAAGTAATTTAGTAGTAGAAGTGGTTAATAGGGGGAGTTAGTTGATGGGAAAAGAGAGGAAGTTGGGAAGTGGTTAATAAAAAAAGATGGTGGAAAGGTGAAGGTAGAAGGAATGTTAAGGTAACATAGTTAAGTTTGTATTGATATTAAATATTGTAAGATGGTAGTTAAATAGGAAAAAATGGTAGGGAGTATTAGGATATATATGAGGAAGGGAATTAAGGGGAAGGTATGAAGGTGTAGAATGAAGTAAATAGTGTGGAAATGGGAGTGTATAAAAAAAGGGGGGAAATTATTTTAGTATATTGGTTTTTGAGTTTTAATATTTTGTTTTTTGATTTTATTAGAATATTGGTATATGATTTTTAATATTTTGTTTATTGATTTTTAATATTTTGTTTTTTGTTTTTTGATTTTTAATTTTTTGATTTTTAATATTTTGATTTTTAATTTTTTAATTTTTATTTTTTATTTTTTTTTATTTTTTAATTTTTTAATTTTTAATTTTTTATTTTTATTTTTATTTTTAAGTTTATTTTTTAATTTTAATTTTAATTTTTGTTTTTTGTTTTTTGGGTATTTGGGTTTTTGGTCTTATATATGTAATTAGTTATGATAAAAATGATAATTTTTGATATTAAATTTTAGATTATTGGTTTAATGGGTTTTAAGGGTTTTGTTTTTAATGGTTTGATGATAAAATTTGAATTGTTTTAATACATTTATTTGTTTGTCAATTTGAAGAATAATTTAAAAATGATTTTAAAATGTTTTGTTATTTTTTATTTTTATTGTTATTTTTTATTTTTATTGTTATTTTTTATTATTAGTTTGTTATTATTATTATATATATATATTAATATTATATTTTTTGTAGTTTAATTTTTATGTGTTGGGTTTTTGAAAGATTTGGGAGGATTTTGGTTGAAAGGGTTTGGATTGAGTTGTTTTTGCTTTATATTATTTTGTTTTATTTTACTTTTATATGGAAATATGAAGAATAATAATTTTGGTTGTATTGATATAATATTTGTCTAATTTTTTATGTTGTAGTTCTGATGAAGACTGCTAGTACAGTCGAAACTGTAAAATATATAAATAAAGTTATTTGCTTAAAGTGTTGAAGGAGTATTGATGAATTTAGGAGTGCACTACTTTGAAACGGCTAAGCTGGTAAATCAATGGTTAGTTGATAGCATAGGTTTTGGAGACTTCACAATTAAGTCTTCCTTTGAGTTCGTTAGAAAAATCAAGAATATATTAATAGATCAAGATTTTGAAATTGCAGCCATGGACGTGACAGAATTATACGGATCGATTAACAGGAAGTGGTCGATTGACATCATTCATAAAGAATTAATAAATAAGCATTGTCCAAATGTGCGCATGAACTTTATATTAGCTTTCCTTAATTGGTTAGACAATAACATTTTTACAACTTTTGAGGGTGGATGGTATGATATGAGAGATGGTTGGCCGATGAGTCTTCCCTTAAGTGGAGTAATTTCGAGCATATTTTTAAACTTTTTTGGAAAACAAATCATTTCTAAATACATCTCTAACACTGCTGGATTAATTTACGTGCGTTATGTAGACGATGTGTTTATAGCAGCTCCAAAAGATGTAATCACCAACATTAAAAATGAATTACAACTGCAAACTAAATTGATTATAAACACCACTTGGGAAAACGAATGGCAGAAGCTAAAATATTTGGATTTGCTGGTCCATAGAGAAGGCAGAGCTCTGCATTATTGCATGATTGTTAAGCCTCTTGAGGTCAGAGGTTTTATCCACCCGAAATCCATTTCACCTACAGCACATAAATTTGCAGGTTTAAACTCGTTTTTATTTAGGAATCAAAATTTGTGTAAATTTGAGGCTGATAGGAAGACTAATATTGCATGCTATATAAAAGATTTGTTAAGTGTCGGATTCAGCTACAGATTAATTACAAAGAAAATAGATCAATTTTACAGAAAATCAATAACTAACCACATAAGTAAAGATAAACCACAAATTACCCTCCCTTATATTCCCAAATTATCTCAACAGATGATAAAGACTTTGGCTGGTGAATTTAAGATTGGCTTTCACACTCCCCCTAATACTAACAGACTTATTAATAATTCGTAGGATAGAACAGATCCATCTCAGATGCCCCAAGTCATATACAGTATTTCATACCCTCAGGCTGGATGCAGTGCCACATACTATGGGGAAACCAAGGCCACTATTCATAATAGAGCTGCTCAACACATTTATACTTACAGAAGATGAAAAAAGAACAACGATAACTTCTCAATATTCTTCAAACATGAGAAGCAGGCTGGCCATGGGTTTGAACCTGGAAACCCCAAGATAGTATGCTCTGAAGCCAATGACTGCAAAAGAAAAATCAAAGAGGCATATTTTATTATCAGTGATACCAATTCCATCAACAGACGTGACACATGTTTTTCTATCTCAAAAAAAAAATGGACAAACTAATTTGCATTCACATTTGCATATTTTATTAGTTAGCAACATTACATAAATGATTTATAACTTATGTTGGCCATGAATATGAGGGAAAACCTCAAAAGCGCTCAGCCTATTTAATTGTTTTTGTTTTTGCAGCTTCTTCATCAGCGGTTAAATCGCTTTTATATGCTAATAATAAAAAATGTAAATATTAAATACATTGGCATCTTATCAGCCACTTTGTTTTAAATATTTATTGTATGCCCATGAAACTATATTAGTAAAAAGAAATGGCTGCCAAATTTGGCAGGATACATAATACATAAGTACCATCATTTTATTATATATTTATATAGAAATATTTTTTATTTTTTGTTAAATATATATTTTATTATCTTACTTAAAATATTTTGTTTTTTAAATAAGTCAATTTATCAAATATATGCATCAATGCCATGAATATTATGTAATAAAAAACAAATTGCTGGTTTTTATATAATTAATTAAATTATTATAAACAATAAGGTTTTCTTGATTTCAAACAATATATTTTATTGTCTACTTTTTAAAGATAATTTGTACATCCTTGTACCCCCTGCTGCAATAATCCTTCCTCTTCACAGACAAAAATGTCTGCAATCACACAGTATTTGGACCTTCAAATTTGAATTTGTCCAGAGTCTCTAAAATATAATGTGCCTCTGAGATTATAATAACTTGGGTTGTAGTGAAGCACATCTAATCAACTCCTAATAATTGCACTTGTAAAAATAAGATAATTTGTATTCTGATAAATAAGGAGAATAAATTTTTGGTACTTATGTATTAGCATGTCTCCTAGGTTTGATAATTATTTTTTTACTTATGCAGTTTCAGGGGCATAATAAGTATTTAAAACAAAATGGCTGACAAAAAGTGGTTGCATTTAATATTTACAGTTATTATTATTATTATTATTTTTATTTTTAAAATGAAAAATTTTTGTGAAAATTAATTGTATTATTTTCACTTTATTATTATTTTTTGGATTAAGTTAAATTATTAATATAAAAATATAGATAAGAAATGTAAAATGTTATATCATCATGTTCATTAATGCAGTCTTTTTGTGAAGGCAGAATCTTGTACATTTGGAAATACTCTATTGCATGCTATTCTATCAAAGAAAGATCCCATGCTTTCATCATTTTGTCAAAATGATAGAGACCAAAATAAAGATGCTGAGTGTAAACAAACTATGACAATGTTTGGAGCATGTCAGCATTTATATGTTATAATATAAATAAATAAAAAAAATGAAATAAACCTTTCAAATGCTATTTATAATTGATTTATTACTTTTTTAAAATTTAACAACTAATAGCTATTCGGTAAAATAAAATTGAAAAAACAAAACATAAACAAATGGTTGTATGCTACTGTGTTGGAGAGACAGGATAATACCTAAGTATCAAATTTTTTCTATATAGATACAAAATAGTTCTACACTTATTTACAAACAAATCATTAGATGAGATAAGAAAACAGAAAGAAAAAATGAAAGGTGAATCATGTCTGTAGAAAAAAACAGACTCAGCTAACATTAGCTGTTTATAAAACTAATAAAAGTAAACTAAATGATCAAAGATTGAATTCTAATTAAATATCTGAATCTCAAACCTCATGACATCATAACCTTGATTTCAGCAAACTAACAGCAGAATCATTGTTAAAAACCGACTCGGAAAGTAACAGCTGAGTCTGTTAACGTTTTTTATTTAGAACATAGTATTTTTCATTTAAGACTTAGTATTCTTAATGGTGATTTTGAATTTACTTGTAATTCCCTCATTAAAAGTGAGCTATGTTTTACTTTTAAGGCTCATTTTCTATTTACACCTTAGTACCAAATGCATTTTCATTTTATATTTAAAAAATTCTAATTTCCTGTGCTAATACTAAGACTTTAATAGGCGTATGGGTGAAAAGATTGAAGCCTGACATTAAAGTTTGATGATTTGCTATTTTTATATAAACTGAGCACTGGTTGTATATATTTGTGGAAGATTATTATCTGGCCTAACTGATGGTGCTGTATGAAACATGTATATTGAGGATCATATATCTTTTCCACGTGTGTGTGTTCATGTGTATTGGTAGCTTGAGACAATAGAGAATGGATAGACTAAAAAATTCTGAGTTCAAACCCTTTTAATTACATACTTCATAATTATTCTATGAGAATATGTCATATTTTAAATTAATTCTATTTTACTTGTTACTTTTCCCTCCTCAACTCTAATTCCCATCCGGTACTGCAATTTGATTGATACTACCTTCTGGTGTCCATTGGTTACTCAAGATTACAAAATGCCCCAAGAGTAGAATGAATTCCTGCTCTTAATGAATTCAGATGTAAAATTCATCTCTTTAGTCTGCTTCTTTTAACTACTAATCCTTGTCAGGTTCACTTTCATTACAACTTAGAAATGAATGAAATGTTTTTTGTATTAATCTTGATTCTTTTTTTTGTTTTGTCTTGATATTTAAATTTCATAAGCTATTGTATATGTCTACACATCTGTAATCACTATGAAATCTATCTATTTTTGCTCTGACTACTGATTTTAAACCATTATAAGACTTTTTGTAAAAAAATTTATTAGCTACATTATTTCCTGAGAATACTTTACAATCTAACTTATATGATATAATTCGAGGTTGTTCTATGATCATAGTATTGCATATGTAATCATTATAATTTTTATCATACTTTGTGAACATAGTCCTCCAATAATTAATTTATCATTTAACATTTCCCATGGGATATATAAAACATTCTATAATAATTTATACAGATTGTCAATTCTTTAGAGAATAAACTCTCCATATAGTAGTGCCACTCAATGCAAGCTAAATTAATCAATGGATACAAGAAGGCTTGTGCATAAAATCCTTATGAAACCAATATCCCCAGACTAGTTTTTAGCTTGTGGCTTTCATCAGTAAGGAACCTTGAATCTGAAAACATTGTACCTAGATCTAAAAATTTAATGCAACCCTCCAGCAGCCACCTTTTTTACCTTATTTTCTAATTATGTGATGTTTAGTGGTTTAATATCAACCCTGCCCAATAGGATTATGACGGCTGTGGTTATTAAAGAACCAAAGGCACCAAAAAGTATGGATACTGAACACTAAGTTCAGATCTATATGACTGTAATGAGTTTGAATTGAAAACATTATTGTGTTCTCATTTTGGACTCAAAGCTTTATAGTTAGATAATAAGGTAAAGGGCAGCTACTGGAGGATTGCATTAGATCCTAAAATCTAGGTGGAAGGCTTTTATATCCAAAGATTTTCACTTATGAAAGCCACAATCTAGAAACTAGTCTGGGAATATTGGATGAATAGGCACTAGAGAGGGATTTTATGCACAACATCCATTGAATACTCTGACCTGCACTGAGTGGCACTACAATATGGAGAGTTTAGCCTCTATGTAAACAGCTTGTGTGAGCATAAAGATTGGTGTTCATGTAATGTTTAGTGGTTTTTCAATTCTTCCTATTGTTTGGATAACCTAGGATTATCATCTCATTTTTTTATTTTGGGCTTCTCAAATTCTGTTAGACAAAATATGGCTTGTGATAATTCTGATGAAATGCTATTGATTTTTATAAGATCATATCAACTTTAACTGCTAAATTCTTTTCCATATGTTTGTATAAAACATTTCATATAATCAAAAATAGCTTAAACTTACCAAAGAGATGGTTCATTTGTCATGTTATTGTGATGCTTTTTCAAATATTTGCTTAACTAAACAATACTCAGATTCAGGAATTTTTTTGTCATTGATGTCATTTTCAACTTAAACTACTCTCTTGCAGCTATCTATAACATTATTCTGTGAATTATGTGTTCATTTGATGGTAGAAACTGTATCTAAAGTAAATATTGATTATTAGTTCTCAAAAAAATCTGAAGATGTTAGTGTTCAACAGAGGAAGAACCAAAATGACTAACAGTGTGGCTGATTGGTTGATTTTCTGAGTAATTGCAAGATTATTTGTAAACTTCTTTTCTATTGTTGTTAGCAATGAGCAATATATATATATATACTGTGTATTTTATTTAAATATTTATGACATTTTTACAAAATATTTGTATAATAAATATTAAAAAACTATTTTACCACTAAGATATCATATGATCACTATTTCTTGTACTTACATAAGCTGGTAAAAAGTAGCACACCCTCCATGCAATAGTGCCACCTAGTGCAAACCCTAGTAATCAATAAGATGCTTAAAAAGTTTGTGTATAAACTTCTATCTAATGTCTACTAATCCAATATCTCCAGCCTAGTTTCTAATTTGTGGCTTTATAATGAAAGGTACAAACTAAAAATTAGTCTTGGGGTAGTAGATGAGTAGCCACTAGCTAGTAGAAAGCCACAAACTAGTAACTAGTCTGGAGATATTGGATGAGTAGGCACTAGATAGGGATTTTTATGTACAAATCTTGTAGCATCTATTGATTACTATGGTTTGCACTGAGTGGCACTACTTTATGGAAAGTTTTCTACTGTTTAAAAAATATGTTTGTGGATACATTTACATTTTATTCAAATGAAATACAAGGGTAAAAATTATAATAATAGTAAAAATGAAAGTATGATCTTATAATGCTCAGTCAAAAAGTGTGGTACAAATTTTTTGTGATACTTTAACATTTACAAGTGCAATTTTAAATTTTAGAATAAACTTTTACAGCTTTATGGTAACTTAGTAATAATTTGATTGAGTTTTAAAAAGGAAGTTCTATTAAACAAGATTTTGTTAATTTACTTTTATTTATTGGCATTGAGGTAATATTCTATCAGACAGTGGTAAGCATAAAATAAGAAAATAGTTGTTTTTATTATATATTTTATTTTACTGTTTTTTCTATATTTACAAAATTTAAATATTATTTTTATGCTGTTTTTCATTTGTAAATATATATTTTTAATATTCATTATGTAATTAAAAAATATATATTTTTAACAAATCACATACAATTTATTGATTCATAATATAAAATAAAGTTGCAACATTAAAATAAAATGTTGACCTATAACTAAAACTGCTATTTGGTGATTCAAAATCATTGAAACATGATAGGACTAATGATAATTCTTCATATCTTACTCATAATCTCCTAATCGAAGAATCAGCCTTGAGTCTTTCAGATAATTATTAGAATCTGCCTCTACTATTATGTCAATGATGATCGCTATAAAATACTTTTATTAGTTACTATTTATTTGCTTTATATTCTCAATTTTAACTCTGCATATCTTTGACATGAAGCCCTTTGGGTAAAAGTCATTGATGTCATGCTCCCATAAATTGTGCATGGACAGCTATATTTTGATAATTCTTTTTAACAAAAAGCAAAATTGCATTCTTTGAAATATTGATACTTTTAATTTAAAAAATCTAAAGAAGGCAGTATAATCAAAAAGTAACAAGATCAAAGTATTTAAGTCCCCTCTATTTAATTGATATCTTCCCTTTTTTGTTTTTTGATAGCAAACGTATTTGCAAGATTATTTCAAGAAGAAAAGAGATTACTTTAAGAAGATTTTTGGAATGAAAAAGTTTGATATTTTGCATAGTTAATTAAAAATTCATGATTATTTTTACACGATTTGCAATACTTATTAAAAACTAAAGTATACATGATTACAATTTTATTTTACATGTATAGATTTTATTTTTAAAAATAGAAGGTATTAATTTCTAATATAACATTAACAAAGAAAGCAATGCCATTTTGAATACCCACTTTATGAAACTGATTGCCAATATGTCATTACCACACTGAGTTAGGATTTTTTAAGATATTCTAAAAATTATAAAGCAATTTTAATATATTAAAGCAAAATTTTATATATTTATAAGAGATTCATATGCGTTTTACAAATAAATTTGAAATAAAAAAAATTTTATTGATTTTTTTGTAGACAATTGAATAATGTTTTGTATCATTTCTTCTCTGTTTATAATTATTTTTTTAATATTTGCAAAAATATGGTTTTTAAAAATGTTTTCCGTTCATAAACTTAGATATTTACCCAAATCTAGTCCAATTTATTGAATTCTGATATAGAATCATGATTGAAAGTTTGCAAAAAAAGTCAAGGGACAGAATAATGGACCCATCTTAGTACATACAGTTAATGAAAATGTTTTTCTTACAATAGCAAATTCAATATCATCACAACTAACCATCTGAAAAGTATAGTGATTAATCTTAATGATTTTGCTGCTGGATTTTTAGAATATTATGGAACATTCTTCTACAAAATTTTTCATTTACATCAATATAATAACAATCCTACATATATCTATTGATATGATTTTTAAATTCTTAGATGCAGCACTAATAAATTGGAGGGTGTACTTCAACAACTAAGTGAATCTTTCTATATAAACAGTTATTGGGATATTTAAGTTGATCCACATTCTTAAGATGATATCTAACTAATCTCTACATTTATTTATATGAAGAATAAAAAAAGAAAGAGGAAGTATGGAGATTATTAAAATAATCTAAAAGTTGTTAAAAAAATTTCCATCATATATCTTAAGAAAGGTAGATGTGATTCTTCTAAAATCAAACGCACATATAAATTATTGATGTACACGCCTCACATCTTAAGAAGTTAGATTACAAATATATGGCAAGAATTATAAAAGTAGTAGAATGGCTCATAAAAAGTTTGTGCACCAGAAATGAAACGACTGAACCATGACCCATGAGCCTTGAATTTCAGAGACTGCCACCATACCATTGTACCAATTTCCCGGAGCATAGTAAACACTGAAAGGATTTGGAATCGTTTTTGTTTCAATTATTCAGACTTTAAAGATATTATATTACTTTTGTATATTTAATTTGTATATGCACTTTTGCTATAATCTATTTAACTTTTAAAACTAAGCGCTTTCTATCTATTCTTATATATAGGGTATATGAGCACAGACTTTCACACGACCCACCAATCTCCACTCTATCTCATAATACTGATACCCTTGAACACATATGTATCGAAAAGATAAATAATCACCAATAGACGTATTTCATGCTAAACCAGCAATCATCAGTTGGTCCAGATTATCATCTCTACTCATATATACAATAAGTGCTCAGATATATATTAAGATAGCCAATCTTCATACTTTAATGGACAGGCTTCAATCCACTGCACAGTTCAACTCTTCAACTGTCCATCCAATTGAAAATCTGATGATGGAACACTCAAAGGCCATATGTGTTTATTTATTTATTTCTAATACACAGATGTAAATTAGTAAAGTGCACTGAGAAGATAAGCCCTGCGATAAAAATCGCGGACTTAAGAGCTAAATATTCTTGGATCGATTTTTAAATTGGAAGAAGGTAAAACATAAAAATATCAGTTTGATTAAATGTTGTGTCCAGCTTGTCTACTTTAGTGCACAATCTCGCTTGACTGTCCGAATAGATGATAATAAAGTAAATAAACATTTACAATTATTATCAAGTTTCTATAAGTAAATAAATTATAAATGATTTTTTAAAACAGTCTTGTTTTTTTTAAATCTTAAGATATTTACGCAATCAAATACTTTATCTGCAATTGAACAATGGGAAAAAAATATTTTAAATAACAAAAGATTTAAAAAAAAAACTAAGAGAAGTAAAAGGAAAATCTACCAGATCCTCAGTTAGTACGGCCTACACAGTTGGACCAGAGGCGTGGAGCCGCTCTTTAATTATTCCAATAACTCAAACGTTCAACAGGCCACATCTCGTGCGTTTCTATTTGATCTCTAAGCAAACAACATTTCTTAGGTGGAGTCTATGATTATATTAATTGAGGAGGGATCTGTTTGTGTTCAAAAGTGTCTTATTGTTAAAAAAGTGAAACTTCAGACACATATACTGATTTGCTTTGTTCTGTAAATTTTCTTTAGAAAATAATTTTATCTGTTTTTTATAAAACACACACGCATGTAACGGTTAGTCTTTTATTGCGATCGCCCTAACTATTTTCTTTTACTGCGATCGCTCTATTTTTATGATGTAGCATTTTAATCGCTTATTGATGGTCCATACAAATATGCCAAAAGTACCATCACATAATAGGGCGTCAATTTCCCCAATCTGTAGAGCGCTTAATTTTGTCATTAAATTAGGTAATATATAAATTTAGCGATATCTATATGTGCATACAAATCAATATTGAATTTAACTTACTGTTATCTTATTTATTACGAAATTACTATTTCCATTTTCAATCATCTCCCATTGAACATGCATACACACACACACACACTAAAAAATTATGAAGCATTACATACACTCTGTAAACAGAAATAAGGAGCTACAAGATTACAATCATATATAAAATAATTAAAAAGTCCCTCTTTTTTACCAATAGAAAACATTTTAGATCCTAATATTATAGATGGTCCAAATAAACTTATTTTTAAATTGCAATTCAGATTTATAGAGTCAATCCAAGAGGAAACAATCACAGGAGGAGAAGTGTAGTAGGCGATAGCTGTTACCTTAGCGTATATATAAAGGTTAATAATAAACACTACTAATTATATCAACAACTCTCTGTGATATATAAAATGTGTACTCGTGATCGTTAAAAGGAAAGGATCACGATCCAAGTTAGTACATAAGCCACCAGGGCTTCAAAATAAATATGTCAATAAATATGAAACATCAAATAAAATGTGTACAAGACTGTAGTTAATATATCTTCTACACCCTAAGTAGACCTTGTTTGCCCTAGTATGATTAACTCTGTTTTATTACTTCAGATTGATAAAATATCTAATATTTAAATATTTTTATTATTATAAGAATAGTTGCTAAATGCAATAGTAGTATCCTAACTTGTTATTCCCAAGCTATAGATTTGAATTCAGGCTAGATAAAAGTAAAACTTTATGAGGATTAGGAATTTTTTAAGTAGCCGTTCTATAATTAATTTGGCTAACCATCCAAATATAAAGTAATTGGATGTTTTATTTTTCAGGAGTTTATAAAAAGTTCAAAACCTGAAAGGAACGAGCTGAATTGTGATCCAGGAATACAACCACTGCACCAAAGTTCATAGGTCAAGACTAATCTAATGGTTTATTGTTTGGGAGTTCATAAGAAATTCAAGCACCCATGAAGGGATTGATTTGGGCCGCAATTGCCCAAAGACCTTCCCTCTACCATTGTACTGAGTCATATGAACATTTATTATTGGCCAGTCAATACTATCTATATGATCTTAGCTTGAAAATAGAACATAGATAATAATCATTCAATACTTTATTACTTAGTAATTGAGTATTTCTTTCTGCCTGATGAAGGTTTATTGTAAAGTTTTTACGTCACAGTAGAATATTTTAAAGTTTGGTTTATCTTTTACCTACAATTATATATTTTTTCCTTTGATAATATTATAAGTGAAACACAGGCTTAATATATACCATGTGTCTATATATGTAATATAGGGTGTATGAGCACAGACTTTCACATGACCCACCACTCTCCACTCTATCTAATAACACTGATACACTCAAGCACATATATGCTGAAAAGATAAATAATCACCAATATCCGTATTTCATGCTAAACCAGCAATCATTTTTCTTGTTATCTTCTCTTTTACTAAAAAAGTGATTTTTGAGATAACTACATTGCTAAAATATTATTATTTATGTTTTGCACTAATAAAGAAATTGTTTCTACTTTTCTTCTGTTGCACGCACGCACACGCACATTGGTTATATAAACTTGTGAATTCAAATAACTCGAAAACTTTGCGTGCGAAAATATACTTGTAAAATAATATAGGAGCTATTGCACCTGAACGCAAAGCTATTTTCTGCTTAAAACAAAATAAAATTATACTATTCTGCGAGCGCTTTCAAGAAACGTGCTCTTCATCTTCATAGCTCTAAGTGAATTAATTATATGCAAATTATGCAAAGTTCAAAGGTTAATTCATCAGAATATGTCAACCTGGTCTGCAAAGAAAGGCACGATGTAAAAAGAAAAGTGAAGGAGGCCTCCTTCATAGCGATGGATTGCAACGCCATCAACCGCAAGGACGCATGCTTCACGATCTCAAAAAAATGGAGCAATTAACCTTTGAACTTTGCATAATTTGCATATAATTAATTCACTTAGAGCTTTGAAGATGAGAGCACGTCTCTTGAAAGCGCTTGCAGAATAGTATAATTTTATTTTGTTTTAAGTATAAAATAGGTTTGCGTTCAGGCGCAATAGCGCCTATATTATTTTACAAGTATAAACTTGTGAAGTTGGGCTGGACATATTCTTATCTTCTCTTTTACTAAATAAGCTATATTTGAAATAACTACATTGCTAAAATATTATTGTTCATGTTTTGCACTAATAAAGAAATGGTTTCTACTTTACTCCTGTTGCACACACGCACGCACACACACATTGGTTAAATAAACTTGTGAAGTTGGACTGGACATATTTCTAGAAGAAATGATAATAGATTGACAATTGAAATCATAAACTGGTTTCCATAAGATTGTAAAAAATCCAGAAAGAGACCATATGTGAGATGAATGGATGAAATAAGAAAGTATCCAGGGGTGATTTGGAGAAGAGAAGATGGATTGAACATGGAGAGACCTTCATCCTGCAGTGGATTGATAATGGGTGACATTGATGATGATGATGATTAGCCTCATATACTGATTTTTTTACTAAGTCTAAATCTTTTGAATACATATATCAGTTAAATACAATACTAATATTTAATATATTTCTTTTACATTTCAATTTCATAATTTTTTTGTTTTGTTGTAAAAAAATTTTTGTTTTTTTAATTAAAAAAAAAAACTCAGTGCGAAAGACCAATGTACTGACCAAAACTGTAGAATTCTATGATAAAATATCTGATGATTTAATGGTACTAAATTTTTTATTATATTATTTTAAGTAAAATCTTTATTAACAGAACAAAATTATATACATTTTTATAATAATTCATCATCATCATCATCAACCATTATCAATCCACTGCAGGATGAGGTCTCTCCAAGTTTAATCCATCTTCTCTGATCTTTAGCTTCTCTTCTCCACATCACCCCTGCACACTTTCTTATTTCATCCATCCATCTCACATGAGGTCTCTTTCTGAGTCTTTTACAATCTCTTGGAATCCAGTTTAAGATTTCAATTGTCCATCTATTATCATCTCTTCTAGCAATATGTCCAGCCCAACTACACTTCAATCTTTTAATTTTTTCAATGAGATCAGTAACACCTGTTTGTTCTCTTACCCATACATTGCGTTTTCGATCTCTTCTTGTTACTCCCAACATGCATCTCTCCATACTTCTTTGAGTGGTCTGGAGTCTCTGTATTGTTCTTCTATTCAGTGTCCAAGTCTCAGATTATAATAATTATTTATATATAAATTTTAAATTATAGATCTTTATACTTATTTGTATTTTTTTTTTATAAGTTTATATTTTGGTAAAGGTTTACTATAACGGTCTATCTATGTTTGCCCTCTATTGTTTAAAATTTAAACGAAATTGTTTTTTTAAACTAAATTGTTTGAGAATCTTACGTATATGTTATTATATTAGAAATAAATTAAAATTTAATCAAATGTAAAAGATAATAAAAAAAAAGGATAAACCTTTTTAAAGAATTTGAATGTTGGATTAATTAGACGACATTAATTAAAAGAATTACTTTTAATTTCTTTGAAAGTTAAGAATTTCAACTGTCTACAACTTAAGAATTTAAAATAACTACATTTATAGCACATGTTGCAAAAAAAAAAGACACCCTATGTGTTCAACGGCGCGAAATACACGCACACGTGAACAGTTTTATAGTTGGAAAAAATGTCTGCTACATGCTTAGTACCTGATGGTGAAATTTTGAGTGTTGCTGCTATTCTGGCAGAGGAATGGAATCTGCGCCAGTTATGGGACATCATATAAACTACGGAATTGGCCATCAAATAGCTTGCATGAAGACTCCTGAAGAACTATGCCTTAAGCCAACAGTGCGGTGTTCGGTGTGCGCTGGTGATGTATTCTACAGGCTTAGATGGGTGTAGATGGCAATGGAGGGCCTGATACAGCAGTTCATTTTACCAGGTATGCACATTATTTCAGATGGCTGGGCTGCGTACAATAACATCTGTCTCAACAATGGTGTGTATATGCATTCGGTTGTCATCCATCAGGACAACTTCGTGCATTCCAAAGACCAAGACATACCCACCCAGAATATTGAAAACATGTGGATGAGAGCAAAGCGTAAGCTGAAATTCCAATCTGGCACTAGCAGAGCTTTGTTTTCATCGTACCTGCATGAATTTGCCCTCCGGAGTAGATAGAGCAATACCGCTTTTTTCTCCAACTTTCTAGTGTGTATAGGACATAATTATATTTAAAAAGGTAAATGTTTTTTTTATTATCTTTTACATTTGAATAAATTTTCATGTAATTGTAATATAGTAGCATATACTTTTTTATTTTAAATTCTTAAGTTGTAGACAGTTGAAATTCTTAACTTTCAAAGAAATTAAAAGTAATTCTTTTAATTAATGTCGTCTAATTAATCCAACATTCAAATTCTTTAAAAAGGTTTATCCTTTTTTTATTATTATCTTTTACATTTGATTAAATTTTAATTTATTTCTAATATAATAATATACATGTAAGATTCTCAAACAATTTAGTTTAAAAAAAACAATTTAGTTTAAATTTTAAACAATAGAGGGCAAACATAGATAGACCGTTATAGTAAACCTTTACCTATATTTTAATTAAATAATACTTATTTTGATTTTTCTATTATTTCCATAATTCACATAGAAACAGACTAGTACTTGACCATTTTTTCCCGTTATCTATTTGGGGAGGCATCTGACGCAGTTATTAAAGAATTTATTCCAATCAAGTTTTTCAATTAATTATATTTTTTATTATCAAAAATCATTTTACATCTTATTGTCCATATAGTTTTTAGAACGTGTAGCAAAACGATGGCATTAGGTGGATAAATCTTTTAATATTGTTTGTTATTTCTTTTTTAAATTTACGTATGGAGTATTCAATACTTTTGATTTTAGAGTTTAAATGTTACACATTCTTCAAGCAAGTGAAAAAAAAGTCTCCTCTTTTATAAACTTATAAAAAATACACAAAGGTTCCAAATTCATATTTAGTTAACCATTTAAATACACCTATTTAGTTAACCATTTAATTATAAATTTATTAAACGCACATTGATTACGTAAGTAATATTTACTGAGGCTATAACCTCGATAATATGCGTATAAAAATGCGATAGTAGGGACCTCTACAGGTGTTTTAACCATAGCGTAAGCTTGTGATTAAAACACCTGTAGAGATGGTTAAAACACCTGTAGAGGTCCCTACTATCGCATTTTTATACGCATATTATCGAGGTTATAGCCTCAGTAAATATTACCAACCATTTAAATAAACTTTCGTTCTTAGAAAGCTGTTTAAAAATTTGAAACATAATTTAATTGTGAGCAAATATTTTGTGAAAACTCTTGATAACCTTAATCTCTGACACTTCTGTCCAATTGTATGGAACATTGTTTATTAGTTTTAAATCCTTAATTTTAATCAAGCTATTTAATTTTAGGTCATCCTTCGTGTCTTTATATGCTATAAATAAGTCACCACAAAATAATCTGTCTTTTTCAATTTTACTAATCAAATTAGCATCTGGTGATAGTGGACTAAAGCATTTGTCAGGTATATATTAATGTACATTCGTGTTTTTATATATGATGCACATAATTTTGAATCAATAAGATTGAAGCCTCTTTGACCAATTAATTGTAATACTGAAATTGATAATAAGTATAAAGATTTTCTCCAAATATACTTCTTTGCTTTCTGATTCAATTTATTTATGGTTATACTGAAAATACTCAAAGAGAGTTTGACACCTGTATCAAGCCCCATGCAGTAAACACTTCAAAAATTTTGAAAAGGCTTATTAGTAATTGAAGTCAGGAGTTTATAAAAGGTTTTAAATATCAGATATGCCAGAACTGGAATTGAACTCAAAAACATGCATAATATCGGGCCGGATTGTTTAGTCCTTGAATATTCAAATTACGACTTAATCAGGATAAGCAATGTAAAATGTACCCAGAAAATTCCATTTGGAAATCTTGTAATGTGGTGGTAGCCTGAGTGTGTGGGGATCTCTGGATGGATGGAATGAGACAATACAGGTTTCCTTTCTCGATGGAGATTTCCCATGCAGACAGATGAAGCCATTATGGTTGGCAATTTTAACTTACAATGTAAGTCATTTAACCTCTCGACTATTGATGATGATGCACAAATAAATGTCTTTTGAAACAAAATAGTCTACTGAACACAACAATGAATGTGATACTAAAAGTATTCTTTAAATACAATTAAATAAATTAATTAAAATTTTTATGTGTCATTTTGATGACTACTTCCATTTGACTCTTGAGGCTGTTATTTTTCCATCTGCCCCATGGGAATATAATTTTCCATTAGTGCACCTAACTGAATCATATGTAGTTCTTTTGTATCAAGTTTCCTTAGGTAGAAATGGAATGTCTTTCAATAAGAAGAAAGTAGTATAAACTTTTTAAATTAAATTACTTCACTTACATACATTTTAAAATAATTGTTTATAATTCTTAGTTTTTTTTATTTGTATTTTTTTAAATATGTTATTAAAAGAACAGGTTACTGTGGGGATGACTAGTGAGTAATTACAGCAAGCAATCTCTCCTTAATAGGGTGAGGAACATCCAGCCCTCAAGCCTTATATGGCCCACAAAGTCATTTGTGTGGCCCATCAAGGTAACTGAAGACAGGTTTTGAAATTCAGTAAATCTAGTAGATTTTTTTACAGCAACAAAAAATGATATTACTTGATACAAGAAACAGAAAAGATGTTAAGAATTAGTGATATAAATGTGGTAGATACTCCAAATTTCAGAATACAGGATTAGAACTTACCAAAGTAAAACAATTCTTCTTGCTGTCTATACACACTGGATAACTATTTAAATTAAACTTATATAACATCCGGCAAAGCAAAACGCTTTCATTTCTGGTGATATGTACTGGATAGTTATTAAATCATGAGTAACAACTACAAAGCTTGAAAGTAATGACCTTAAAAGCATATGAGGAAGCATATAAGAATTCATATGATATGATCATGAGATGTAGTCATTGCTATTTTGTTGATATCTCAGTGTAGATTTGCAAGATTTACTTTTTTTCCTACTCAAGCTTAACTGAAAAATTAAAAAAATGCTTCTTTTAAACTCAGGATAATTCATTTGCAAAGACATATAGATCTGTACCAGATTTCTTTAAGGTTACAATAGATGGCACTAGGGTAGCATAAAGGTTACTCCTTTTAAAAGCATAAAAGCATATGAGAAATCATGTGATGTAGTTATTGTTAATTTGCTGACATCTTGATAATAAAATATTCAGTATCCATTTGCAAGATTTTTACTTTATAATTTTGTATAGTGGTAAAAAAATCTTTAATATATAACTAGATCTAATTTTTTAATTATTTAGCTTTTCCATAAAAGAATATCCTACATTAATATGGTTACATAGATATTAGTTCTGTTCATATTATTTTTTTTTGTCCTCATTTATTTTAAAAATGAACTTTTACCATAACTTTTCAAATTTTTGGGTTTTATGAATTGTTATGTATTGTCTACAATAGACTAATTTTTTAAATGTAGGTATACTTTATATACCTGGAGTCTAGATTTGAACACAGACTTTCAAACTCCATTAAGCTATCATGACCACACACATATCAAAAGATAAATGATCCCAATATCTGTATTTCATACTGAATCAGCACTTATCAGCTGATCCAGATTATCATCACACACACACACACACACACATATATATATATATATAATCAGTATTTGATTTAATTTCACACTTTAATGGACAGGCTTCAATCTACTCCACCCTCTAACTCTTCATCCATTCATACCATTGAAAATCTGATAATGGAACACTCAAATCTCATGTTAATGACAATATTATTGTCGTGCCATGTTGACTTTAAGTCACTCTGAGCCTTCATGTGTAGGACCTTTTCCATTTAAATACAAAGAAGAGAAATGGGCAGGATACTGGTTGAATTTTTAATATTTTAAATACAAGTACACTTTATATACCTGGAGTCTACATGTAATATAGAGGATTTGAACACAGACTTTCAAATTGCCTTTAGACATCTACCCTATCTCATACATATGATACACATGACCACATACAAGTGAAAAAGATAAATGATCTCCAATATACATATTTCATGGAAAACCAGCACTCATCAGTTGGTCCAGATCATCACCTCCCACACACACATGTAATAAGTGCTTGGTTTATATTAAGATAGCAAATCTTCATACTTTAATGAACATGCTTGAATATATGAATATATTGAAGCAGTCGGATCTGAGTTCGATCCTAGCTTCATGTTATTTACCCTAATACTAACCTTAAATTTCCGATGCAATGGGGCTTTATACGTTCAATCCACGCTAATTTCCATAATAAATAATTTATTTCAAATGCGTATTAAAATTAATTAGTTTAGCTTAAAATTGATCAATTCTCTAAATAAATTCATGAGAAAATATTCATGAATTTATATATATTAAATTGCGTGGATTGTGCGTATATACTTGTAAATATTAAAAATATATAATTGTTCGAAAGTTTCATTGCGTCGGGAATACTTGTTTTTTTTTAATTTTAAATAATTTGTTAAAGTGTTGTTGATTAAAAACTACATTCTTTCGATAAGCTCTCAAATTCTCAAAAACAACAGTAAAGTTTTATTAATTGGAAAAAGATAAGAATTCAATTTCTAATTAAAATCATTTCAGATTTTAAGAATTCATTTTCTAATTAGGAAAGGAATTCAAAAATTAGTTTGAAAGCCTTATCGAGGGAATGTATTTGAAAACAACTAATTGATAATAAAATGAGCGCTAGCCTTAAGGCATCTGGACAATATATATAGCCCTGAAAAGTCAGGAGAAGGGGCTAGCTTTGTTGTAGAGTAGTGCAGTGAACTCTGTGCGTATAAAAAATTAAATACATCATGATAGAGGGCTAGAACATCAGGAATCTGGCTACGGTTCCTAAAGTCCCGAGAAATCTTCACTGGAGCTGTTGAACCTTTTCCGGATCGATCATTCTGCTAAAATTATGGAGGCTACTAAAATGCTGTTCCAATAATCAATCAATGGTGCCTACGTTTTTAACAACCTGGAGGTGTAACTTAAGGACCAGCACGGAAGGGGTAATATATGTTTCTATAATGGACGTTAAACTTTCTGGCCAGTTCGAACTTTATTTTACACTCCTCCTTATTAAGAGCTCTTTTATTCTTTAATGTAAAATCTTTGTAACACCTTTTATTTATAAAATGCTACTGTAAATCTATAGCGTAATTCTTTAAATCTCTAGTCTTTAAACTTTTTCTTTTCTTACCTGGCGGTTCGTTTAATATATATATATTAGTGTGCTTTATTAATGTCGTATTTAAAAATTATATGCCAATAATCTTTCGACTCGATGAGCTCCTTGATTCCATTTGCCTCACGCAAATAATATAACATTAATTTCAAATAGTAATTCTCGCCCATTAGAGCTAAATTTATAAGTTCTATTAATCATCGAGTCAAAGGAAAATATTACATGTTTACTATTTTTACATTTAGCTAATAATAAATTATTAGCTCAATTTTTCACCTATGTCCCCAGCTCCTATCTAAGTTATAAGTATTTATATATATTCACATAATGTTAAATGATTTTCTTGTTCCACTAATATTTATTTATGCAAATATAATCTTAAATGTCTTTATTGCAAAAAGGGTCGATAAAGGGTTAAATGTATTTTAATTCCACTTTTGTTATTTTATATTAATATTCAGGAAGGGCACGATATTAGGGCATAATTAATATAGTTTATAAATGTTTTAAAATAGTTCGATAAAAGTTCGTTTGACTTTAATTAATTGGTCAAGTCATCACGTAGAGCATTCTACATGGGTTTTATTTTTCAACGATGACTATCAAGTCATCATCATCAAACGTTGCTGACGTAGGGCCATCTTCCGCTCCGTTAGGCTGGTCGGTGATCATATTCTCTTATTTAAATTTCTCAAGGAAGAAAGTACTTCCTTTCGTATTCATTAGTCAAAGGGCGTAAGACTTGTTGATGCAAGCCGCCATAGGGCTTCGATCATCGACTAGCGATCATCTTTAAATTTGACTCTCTGCCTCGTAATTCGTCAAGCACCATTGCATTTTTGTTCCGGTAAAACCCGCTCCATGCTCGTAATCCATGATGAAGGGATTTAAATTAAAGTCGAACAAATTTTCAAATATATTTAGTTAAATCAGTTTTCAAATCAAGATTAAAGTTATGCCCTAAATTACGTATCTTGCTCTTCATGAGTAGATTTTCGAATGTGAAAATAAATATCACATTCTGTCATAATAAAATTAGAGCAATCATTTCCTTATTAATGAATACCTTTATCTGCCTTTATATTTCTCGTTGGGGGCATAGACATAGAATTCCATGTTGTGTAATACTTGTTGGCATATGATAAGGACCGCCACTCTTATTATAATTGTAAGATATCTTAAAGACTAGAGGTAGTTAATGTATTTTATATTCTATGAAACAAAACAAATTATTCTTATTAAATACTTTCCAACATACTTGGTTTCTTAGTTCATCATTCTTTTTATAATTATTTAAATGTTAATACTCGCTGTCTGTGTTGGCAACCCGAACATACATATGATTTGATTTAAAAAGTATTCAAAGTAATTAATTATTAGATATTCGTGTCAGTGCAAGGGTCTCTAGTCCTCACCAACCGTTGAACTAGTTCTTGGCGCATAGCACTGTGCCGTCGATTTCTGCTATCTGAGCTGTTGAGTTGGGTTTGAATTCAGTTTTGAACCGCCTGAGTTTGAATCTGATTTGATTTGCGGTGGTGGTGGCTTTCGACCGGTACAATATTTCACCCTCCAACTCTTCAGCCATCCATATCATTGAAAATCTGATGATGGAATACCTAAAGCCTTTGTTAATCCAATATTATTGTCATGATTATAAATATGTGTTGGACATGATGATCCAGAGCAACTGTTGAGTGCTGGTCCAGCATGAAATATGTATGTTGGAGATCATTAATCTTTTACATATGTGTGTTGTCATGTGTATTGGCTGTATGAGACAGAGTAGATGTATGAGATAGAGTAGATGGCTGAAGGGAGTGTGAAAGTCTGTGTTTAAATCCTCTATATTACAAGGGGCTAAGGTAAAACTTCTTTCATAAAGAAGTTGGGGAGACTATCATTTTTGAATACATGTTTTTACTACATGGTAAGTGCTAAAGTAAAAGGGCCCAGATATTACAAGTGAAAATTAACTCCTAGTATAAATAAACTAATAATGATAATTAGTGCTTTCAGGAGCTACTGTATGGCACCACTGTACTCATTTTAAAACCAATCTTTTTTATTATCTTTAGTGTTATTTTTCCAGTTTTATGTTCATTTGATGGTAAAAATTTAAAATAAATATATATATATTAATTAAACAAATATGAAGATATAAGTAGCCCACACAGAAAAACTGACAAATGCCTAAGGGATTGCTAATAGATACATAGATTTTTTGATCTTGAGCATATAAATAAACTTGTAAACTGCTGTTTTGCTGTTATTAGCAATGAGCAAAAAATTTTCATAATTTCATAGTTCATTTAAATATTTTTTTTTATTATTTTTACAAAAATTTTGTCTAATAATTAATAAAATAGAAATATATTCATTTTTACACTTAGATTTTTTTGAAATATATTTCACTTTTAAAAATACAAGTTAAGAATTTTGAATTAATGATAAAAAGAAAACTATGATTATCATTAACATTATGTGATGTAATATGTGTGATGCAATGTGGCTTCTCATTTTTTGGAGTCAGAAATTTCTCAGCCACTATGTGCAGAAAAACCTGTTAGCCACCTTCCCTTCCTTTTCCCCACCCTAAGTATTTCTCATATTCTTCTTTATCCTGATCCATCCCATCTCCACAACATAATCTTTGTCAACTCCATGGCCTTTATATCTAAATCCCCCTTATCTTTTCACAAACCCAGCTTCAAAACCAAAAACCTACTTTCTGTATAATCACTTTGTTTATATTTATTTATTCTCCTACAACTTCATTATTTATATCTTTTATGATTGCAGGCATTTACATTCAACTAACAGATGCCTAATATTATCTATGCCTTTCTTACATAACTTGCAAACTAAGTTACTCAATATTTTTCCATTTATGTATATATTCCCTTGTTGTTAAAGATACTGTTCGAGCCTTAAACAGTAAACTACTTTCCTTGCTATTAGCACAAATTAACTCACACCCAATGTTCTGTTTACTTCTATATATATATTTAAACTTTTTTTACACTCCATACTAGTTCTCCATCTCTCCAACCCACTATAGCCCTCAACAATTCTCTTACAATTATCCCACCTTTTGTATAAGTATACTGACATAAATTCTTTATCTAAATCTTCTGCATACTGTCTTATCTATCTCACCTATATTGTTGCCTGTCTTTGAATCATAACTCATTTAAATACTATTTTGCCTATTCTCTTGTAATCTATAAATTGCAATCTACCAAACATTTTCATTTTGTTTTTTTGCATCTCTCATATAAAAACTTGACCATCCCATTTCTTCTTGGAATTGCCTTCTTTGCTGTCCACATATCTGCATTTAATGCATGTCTTCCCATTTCTCTTTGTATTTTTTCTAAGTAATTTAACACCCCTTTACTAACACATAATGCATCATTACTATATGTTAACCCTGCTACTACCACTTCCTTCCATACAATTCTGGCTACATTATAATATTTATTATATGAAAACACTGTTAATTTCTTTATCAGTCCCTTTCTTTTCTTTGCTTCATTTAACAATTTTTTCTCCATTCATCTAAGCAATTTCTCCTAAATAGTTATACCTATTTACCACATTTAATTTTATATCCCCCAATAAAAATTCTTTCTCTTCTCTTTCCCAGTATTTATCATCATTATTTTTGACTTTTCTTCACTAAATTTTATCCCTATCTCTTAATCCACCCTTGCACATATCTTCAGCATAACTTCTATATCTTCCCTACTTTCTGTGCACCAGAAGACATCATTCACAAATAAAAGATTTGATAATGTATATACTCTCTTGCCATCTATTAATAGTATCTCTATCCCTTTTCCTAGTTTTTCTATGGCTCTCCCATTTCTCTCAAATACTAAAAAATAAAATAGGTGACCTAGGGCATCCTTGTCTTAGTTAATTGATTCTATATTTCCTAATTGATACTTATAGTAATTATTTTCGTACAATTTCTTACTAAGTTCCACTAAAGCTCCACCCATTCCCAAATTTACTAAACTTATCCATAATCTATTTCTATTTACTCTATCATATGATTTCTCTATATCTGTAAAAACTATATATAACTGTCTACCTGTATTTCTACTCATATCTATAAGTTGTGTAGCTACAAATGAACTATCTTCTATATGCCTATCTGATCAAAAACCTTCTTGCATTTCTCCCACTATATTATTTTCTTCCATTCTTTTTGCCACCCTTCCAGCCACCATATATGCAAATATTTCATATAATACTGACATTACTGCTATTGGTCTATAATTGTTTAACTTTCTATGATCCTTACCATTTTCTTTAAATAGTAGCTTTACTCTTGGAAAATCTCTCTTCTGTGCCATCTTATTAAAACATGAAAATAGGTTTTTGTTCTATTTCCTACATTCATTATTTATGCTGCCCAACCATCTAAACCTCTTGCCTTTCCATTTCTTTCCTGCCTCATTACATTTCTGTAAACCTGATATTTTCATTTCTATATGCTTTTATGTTTGTTATCACTCTGTCCTTCATATCTAACATCTTTTCTATATCCAATACATACTGATTTAAGATTGACTAATTCTTCTCTAGAGCTACACTATACTCCCTCATCATCTAGTATTTCTCTCTCCCCTACATTCCTTTTTTAAATATACTTCCAATTTTTTTTTACTCTTACCTCTTTCACTTTTGTTAATATTCTCCAACAATTTTACTATTTAATTTCATTCTCTATATATAATTATCTATTTTAGCCAATTTCTTTTTTGGGAAATACTTTTTTCCATTTAACATTAACATCTTTTCTTTGTTTTTAATAGGACATGTATATTCTCTGCAAGTTGTCCCCCCCTCTTTTACACTTTTACTAATTCTCACTTTTCCACTATTTTTATCCTTCTGAATATTCTCTCCTAAAACTCTATTTGGCACTTTTTTTACTTCACACCAGTCCTTATATTCATCCCCAACAAACTCTTCTATGATTTCTTTTACTTTTATTTTATATTCTTCTAACTTATTCTTATCATTCATTCACCATCCATATCTTTCAGTACCCTTTCTACTTTTATTACTATTTTCCATTCCAGTACTAACCATTTCTATTATAAAGAAATTATGATTACTATTACATATTATCTCTTCATTATCAAACACCACTTTAATTTTCCATACTTTATTCATTCCTTTTTTTCTACTAATATATAATCTATTGTGTGAAATATATTACTTCTAAACCATGTGTATTTGTCTTTAATAAATATTTGATAAATTGCCAATGCTCAAATTCACTCTCTGATAAAAATTCTTCAAAAGCTGTCCATTCTTGTTATCTACATCATAAATTTCTTCAATATGCCCATTCATATTTCCTATAAACATTATTTTCTTCCCCTTTTTTGACACTCTGTATATTCTTAACTAGGCATTCATACATGCTATTGTTCCACTCCAGTGGCTATATACACTTTAGTCACCATCAATTCTTGTCCTTCTAACCTTATCTCAAACCACATATGCCTTTTTTCATTTTTTTCTATTTATATCCTGCCATACCAAGTCATTCAGTATTGTTCTTCTTCTCTTAAATGTGTTTCCACTATTGTAATACTTCAAGCTCTTCATTTTAAACTGCTTTGTTTAATTCCAGCCACTTTTCTAGTATTCTGCCATCTTGCCAATTCAAATATCCACTTTTAACAATTTCTTCTTTCCTAACTACTCTTTTGTAAATTCTTTTGACTCTTTCTTCTCCAATACATTGTTAAGTAATTTTCTTACCATTAGTTTTATATCTATTCCCTTTCCACATCTATATTTATATCCAAAATCAGCTACCATTTGTCTATTTTTTTAAAATCCTGTCCATTCTCTTTCTTTTTGATAATACTGCAATTTAAAACTGTTCCCCCTTTATAAGTTTCCCAAACTATAATTTTCTTTATAAATCAAATTCCTTAAAATGTCACTTACTTGATTTGCTAAGTGCAATCCATCTTTACTATATAATTTAAGTGCAATCCATCTTTACTATATAATTCCCTCTGTCCCATAAAAAGTCTCACCCCTTCACAAACATAACATCATGTAGCAAACTATTTATATAGTAGTGCCATTAGTGTAATCAATAGAGGCTGGGAAGTTTGTGCATAAAATAACCTATCTAGTGCCCACTCATCCAATATCCCCAGATTCGTTTCTAGTCTGTCACTTTCATTTTATGCACAAATCTTCTAGCACCCATTGATTACTATGACTTGCACTGGGTGACACTACTGTATGGAGAGTTTACTACTTTTTTAACTGCTTGTGTAAGCATAGGAAATGGCGATCATGTTCTGTTTATAATTGTTATGATATATGTTCTTCCAACAACCATCATAATAAATTTTTGTGAAATTTTAACAATTATAAATGCAATTTTAAATTTTAGAACACAATTTCATAGTTTTACATTAAGTCTTAAGTGATCTTATATTGCTAAGACTACTAATATATGATTTGGCTGAAGATCTCTCAGCCTCATATAGCTATTTGAGTTAGATATCTGGGTTTGAAGACATTTAAGTGTCTGAAATTTTTAGATTTTCTACTCAATGGTTAATTCTTACATAAATGCTTGTTTTGGGTTGGTAATTTTAGATCTAGTGTCTGAAACTACACTAGCGCCTCACTGAGGAGTGCCAAAGCACAAAGCCATTGGTCTGGGATTTGGATGTGGTTTCTGATAGATATTTTAAATGCTTTCTCTTGCTAAGCATTTATCACAAAGCTTGTTGAGCAACTAGCAAGGCTCTTTGATTATAATTATTTGTGTATATTTAAAAAATGGAATTCATTCAACAAAGATTTCATTAATGTACATTTTTCAAAAGCAATATGGCAATGAGTCAATAAGCACAAAGTAATTAGTCTTATCTCTCATCCAAATATGATTTTTAGGATATTTTTCATTAGTAAACTTATATTTTCTGACAAATCAAGCCCAATTTATTGATTCATAATATTGAATAATGATTTTAATACTAAAATTAAAATTAAATTGTCACTGTGAGTTGGTGAAAAAATACATAAAGGCGAAAACATTAAATTAAATATTATAAGATGTACTAATTATTATTTGTCTTGCATATATTAGTGCAGGGATAGAGTGGTGTACCCTGATGCTCAATATCTAGTGGCAGTGTTCCACTTCTTTTATTCAAATTTCTTACAAACTCTCAAACAATAAAGCACTTAGTGTTTTCCTGAAGGTTAGTGATGATGGTGTTCTAGTTGTATTTTTATATTGGACTATTTCCATCATCTAATATGCGTATTGAATGTCTTTAGAAAAATTTATCTTTATTTAAATATTCCAAATACATTCAACTGTTAATAATAGCACACTGAATGTCTTTAGAAAAATTTAGCTTTAAATAAATATACCAAATACATTCAATTGTTAGTAATAATACAACCTGTTTGATGTGCTATTATTAACAGTTGAATGTATTTGGAATATTTAAATAAAGTTACATTTTTCTAAAGATATTCAATATTCATATTAGATGATGGAAATACTCCAATATGTAAATACAAATAAAACCCTTAATTGTTTCCCTTATATTGTGACAGATTTTGGAGTTTGATATCCAGGAATTACAGTTTCCACCTCTTGCACCTTAAATTCGCAAACTTCTTAGGAAATTTCGATCAGTCGCAAAATATTCAATTATTTATTTAATAGTTAATCAATATTTATTATAGATTTTCAAACCACCTGATTTTTTTAACAATTTAATTCTTTGTTTTAAGAAGATTACATTATAAAAATCATAGTCTTCAGATTTCAGAACTGTTTTCGAATTTGTGTATTTCAAAACAATGGTATTTGGCAAATACATAACATGATCACTTAAAGGAAAACAAATACATTCTATAAGGTAGGGGGGGGAGGATTGTAGAAGGTCTGCAATTAGTAAGATTAGGAGTGGTTGCTTTAAAACTAAATTTTAAGCTTTCATTCCTGACTAAGGCAGAGTATAAGGAAAAGAATATAACTTTGGGAACAGGATCGGACCTGTTACACTTTTTTCACCACTCTGATTGTTTTTCCCCACATGTCAAAGCATCGGCCGGGAAGCGAACCCGCGACAACTATCTGCAAGACACTGCTTGCAAGGCGATTGCGCTGACCTCTCGGCTACCAACGCTTGACCACTCAGAATGATTGTTGCCGTCGGAAAATGACTATACAAGAATAAATATGATAGATTATAAGGAAAGCATTGCGTATAAAAATCTCAATAATGCTAGCATTCTCGAACATATATGTAAATAGTTGAGCTCATGTTTGCTTGGTTTCGAACCGGTCTGTTGTGTCTCTGTTGAAATAAGAGGGAAAAGCTGGGATTGCGTATTACTTGTAAAAGAAAATTTAAAACGTCTATGTGATCAGCTTTAGCGAATATTCACACATTAGGAAAGTTTGGACCTTCCTAAACTTATTTAAAAAGCTAAACTCGATTGTTATTACGATATTTCTTTTTTCCTTAATTAGAATAAATATGTGCTCATAACTGAAAGATTTGTTTCAAATTTGGTTTAATATATTTTGATATGAGAGCGGCATAAGGTAATGCATAGGTTTTTTTTAAATATATATATATATGATTAAAAAGAAATTGGTTTGTAAACACAATTTCTTCTAATTAAAAAACTGTAATGTAAATAAAAGAGAATAAAAATATAACCCATTTATTTATTTTTTTACATTCGTACAACATCTGGCTTCCACTTTATGCCTGAATGTGAGGTTTATTCTACTGTTTGTCTTATAGTAATCCTTTAATTTTCTCCCATATGTGAAGCTGCTATGTATTCTATGTTAAATATAATTTTAATGAGGATAAATAAAAGATATCAAATGCCTATGGGAATGGAATACTTCCAACAAATATAACTTTATTCGCACATTCTTAATTAATGTATGTATGTATGCGTATATATATATATACGAAAGCTATCTTTATCCTATTCTAGAACGAAAATGTGCAAGGGAAAAATTTGTTTCCATTGGGAAAATAGGCAGAAAATATAATGCACTGGGCAGCTGAAATTAGACGTGATATTAAAGTATTTTAGGAAGAGAAAAGACAATATTGGATACTATCAAGGATTCAGAAAATAAATTAGCATGATTTATAAGTAGGGTGTATTTGTAGTTCACAGATTGGTCTGTATAATCAATGCAAAACTCAATTTTAAAGCGCTTTTTCTCACCCTTTTTCCTATTTTTTTTTGAAACTATAATTGTTTGTCAAGCGTTGGTGGCCTAGTGGTTAGCATAGCTGCCTTCCAAGCAGTTGGCCCGGGTTCGCTTCCCGGTCAAAGCATTTGACACATGAAAAAAAAATTATAATTGGTCATACTTGTTTATGAATGGCTTTATATCTATTTGTATTTTATACTGTAGCGTCACCTACCATTACTGTCTGACTTTTGCTTTCTTCAGTGAGGACTAGGATTCAAAACTGTAACTATTACATTTAGGATCTAGCAGTCACCTTTTTCTAATTTGCATTATTTAAGCTAATACTCTGGAATTTAAAAAAATCTGAAGGCTTCAAATCCAGACTAACTGCCTTGCATAACTACATTAATTTGACACCAGGTTTTATAAAAACTTTAGACTCTTCTTCCCATTGCAATCTAAAAAGATTCGTACCAACAACATCATCACTCCAGGGAAAGTGGAATTATTGTAATGGGGAAATAAATAAAATTGTATCAGTAAAAAGATTTAATTAACTTTATTCATCCTGTATATTGTAATGGAATGAAAATGTATACAACAATAATAAATATATAAAAAAATGTGCCTCGAGTTGAGTATTTATAATGGGATTTCAAATAGTAATGCAAATGATAAATATAAATAATAAGCACATATTATAATGAGACCAAAATATGATAATGCCATGGAGACAAAAGTAAGCAAACTATCATCAAAAGTATATGTTACAGTGGTTATTTGTTACAGAAATGAAAAGAACTCCAAGGATAATATAGACAACTGTAAGCAAATGTTGATACACCATCTATAATGGAATGGAAAGTATATAATATAAAAAATTGTTGGGTGATGATGACCAGTTTGTATCATGTTGGGTCATCACCTGTAGGGTATCAAAATAGTAGCCCATAATAATATAACATAGAGTTGTAAATATAAGAAATAAATATTTTGTCACAAGGATCAGTATCACGAGACACTCATTGGTCAGCTATTTGTACCTGATTGATTAAGATGCATTAATTATTAGGTGAGTTTTGATATATATGACCTGAATAAAATGGTTTTATATCATCTTAGTAAAGTATGTTGATTTTTAAATGTTATGCTTAGAAATGTCTAAATTTTGTTCATAACTTTTATCTCTTAGGCACCGTTTACATAATTCTAAAAAGAATACATACACACACACACACAATTCTGTTATTGATTGACACTAGCTATTTGGATAGTAAAAACACTGCTGAAAATATGTGTGCAAGAATAAAATAAATAAAATACTAATTCTAGTATATATCACAGAGAAATAACTATTGGAACCAATTTAATTGTGTATAGAGTTATTACTTTACTTAGTTTATTGTACGGAAGTAAGACTCGGACACTCTATCACAGCAAAATATAAAGGCATTAGAAATGTTTCATATAAGGATGCTCTGTAAAAAATTTTAAAAATACAATGGAAAGATCATAAGATCAATTAATATGTTTTTCAACTTGTTGGATGTTGAGTCCATTATTGTAAATATGCACTTTCATTGGATTGGACACACAGAACAAATGAACAATGTTAGATCTTCTAAAAGAGTTTTATGGTGAACTCACAGTGACTTTCTTGGAATGTAAACCTTATCTATGCTATAATATTATTTCAAAATATTCTAAGGAAGTTTTCTATTAACTATTTTCATTGGTAAGGCATCACACCAAATACAATACAGTGGAGACCTGCAATTACAAACAGTTGAAGTATTTTAGATATAAATGTTTTTGCTGAATAAATTAAATGACAATATCACAAAATATTATACAAAAAAATGGATGGACATTTCTGGTTCATAGATTTTTTATATAGATATCACAAAATTTATTTTTAGAGAAGTGTTTATTCCTTCTCTTTTTCTTATTTTTTAATTTTTTGGTATTAAAAGGGCCATATTCATTTACAAATGGACTGTTTGTTTTTAGTACCAGAATTAAATTATCATCATCATCATCATCAACCATTATCAATCCACTGCAGGATGAAGGTCTCTCCAAGTTCAATTCATCTTTTCTGATCTTTAGCTTCTTTTCTCCACATCACCCCTGCACACTTTCTTATTTCATCCATCCATCTCACATGTGGTCTCTTTCTGGGTCTTTTACAATCTCTTGGAATCCCGTTTAAAATTTCAATTGTCCATCTATTATCATCTCTTCTAGCAATATGTCCAGCCCAACTCCACTTCAGTCCTTTAATTTCTTCAATGAGGTTAGTAACACCTGTTTGTTCTTTCCCATACATTGTGTTTTCGATCTCTTCTTGTTACTCCCAACATGCATCTCTCCATACTTCTTTGAGTGGTTTGAAGTCTCTGTATTGCTTTTCTACTAAGTGTCCAAGTCTCAGATCCATAAGTAAGAACTGGCAAAACACATTTATTAAAAACCTTCCTTTTCAAACACATAGGCATATTTCCTTTTAATATCAAGTTATTTCTACCAAAAGCACTCCAACCAAGTTTAATTCTATGATTAACTTCATTCATTATGTTTCCATCTGTATTAATAATCTGACCAAGGTATTTGTAACTGTTAACTTCTTCTAATTCATCATAATCAATCTTTATTTTTATATTTTGAGAAAATCTATTAAACATTACTTTAGTCTTTTTAACATTTATCTTTAGTCCCACTTTCCTACTTTCATCTGATAACTCCTGCAACATTTCCTGTAACTCTAAAGCATTATTTGCAAAAACAACTACATTATCTGCAAAATCTGAATGACTTAAATAATCTCCATTTACTTCCTCTCCTTTAGCTTCCCATTTTAATCCACAAAATACTTCTTGCAGCACTGCTGTAAAAAGTTTTGGAGATATGGAGCCACCCTGTCTTACACCCTCCTCAATGCTGACTTTCCTACTATCATTATGTAATCTAATTGTTGCTGTTGCATTTTTATAAGTATTCTTTAAATATGACAATATCCTGAATCTATACCTTGATGATCCAATGCTTTAATCACTGAAGAAATGTTTATAGAATCAAATGCCTTTTCATAATCTACAAATCCTAAGCATAATGACAACTCATATTCATTTGTCCTTTCTATAACTTCTCTCAATACCAGAATTAAATAATATGCACATATGCACAATATATATATATATATGTATATATTTAATTAAGCAGTAGATTTTTCCCAACTATGCTTTTATGTATTTGAGATCTTGTAATGACAATAAGCTGTATATTATATCACTATCAATATTCACATTCCCTAATTCCATAACATTTTAAATCTGAACAGGTATCCTTTTCAGTAATTCTTAAGGTTGCATATATTTTGCAAAATTCAAATTAGTTTGAATTTAGCTCACTTAGTTAACATTTTTTGTTCCTCTACCTTTTTTCAGGAAAGCAGTATCTCATATTGTTTTGTAGTCTAAAAGACTGTACTTTTTTATTTTTTTTAAATGACCACTTTTTGATACCCTTTAAAAGGATATTTGAACCCAGACTTTCAAGCTTTTAGTCATCCACTCCATCTTATACAACTGTTACACATGATCATACCCATGTGAAAAAAAAAGATATCCAATATACATATTCATCAGTTGGTCTGGATCATCAATTTCCACAAATATATATAATCTGTGCTCAGTTTATACTAAGCATGTATTTAAATACTTTTTAAAATAAATATTATAAAACTCATTGTAACTAATAGCAACAACAATAAAAAGCAAATTTATTTCATTATAGTAACTAATTATATAAAAAGAAATCATTTGAAGCCATTTTAACATAAGTAATTTTATTTTTTAATTTTTGAGAATTTATGGCTATTTTTTTAAACTTTATATTGTACTGTATTCTTTCCATCAATGAGATTTTGTATATTTGTTTTTATTTGCATATATGTTGGCTATCTTATAAAAACATAATTAAAATGGCTTAGACATTATGTATACTATGACTTGTTCAACAGATCCAGATAAATGATAATGGATTCAACTCAGATTCTCTTCTATTATTTAAACTTCATGTACAACATGTCTACTTTATGCACATTGGATTATAAATCATCACAGAAGGTCTGATAGCAAACAGCTTTGGACCATTTCAAGTTCCATTGAGCATAGAGATCACTTAGAAATAATACATTCTTTTTGACTCTTCCAGCTTTGTAGTCAAGCAGAGCTTTAGTATTTGTGTCATATACTAAGGAATGTACAAAGTGATAAAGAAAATGATTAAAATTAAGTATTGTTTATTTTTAATTAATAAACACAAGATTATAACTGTAATATGATGGTAGTTATTATCTTATTTTGGATTTAAAAATATAAGTTTAAACATAATTTTGTTTTAATCATTTATTTTTAATACATTTTAAGTAAAAACATATTAAAAATATATTTTTATATTTACATGTTCTTTAAAATAAGTACCTTATTTATACTTTTTTATTTATTTTGTTGCTTAAAAATATAGAATTTTGTTAGTTAAATAATAGTTATTAAATGGAGCATGCACTTGTTGTTAAGTCAAAAAAGGGAATGGGTAACTGCTCAAAAGTGAAGGATTTAGGAAGAGACAAATGAAAAACGATTGGATATGCAGTCATTTTATAGAAGAAATAATTTGGCATAGTAATAAAAAATAAGATAATGTATTGAGTTAATGATTTTTATTTATTTGTAAAATATAAATGTGAGAGTAGGCAAAATATTATAAATTTAGAATATGCTCCAATATTTATAAGAATCTTCATCTTTATGATGGAAAAGATTTTATTTGATATTTATAATGATTTTTATAAGTAATATTTACTGAGGCTGTAACCTCGAGAATATGCATGTAAAATGCGATAGTAGGGACCTCTACAGGTGTTTAACTACAGAGGTCCCTACTATCGCATTTTACATGCATATTCTCGAGGTTACAGCCTCAGTAAATATTACTTACATAATCAATGTGCTTTTAATAAATGATTTTTATATTAAAATAATTTTCTAAAATGAAAATTTGTAATATTTCAAGAATAGTTTTTGTTTAAAACAAAAGTCTTATTTTTTTAAGTTGACAAAAATTATAATTTTGTTTAAGATGGGAAATTTGATAATTATTCTATTGTTTCCATATTATATAATGAGTGTGCCAGTAGCTCTTAACAATCTTCTCAGAATATCCCTAGCCCCAGACTGGTTTCATGCTTTTGGCATTCCTCAGTGAGGCATTAGGATATTCAAACATTATATTTGAAATACCAGGTCAAACCCAGCACTTTATGTAACAATTAACTATTAAGTAGAAAATCTGAAATTTTCAAACATCCATATGTCTTCAAATCCAGTTATCTAACTTAAATAACCATACAGAACTGAACAAAGTTCAGATACACCATATATTAATAGCTTTAGCAATATAAAATCACCAAAGCATTAAGAGCAGTAACAATAATTGTAAAAAAAATCAAGGCATCTATCATGTGACTTAATTTAATAAGCTTGTATAATATATGTTGTATAATGAGCATGCCAATAGCCCTTAACAAGCTTTTCATGACATCCCTATCTCCAGACTGGTTTCTAGCTCTGGCTTTCATCAGTGAGGTGCTAGGATTTGAAGACATATGGATGTCAGAAAATTTCAGATTTTCTACTTAATAGTGAATCATTAGCTAAAGTGTTGGGCTTGACCTGGTAATTTAAATCTAATGCTTGAATATCCCAATGCCACATTGAGGAATTCCAAAAACATAACATTTGTAATACAAGCTTATTAAATTAAGTCACATGATATATGACTTGATTTCCTTGCAATTATTGTTTCCATATACATAAAGTGTTTTATTAAGGAATTTTTTCCTATTATTTTAAACAGTAGTAGAAGTGGTTATATTTAATAGAAAGCTTTTTAAATGATTCTGGCACTTAGAAAAATATCCAAGTATACAGAAAATATTTCAAAGAGACAGTGCAGGTGTAAAAAAATAAAAAAGACTGAAAATAATATGAATGAGTGATGCCCACAATTGAAAATATACTTTTTTTCAATTATGCAAGTTTCCAAATATATTTATTGGCAAACTTTGATATTATTTTTCATATTAAATTATATTAAAGATCCAAAAAGAAGACAAATATATGAAACATATTATATTAAACATAACTTAAATAATTTTATGAATATTTATAAAACTTCAATAAATTTAGTTAACTGGTCAATAAGCGTTTATTTTTATATAGCACTGTGTTTACTATTGTATCACATTCAAATATCAGCCTTTCAAGCTAATTGTGCACACGCTTTGCGAGTGTTAATAATAAATGAATACTTTCCAATACAAGATATAGTATTAATGCAGGAATAAAATGAATCCACCTATTCCTACAGCTCAAATACTTATATATGAGCAAATCTGAAGTACTGGCAAGGAAAGTGTGAGGCCAGACCACTCACTTTAAATCGATTATTATTAACACTCGCAAAGCACGTGCACAATTAGCTTGAAAGGCTGATATTTGAATGTAATACAATTGTAAACACAGCACTATATAAAAATAAATGCTTATTTACATATGATTAAGTTTCAGTTAGAGTGATGTTTAGTAAATTCTAGACAATTTCACCGATGTCATTCATTCAGACATCGTAGATAGTGATTTAAAGTGAGTGGTCTGTCCTCACACTTTCCTTGCCAGTACTTCAGATTTGCTCATATATAAGCATTTGAGTTGTAGGAATAGGTGGATTCATTTTTTTCCTACATAAATACTATATCTTGTATTGGAGAGGAAAGTATTCATTTATTATTAACACTCACAAAGCGCGTGCACAATTAGCTTGAAAGGCTGATATTTGAATGTTAACTGGTCAATTAAAACAATAGAAAATTATATAAGATAATATATACAAAGTTGTGTAATAAGCATTTATTTTATAAGCATTTATTTTATATAGTGCATGTTTATAAATTGTAATGTATGTATTATTTATTCTAATATAATTATAAGAGATTTGAACTCAGACTTTCAGGCTTTCTACAGCTATGCACTCCATCTTAAACAACTGATACACATAGCTACATCCATGGGAAAAAGATAAATGATCTCTAATTGACATATTTTGTGCTGATATGTTATATAGTCAATTCTTTCTTTATATGAAGGTTTTATTCTATTTTACTGATGTTTTATTTTGTTATTGTTATTTTACTTCCATTATAGAACACTAGATGGTGTTTAACCTGTAATAATTGGATAATGTTAAAGTAGATGATTAACATTTGAAAAGTTCATAAAAACTTGTGCCAAAAAAGGCTTTTTATGTATAATTATTATTAACAGATATATAATACAGATGTTGCATATGATTTTTATTATTGTTTATAACTTTTTTGATACCTGAGGAAGAATACATTTATCACTGTTATCTTTATGATGTTTGTTGGTTTGACGTTAATATGCATACAATTTTACGTCATTCCTACAAATAGAGGGCGTTTTTGTCAATATAAATTGAATATTTGAAGACAAACTGGAGGACTTTCCATTTGTTTTTTATTTTTTAAAAATCTTAGTAAAATTGCGAAAGGTGTTATTCAAAATAAAGATAGTGGTGGTTTGTTTAATTATGTAAATATAACACTTCACCATTAATAATTGCCACGTAGTACAATCATATTTGATTTCACAACAAAATCATATACTCAGTCCAGATAAACCAATGCAACCAGGAACAGTCCGAATATCCATAACAATAGCAAGATAGTTATTTGGATGCTATAAAATGTATATTAAAAAAAGTATAAAGCTTCTTTGAGATACACTAGTATTTCAGGGATCCCCATCCCACATCTGAATTGTTGGCTGTGAGGGTAACATGCAAATCTACTAAGCTAAGAGGTCTGTCGAAAGTCATTGTTAGGGTATATTACGTTAAATAAATTTAATTATCTTACAATAGATGAGAGATTTAAACAACACTATAAAATTATATTACTTAAAAGTCATTTCAAACGATATTAGCTGTGTTTATAAGTAATTCAAAAAATTTTCTGACAGTTTATAAAACTTTGCTTCAAAAACTGCAGATAGTTTTTAAAACATTTTTTTTTAAATGAGTAGATGAAAAATATTTTTATCGATTTGAAACACATAAATGCGCACGCACAACCCGAACTACGTGTATATTTAGATATACTTAAAACTTCTACTCTCCACATAGTCTTGAGATATATAAATAAAAACGTGGTAATATGTTGAATTATTTCCATCATCTATCATTAAATGTTGAATGTCTAGAAAATTTAAAATTATATTTAAACTTTTCCCCAAATTCAAACAATTGTTAATAATAACACACAAAGACAACACGAGTGGGTAGTTTACACAGGTTAATAAATTATCTACTAATCTGTGTTATCTACTACAGATTAGTAGATTATCTATTAATATGTGTTATCTACCAACTTGTGTGTTATTACTAATAGTTGTTTGTATTTGGAAAAGTTTAAGTAAGGTTTAACATTTTCTAGACGTTTAACATTTAATGAAGGATATGGAAATAGTCCATCAGATTATCACATCTAAAATACTATCATCATAAACTTTCAGGATAGTCCAACATATCACATCTAAAGTACCATCATCACAAACCTTCAGGACAATCTAACATATCACATCTAAAATAGCACCATCACAAACTTTCAGGAAAATATAAATAAAAACATCTACAAAGAAATCAAATGATTCCCATGATGCAATATAAATAACTATACTAATCTCTAGGTGAAGTTTAAAGTTGTATTTGGAATAGGAATATGATAATCTCAGCCTCCTAAATGATTAGTGATGATCATCATCAATTTTCAACCACTCTTGATACCCTGCAGGATGAAGTCTCTCCAAGTTTAATCCAGTTTTTCTGATCTTTAGCATTTCTTCACCATATTATACCAACAAAATTTGTTATCCATCTTACATATGGTCTCTCTCTAGGTTTTATTTACAATATCTTGAGATGCAATTGAAAGTTTCAACTACTCATCTATTATCATCTCTTCTAGAAATATGTCCAACCCCCTTTCATTTGACTTTTTTAATTCTTTCAATGAAGTCAGTAATATGTACTTCATCTCTCAATGATCTATATTCTATTCTCAGTCCCTTCTTGCTATTCCTAAAACACAGCACTCCATACTTTGTTAAGAAGTTTGAAATCTTTCTATTAAATCTTCTGTTATGTGTCCAAATCTCATATCCTCACAAGAACTTGTAAACACATTTATCAACAATATATATTTTTTAAGACATCCAGGTATATTTCCTCTTAATATCATTATTTCTACCAAAAGCACTCCATCCAAGATTAATTCTATGATTGTTTCTATTTATAGTAATCATCGGACAAAAATATTTGTAGTTGCTAACTTTTTCTAACACATCATAATCAATCTTCATTTTCATCTTTTGAGAAAATCCATTGAACATTACTTTAGTCTTTTTTAACATTTATCTTTAATCCTATTTTCTTACTTTCATCTGATAACTCTTGCAACATTTCCTGCAGCTCTAAAACATTATTACTAATATTATTAATGTATTTATTTGAAGTGGTTGGTGTTGAAGTTGTGAATAGTGATTGTTTAATATTTGTGAATTAATATATATATATATGCACACACCCACTAAAACGTCTAAAATAATGTTCAATGAGGTTTTGAAAAATGATAGTTATAAAAATAGGTAATAACTGAAACACAGGCTTATTATATATCTGTGTCCATATATGTAATATATAGGGTGTATGAACACAAACTTTCACATGACCCACCACTCTCCACTCTATCTCATAACACTCATACACATCAAACACATACATGTTGAAAAGATAAATAATCACCAATATATGTATTTCATGCTAAACTAGCAATCATCAGTTGGGCCAGATTACCATCTCCACACATATATGCTATAAGTGGTCAGATTTATATTAAGATAGCTAGTTTAGATCACCATCTCCACACATATATGCTATACATGCTAGATATATATGTGTGGAGATGGTAATCTGGACCAACTGATGATTGCTGGTTTAGCATGAAATACATATATTAGTGATTATTTATTTTTTCAACATATACGTGTTTGGGTGTATCAGTGTAATGAGATAGAGTGGAGAGTGGTGGGTCGTATGAAAGTCTGTGCTCATATACCCTATAAAAATAGGTAATAATAAAAATAGTTGGTAAATAACTATAAAATCAAACAATCAACATAGAGAGAAATATTACTGATGAAGTTAATTATAGAATAAACAATGGATGAAATTATTTTGGTAAAAATAATTTAATATTACAAGAAATTAAATCTATGTTATGCTTACTTATAAATGAGAGATATTTAACAAAAGAAAAATACAAGGATGAGACCATAGAAAAAATATTTGATTTGAGAATTACTAAGAAAGATCAAAAAAATATATTAAAAAAAGAGAAATACTGAAATGGAGCTGATAATAAAAAAGATGTTAGAATATGGGCAATAAAGTTGTGAAATGAATTTCAAAATATTGCATACGTTTTGAAAAAAATACATATAAAATCAAAAAATGAGATGAATTTGTTGATGTGAAAAAGCTATGCATCAGAAAAATTGGATTAAACTTAGAAAGACTTTAATCATGCAGAGAACTATGATATATATATATATATATTACTCACCAATCATCATCATAATTTTCAATTATTAATTTTTCCCAAATTTAAACCAGTTTCTTTGATTCATGACTTCTTTTCTCCCCTGCTATCTCAACAAATTACCTTCCATTTATTAATCTCATGTGTCCAATCTTTCTGGGTTTTCCATAATTTGTTAAATCCAGTTTGAATGTTTATATGTTGACATCTTTTCTAATAATATATCCAGTGCTACCATATAGTGTAAGCTTTAGTAATCAATAATTCCAGATGGTAGCATTTAATAAATTCTTATCCAAAATTGTCCTATCCACAAATGACTTTCATTAGTAAAAAGCTTTTTGAATTTATCTATGTGCTTTGATTAACCTATTCCAATTCCAACTGCACCTATCTCATTTGAAAAGACCCCTAGCGAAAACATCTTTCATATTTGAACATTTTATTTTTACAATTAAGCTTTTTTTCTAAATCATATATCAATAATTTTTACATTATTTATTACAAATGTAAGCTTTCAGATGGTGGATGTTACAAAAGTCAATATTTAAATTTTGGAAAATAGGAAAAAATAAATAGTAAACACACTTCTTAACTATAACAATAACAAAACACAATATGATGGTTATAATAATAGTGCTTGGTGTTTTGAATGTAATTTATTTATCCAAAAACAAAATATTATAAATATGAATTCCATTTTTTAAATTCGAAAGAAATTTAAGGTTAGTTATTGTTAGAGAAAGAAAATTAAACATTAAAGTAATTCTTATTAAAATATAAAAACATTTTTTTTAAAACCAGAATGGACACAAAATCATGCTTCCATTTTGCCATAACAAAATTATACAAATTTTTTTTTAAAAAATAAATATTTTCACATAAAATATAATTATCGTCACATAGATTTTTGATTTAAAATAAGTATTTTACAAAAATATTGCATATTTAATATATCAAATTACTAAAAATTACAATTTTTTTCTTCAAAATTTGAAAACTTGAGAATTTTACCTGAGATGAATCCACTACTCAAAAATTACCTCTTCTCATGACATCAAAAGGATCATTTCTGACTTCTTTGATATAATTTTCTAAAAGTGTGTATTATGCTGCTATCTTCAGATTTCCCCCCAAAGTAATAACTTCAGGCTCAAAATAAGGTAATGATCATAATACCATCATAGCACCCAAAACAGCAATAACTATCCAGTGTTACCATGATCAAAATGGAACTTGTTAATAAAAGTAACAATCTTTTGTATTTGGGACTCAATGCTTAATAGTATAACAAAAACAAAAAAATTACTACCAGAATGGAAGCTGCATTCAATTCAAAAAAGTTCCAAGTGGGCAATTAAAAAAAATCCAAAAATGCTTCTCAGAGATGAATGCCAAAAGCTAGATAATATTGGATAAGAATTTATTAAGCACTTTCATCTGGCATCTACTGATTACTAAAGTAGGTGGCATGTAAGTAGTGAGAATAGAAAAGTTTGGTAACATTTTGTCTATCAAGCTAATTTAAAGTGGCATCATATGCATGCAAGGTTTGAACATCCAGCAGGCAATGTTTTGATTAATTTGAGTACCAAATAAGTAAAATATATAGAAATCGTTATTGCTATGTATATTAATGACATTTCTATAAAAAATAATATTTATGAATGAATAATCTTCTAATGGATATACGGTTACAATTGAGACTTTTATTTGCAAGTTAACTGAAATTTGACTTATAATGATGTGTGGATTTGAAAATTATCACTTTATAAATGTATTTATTTATTTTTAGTACTACATGTTTAACCTTTACAGGGACTCAACTTTAAGCAGCCAAATTAATAAATGTTTGTCTTTCATAAATTATTTCCCCATTTCAATTTATTTATAAGAATATAAACTTCAAAAAATAAAAGTCTTTTAATTTTTTTTTCTCATATGTCAAATGTGTTGACCGGAAGTGAACCCAGGCCCGCTGCTTAGAATGCTGCTATGCTAACCACTAGGCCAGCAATGCTTGCTTTTTGAATTTAATATATTACCTTCGCAAATAAACAAAATAAGATTAATAAACTGAAATGAAAAACCAGAACAAAGGATTTTGTTTTAGCTTTAGGAACAAAATAAACATTTCTGGACTGAATAAAATTTAATAATTAATCAAATGTAAATTAATGTTGGCTGTTTGAATAGAGAATACATTCGAATAATTAAAATAAATTTTGGAAATATAAGAATTTGATTTAATATTGATTTGTAATTCAAATTTGCAAATGTTTTTCATCTGAGTATTAAAGTGATTTTTTTCTTTTTTTATAACCTAATGCTAAGTGCACTTTGGTGAAGTTCACCATAGTCATATTGTTGCTGATTTATTGATACGGTAATTACTGTTTCTTGATTTTTTATAATTTAATGCTAAGTGTACTTTTGGTCTAGTTCATGGTAATCATAGTTCACTTAAATGAAATATTGATGCTTCTTTATTTATACTGTTAGCATCAAGAATAATTACTTTAAGAAAACTATGATTTTGGTGAACTTGATGAAAGTGTACATAGCATTGTAATAAAAAAAAAAGAAACTACTTTCATGTGCAGTTGAGCAAACGTTTGCAAGTTTGAAGAATTCAATTTCTAACTTCCAAAAAATAAAGCATATATAATTTTGAAATCTAAGCATTACACATGCATCAAAAATAAATAATTAATTTAATCTTACAAAAAAAGTAAACCAGTAAACAAATCATACTATAAACTGATAGTTATCAAGCCATGCAAGGAGAAATGACTACATTATATCCAATGAGAAATTGTCTCATTTATTTAAAATCCAGTCACTGTCTTCTCCCTTAAAACTTGAACTCCTTATGTGATGTGATGTGATATACTGTAGCTTCTCCTTAAACAAAGTCAAGAATCTCTCAGCAATTTATGCCCAGAGAAACATGTTAGCCACTTTATTTTCCATTCCACAGTCTAAATTTTCCCTTATTCTGCTCCATCCCATTTCCACAACATAATCTTTGTCAACTCTATGGTCTTTATATCTAAATCCCCCCTTACCTTTTCCCAAACCCAGCATAAAAACCAATAACCCACTTTCTTTATAATCACTTTTTTCATATTTATTCTTTCATAACTTCATATATTCCCTTTCTGTTTTCAAGCATTTACATTCAATTAATAGATGCCTAATATTTTCTATTTCTTCCTTATATAATTTACAGACCAAATCGCCCATATTTTTCCATGTTCTTGATTGTTGTTTAAGATTTGAGAATACAAAGTAAAGCAAGGTACACCTGCCTATGTGCCAGGGATACCAAATTATATATATTTTCTTTATATGTTCCAACCTATGGGTATACACATATTAGTCAGCTGCACTTTTTTATTCACTTACAATATATATACTGCACATGATCATTATTTTCTATGCATACCCAAGCTGTTAAAATAATAAAAACTCTCCATACAGTAATGTCATCTAGTGCTAACCTTATATATCAACACATGCAAGAAACTAGTCTGGGGATATTGAATGACTTAGGCACTAGATAGGTATTTTGTGCACAAATCTTGCATTCATTGATTATTAAGGCTTTCACTAGGTGGTGCTGCTGTTTTAATATATGCACTTATATGTTTATAGGTATATTCAATTTTTTGTTTTTTATTAGTGCATTTTTCACTTAATCATATCCCAATTATCCATCATTGCAGAAGTCAGACCTACTTCTCTAACTATGGATGCATTCTGAAACATCTACTCTACTTTTTCAAGTGAGCAAGTCATCCATAGCATAAATCATAATGTAACCACATATACACATTTTTGAATTTATATTTAAATTTAATTTTAGGTATATATATTTAGATATTTTTCCAATTTCTATTCCATTGCACATTCAAAACTCACTATACGTATTGCCACACACAGCGAGCTAGAGTAATCAATGGATGCCAGAAGGCTTGTGCATAAAATCCCCATCTAGTGCCTATTCATCCAATATCCCGAGACTAGTTTCTGGCTTGTGGCCTTCGTCAGAGGAGCCTTGGATCTAGAGCACTGCACCTAGATCTTAGGATCTAATGCAACCCTCCAGCAACCACCTTTTATCTCCACTTAACTACAAAACTATGAGACTTAAACTGAAAACACCTTAATGTTTTCAATCCAAGCCCATTAGCTTAAATAGTCATATGGTCTGAACTCAGTTCAGTATCCATACATTTTGGTGTCTTTGGTTCTTTAATAACCATAGCCACCACTATCCTATTAAACAGGATTGGTTTTAACCCAATAAACATCACATGACCACCACTTCTTATGCTTGTGTATAACTGTTGTTAAAACAGGCAAAACTCACTATACGTATTGCCACACACAGCAAGCTAGAGTAATCAATGGATGCCAGAAGGCACATTCCTGAAACATCTGACCAAAAAAATATGGAAAAAGATAAATGATACCCAAATAAGCACATTTTGAGCTGAACCAGCAGTCATCAGTTTACTCAGTTCACAATCACTTACACATATTTTTCATCATTTGTTCAATATTTCTATATGGCAAATTACTATAGTTTGATTTACAAATGTGAAATTTTCTGAAATCATAACTTTGATATAAATCACTTTATGTAAATATATTGATGATTATTATTAATCCTTTATTAAACTAGAGATGATTATTAGCCCAAATATATACAGGTAATCTGCTATCTGTGTATACCTTGATTGTTCTGACAAATATCTGAAATGAACGCTCCGTTAGTGTAAATGTTTCTATAATGGGTTGTTTATTATTTTAACAGTCTTGCCTTTAAAAGAGGGCTTGAATAAAAGTGTTTTTGCGATGCTAGACGCATTAAAATCATGCCTCTTATTTTTTATTTTATCCATACAAAATATATAATATATATTTATATCTATCACTTGTTAAATCTGTTTTCAATAGAACTTACTTACATAAGCATGAATCTACTAAACATCACAAGGTCACCATTTGCTATGCTTTTACAAGCTGTTAAAACAGAGGCACAAGTTAGAAATTAGTCTGAGAATATTGGATGAGTAGGTACTAGATAGGAATTTTATACACAAACCTTCTCCATTCATTCATTTCTTTGTCTTGCACTGGGTAACACTACTGTTTCGTAAGCATGAATCTGTAGGCTCTGTGTTCTTACATAATTATATATATATATATGTTTATCTGTGCGTGTATGTAACTATACAAATGCTATTGAATAGGCTACTACTATTAATGGCACATGGATATTGTTATTCGGATATCCAACCATATGCTATACTTTTATTTTATAATTGGTTTTATCAAAAGCAAAAGATTTATCTACATTACACCTGTTACATTTTGAATCTCTATAAACAAAATTTTCTTCCTAATGTAAATTTAAAATATAAATTTAAATAATTAGTAATAAAAAAGTTTATTTTTTAAAAAAATAAGGATTCATCAAGTTTTTATTTCAATTACTAATTGACTGGAGTGTCTATTTAAATATTTTGATCATCTTCCAAAAAGGTTAACAGTAGGATGTTTTTACATTTTAATGATATACGACCGCGGAGGTAAATAAAACTACTAAGTTTTAAATCAAACCTCAGGTTTCTTCCACATTTTTAAAAATATAAATTGAACTTTAAAAGTAAAATGAAATAAAAGTTTATTATGGCTTTTACTTTTTAAAAGTTTCTTTTTATATTCCATCAGCGGAGATATCGCGTTTCAAACGGCAGTTAAACGCCTTTGCAGAAGTTAAAACTTATAAAAGTTGCATTATCCGAGTACATTAGGCCGAGTGAATTCTTTATTATCTTGTGCTATCCTAAATGCTATAAACTTTGACCTTTTTATAACTTGGTCATGTGGGGACCATGTGATATAGGTGCTCATATCCACTTCGTCATTTTGACAGGAGGCTAGAAGGTCCTCATTAATATTACTCAAGGTGACAGGTTGGGTCCGATCGTCTTAATGAAGAAATTCTGTTTCTAAATTAATCCTTGTCGGAAATATTAGAAATTAAAAAAAAAGACTACTTGAAACAGTTTTGCTGATTAAAAAGCAATATCTTAATAGACAACTACTAATATTTTTATTTTTGATATTCTTAAATGGTAATAAAATAACGGAACAGACTTTTGACAACATAGGAAGGAACCTTCATTATTTTGGCTATTTCATTTATTTTATTAACTTATGTATAGATCTACTTTGAATTTTGGTAAGTCAATTGATTTAATACATTGTTAAAAAAAATTATAGTGAACAAACTCCCCCTAGGTGCTTCATTTATATATATATAAACCTTTAATTAAAACAATAATAATTTTTAATAATTGAACACTTAAAAAGACTATACCAGTTACATTAAAAACTAAACTCATTTGCCTACATCATGTCAATTTTTCTCTTGTGTATTATCTAGATATCTAACCACACTTCATCAAATTAGTATCTTATTTTTATATACTCCTATTTAACTTACTCTCTTTTATTGTCTGTATGTCTTTCTAAAATATCTGTTAATTCAGTTACAACTATCCAATTATTGATTTAATTGAAACTGTTTTATACTCATGTATTCCTGATGATAATACATTTTTACGAAAAAATAGTGAACGTTTAAATGTCGGATTTAGTATTCTTTATGTACGGCTATCTAGCAGTATTAAATTATATTTAAACCTTTTGATTTTTAATTTCTGGAACTATATAAAATTAAAAATTCAAAAATAAAATTTTACATTTTATAAATATTTTTATTTATATTAACATCATTTTCAACCATTATCGATCCACTGTACAGTGAAGGTCTCTTTCATCTTTTCCAACGTCTAATCTTCTCCACACCCCAGCACACTTTCTTATTTCATCCATCCATCTCACACACGACTTCTTTCTAGGTCTTTTATAATATCTTGGAATCTAGATTAAGATTTCAACTGCCCATCTATTATTATCTCTTCTAGAAATATGTCCAGCCCAATTCCACTTTAGTCTCTTAATTTGTTCAATGATGTCAATAACACCTGTTTGTTCTCTCACCTATGAATTTTGTTTTCGATCTCTTCTAGTTACTAAAAAGTAAAAAAAAAAAAAGTTTATTTTAGATTTTCCAAATAAAAACTTAGGGCAATCTTATTTTGAAATGTCAATCTATTTTCCAGATCACTTGCAACTAACATCCTTTTTTCTTTATCACTGTGACCTGAAGAACAGATTGACACTTCTGAGCATGATCAGCTCACACGTTTATTTGTGAAAACTGAAGAAAATTTATGTTTACGTTTTAGTACATATTGAACAAAAGTGCATCTTTAAGTTTGTTTCTCTATTCAGAAATATTTGGATATTTTTTTCACTATCTGTCTTACATACTCTCAACTGGAATATTGTCAATTTGATTACTATCACTAAATGCCTTAAAGACTAGTTTATGGATTCATTTGGACAGTATTTTTCCAGAATTCTATTATTAGTTTGATTGTTTTCTTTATGGCTAGTCAAAGCATATTTATTCTTGTAATGATGAAATCCATTTACCCACCACTGGTTGTTCTCTTAAAACAGTAGCAAACTCTCCATACAGTGCTGCCACTTGGTGCAAGCCTTAGTAATCAATGGATGCAAGAAGGTTTATGCATAAAATTTCTATCTAGTGCCTATGCATTCAATTTTCCTCTTGACTTTCATCAGTGAGAAGCCTTATATATGTGAGCACTTCACCTAGATCTTGCTATCTAATGCAACCCTCTAGTTGTCATCTTTTTCCTATTTAGTTAACAATAAATCTATAAGCCCAAGTTGAAAATGCAATAATGTTTTCAATCCCAAGATCTAGGTGCAGTGGTCTAGATTCAAGGCTTCTCACTGATGAATGCCACAAACTAGAAACTAGTCTGGAGATAGTGGATGAGTAGGTACTGGATAAGGACTTTGGTGCAATAACCTTCTAGCATTCAATGATTACTACAGCTTGTCCTAGGTGGCACTACTGTATAAAGAGTTAGCTTCTGATGGATATGAGTAGAAATACAGGTAGATAGTTATATATGGTTTTTATAGATTATAGAGAACCCATATGCTAAAATAAATATAAATAGATTATGGATAAGTTTAGTAAATTAGGAAATGGATGGAGCTTTCATGAATATTATTAAGAAATTATATGAAAATAATTATTATAGTATCAATTAGGGAATATAGAATCAGTTAAAGTTAAAAATGGGGTAACACTATGTCACCTATTTTGTTTTTGCTGTATTTAAGAGAAATGGAGAGAGCAATAGAAAGATTAGGAAGAGGGATAGAGATACCATTAAGAGGTGGCAAAGAAGTATATACATTATTGGGTCTTTTATTTGTGGGTGATGCTTTTTTTGTGTGCAGAAAGAAAGGAAGATATGGAAGTTATACTGAGTACATGCGCAAAGGTCGGTAAAGAGATGGGGATTAAATTTAGTGAAGAAAAATCAAAAGTAATGACGATTAATACTGGGGAAAAAGAAGACAAAGAATTTTTATTGGGGATATATAGTTAAGTGTGGTGAATAGATATAACTATTTGGGAATCATCTTAAGTAATCAGAGAAATTACTTGGATGAATGGAAGAAAAAATTGATAAATGAAGCAAATAAAGAAAGGAATTGATAAAAAAAATTAATAGTATTCTCATATAATAAATATGATGTAGTTAGATTTGTATGGAAGGGAATGGCAGTAGCAGAGTTAATGTATGGTAATGATGTGTTATGTATTAGTAAAGGGGCATTAGATTACTCAGAAAAAGTACAAAGAGAAGTAGGAAGACATGTATTAGATGCAGAAGTATGGATGGAAAAGGAGGCAATTCAAGGAGAAATGGGATGGTCAAGTTTTCATATGAGAGATGCAAAAAGCAAAATGAAAATGTTTGGTAGATTGCAGTTTATGAATAATAAAAGAATAGCCAAAATGTATTTAATTGGGTTATGAATAAAGAACAGGCAACAAGATGGGTGAGAAAGGTAGTATGGCATGCAGAAGATTTGGATAAAGACTTTATGTCAGTATACTTATACAAAAGATGGGATGATTATGTTAGAAGAATTGTTGAGTGTTCTAGTGTTAAGGAATGGGATAGAAGAATAGATGCATTAATAAAAAATAGGGAGTTGGAGAAATGGAGAACTAGTATGGAGAATAAAAAGAGTTTAAATAATTATAGAAGTAAACAGAATATTGGATGTGAGTTAATTTATGATAATAGCAAGGAAAATAGTTTACTATTTAAGACTCAAATGGGATCTTTAGCAACAAAGGAATATACACATAGATGGAAAAATATGGATGATTTAGTCTACAAGTTGTGTAAGAAAGGCATAGAAAATATTAGCAACTGTTAATTGAATGTAAATGCTTGAAAGCAGAAAGGGTACAAATAACGAAGTTGTGGAAGAATAAATATAAACAAAGTGATTATATAGAAAGTGGCTTATTGGTTTTTATGCTGGATTTGGGAAAAGACAAGGAGGATTTAGATATAAAGGCCATGAAGTTGACAAAGATTATGTTGTGGAAATGGGATGGAGCATCATAGAAAAGAATATGGGGAAACCTAGGGTGGGGAATGGAAAGGGAAGTCAAAGTGGCTAATAGGTTTCTCTGGGCATAGTTACTGAGAGATTCCTGACTCTACATAAGGAGAAGTCACAGTGCATCATATGCATTTAAAATGAAGTCAGGTTATAATCTGTTCAAATATTCACTTGTTTATATCAACTCTTTCATTAGCTAATTTTGTCTTTGCTTATTTAAAAGCCCTGGTGACAGACTTAGTTATATTTGCAACATTTTACAAGTAACCTTTTATTCTACACTGCATTTTGTTAATCTTTATCTTATTTAAAGCTATTATAAGCTTACAAATAAAAAACATTCTAAAAGAAAGTATTTAAATTTTGAAAGTATAGAAAATAAATATTAAACTGGATATGAACAAAAGAGTAATGACTTTCTTATTGGGGAGTGCCATATTAAAAAAAAAATTGAATTATTTCTTATTTGAACTATATTTCTAAAATCTAAAGAAATTATTGTTAAGATGTAATAAAGAAACCAAATTCTGTTCTAAAATTAAAAATTGAACTCATAATTATTAGATTTTATATATAGAGCTCGCAAATAAGCTCAACAAGCTTTGCAGAATATCCCCAACCCCAGACCGGTTTCTACTACTGGAATCCTCAGTGAGGCACTGGGATATTCAAGCATTTGATTAAAAATACCAGGACAAGTCCAGCACTTTATCTAATGTATAACTATTAAGTAGAAAATCTGAAAATTTCAGACATCCATATGTCTTCCAATCCAGCTATCTAACTTAAATAGCCAATGGGACTGAACTGAATGCAGATACACCATATATTAATAGCTTTAGCAATATAAAATCGCCATCTGACTTGATTTTTTTGTAATAACATTTGTAATACAAGCTTGTTAAATTAGGTCATGTGACATCTGACTTGATTTTTTTGATTTTTGCAATTTTATTTTTTGCTATTAAGGCTTTGGTGATTTTATATTGCTAAAGTTATTAATATATGGTGTATCTGAACTTAGTTCAGTCCCATATGGCTATTTAAGTTATATAGCTGGATTGGAAGACATATGGATGTCTGAAAAAGTTCAGATTTTCTACTTAATAGTTATTCATTAGATAGGGTGCTGGGCTTGTCCTGGTATTTTTTAATCTAATGCTTAAATATCCTAACACCTCACTGACATGCCAGTAGCGGAAACTGGTCTGGGGTTGGGGTTATTCTGCAAAGCTTGTTAAGAGCTTATTTGTGAGCTCTACATATAAAATTTGTAATAAAAGCTTGTTAAATTAGGTCATGTGACATCTGACTTGATTTTTTTTGTAAGTATACATAGAATACTATTAAATCAAATAAAGTTTGGGATCGATTCAGCTGCTCATGGTTCTGATGCTCAAACTTCTTACGAACTCCTGACCAATGAGACCATTAGCATTTTTTTTTAAAAACCCAATAACTACTTTTCAAAAACTTCTATTATGCAAACAAAATTTCAAATGTGAGCTTTACTTTTTGCAAAAAAATACATTCGTTTGTTCATATATTTACAAACAAAATGAAAAACAATACTAAATACTTAATAAATTAATAAGCCTAATTGTAGTGATCTGCCGATTTTGTTTCTATTTTAACACACTTTGCATTCACAAATAGAGGATAGAATGAATTTTAAAATAGCCAAAAAAAAAAAAAAATCCTGTAACCAGAGATTTTGAATTAAGGTCATTTTATAAACCTGCAGATGTAACTAGCAAACAATATGGAATTATTAAACTTCTTATAATGTACACTTTAATTTATCTAACTATTAAATACATTATGGAGTCGCAAATTAAGCTATAAATATTGAATAATAGATTACTTAAATAAGAATGGTTTAGTTTAAACATACTTGAGATAATTAGCAGCTTTTCTAATATCTTTTGCTAATTGTCTATAAAAGTACAATAAATTGAAAGAATAGTAACCATGACAACAAAAAGAGAAGAGTGGCATCATTACATATTAAATATATAAAGTAGGATAAAGGTTTCATAACTAAAATCAAAGTCAATGGAGAAGAGAAATTATATACTTTTTGCAGTGGTACTAAGTCTTTGATTATATTGAATATAAAAATTTCTCCATTATGCAATTCTATTTCATATTAGAGTATTATTTTTTAATACTCATGTTCATAAAGCCTTAGAGATTCTTCTGCATTAAGGAATACCTTCAAAATAATCAATGAGAAAAAATATTTTTGACACAAGAAGTAGCGTAATTTACTTCATCTCTTTCAAAAAATTTTCTACCACCACCATCATCGATTTTATCTACTACTGATTCACTTAAGAATGAAGATCTTTCCAAGATTAATTAGCTTCTCTAATTTATAGCCTCTTTTGCTTGCATAAAACCAAAAGATTTCTTTATTTCACCCATCCAACTCACATATGGTCTCTTTCTAGATTGTTTGCAATCTCTTGGGACTGGATTTTAAACTTCAAGTGTCATATGTTATCACTTTATTATTGTAATATGTGTAGCCTAGCTCCATTAAGTCTCTTAATTATTTCAACTATATGAGTGATACACATTTGTTCTTCTCACATTCTTTACTTTTGAGTTCCTTGCCATTACTGTCAATATAATCTCTCACATGATCACCTTTCTTAATGCTTACACAAGCTGTTTACACAGAAGCTAAGCTCTCCATACAATAGCACCACACAGTGCAAGCCAGAGTAATCAATGGATGCAAGAAGATTTGTGCATAAAATCCATATACAGTGCCTACTCATCCAATATTAGACTAGTTTTGAGGTTGTGGCTTTTATCAGGCCTTGCATCTGAGAGTACTGCTGCAAGAAGTGTTTAGCCTTTATGTGAACATAATCTTTCCATATTTACTCCACCATATCATAATACAAGCTTTCAAATGTTTGGCTTATTTCCACATACTGCGGCCAGCTCATTATTGAATGGGGATTACTTTGATATTTAAAAGAATAAATAAAGAGAAATCTTTACAAAAACTTTAACCAATACCAAAATGTGGCTATTGATGAAGTGTTATATAATATCTTTGACTGGGAAAATTAAAACCTATTTAAGATAAAATAATTCATAGCTTTTTAATAATTATTATAAGAAAGGAAAGCAGGTATAATAATAATATATATTTTATCTCTGTATTTTATTTGATATCTTCTGGTAATAGATCTGAAATGAATTAACTATGGCATGTAAATTGAATACATAATTTTAAAAAAGCATCACTCATCTCAAAGCTAAAACTCATTATGTAAATGAGGCTCAATCAAACTATTATTTTGTAATAAAATGACTACCCCAAGAAATAATAATATCAATAAGTAATACCAATAGACCTTTCCAAGAATTTAATACAATGCAAACTTAATGTTTTGTTATTTCAAATTTCCAAAAAACAGCTGACAGCAATTTCGATCACTCAACAGTCTTCTTCAGACTCTATTTTTAAAACCATGGAAGAATAAAATATTGTATATGTATTGTGCTAAGTGCATAGAAGAATCTGTAGGTAATTAGTATTAATATAGCCATGTAGAAAAGTTAGTGGAAGAAAAGGAGAAAATTTAATATTTAGAAATCTAATAAACTATCATATTTATTATTCAAAGAGGTTTAAAAAAATAGAATATGGCCAAGTATAAAAATATTAAAAGTGACTAAAAAATAACAACACAAGAATAGAATTCATTGAAATACTTTAGAAAGGTCAGCATCTTAAATTAGGGGATAAACATTGCTAGGAAATCCCATCCAAAGCTTAGATATTTGTTACTTTTATACTTTATTTTATAATAAAAGCATTGACAGGGAAGGCACTATGTATTATTGAAAAGCTATTACTTGTGAGATTACAATGTGTATATTAGGAATTAAATATACACTTGCTTTTCTTTTGAGCTTTATAGCTTTCTGTGATATTACATTTCACAAAGTTAGAATAAATAATGGTACCATTGCAATTTATGAATGAACATTGAATTTAACGATAGTTACAAGACATTTTGGACATTTTTATAGTGTGATCATGGACTTCAACTTTTCTTATTGTCTTGCACCTTCCTGTAGCACTATTTTTTCCCCTTTGCATTCATTTTGTTTTCAGAATTGCATTGATTTATTCATTAAAAAATCGGAAAAGAGCAGACATTAAACTTCAATGAATTTGAATTATGAGTACTGTTTGGTAGAAATCATGTTGAGGGTAATTGTAATATCAATTCTTTGTTCTTAATAGAGTCTCTTTAAATATTTGTGATTATTTTTTCACAATATTTGAATAATAATTATTTAAAAATAAAAGTATATATTATTACAATTTGTTTTTATTCAAAAATGTTTTATTTTTAAAAATATAGGTAACAAATTCACATGACCACCATTTCATATGTTTTTACAATATGCTGAAACTCTCTAATGCAACAGTCCCATTTAGTGCAAGCTATAGTAATCAATGGATAGAATTTGAATGTACAAATCTTGTAGCATTCATTAATTACTACAGCTTACACTAGGTGGCACTATTTATGAAGAAAATAGCTAATGTTGAAACAAATTCAATGGCTATGTTCTGAGGGTCTCTAAAGACCAGTCTGAGAGTTAAATAAAGAAAAAATATACTTCCAAATGTATATGTAATAATATTTATTTAATAGCACATAATAATATGGTAAAAACAACATAAAAAGGTGATAGTCCATTAATATTCATGTGCTATTTATTTTCCTCAGGTGAAAATAGTCTTCTTTCACACCCAGAGTAATCCAATTATTATATTTGTGTTTTCACATGAAATGTCTTTTAAAACAGAAGTAAGCACATATAATTTCACATATAGAATAAATCTATTAAAATTCGCAATATCAGTGCTTATATCAGCACATACAATTTATACGGTTATATATTAACCATCTCCATTCCCAACTTGGTATTTTCAGTTCAGTTGAGCTTTATTTAATTACTTTATCACTGGCAAAAATCTTTTCAGTACACAAAGAAATCGCCATTATTTCATTTTAGACTTATTCACTGCTAGTCGATCTAACTAGTCTATTATTGACCATTCTTTATCGCTTATCTGTTATCACTTCAACTCAACACTAACTTTAATCCAGTCTAACCATTTTAATTACTTCCTCTCTTTTTTTCATTTACCTGGGGCTTAAATATATACGATCTAATTTGTATGCAACTAGCTTTATTTGCGTACAAATTCTATTCTAATTTAATCTATAATTTTGGGACAATCTCACAAGTGAATTTCTAGAGAAATTTTCTACAATGAAGGGAATGTTATTTAAGTGAAGAAATCCATGCGTATTTATAAAAATAAATAATCTTTTATTTACATATATTGATTTTATATTTATTAATCATAAAGATAAACAGAAAATTACATTGATCGACTATTAATGCATTTTTTAACAATGTTTCACCATAATGTTTGTATTTCTTAAAAATTACAAATGCAATTTTAGATTTTAGAATACTTGATAGATTTTTAGGAGCTTCACATTTATTCATTTGTGTTTAAAAAAAAAATTCAATAAACCAAGTATTGTTAACATTCTTATTTTCATTGGCGAGTTGATTTTCATTTACACTGCCAAATAAAAAATTTACACTTTTTTTTTTTTTTTGGAAGGAAAAAAAGTTTTTTTATTTTTTTTTTTAAAAAAAAAATTAAAAAAAAATACAAAATAAAACTTTAATACTAAAATCAAATGTTAAATAATTACAAAAATTACCACCACGGGCATCAATGGAAATGTTTTCACTTGTTGAAGGATTAACCCTTCTGCATTTCAATGTTTTTTATCATTATAGTGACAATTTAATACTGTAACATTATTTTCCGATTAAAATTTTTATTCAGTATTATATATTAATAAATTGTACTTGAGTTTCAAAAACTGTAAGCATACAAATAAAAATCATGTATGAACTTTGGAAATATATAAAAAAAATCAATAAAGTGAAATAAAATGAAATATCTAATGAGAACAATTAGCTTTTCCTGTTGGACAGTTACAGTAAAACCCATAAAAAATAAATTAATGAAATCTTCATTAATATATAATGCATTCATTGTGAAAAGCTTGTTCTTTTGTTTGTGAAACTAATATAAGTTACATATGCTCTCAACTAACTGGAAGCCATAGTTATAGCAACAACTGTTCAAGAGAATTACAGCATTTATAGAAGTGGTGATGATTATAAAAAGTAAATGAGTTGATTTACATAAGCCACTTTTTTGAAAGAAAGATGGATTCTTTCTTATTGATGGCATATTCTTGGTAATGTGCTAGGTCTCTTTGACTTTGTGTTTCATGTCATTTCTCTTGGAGAAGACAACACTAGCAAATGTGGATTTAAATATGTGATGATGATTGGTTTCATGTTCAAATATATATATATATTTAACTTCTGTATTGGTTTTAGCCCTATTGTACTGATATTTGTGTTGTAAAACTCTTGTTACTGGGTATGCAGGACAGTAATATCAAGGGTTTTTTCATTTGCTTGAGTATGGTCTGTTTCTAATTTTGATGTAGAATGTTTTAATGATCTTAATGAGTGCTGTATGTTTGTATTTGATGTTGCATAAGTTCTTAATGTATGTATCTATGTTCATTTTCTGGTCAGATTGTAATTTGCTAAGATTGTATATGCATAAATGCTTTTTGGCTTGTGAATTTATGAGCAGTAGGTATTAGTGATTCAATGCATATTTTACTTTAAATGTGGACAGGTTGTAACTATCACTTTGTAATTCATTTGACAGTCTTCATCCTGAACATATAAATCCAGAAACTTTATGCTTTTTAGTATGACTTTCTTATTTATACTCCACTGTAATGATGACTTCTGCATAAGGTCTTGCTTTATTTTGTTAATTTGCATTTTTGGAACACAGATAAGGACACTGACTATGTATTGCATGTATAACTTGTATTTTTAAAAATAAAACATTATTTTAAAAAAATATAAATGTAAGTATGAATATATTTTATTTTTCTAATAATTACTGTACACACATTTTGTAAACATAATCATAAATAAACTGTGGAAAATATATATTTGTCGTTTAGGGCTAGTAATAGTCAAAGGATAAACTAACCAGCAACAATTTTTGTCAACTTATTTATAGCACATCTTTGTAAGCTACTGACATCGTTAGGTTTTTAAAACTAATACTTAATATTTATTTTAATTATTGTTTTTATTTTACAAACGAATACAAATTGATAAAACTTTGCTAAAGATAATCGGAAGAGAATATCCTATAGCGGAAGCATAGCAGCGCCACCACAGTACTTTGTATTATGACGCAGTTGACAATCAGCTAATTAAATCAGTTGTTTTGAAAATAATGTCTAACTCTAATTGTGCAAGTAAATATCGTTATTTCGCCCCATATACTATTTAAACGGACAACTACATACATAAAAAATTAATCCTATTGTTTGTATCCCAACTTAGTTCTGCTTAGACAACTAAAAACTTAAACAAAATAGAATTAATAGAGAATGATTTTATCATGAATATACGAGAAGTTCCTAAGGTATAGTTTTAATTCTCATTTGGCCAAAATAACATTAGTAAATTGAGACCAATCCTGCAAAATTTAATTTTTCATTTATGTGACCTTTTTAAAAGTCAATTTTAATTAAACATAACTAAAAAAATAGTAAAATCTATATATTTATTTAAAAAAATAAAGAAAAAAGTTTACTTTTAATTGTACATTTTATAATTATTAGAGGCTGTATGCAGTTTGGCACAATTGGTAGTGTCCGACTTGGGACCAGGTCCCAGGATCGTGTTTTACTCAAATTTATAACAGATAACTTTGAAATAGAGTAATGGTGCTACCCTCTCACACAAGGTAGGGACTGGTTTCTATTGCTTTTAACACCTTGTGGAGGAATGTAATCATAAACATATGACCAAGACATGTGAAAAAGATGTATGATTCCCCAAAATACTCATTCCATACTGAACCAGCACCCATCAGATGGCCCAAATCACACTCTTTTATACAAGATCTGGATCAATTGATGAGCGCTGGTTCAACATGAAGTGTGCATTATGGGGATCCTTCATCTTTTTCATATATCTTTGGTCTATATTTACAACTATACTCATCTGCAAGATGTTAAAAGAGCATAAAAACCAGTCCCTACCTTATGTGAGAGTAGTGTAATAAGATTACAGAAATATTATTCACTAAATGGATAATCTGTAGTTTATTGAATTACTTTTCAGCACATTAGACTGCGGATTAAATAAAAATATTTTTTTAAAATATTTTTTATAAAATATTATTTATCAATTTTATTGATTTAATTAATTTTCGTGAAAAAAAAAAAAGAAATTGAAATGTTAGCAAAGAATGGAAAAATATAAAATAAAAATTAAAACAAATTATGGATTTAATCCTTCTCAAAATTCAACAAAGAACGTCCATTTATGAAATGAATGCAGAAAATTTCATTTATAATTTAATACGCTGAATTTGATATTTTATCATTTTAAATTACTATATATACGAGATAAGTTGAATTTTATCATTTTTTATGATAATTTATAAATATCATTTTTCTTGACTCGACTGTTACTTTACAAGATTTAGTCTTTATTTTTATGATTTGGGATTCAATGTACCAAAAGTAAGACATCAATGTGCCAAATTTTGCATGTGTGGCACAGATTGGTCATCACTCTTTTAGGTAAACAAATACTAAACACTAAACTTATAGTCAAAGGCAATCAACTTCAGGTGAAAATCAATAACCCAAAATACATTAATTTGAACAATGATGCAAATTTGTAAAACTCTTCAATCACTAAAAATTTAAATCATAAATAATAATAATAAAATGTTAAATAACTGAAACATCACATGATTACCATTTCTTATGCTTACCAAAGCTGTTAAAACAGTAGAAACTCTCTCCATACAGAAGTTCCACCCAGTTCAAGACATAGTAATCAATGGATGCTACAAGATTTGTGCATCAAAATCTCTATCTAGTGCCTACTCATCCAATATATCCAAACTAGGTTTCTAGCTTGTGGCCTTTATCAATGAGGAGCCTTGGACCTGAGAATATTGTGCTTAGATCTTATGACCTAATGAAATTCTCTAACCATCTTTGACCTTTTTAGTTAACTATAAAACGATGACCCAAATTGGAAACACTAAAATTTTTTAATCCAATCTCATTTACTTCTATAGTCATATAAATCTGAATCTTGTTTAGGTAACAAAATGTATAGATATTGAACTAGGTTTAGATTTGTGTGCTTATACAAGTGAATGAGTTTTATAGTTAACTAAAAGGATAAAGGGTGTGAGCTGAAGGTTTACATTAAATATAAAGATCTAGTTGCAATGCCCTCAGATCCAAGGCTTTTGACTGATGAAGGCCACAAGCTAGAAACTAGTTTAGGTATATTAGATGAATAGGCACTAGATAAGAATTTTGATGCTCAAATCTAGAATCTATTGATTACTATGGCTTGCACTGGATGACTCTACTGTATGGAGAGTATTGCTACTGTTTTAATAATTGAATGGTTTATTGCATGGGATTTCATAAAAATTTCAAGCACCAAAAGTGACAGATTGAGCCAGCTCTAAAATTTGTCACCTCACCATTGCATCAAACAATAATGATGATGCTATAGCAAAATGTTAGCATGTAATATTTGCAAAGCACATCATTTGGAGATCTTTGGAAAAATCACCAATGGACCTTCAACTATCCTTTGCTCTCATGCAGTTACCTATAACTCTTTATTGCTAGTTTTGCATTCATTTTGATGGCAGGAAATATAGTGATTTATTAATTTAAATAAATCCTGAAGAGGATAGAAGTCTACAGCCAAAAGGAACTGAACCATGCCTACAAGGATACTGATTATTAATAGCAGTTGTGAGGATAATTGTACCCTTAATTCTTTTGTTCTCAATAATCAGCAAAAAAAAAGCCTTGTTTTTGTAGTTAGTTAAATATTTATGATTATTTTTTCATAATATTTATATAATAATTATTTAAAAAACAAAAGCATACATTACTACAATTTTATTTAAATAAGTCAATTATTTTATATAGCGCGATGTTTTTTATAAACAATAATATTTAAACAGCATTCAACTGTTGCACATGCGCTTTGGATTTTAAATATAAAACGAATGAATACTAACATTGCGCTATATAAAATAATTGACTTATTTAAATAAAATTGTCATGTGGTTGAAGTGTTAGTATTCATTCATTTTATATTTAAAATCCAAAGCGCATGTGCAACAGTTTAATGCTGTTTAAATATTACAATTTTATTGTAAAATATTTTATTTTGCAAAGCTAAGCATAAAAATGCAGCAATAAGATTTTGAATGCCATTTTTAGTGCAGCACTTCATAATGTGGAGTAATATTTTAAAAATTATAAGTGCAATTTTAAATGACAGATTTACAATGGCTTCACATTTATTCATTTACATTAAACTGTACTAATTTTTTTTCCCACCAATTTAGCTGACTTTTCTTTACACCATTGAATAAAAAAAAAAAAAGGTAATTATTCTCATTGTATTTTTATTTTTTCTATCTTTTGCAATGTTTAAATATGATTTTTTAAGGATGTTTTCTATTTGTAATCTTATATTTATAACAAATGAAGTTCACTTCATTAAATTCTAATACAGTATAAAGATTTAAAAATAAAATCAAATGTTGAATAATTATAATAATGGCCACCAGGGAGAACACTTGAAATGTTTTATCTGTTAAAGGAGTAAAAGAGCTCCTGATATTGTTTCAACTAAAAATTGCTGCACCAAATGTCACATGAATAAATCCCAATATTAAGGAACATCAAATGATTTCTACCATTTATATCCAACCAACTTTTATACCTCTTAACTGATGATTAATATTTTCATTTTCCTATCCAAAATATGGATTTTTTTTTCAATATATTTTTATTGTATGTATATTATAATATGAAATATGACTCAAAAAATCAAAAAATTGATAAAAAGAAATACATTTGTAGTACAATTTTCGTACATATATACAGCAATAAAACCTCACTACATATTTTTGTAAATGTTTTCTATGAAAATATTGCCCTCATCCCCAGAATTTTGCAATATCATTATCTGAAGTGGACTATAAAAACCCAAAAAAGAAATTACAAATATTTCATAGAAATAATTTGCAAAAAACCAGTGTATACGCATGCACATTGCCATACATAATGCATTTAAAAATATGTTTCCTATAATAATTACTATTTCACTATAAAAAAAAGGGGTTCTCCTAACCCTAGCATAGCACACATTTGAAAATTATGAAAAATGATATATTTGTACTATTTATAGTTATATTTATGCTTTTTATGTTATTTGTTTCTTATTGAGTTCATTGTCCATGTCCAATTCCATGGACCTTGTCCAGTTCATCCCAGTTTAGCCTTTTGTCCACTTAACCCTAAGATAAATGAATAAATAATTAGAACAGAAATATATATAAAAAAATCTAAAAATTTATTATAAATACTTGTATGGTTTTTTTTCTGAATGGTAGATCTTGAAGCAAGGCTGCAGGCATAGTGCCACTTTACATTGCACACACCAGTACCTTGTTTCCTTTTGTATCTTCTTGCCACTGGCATTTCTTTTAGTGCAGCAGATACGGCATGATCTGGATGGATCTTTCTTGATAGGGTTAGGTGGAATACACTCCCAAAAATGCTGACCAATTAAACTAATACTGAGTCTCATACGAGAAGACATTGGGGTGCTACCAGCATATAATAAAAAAGCTTCATCGATAACACGCATCCTGAAATCAATAAGATGAATGAGGCTGCTGATATGCTTTTTATACAAAACAAAAGCATTCCAAATGGCTAAATCAATGAAGTGCTTAAACATTTTTTTTATAAATTTTTTTTTTGCCAGTTTCTGGTTGTGCAATAATATGACAGTTGTTGATCACAACAATCAACACAGCCCAGCAGTTGGCTTTTTTTTTGTTATTCCCAGTTAGTTTGAATGACACATCATATATTGTAGTCAAAATGGTGACTCCTCTCTTGTCAAACCATTTTATAGCCAACAGTTTTCTATGCTGAATGAAAGGCCTGGACTTCACCTTGTTTTATATTGCTATTTTTCAGTACTGTTGGCATATCTCTCCTTAAACATCACATGATTGCCATCTCATACTAGCACATAATTGTTGTAAACAAAGGCAAAATCATACAGTAGTGCCACCCTGTGCTAACCAGAGTAATCAATGGATGCCAGAAGTCTTGTGCATAATATCCCTATCTAGTGCCTACTCATCCAATATCCCCAAACTAGTTTCTGGCTTGTGGCCATCATCAGTGAGGAGCCTTGGATCTGAGAGCACTGCACCTACATCTTAGGATCTAATACAACCCTGTAGCAGCCACCTTTTAACTCTACTTTACTATAAAACTATGAGAATGAAATTGAAAACACAAAAATATTTTCAATCTAAGCTCAATAGCTTATATAGTCATATGGGTCTGAACTCAATTCCGCACCCATACATTTTGGTGTCTTTGGCTCTTAAACAACCATAGCTACCACTATCCTATTAGGCAGGATTGGTGTTAAACCAGTAAACATCACATGATTACCATCTCATACTAGCACATAATTGTTGTAAACAAAGGCAAAACTCTCCATACAGTAGTGCCACCCTGTGCTAACCAGAGTAATCAATGGATGCCAGAAGGCTTGTGCATAAAATCCCTATCTAGTGCCTACTCATCCAATATCCCCAGACTAGTTTCTGGCTTGTGGACATCATCAGTGAGGAGCCTTGATCTGAGAGCACTGCACCTAGATCTTAGGATCTAATGCAACCCTCCAGCAGCCACCTTTTAACTCTACTTTACTACAAAACTATGAGAATGAAATTTAAAAACACTAAAATATTTTCAATCTAAGCTCAATAGCTTATATAGTCATATGGGTCTGAACTCAATTCAGCACCCATATATTTTGGTGTCTTTGGCTCTTAAACAACCATAGCTATCACTATTCTATTAGGCAGGATTGGTGTTAAACCACTAAACATCACATGATGGCTACCATCTCATTACTCTGGTTAGCACAAGGTGGCACTATTGTATGGAGAGTTTTGCCTTTGTTTACAACAATTATGTGCTAGTATGAGATGGTAATCATGTGATGTTTAGTGGCTTATCACCAATCCTGCCTAATAAGATAGTGGTAGCTATGGTTGTTTAAGAGCCAAAGACACCAAAATCTATGGGTGCTGAATTGAGTTCAGACCCATATGACTATATAAGCTATTGAGCTTAGATTGAAAATATTTTTGTGTTTTCCAATTTCATTCTCATAGTTTTGTAGTAAAGTAGAGTTAAAAGGTGGCTGCTGGAGGGTTGCATTAGATCCTAAGATCTAGGTGCAGTGCTCTCAGATCCAAGGCTCCTCACTGATGATGGCCATAAGCCAGAAACTAGTCTGGGGAAATTGGATGAGTAGGCACTAGATAGGGATTTTATGCACAAGCCTTCTGGCATCCATTGATTACTCTGGTTAGCACAGGGTGGCACTATGTATGGAGAGTTTTGCCTTTGTTTACATATCTCTCCTTCTGACATTGACAGTACCATAAATGTCTATCCTCTCTCTCATCAGTATATCTGGGATAGAGGGTGACATATACCAGTTATCTGTTGTTATACAATATCCTTTGCCCAGATACGCATTTACCAGATGAATAAAACTTTTAGTGCTGATGAGATATGTATCATATTTTGGATTATAGGCTCGCCTGTGCAGCTTAAATAAGAAAGTTGCACGTATAGCCAGTTTTGGCTTCACAACATACAAAAAAACTATCACTCCAAAATAAGCTTTCTTTTTACAATTGTATTGTGTCCAGATCAGACACCCTTTGTAGAGCATGAAACTTTCATCTACACTGTTAGTCTGCTCTGGGATATATATACAAAACATTAAATTTTCTCAAGTGCTACATCACTTCATAAAGCTTTTAGAACTTTTGGATATGGATGAGTTTCTGGGTCAAAGGTCTCTTCATCATTTTCTCACTAGATGGCATTTAGGTAACATGTAATAAGTATAACAGTCATGTTTGATTCAACATTATATTAAAGAAAGGCACTTTCCCTATCTTATGAGTAACATTTGTGTTAACTGTGGTAACTCACTTTAAAATACTCTCTTCAGTGCTGGCTTTGAAACACATGCAATCGATGAATACCAAACGGTAACAAGAATCCAGATTAGCTTATGAAGGTTGGCTTTTGAGAATTATAATTGTTCTTGTTTTATTTTTATATACTATTCAAGCTTAAAATTATTCAAACATTCTAAAATTTGATGCCAAGTCAACAGCCACTTGATTCCCCAAATCACTGCATTGCGAATATGGTTCACTACAGACTTTCAGATTACTTTCTTATCAATGGTTGATGATTATCTTTATTCATTTTTTTTACTTATAATTTTCTATTTAAAGCCTTTTCAGGTTTTCTCCATAGAAAAAAAATATACAAACCTTATCCACCAATCTAATTAATTATGAATTATTGACGATTTTTAAACGATTCCTACCCTATTTATACCCCTACTAAAAGCAACCAGATATCCATTTTCTAATCAATAAATAGATGGATGAAATTAGTTATATATTAGCTATCTTAAAAAAAATATTCATAAGCTTGCTTAAAAAGACTAATCCACAAATTTTGTTTTCAGATTCCACTTGGATTTGAATACTAAGTTTGGATTTGATAGATCAATTGTGAAATCTTTCTAGGCCAAATATTTAAGTATACATTGTTAGCGATATTGATTTTAGTATCGTGTCTGAAGAGATGTATTCTTTGTCATTTAAAATCACTTGCGATGTGATGTATTTGGCTTCTCCTTAAACGAAGTCAAGAATATCTCAGCAATTATGCCCAGATAAACCTGTTAGCCTCTTTATTTTCCATTCCCCACTCTAAGTCTTCCCATATTCTGCCCCATCCCATTTCCACAACATAATCTTTGTCAACTCTATGGCCTTTAAATCTAAATCCCCCTTATCTTTTTGCAAGCCCACCATAAAAACTAATAACTCACTTTCTGTATTGTCACTTTGTTCATACCTATTCTCCCATAACTCATTATCTGTACCCTTTCTGCTTTCAAGCATTTACATTCAATCAACAGATGCCTAATATTTTCTATACCTTCCTTACACAATTTGCATGCTAAATCACCCATAGTTTTCCATTTACATGTATATTCTCTTGTTGCTAAAGATCCTGTTCAAGCCTTAAACAATAAACTACTTTCCTTACTATTATCATAAATTAACTCGCTTCCAATATTCCATTTACTTCTATATATATTTAAACTCTTCTTACCCTCCATACTAATTCTCTATCTCTCCAACTCCCTATTTTTTATTAATGCTTCTATTCTTTTATCCCATTCCTTACCACTATAACACTCAACAATCCTCCTAACACAATCATCCCACCTATTATACAAGTATACTGATATAAATTTTTTATCCAAATCTTTTGCATACCGCATTACCTTTCTCACCCATCTTGTTACCTTCCCTTTACTCATAACCCAATTAAACACTATTTTGGCTATTCTTTTACTATCCATAAACTGCAACCTACCAAACAGTTTCATTTTACTTTTTGCATCTCTCATATAGAAACTTGACCATCCAATTTCTCCTTGAATTGCCTCCTTTGCTGTCCACATCTCTGCATCTAATGCATGTCTTCCTACTTCCCTTTGTACTTTCTCTAAATAATCTAAAATCTTTTTACTAACACATAATGCATCATTACCATATGTTAACCCTGCTACTGCAACTCCCTTCCATACAATTCTAGCTACATCATATTTATTATATGAAAATACTGTTAGTTTCTTTACTAAATCTTTTCTTTTCTTTGCTTCATTTACCAATTTTTTCTCCCATTCAACCAAGCAATTTTCCTGATTACATAAGATGATTCCCAAATACCTATATCTATCCACCACACTTAACTTTATATCCCCCAATAAAAAAACTACATCCTCTCTTTTGCCAGTATTAACCATCATTATATTTGATTTTTCTTCACTAAATTTAATCCCCATCTCTTTACCCACCCTTGCATATGTCCTCAACATAATATCCATATCTTCTCTTCTTTCTGCACATAAAAAGATATCATCTGCAAAAAAAAAAACCCGGCAAGTTATATACTTCTTTGCCACCTATTAATGGTATCTCTATCCCTCTTCCTAGTCTTACTATTGCTTTCTCCATTTCACTCAAAAACAATAAAAACAAAATCAGTGACATAGGGCATCCTTGCCTTAATCCCACTCCATTTTTTACTTTAACTGATTCTATATCCCCTAATTGGTAAGTATAATAATTATTTTCATATAATTTCTTAATAATATGTACTAAAGCTTCATCCATTCCCAAATTGGCTAATCTTACCCATAATCTATTTCTATTTACTCTATCATATGCTTTCTCTATATCTTACCCATAATCTATTTCTATTTACTCTATCATATGCTTTCTCTATATCTATAAAACTCATATATAACGATCTACCTGAATTCCTACTCATCTCTATAAGTTGTGTAACTACAAACAAACTATCTCCTATATGCCTATCTGACCTAAAACCTCCTAAAACCTCCTTGCATTCCCCCCACTACATTATTCTCTTCCATCCATTTTACAACTCTTCCAGCTACCATATATGTGAAAACTTTATATAAAACTGATGTTACCGCTATTGGTCTATAATTATTTAACTTTCTATGATCCTTACCCTTTCCTTTAAATAATAATCTTATTCTTGTATTACTCCAACTACCCGGAAAAACTGTCTTCTGCGCCATCTTATTAAAACATGATAAAAACTTTGCTTTTGCTCTATGCCCTAAATTCATTACCATCTCTGCTGCCCATCCATCTAAACCTCTCACTTTTCCACTTTTCAATCTCTTCCCTGCCTCATTCAATTCATTTTTTGTGAACCTAATATTCCCATTGCTAACTGCTTTCATTTTTTCTATCACTACTTCCTTCACATCTAACATCTTTTTTATATCCATTACATATCTATTTAAGATTTTTTTTGTGAACCTAATATTCCCATTGCTAACTGCTTTCATTTTTTCTATCACTACTTCCTTCACATCTAACATCTTTTTTATATCCATTACATATCTATTTAAGATTTTTTCTATCTCACCTCTAGAGCTACATTCTATTCCCTCATCATCTATTAATACTATCTCTCTTTCCCCTACATTTCTCCTTTTAATGTAATTCCAATTTTTTTTACTCCCATCTCTTCCACTTTTATTAATTTCTTCCAACAATTTATTATTTAACTTCATCCTCTCTCCATAATTATCCATTTTAGCTAGCTTCTTATTTTCTAAGTACTTTCCCCATTTAGCATTAATATCATTTTCACTTTCTTTATTCTTAATAGCACACTTATATTCTCTGCATGCTTTTTCCCTCTCTTTTACACTATTACTTTTATTCTTCTTCATATTCTCGACTAAAACCCTATTTTGCCACTCTTTCTACTTCACCACACCAGTCCTTATACTCATCCCCAACCAATTGCTCCATGGTTTCTTCAATTTTTATTTTATACTCTTCCAACTTATTCTTATCATTCACTCTCCATCCACATCTTTCACTATTATTTGTACCTTTATTTCTATCCTCCATCACATTCCTAACCATTTCTATTACAATAAAGTTATTGACGGCAGCCGTTGTCGCCCTCTGCAGTCATTTTTAAGGACCCCTCTTTTTTTTAAACGAATATTAATCATATTTATAAATGTCTTCCTGCCGAAATATATTTCATATTTATCACAGTAGAAATACTTTATTTGCTATACCAAGTCAGTTAAATATATATATTTAGTCTGCAGTTGCGCAAAGGATTTTTGCTCACCAGCGCATCGATTTAACTATTGAACCAATTTCACACTCTATACAGGTCAATTAAAGTATGAAATTAAATAGCTCTGTGTTGATTATTATTTTTGTAAAAAGTAAAACACATTGAAAACGTAAGCTTTTTTACATTTCATATTACGGCACGAATTAGGGCAGAAGTCAAATGGTTTAGTTGTAAAGTACTAAAAGGATCATTTGATTGGACCTAATTATAAAACAATAAAAAGAAATATGGTTGTTTAACATTAATTTTGACACTTTTATTGGAACCTTGTGAATTTTATCGTAAAGTAATCTGTTGGTGGCACGGTCTAAAGGTTTGGTTTATTTCATAAGAGTGCGTCACAAGCTGTTATTAAAGCTGACAATGACTTCAGAAAGCGGTCTTTTCTCTGGAAGTAACCTGTAATTCAATCGTTCCCTCTTTTTTATTAAACGCACCTCTAGAGATCTGTAATTTGTTTTTAGTAAAAGTTTATGCCGCAGGGAACGCGCAGACCTGTAGTGTTTTTTTTAAAGAGTGTTGAGTTTTCCCACAGGAGGGCGTATCTCACCAGAATCCTATCTTGTAATCTGGCAAGCAGTTGATTGAAAACAGACAATGACGGGAGAAAAAAAACATTTAATTCACAGTTTAACTTTTTTATTATTCATCACCACCCAAATTATTGCTAAGTAAATATAGTATCGCATTCGCTAATATAAAATACTTACTTAAACACACACACATTATTTACACGCGGGCGCACACACAAGTTTTAAAAAAAATCCATAAAATTATTTATAAACTAATAAATAAAAAAGTATAAGTATTAAAAATAGTAGGATAACTTTTAAAACCATAAACTGAAATTTTTTAAGCGATAAATTTTATCAAAACTTTTATAGAGAAATAATATGTTCATTACATTGATTTATGATCGCAGTATTTATTATTTCTAATGTCTACTATAGTGTATGTTTTCCTTTATCATCTTCATTTGTCAATCCTCTTTTCAAGGTTTTCTCTCATGTTTAAGATCTTTCTACTCGTCTCTTTCGCTTTATTGAGTTTTTTTTATCTAAGTAGATTGGATGGTAATGTAGAATTTTAAGATACAAACTATGCCTCGAATTTGAACAATAATATCTTTTAATAAAAGTTTAAATCAACTCCAAAAAATACAGCTAGTCAGTGAATTGATAAATAGAGAAGTTAGTTAAGGATGCTCTTTCTAAACTCAATTAGAAGAAGACAAATTTATTTGGAATTTGAGTAACATGTTACAAACATCAGGTTTCAATAGCAGTAAGGGAGTATAAACCAATAAAAGATGATGAGCATAATCAAAGAAGAAAATGTAATAAACAACTTCTGTGGATATAGTGAAAATTTTAAATACGATTTTAATATCTTTTCCGGTTGAGTATCCTTGTCAAAGGCAAACTTATAGACATTAGTATTGAATTTACTCCCATTAATATTTTCTCTAAGAATGGTGAAGCCGTTATATGAGTTATATCAATATATATTAAGCTATTTATACCTGTTAAATAAAAAATTAAAACATTAAAATTTATAAATTTAGTAAATTTTATAAATCTGCATCACAAACTGTTTGGTAACTGATTTTTCTGTCTGCCATGTTCTCACTAATGGTATTTATTTTTGTGGCTGTTTTTCATATTTTCATCTAATGTGTTTATGCATTTTTTGATAGATCCAGTAAATTCTTTTTGAATTGCTTTTATACTTCGTTTTAACTTCTCAAGTTCATTTCATTTTATAAGTTCTTTTTTTTTTTTTGGCAACTTGATTTGTACTTATATTTCATTTTTCTAGTTTTTAGCTTGTGGCTTTCATCAGTAAGTAGCTTTGTATCTGAGAGCACTGCACCTACATTTTATATCTAATGTAACTAGCCTGGGGATATTGGATGATTAGGCATTAGATAGAGATTCTATGCATAAACCTTCTTGCATCCATTAATTACTCTGATTTGCATGGGTGGCAATACAGTTTGCCTATGTTTTAACAGCCTATGTAAGATAGAAAATGATATGATTATGTGATGTTTAGTGGTTTAATATTTCATTTTTCCAGTACTATTTCCACTCTCTCTTTTCATTCTTTATTCTCTCTCAGTTCTATTTTATTTATTTTCTCCACAATTATTTGAATATCCTCTTCAAGATTTTCAGAATAACTTGAATTCTTTAACAACTTTCTATTCTTTTTCAACTTGTTCCAATTTTTTTTTATCTTTTTTACCCCAACTCCAATATTTTCTTTAATACTGTCATTTTTTGTTTCTTGAGTCATTTTATGATTATTCTTCATTATATTTGATACCAATTTTTCTTGCATTTTTTTCAATTACACTTTATATTTTTCTAATCATTTCCTGGGTTTTTGAGACATGCTTTCTATTTCACTAGTCATACTTTCTTTCAAATTTTTTTATATCCAAATTCTACTTTGTTAGAAATTATATATTTTACCTAGGATGTATTTCAATCTCATCTATCTTATGATATGCTGAACTTTTATATCTAAAATTTCTTTCAAACATTTATCGGTAATATATTTTTGATGGTCTTTTCTTTTTTCTGCTTGCCCTGTGTCTTTATTTCTTCTCTTCTTGTTTGAGATGTGACATTTATTTATTAAGTTGGTTCTTCTTCAATATTGGATACTGTTATATTAACACACTACTTCAGAGCTCAGAGATTCTTGAAATATTTGGAGATTTGGACTATCTCTGATTCAATTATTTTTCCAAGATTTAAGGCTTTCTTTAATGGACTTTCATTGAGTTAATCTCCAGATAGAATGATGGTATGACTGAATTATGCATTTGGCATCAATAGGTTGATAAAAATCATGTAAAAAATGATTGATAATGCTACTTCTAGATTTTCAACAGTTATCTATTGGAATAAGGTATTTTTAAAACTGGCATCTTCATAGAACTACATAATTCCAGGTTTATTGGGCTAGTACACTAATTAGATTTTTTCCATCCTGTCATAATGTGATTTTCAGTTATGGCATAGATATCATGGGAAAATTTACAATTATATGTCTGCATGAGATATAGAAATCAAAAGAGGTCATTATCCATTCATCGCTGGACCAAATAAAATATTGCTTACACAGAGGCAAAACTATCCATACAGTGGCGCCACTCAGTGCATGCCAGAGTAATCAATGGATGCATAAAGGTATGTGCATAAAATCCTATCTGGTGCCTACTCATCCAATATCCACAGACTAATTTCTAGCTTGCGGCTTTCATCAGTAGGAGTTGTATGGAGATTTTTCCCTTTGTGTGAACAGCCTGTATAATGGTGATCATGTGATGTTTAATGGTTTAAAATATTGCTTCTGAGCTCCATAATTTTGATAGATTTTTTTCTTTTTAAAATTGCAGATTTTTTAGCTGCAAGTTTAACATTATTATTTCTAATGTTGACTGCTGATGTTTTTTTCTTCTTTACTTAAATTTTTAAAACAGGCAAAACTCACTATACACATTGCTACACACAGCAAGCTAGAGTAATTAATGGATGCCAGAAGGCTTGTACATAAAATCCCCATCTAGTGCCTACTCATCGAATATCCCCAGACTAGTTTCTGGCTTGTGGCCTTCATTAGTGAGGAGCCTGGATCTGAGATCACTGCACCTAGAGGTGTTTTCAGTTTAAGACTCATAGTTTTGTAGTCAAATGGAGATAAATGGGGGTTACTGGAGGGTTGCATTAGATCCTAAGCTCTAGGTGCAGTGCTCTCAGATCCTGGCTCCTCACTGATGAAGGCCACAAGCCAGAAACTAGCCTGGAGATATTAGATGAGTAGGCACTAGATGGGGATTTTATGCACAAGGCTTCTGGCATCCATTGATTACTCTATCTTGCTGTGTGTGGCAATACATATAGTGAGTTTTGCCTGTTTTAACAACAGTTATACACAAGCATAAGAGGTGGTGGTCATGTGATGTTTATTGTACTTAACTTTTTTCATTTCCAAATGACTGTTTACTAGTGATTTAAATTGGTGTAGCACAGGTTTTAATTTATACTGCTATTTTAATACTATTTGAAACTCCAACATTTATAATTTTCCAGGTGTTAATGTAGAATAGGCGCTAGATATGAATTTCATGTAACAACCTTTTTGCAATTATTGATTTCTAAATCTTGCACTGGGTCACATGACTATATGAAGAGTTGGATACTGTTTTAATAGCTTGCTTACGCATAAAAAAATAATGATCACATGATGCCTTAGTGGTTTAATACCAATCATGACAATAAGGTGATGGTGACAATCGTTACTTAAAAACCAAAGACACCAAGTGAATAGATACGGAACTAGTTTCAGATCCATATGACTATACATTGAATTAACTTGGATTAAAACACTATTGTTTCATTTTGGATGTATAGTTTTATAGTTAACTAAATATAAAAAAGGTGGGTATTGGAAGATTGCATTAGATCCAAAGGCTTAGGGACAGTGCTATCAGATCCAAGACTCCCCACTGATAAAAGTCACAAGATAGAGACTAATTTGGGGATATGGATTTGTTTTTCATTTATTGATTACTAAATCTTGCACCAAGTAGCACTACTGTATGAAGAGTTTGCTACCAAATATAATGATGGTTAATACTGGGGAAAGAGAAGACAAAGAATTTTTATTGGAGGATATAAAGTTAAGTGTGGTGAATAGATATAGTTATTTGGGAATCATCTTAAGTAATCAGAAAAATTGCTAAAATGAATGGGAGAAAAAATTGATAAATGAAGCAAAAAAAAAGAAAGGGATTGATAAAGAAATTAACAATGTTTTCATATAATAAATATGACATAGCTAGAATTGTATGGAAGGGAGTTGTAGTAGCAGGGTTAACATAGGGCAATGATGCATTATGTGTTAGTAAAGGGTATTAGATTACTTAGAAAAAGTAGAAAGAGAAGTAGAAGGACATGCATTAGATGCAGATATATGGCCAGCAATGGAGGCAATACAATGAGAAATGGGATGGTCATGTTTTTATATGAGAGATGCAAAATGAAAATGTTTGGTAGATTGCAGTTTATGGATAATAAAAGATTAGCCAAAATAGTATTTAATTGGGTTATGAGTAAAGGGCAGGCAACAAGATGGGTGAGAAAGGTAATGCAATATGCAAAGGATTTGGATACAAAAATTATATCAGTATACTTGTATAAAAGGTGGGATGATTGTGGTATGAGGATTGTTGAAGGTTATAGTGGTAAGAAATGGGATAAAAAAATAAATGCATTAATAAAAAATAGGGAGTTGGAGAGATGGAGGACTAGTATGGAGAGTAAAAAGAGTTTAAATATCTATAGAAGTAAACAGAACATTGGGTGTGAGTTAATTTATAATAACAGCAAGGATAATAGTTTATTGTTTAAGGTTCACTCAGGATCAATAGTAACAAGGGAGTATACACATAAATAAAAAAAGTATGAATGATTTAGTCTGCAAGTTGTGTAAGGAAGGCATAGAAAATATTAGGCATCTGTTAATTCAATGTAAATGCTTGAAAGCTGAAAAAGTACAAATAATGAGGTTGTGGAAGAATAAATATAAACAAAGTGATTATACAGATAGTGGCTTATTTGTTTTTATGCTGGGTTTGGGGAAAAACAAGGAGGATTTAGATATAAAGGCCATGGAATTGACAAAGTTGTGGAAATGGGATGGAGTAAAATAAGAATATGGGAAAACAGGGTGGAGAATGGAAAGGAAAGTCACAGTGGCTAACAGATTTCTCTGGGCATAGTTACTGAGAGATTCCTGGCTCCGTATAAGGTGAAATCATAATGCATATCACATCATTCTCTTACAGTCATCTTTAATGCTATTTTTCCAGTTTTGTGTTCATTTGATACCAAAAACCTAGTAGTTCAAAGACAAATCTAAAGATGTCACTAATATTCTTAATAATCCAATGAAAGTCTAGATGGTTGTTGAATGGTAGATTCTTCAATCATAATTGTATAAATGAATTTACATATTATATTATTTCCAACTTTCTTATACATTTCAACAATACTATTTTTTTTATCACAACTTTATCCTTACAGTTTCGACTGTCCTGAAGTCTTCATCAGAACTACAATATCAAATATATAATAATACAATTAATACATTTTATACATATATTTGTATACATAATCAAATGTACATCTTAACCTGACCATTATAAATAATTTTCCTTTTTATATTTGTGATTAATTTTACAAACTATATGTATAACTGAAACACACAGACTTATTATACATTTGGGTCTATATATGTAATATATAGGGTATATGAGCACAGACTTTCACACAACCCACCACTCTCCACACTATCTCATAGCACTGATACACTTAAACACACACATATGTATATACCTTATATATTACATATGTAGACACAGGTATATAATAAGCCTGTGTGTTTCAGTTATTACATAGTAGAGATGACTGCCCATCCCTTGTATATGTATTAAATGGATTATGTCCTGTAAATGAGGGGTCAGATTAACCTTAGGTCAACATGGGTGTGACAAGAATCTCAGCCTCAGGTTGGCCTTTGAGCATTCCATTATCAGATTTTTAATTGGATGGACGGTTGAAGAGTGGAGTAGATTGAAGCCTGTCCATTAAAGTATGAGGTTTGGCTATCTTAATATATATCTGAGCACTTTTAGCATATATGTGTAGAGATGGCAATCGGACCAACTGATGATTGCTGGTTTAGCATGAAATACATATATTGGTGATTATTTATCTTTTCAACATATATGTGTTCAAGTGTATCAGTGTTATGAGATAGTGTGGAGAGTGGTGGGTTGTGTGAAACTATATTCATAGTAACTGTGCATCGATGTTTATACATAGATATTTTAGAATATGTTTCATTTTAAAAATACAAATCAAGAGATTTGAAATAATAAAAAAAATTAAACTACAATCCTTAAACTCTGTCAAACATTATAGGACAGAAGTTTGATATTTAATAATTATAAATGCAATTTTAAATTTTTGAACAAAATTTTATAGCCTTATGATGACTTTCTAATTATTTGTTCACATAAAAAACAGAATTTTAAAGAATAAGATTTTATTATTTTACCTTTTTTGAATAGCAATAATAAAATTAGTCAATAAAAAAAGTAATTCTCATTAGGCACTTAATTTAACTTCGGTATTGTTTTCTAAATTTGTAAATAAAAATATGATTTTTTAGAATATTTTTCATTCGTAAATCTATATTTCTAAAAATGTATTAAATTCATAAAATTGAATAAAGATTTTAATATTTAAAAAAATGTTGAACTATTAACTCAAATGATCACTAAGGTCAGGGTTCCCAATCCCTTTGGTTTTCATAACTTCTTGGCTTTTAATAATTTATCCAGTATACCCCCTTCATTATAATAAAAAAATAAGCATTTGCAGAGTGTATTATGCATTATGCCAAACACGTGTACAGGAGATGCAAGTTCCATAAAGGTGAACTTTGAGGTAGTACTGATTTGGTAATTTCACTAGCTGTCTTTAATCTTATTCAGACATTTTGAGTTATTAGAGCCTGCAATAAGATAAAATTCTGTGCAACCTCACTGTGTCTGGGTTTGAAAGGGGATCAGGAATATTGTTCATGTGGCCAACACACAGTACCAACATGGAATAGCCTGGAAATGTTAATAGCATAACTATGGTTGGAATATATTAATATGGTAATATATTTATATACTTGATTTGGGTACCCCAGTATGGGAACCTCTGCACTAAGAAATGATGAGAAAATGTTGAAGTAACAGAAGGATTAGATGTTTTATCTTTACCAAAATCATTTAAGTTTAACATTAAATAATCTAACTACTTCAATATTGCTATTTTTTTATAAGTGTCATAGCATTGGCTGGGACACGAACCTGCAACCTGGGCAACTGCCTGCAAGTGCAAGGCAGTCATGCTGACCTCTCGACCACCAATGCAAGACTCAATATTGCTATTTTAAAGTAAATTATTAACTATTTTTTTTGTTTTCAGATAAAAGAGCTTAGCTTATTAGCTTATTATATTTTTTTAATTCATTTATACACTTACTGTTCCTGATATTTTGTACAAGCACACATAAATGGTTGCCTTTAACCAACACGTTTTTAACATACACTCACATTGGTTATTATATATTTTATATATCATGCTTATGAGTATTTAATGGGACTAAAAGTTTATCGTTTTTACTACAATGTGTCTCATTGAAAAGATGACTGGTTTTCTCTCCAAGATGACTGCAGTGCCATCTGTACATTAATGTATGTACTATGTGGTAACATAGTTTAGTCATTCATCTATAAAATTTTAAGATGTTAGCATGTCTGGACCATATGTTGCAATGTAAAATATGACTGTGTTTATACATTTGTAGATCATATTCAATGTTCTTGCCATCACAAAATTTGCAAACTACTTAAAAAACCTGATTGCAACTCCTGCTTTCACTACCATACAAAGTTTAAATCATTTGAAGTGTTTCAGTAACTTTGTATAATTTAAAATAAAATTTAATGTGACCATTGTTCCATCATGGGTTAAATTGAGAAATACACCATCACATTTCACATCATGAATTGTGATTGAGAAACATTAGCATCTTAAAATTTTTAGGGCCAATAGCTAAATTATGTCACTATCTAACACATATGTTGATTTGAAAATGGTGTTACAGGCAGCTTGAAATACTTCAAACTCTGTTGCAGTGATGTCATGAGCTTCAAGAAAGTTTTGAAGTGGCTTTGAAAGATTTTCTGATGGTAAAAACAATCTTGAAGATCTAAAAAGATATGAAACATGCTGATATATTTATGAAGTAATTACCAAATTGAAAAAAAGTGAATCCAGTTATGAGTATATTAGAGAAAATTTAAAAATCAAGAAAATGCAAAATGATAATGAGATAAATAAAGAAAATCAGGAAAAGATTACAGAAGAAAGTGAAGAAGATATCATAAAGAAAAAAAGAGATATACAGATTTTTGATATAGACAAGGTTGATCTAGGTAAGGATCATCATCGTCATCATCAACAACCATTATTGATCCAGTGCAGTATGAAAGTCTCTCCGAGTTCAATGCATCTTCTTCAATCTTTAGCTTTTCTTCTCCACATCACCCCTGCTCATTTTCTTATTTCATCCATCTTATATGTGGTCTCTCTCTGGATCTTTTACAATCACTTGGAATCCAGTTTAGGAATTCAATTGTCCATCTACTATCATCTCTTCCACCAATATGTCCAGCCCAACGCCACTTCAGTATTTTAATTCTTTCAACAATATCAGTAATGCCTGTTTTTTTTTTATCCAATAAGGATATATACATATATAAATGCACGGAGCAGAAAGTCTAATGAAGAGATTAACATTTTTGAAAATACTGCAACATCATCACAATGAGACATTAAACAGATAATCAGCACATTATTCCAACAATTAGAATTGAGGATGGAAGATAATTAAAAGCAAATGGAATTGAGGATGAAAGATAGTCAAAAGCAGATAAAACAAAGAGATTTAGAGATGCAAAAGCAGATCTGTGGAGATGCGAAATCAGATGGAATTGCAATTTGAACAAATCAGTCAAAAATTAGAAGAAAGAAAAAGATTCAGTTAATGAATAAAAACAAGATGAGCATCAAAAACAGAAAAAGCAAATCAGCCTAAGGATTCATGAATAGATAGATCAAATAGTAAAAGAAGATTTAGGTGTCTTAGATCAAAAGTTAGAAAAACCAAAATCCTATGTGCTGGTCAAAACATGTTTATTCATCTAACATGAGCTGGAACTCACAAAATGTACTTCAAACCCAGTCAAGCCTGAGATTTAGGTCAGGGACCATCCTGAATTCGAACCCACTCTCTAAGCCCCAGATCTAACCCCTAATGAATAACATAATAGTGATGGCACATCAGAATTAATCTTAATCCGGCCAACTAACAAAGCTGAGCAAAACAATGAAACATCTATTAACTATGACTATATTAAAATATACATAAGCATAGCCGTAATGTGTGGAAGTGGAGGAAAAGGAATTCAAACTACTCAAATAAGTTAGACAATAAAAATATAATTTAATATACTGCCAAATTATTATACATTTATAAATTAATTTATACATTTGTGTGTGCGTGAATGAGTAAGCGGTAGATAATTACATAGTATCATTCACGCTATTATTTCTCATATGCTCTTTATTAGCTAAAAAAATATTTTATAAATAAGCACACATCTTTGGTGAGTCCAATATTAAAACGCCAATCTATTATTAGAAAGAAGAATTCACATAAAATTGTTATTAACGCTTTGGACTACGGTTCTGAAACATGGTGGCTAACATATGATGGAGGGGAGCGTTCTGAAATTCATTATACATATGATATAAATTATTTTCACACCATTGATGTTGTGAAAATAAACAAAAAACAGTTGAAAGATTATATTTGAAACTATGACAAAATATTTAATGAAAAATTATTTTAACGATAGTAAGACGAATGCTTTATTTTCCCAAAGGCATACAGATACTCTTAAATATAGATATATAAATTATGACAGTAGGATTGTATATGATTGAAATAAACTTAATTAATAAAATAGAAGTAATTGGCATTTATATATATATTAAGCAAAGCACAATTTTATTATTAGAGCATTAAAACTGGGTCATGAAGCAAAATAAATAATGATACGAAGAAGTTTGCGGTGCTGACATAATAGCCTAAAATAATTAAGAGGAAAAGGTCATGCTTCTGGATGAAAAATGAAATCTCACACCCCCTTCTTGGGTAGTGCTTAGAGAAAAGTAAATAGGCATGGCATGGCCCAGACTTTTGCTGGTATAACCAACACGCGAGGCCTTTTATCTATACGAAGTGAATATGCACATGATCACCGCCAGAGGCATTTTATACGAAATAAATGTGATTCCGGATAACTCAACTATCTATGGAATGAAATATGAGAAGAAATCTATGGGTTCGAACTTGTCGTAACCCCCAGATTAAAAAGCACATATATATAATCACAAAGATCAGCTAAATGTCAGTAACACAGTACGAATTAATGTCTCTAACAACATTGAAATATAATTTACTGCTTTGAAATAGATGACCCTTGTTTGAATACTATAATTTATATAAATAATATCACTATGCAGTTATATATATATATATATATATAGATAGATAGATAGATAGATAGATAGATAGATAGATAGATAGATAGATAGATAGATAGATAGATAGATAGATAGATAGATAGATAGATAGATAGATAGATAGATAGATAGATAGATAGAAGATTTCATTTAATAAAATATACATGAAGATTTTAATTAGTAATAGAAACATTAAGATTTACCCCCATCCCTTTTTCTGCTATTTAAAATAAACCAATCCCACCTTCGTTGATTTTATAATAACTGGAATATTTAAATACAAGATTTGAAATTTTAAGAGTATGAAAAATGAAGTAAGATTAGAAGTTATATAGAAAACAAATTATAAGTCACCCTTTCAGAATTTAATGAATAATTAAAAAATAAATGTTTCATAGTGTTAATTAGCTTGAGTTTTGGATTTTCACCAAGTAAAAAATCCAGAGTTAAACAAATATATTTTTATTAAAAATGAACCTAAAATGTTGATTCGTAAAAACAATCTGCGAACGTATTAATTTATAATGCATTATATATACATTTAAAGGGGACGTTAATAAAAACTTAATAATGGAGATTTAATTGAAAGACAAAAAGGATTTTAGTAATTAAGTTCGCTAGGTTGCTGGGAATTGGCATAATAATAAGCAAGCAGATATATAAATCAAATAATAAATACATATAAATAAATGACCGCACCAAAGTTAAGGAAAGTTAAGAGCATATGAGAGAGAATTAAATTTATATAAATTATTTAAGAGCAAATTACATATTATTTATATAAAAAAAATATTAATTTAAAAGATAGAAAATTGAACAATACATTAGAATCTTGATAGCAGGATTTGAGATTAGTGAGGCTAGATTCATTTTCAAATAGTAGCATAAAAGTTACCTTGTGCAAATTTAATAAGTCTATTTTCAAAGTACAGCTCATGCATGGCAAATTGAGGATCCAAATAAATTCTTCTTAGTGACAGCAAGTTTCTATTAGCATTTTTAAAGTTCTCCACCGGGCCTTTACTTCACTTGAGGGTAGCAGAATATTATGGCAGTGGAAAACGACCCACAAGGGTCACAAAAAGCTTTTACTAGATCATTTTTAGATTTCAAAACAGCATAGTGTCTAGTAGCAATCACTTCTCTCAATAGTAGCTAATCTCCTCTGTGATTCAAAATTCAGTCATTTTATACCTTTTCTTTTATCAGTTGTTTTTGAAGATGCAATTGTAAGATAACGTCCAAAAATAAATTCAAATCTATTTCCAGATTAGAAATAGATTTGACAACATGTTTTTAACAAAAACATCTCTAATCTTAATCCCATTTTAAGTAAAAACTTTAATTAAAAATACCTTCCCCAGATTAAAACAATAGTGCTTCCAACCCTTAATTATTTTTAGACAATTACTGTAGCATCTTCTATATTGGATTCTATAAAAATATACAGTTTAATAGAAAAAGCACTTTAAAAATAAAAAGTTTAAAAAATGATGTATAATAAAAAATTTACAAAAAATCAATCTTTTGTTAGTAATTTTGCTCCTATATATATATTTGAATCACACCTATAATACTTTAATAAAAAAAAGAACTAATAATTAATAATAGAATTAATAATCATAAATATTGAAAGTTAAACTATAAATTTAGGTGCGCATTCCAAAAATATACATAAAAAATATATATACGACAAAAGGAGCGGGATGGGATATAGGGGTTTGAATAAGGGTTAGTAGGTAGAAACATGAAGCACAATCTTAAGCTAAAATTGACTGCTTCATTAGAAGATGTAAAAATGACCATGAGAAGATATAAATAGAAACAAATCATCATAGATGAACATGATACATTGAAATAACAGAAAAACAATCACATTAAACTAGTGGAAGAAATAGAAATTCAACAAGAACAGGTTCAAATAAAAGACCAAATAGCAGAAATGAATCTCTTGAATGTAAACAAGAGAATGATAGTGAACTAAAATTATTAAGAAAGTGATTAAGAACTGACTAAATTGAAAATGTAAATATATAAAAATAAGCCTGAAGGCTTACAACAAAAATCAGATAGATCAAAAAAATGTGATGAAAATATATTAAAAGTCAAAAGAAACGGAACAAAAACGTCAGTATTAAAATCAAAATCAAACGAAGACTTGCTATCCAAGCTGGTTAAAAAATCCAACAGCATGAATTAAACATTGAATTTGTGCATAACAAAGTTCTTAAAATTTTTAATATGCATATGGATGTGCTGTAAGAAATTATCTGAAAGTTGACTAATAATGTAATAGAAAAATAGAATCAATTAAAAATGAAATATATATTTTGCTTTTAGGTAAACAAGATTTCCAGGTAGTAAGAATCATATATAAAGAGCAGTTATAACTGAGAGTTAATTTTAAAATTGACAAAAGACCAGTAGGTCTGTAATTTTTAATGATATCTTTTTAAAATATTAACACTGCATTCTTCTAATAATATGGTACATCTTTATCATTTAAACATTAGGTATATAACTTCACAAACACTTTTTCTTTTTCTTCACCTGCTTTTTTAAGGATATCATTATAATTCCATTACCTCCTGGATGATTTTCCTTCAGAGATTTGGTTGTATGTCTTACATCTTCATGCAAAATACAGGTGATTTAGAAAATGTAGTGATTGTGAAGGATAACCCATTTTCTTGCTTTTATTATTATATAATTATTTTATAGAACTCTTACCACATATTTCATAATATCATCTCTATTTTTAGTAATAGTTCCATCTTTTCATCTTATTACACAAATAAATTTTCTACTAATACCAAATCAATACATTATACTTGAAAGAGTTCTGTTTTTCTCAATAGCCTGTCTTGCTAATTCACAATTATATTTTCATATATCGTTATTAACTCTTTTTGGTGCCATTTTACAAAACTCTAGGTATTTATTTCTTATAATGAATCGTTTTTATGTATTTTCATATTCTTTCTTTTCTTTCATACATTGTTTTCTTTCTATAAACATTAACTGGTGAATTGCTGCTTTTTTTGCACCTTGTATCTTTGCTGCTGTTCTCAATAGAGTATCAAATATCTTCCAACTAATTTTATTCAAATGTGAACCATTTTCAAAATCTATCAATATTTTAAAACGATTTTCAAGTTCTAACTTAAATTTATTCGAATTTTTTTGAAGGTCAGAAATTGTTTTTTTTTTTTTATACTAATTTTTGTATCTCTAGTTTTGCATTAATCTGTATCTTATATCCCACTAATCGACGATTATTTTTTGTGTTGAATCCACTAAGAACTTACATATATTTTCTGTTAGTTCAAATATACACTAATTTGACTGTATTTTAGTTCGGATGCTAATAGTTTTAAAATATAAAATATACTCTTGTATTTATATCAACATAAAGCAATAAATCAAAAAGCACTTTTATTTAGATTATAAAAGAATTTGGATTAGTGGGTATTAGAATATTGATAATCTACTTGTACTTTTCAATTTTATAGTTTGGATATTTTAGCAAACATCATCAACTATATACACAAAGTCTAAACTTTCCATACAGTAGCGCCACTCATTGCAAACCAGAGTAATCAATGAATGTAAGAAGGTGCATGCATAAATTCCAGACTGGTTTTTAGCTTGTGGTTTTCATCAGTGAGCAGCCTTGGATCTGAGAGCACTGCATTTAAGTCTTAGCATCTAATGCAACTTTCCAGCAACCATTGATTACTCTGGTTAGCACTGAGTGGCACTACTGTATGGAGAGTTTAACCTATGTGTAAACATAAAGAATGATGATCACATGATTAGTGGTTTAATCATTAATTATAAATTAATTTGCTAATCATAAATTAGTACTGTCAGGCTATTTCTACTTAAAAAGAGAGAGAAAGACAAAAAATTACAAAAAAAAAAAGAAATATAAAAGATTGGAATGAGGTCTGTATAATTAAAGGCTAGAAAAATGGTTGCAGAAATATACAGAGATTAGTGTCATAATTAATACAAAGAAACAACTAATGGCATGAAAATTTTAAGTAGACAAAATTCTATATTGATCAAAGTGATTAAAGATAGTAAAGAAAACAATACATCTTAGATTTAGTTAACTATGTTTTATGTATCCTAGTAAAAAGATAGCAGGTGACAGTTTTTCTCTTCAAGCTGCTTACAGCGCCATATGCGAATCAATATAAGTATTATACATAGGTATCTTTTAACTATTCTCGATAAAAAAAATAAGTTAGCATGTCCGGCTCATGTGTTACAACATGAAATGCGATAAAGTGTTATATATCTTAACTCACATGGAATAACTAGCTAACATTTTGTTTATATGCATTGACTTAAGTGTGTGCGTGCGTGGGCATTTATTTTATAACTGTTGAGAAAAATTTTTCTAATAATTCTGGAACAATAGTTAATTTTATTGTTCTGCTTTGCTAAAAAGTAATCAAACAAATAATTATATAAAAAGCGACATTATAAACATATGGACGAATTCACAAAGAACTCATTATATTCATGATTACCCATTATCAATTCATTGCAGAATGAAGGTCTCTTCAAGTTCAATCCATCTTCTCTGATCTTTATCTTTTTTTCTCCACATCATCCCTGCACACTTTCTTATTTCATCCACCCATCTCATAAGTGGTCTCTTTTTGGGTCTTTTGCATTCTCTTGGAATCCGGTTTAAGATCATCTCTTCTAGCAATATGTCCAGTCCAACTCCACTTCAGTCTTTTAATTTTTTACCAAGAACTATATAATAGTAAACAAAAAAATGTAACTACTACCTTATAAGATCTTTTAGAATATCAACTATTTAAAACAAAAAAAAAAAAGAAGAAGAGATATGCAATAAAATCCACGAATCAAAAAACAAGTTTCTGGAAAAGTTTAAATTATCAAGGTTATTAAAGAAGCTTTAACAAGAGATGAAGAAATATTGAAATTGGCAGCAAAAAAGGTATATACTAAATATCGCAGATATTTACATTAATGCATTAACCATATTAACTGTATTGATGTTTAAGAAAAATAGAAAGGAACATGTATAAATTACAGCGGATCACATCTATATTATAGGAAAAAGCAGCATAGATTGTCGTGATGTTTTGGGTTTGTAGATTATGAAAAGACATTTGACTCTATAAGCATTTCTGATACAATTGAAGTTTTGGACCATCAAGATATAGATTTAGTACATTGGTCTTATTATGAAGAATATTTTATCAAAAACTAGTGATTAGATTATATGGAAGTACTAAGAAGATTAATATTGATCTACTAAAACATCATACTATGTTTACACAAGTTGTTAAAACAGTAACAAACTCTTAGCATAAATTTCCTATATAGTCCTTACTCATTCAATATTCCCAGATTAGTGTCTAGTTTGAAGAGTCTTGGATCTGAGCACAGTGCACCTAGATCTTTGGGTCCAATGTTATCCTCCACATTTGTATGATTATACAAGTAAATTATCTTGAATTGAAACCATTATTGTGTTTCATTTTGGGTTCACAGCTTTATAGTTAACTAAATAGGTAAATGGTAGCTGCTGGAGGTTCGCATTGAATTCAAAGATCTAAGTGCAGTGCCCTAAGATTCAAAGCTCCATGCTGATGAGGTCCACAAGTTAGAAATGAGTCTGGAAATATTAGATGAGTAAGCATTAGACATGTGAATAAAAATAAGAACCTAGATTATAATTAATGTGGTTGTTTTTGCAAGTAATGCTTCAAAAGCATCAGGAAATATTACAAAAGTTATCAGATTGAAAGTAAAAGAGTACAACTAAAGATAAATGTTAAAAGAACTAAAATAATGTTCAATGGATTTTCTCAGAAAAAAAAAATGCTGATAATTGTCAATTAAAAAACGTTAACAATTCCAAACACCTTGGTCAGATTATTAATACAAATGGAATCATAAAGGATGAAATTAATTATTTAGCTTTAAACTCGGATGGAGTGCTTTTCATAAAAATAATTATATATATATTATAATGATCGATCATAAATTTGAAGAGGTTTTTAATAAATACATTGTTTTACCAGTGGTTGATATTAAAGAGAAAGAATTTCATCATTTTAACATATGCACCTTATTGATTTTATAAAAACTCAATCATGTGATGTTGAGTACAGAGACGACTCTCAAACCCAAACATAAGATACAGACCTTATAAAGATAAGAGTAGCTGTCTTATCTTTAACCTAACTTCTGATTTATATAAGCTAATCTGAAGTGTCTTGATTTAAGAGAGTGAAGATGTCACTCTATTCACTTTTACTTCCATTACATTCTTATATACATTAACATTCCTGAAATCTTGTGAAGATTTCAATTGATTTACTACATGTTAATATTATGAATTAATAAAAATTATGTAACTCCAGATTTATCTAGGCATTTAATGAATAAATTGGAACATTACAATGCTTTATATGAATATGAAATTTGGATGTTGTCAAATAAAAAAAAAACTTCCAACCAATAAAGCTAAATGGGTAAAGATATTGACAATAAAAGCATGATTGAAACTAAAATACATTGATGAGAAGACAACAAGGATGCTGGTGTCAATATAAAAAACCAAGAAGTATAAATAATCTTATGCTAAAAGAGTTTACAGTAGATAAACAATCAAGCTATACACTGGATCTTATGTACTGATAAAGCTTAGAAAGAGCTACATATGAGGTAAATGACTGGGATAAGAAAGTTTGCTGGGGTGATGTGGAAAAGAGAAATTATAGATCAGAAAAAGTGGATTAAGTTAAGAAAGTTACCATGTCATGAATTGATAATTTGTTGAAATTGATGAAGATTATTGGTCAACAATTCATAAGAAGTTTGAGCAGAGAAGACACAGCTGAGCTATGAGCCATTGACCCTGAAGACCCAGAAACTGACACTATACCACTATATCAAATCATGCAGGGGAATGATGATAATAAGAAATGATAAAATGATCAAAGTTTATAAACTCATTATGAACAAACAAGTAATTTAATAGAGACTTAGTATGGCATTACAAATTACAAACTAAGCTTTGACCTAGTAACCTTTAGCTTCCAAATTTATTTTACTATTCTGCTAAAACACACATGGGCTAGAAACTCATTTGCATTCAAGTAATAATATGAATTCACTATTTTGTTACTGTAATGTCTAATTTTTCTACATACCTATTCATAATGTCAATAATAGGGAATCAATACAACATTCTAGCACCAGAGGGACTAATTGAACTTCTTATAACCTTTAACTTCAGAACTTATTTTCTATTATGCTAAAATATGTAGGCTATAAATTCATTTTGGTTCAGTATCACATGAGGTTACTGTTTTATCACTGAGCTGTCTAATTTTTATACATACCCATTCATAATAATTCAGAAGTAGGTAAGTAAACAAGGCAAAACTCTCTCCATACAGTAGTGCCACCCTGTGCCAACCAGAGTAATCACTGATGAAGATCACAAGCCAGAAACTAGTCTGGGGATATTGGATGAGTAGGCAGTAGATAGAGATTTTAAGCACAAGCTTTCTGGGATCCATTGATTACTCTGGTTGGCACAGGGTGGCACTACTGTATGGAGAGAGTTTTGCCTTGTTTAATAACAATTATGTGCTAGTTTAAGAGATAGTGATCATGTGAAGTAGGTAAGTAATACACATTGATTGAATTTTTTATAACCTTTAGCTTGTGAACTTATCATTTTGCTAATTTAAGCTAAGTAAGTTAATATGAGTTCACTCTCTTAATATCAGCTGCCTAATTTTTATATCTGCTTATTCATAATTCCAATAATAGAAAGTTCATACATTCTTACCAGAAATGACTCATTAAACATCTGCTGATCTTTAGCTAAGAAATTATCATATGCTATATCAGAACTCCCCAAACAATCATGGCTATTATGTAATATAAATAAGAGATCTCAAAGCACATCAGATATTTAATTACCAAGCTAGACTAAATAGATCAATTTCAATACAGATGTCTAATGTAGTTGACTATTCATAATATGGGCAATTAATTACAATACAATGTGAAAACCTTTAGACTTATCAACATGATAATTAAGTCCATAGCTGCCATTTAAATATCCCTAAATCCCACTTTGGTACTTTCAACTAGGGTTAACTGGTTATGAAGATCAGTCAAGTTTCTTCTTTTTCGTAGACATGCAGACATGCATTGTTGGTTATGCTAGATCTTTCTCTCTTCTTTCTTGTGGTTAATCCACTTTTAACTCTATTGTTCTCTGAAGTAATTAACAGTTACTATTTTTAATTATCTATCCTTAGGAGTATGGATTTTGTTAATTAGTTTTCTGATATCTCTTCAAAGTTTATATTTAAAAGTCAAGTCAATTCTTTGCGTTTCTTATCTATGTTCACATTGCTTTCAGTTCCAATGTTTAATTACATTAATATATAATAATCTAATTACTTGCGCTGCAATTTTATAATACTGTTTTCTTCAGTGTAGTTAAAAAACATCCGCAATTTTATAATACCGTTTTTTTTTCAATGTATATACTAGTTAAAAAAATCACATGGTCTATAAACTCATTTACGTTCAGTAACTTAAAATGAGTTCACGCACTTAATACTATATCACCTAATTTATATATTGTCCAATCATAATTCCAAGTCATTTTTAATACATATACTATCTCCTTTTACGTAGGTATGAAGCAATCCTTTTGTCACCTGCAACCTTAATATATTCTAAAACTATTTATACTATATTCAGAATGTTTCTTTTCTATGATTATTATTGTATTTATTCCAATAAATTGTTTAGCTAAAACAAGTTTTTATTTATATATTTTGATTTTTCACATTATTTCTACTCTTTTTTTTAAAAAAAAAACATATTTCATTTCATTTATTTATTTGGTATCATACGGGTTAGTTTTTTTTATTCTGTTTCGTGTTTACTTTCTAACAATCTTACTTTACTTTTTAATGAAGTCGCTGATTTCATTTTTATCATCAACTCTTTTAGCAGTTTGATTGATTTGAAAATCTATTCCAAATTAATACTTATATAAAAACTTCGTTCTCTTCTCTTATCAAATGTCAACAATTTTATTCCAGCAGTTTTTGCTATTAGTCCCATATGATTGAAACCGCGATCGATCTTCTCCAATTCTTAAAACTACCTCAGTGGAGATTTGTAAGTGGTGCCATCTAGTGATAATGTTCCTAAGCGTAACAATTCGAATAACAAATTGAGATCTCTATCTATATTTTAACAAAAGATTTATGAAATTATTTTAAATAGCAAAGTGGAATCTTTTGCGAGTCCTTTCGGTCTAAAAATAACTTTAATTTTTACTTTTGTATAAATTATGAAAATATTATAAGCTAAAGATCCACCACTCATAATCTCACTTTTACACACACAAATAACAGGTGTAACATTAAATGGCGAATATTAAAATTACATTTATTACGTTTAATATTTCATGTGAATATTAAGGAGTCAAACGAACTTTTTTTTTTTAAAGTTTAAAATTTTCTTTAATGATTAATTGCCGGGTTTAGTACAACAAAAAAATTCGATTATTATTATTTATTGTTGTATACAGAATTGGTGTTTTGTTATCATTATGATTATCCGCCTAAACCGTGGTTTCAATAATAGACGACAGAAAGCACGAATTGCCTCCTGAATGATTTTTGCTCTGCTTTTCTATAAGCTTCCAATGTTATCAATCCCGTCCATTGCATAATGTTAACCATCCATGGTTATCTCCGTCCTCTTGATCTATTCACCTTTTAAACATAATATCCATTTCAAGTGTGATAATATGCTTTGACATATTGCCAAAATATTGTAATTTACATCATTTTACCACTTCCATTAGTTGTGCTACCTGTAGCTACTTTCTCCAAATCCATTCATTAATTCTCTCAGGTGACCAACCTACTTCCATAACACTTCATTTCAAAAGCATCAATATTTGTTTTCTTCTGCTTCTTCAGTATCCATGACACACATTAATACACTGCAGAGGACCACACTAAAGCGATCAATAATTTGTGATCACTGTGAAATGAAGTAAAATTAACTCTTACTGTAATTATTTTTATTTTCTTTATTTATTTATTTTGACTTCTTATTTTTTATTGAGTGTATTAATTCGTCGGCTTATATAATTCTATAATTTAAAAAAAAATCTTTCCAACTTTAATAAATAATTTTTCTACTTGCCTATTATAAAATTCGTTCGGGATTAATCCTTTTTTCCATGCATCGTCTTTCTGACATCTTATAACTTTTTCAATATTTCGTTTCACTATATTATTATGGCAATCTTTTTGACTGATAAAGACCTGACTACCTTAATAAAAAGTAATTGATTTATAGATAACCATTCTTTAAAAACAGCTGTTATGGATATGATTGACTTAAGAGACTGAAGCGGAATTGGATTGGACATATTGCTAGAAGAGATGATAATAGATGGACATTTAAAATCTTAAACCGGATTTCAATAGATTGTAAAAGATCTAGAAACAGACCATTAGTGAGATGGATGGCTGAAATAATGTAGTGTGCTGGGATTTTATGGAGAAGAGAGACTAGATCTTGGAAAGATAGACTGAACTTAGAGAGATCTTCATCCTGTAGTAGTTTCCACTATGATGATCCCGATAAACCATTTTTCATCATGTTTGCTGTTCTGGGTTGGCCCTTGAATGTGATAATAAATCAAAAACCCAAACTAATAAATATAAAAAATTATTTACAAAATAAGGCTTAAAATGTTAACTACAAAATATATTTCGCTATATGTATTTAATTTTTTATTTCGCAGTTTTGACAACTTTTGCTAGTTCAAAAAAACAAACAAAAAAAAAAAAAGTCTATTTTTTCCTATTCCAATGAAGATTGTTGTGTTTATATTTATTAAGGCCGGAATAATGTTTCAATCGTTCAAAAATAACATATAACTATTTTAAAATAGCAATATATATATATATAATATTTGCAATACAGACATTCATCTTCGTTAACTTTAATGACCTACAAACGCATAATTGTCAGCGATACAACTAATACTCAGGAAGACATGGCGAGTCTCTCCCTTCAAACTCTAATATGGTGATGTGTTTTTTAAAAACCAAAGACATTAAAATGTATGGATACTGAACTGAATTCAGATCCATATGACTACTCAAGTCAATGAACTTGAATTAAAAACTTTATTATGCTTTTATCTAAGGTTCTTAGCTTTATAGTTAACCAAGTGGGTAAGGATTGTTACTGAAGGATTGCATTATATCCTAAAATTTAAGTACAGTGCTCTCAGATCTAGGGTGCTTCACTGATAAAAGTCACAAACTAGAAACTAGTCTAGAGATATTGGATGAATAGACCCTAGATAAAAATTTTATGCACAAACCTTACAGCATCCATTGATTTCCGCTGTTTGCTTGTGCTGGATGGCACTACTGAAGAGAGGGTCGATTAGGGTTCTGACAGCTTGTTTAAGCATAGGAAGTGATCATATATTTCTGTCCTAAGGGTAATTACAGATGCAATTATATCAATAGCTAGTAGCTTCCTGCTTCAAACATGAACATGCCTTTCTATGGTCTATCAAATTAGGTGTCATATTGTTATCTAATGTTTAACAGTTTTATAGTGTTGTCTGTATTATCTTCTCATCACATGATCACCATTTTTTATGCTTGCTTATAATTTATTAAAACATGCAAAACTCTCCATACATTAGTACCACTCAGTGCTAAGCCAGAGTAATCAAAGGATGCCAGAAGGTTTGTGCATAAAATCCCTATATAGTGCATACTTATCCAATATCCCAAGGCTAGTTTCTAGCTTTGGCTTTCATCAGTGAGGAGCCTTTAATGTAGATATTGATAGCACCAGTAAACTATGGCTAAAATATTGAAAATACTGGTAATGGTATTATAAATTTAAATAAACTGCTGTTATAAACTTCTGTGCAACATGGACCTTCTTCATCAACAATCCTGGAGAAAGTGTTCAGGCAAAAAAGTCACTATAGAGAATTTGGGCATACCATAACTCAAAACAATGGTACCTAATAGTTGACATTCAAAATGGAAAAATAATTTGTATTCCATGAGTCAGTAGAAATACAGATGATTGGGGTATTCATAGACTAACATTTACAAAGCCCAAATAACAGTTGCATAAAATAAACTCTCTTCCAGTAATATTCATATGAAATTTAAGGTTAGGTACATAGATATTAAACAATAAAATTGCTTATTGGGACATTCAAGATTGTTAAGTTACTAAAATGTAAAAAGTTTTTTAAACGTGTGTTAGGATACAAACAAATATATTCTTCATTTCACTAAAAGAAAGAATCCCGAATGGCTTACCAATAGCGAACCTGTTATTAATGACCTGATTAAAAAAAAACGTAATTATTTTTCTGTTGGTAGAACAATGATTAAAATTTAAGGTAATGTTCACTATGCCCGTATCTGAACCAGTAGGTTTATTCATGGACACTGTAAGGAAAATAAAAAACAGAGATTTCAACATGGCATCAAAACTCATGTACAATGAAACGTGGAATTTACTTAATATACCAGATCCACCGAAACATTAGTAGATACAATAAGCAAAAGATGTTTAATAGATACATTATACATCAATCTCTAACCGATATAAAAATTTATAGAAAGAAAATTAACTACTGATAAGAAGGATTTAAAATGGTCGATAGATTAAAGCTACAAATATATTTCATTTGTTGATTATTTTACAACTTTTGGTGACGTATTTAAAATCATATAAGAACTTGAAGAAGATATTGCTCAATTCATGGATGACCTTCTTCTATATAATAATGATGATATTTTCAACAGATAGAAGATATATTTTCATCACATTTTAAATAGTGATTTAATAAATGAGGATAATGACTTTTAAGGTATTTCCATCCTACCTATTAATTTATACCTGGACAAAATATTAGCTCAGTGAAGTTAAAACAGCTCTTTGTAATCTTAATAACGGAAAATGCCCATCTTGATGAGATATCTGGAGAAGTTTTAAAAAAATATGTAATCTGTCTGCTTCAACCTATTAAAAATTCTTTAAAAATATATAGTCCTATGAAGTTGTTCAAAGTATTTTTGATAATTCTTCTATTGTACAAATTTTTAAAATAAAGTAGAAATTGTTAAAATGTTATTGTTATCAAGACCAATATTATGTTGAATAGGTTGCTTCCAATTATACAGAACGATTATCAAATACCATTTGCTCTTTTAGAGACCCAAAAAGTACTATAGACATTGTTTTTGTCAGATAATTATAAAAAAATATAGAAAGAAAAGCTGAGGTTTTATGCTGCTTTTATTGATTTAGCCCAGGCATTTGACTCAATTAGTCAAATAGTATGTAGATTGCTATTAATTAATTTCTTGTTTTAACATTCTAATAAGACGTATTACTACTAGAAACTGAAAATCTCAAGAGTTTCAAATAAAAACTGATATCAAACAATGAAGTGCATTTCCTCCAACTTTTTTTTAATTTTTCTGACAGTAATCTTTGAAGTTGTTATATTGTAGCTTCTAGAGATAGAATCAAAAACGGATACAGATTTGATTGGCAGAGTTTTTAATTTGTATTGATTAAAATCAAAAACTTTATCTTTTTGACTTCTGATAATTCTACCAGCCTTAAAAATGATCTATAGAATGTATTTAATGTTTTGAAAGTAATATGCAAAATAATGTACTAATTAATGTTTAAAAATATTATTGATCAGCATGGAGACATTCAGTCAGAGGAAATTCTATTGTATTTTTTTTAAAATTGTATTTGTAAATATTTTAAATCAGGCTTTAACCTGTATCAAATATGTCTTGAAATATTTATAATAGTCAAGCAAATATCATTTTGTCAATAGAGGGACCTCACAAACCACAACACAAGATAGAGACTTTCATAAAGATAAGAGCAGCCATCCTTCCTTTAAATTTTTACTTATATAGGCCAATCTGATGCATCCTGATTTGGGAGGATAAGTAGAAATTTATGTTAAAGATAAGACAGCCATTCTTATCTTTATAAAAGTCATTATCTTGTGTCATGGTTTGTGAGGTCCCTCTATCATCGAAATGATATTTGATTGACTATTATAAATATTTCAAGGCACATTTGATACAGGTTAAAGCCTGTCTTAAAGTTGTGCTCAATAAAATATAATTACAACTTTAACTGTATTTGTAAATTCATCTATTAAGATATTTTGCTAATTTTTTATTTTTTAAATTCATAAATTTATGTTTTTTAAAAAATATATGATGCTTTAATAAAAAAAAATTTCAAAAGAGGTGAGTAAAGTTGAATAAAAAGTTCTAGCACCTCTTTCTTCTCTTTGATGAATTACTCTTTTTAAATTATGGGTGCCCATGGATATTTACAAGATTATTTCAACAATACTTTGGAATAACTAGAAATATTATTTATTTGTGAAGTTTATTAATATTCATGATCCCTTTACTTCCCTCTCAAAATACTATTTTTAATGTTATTTTGCCACTTTTATAGCTATTTTATTGAGAAAATCTTACTGAATAATGCTGTCACCTTTAGAATTTTTTTACAACTAATAAATCAATAATATTTAAATTTAATGGTATAACAATGCAGTAAGCACTGCCTTTCAAGGTCCTGATTGGTTATTTCTTCTGTTCTCCACCAGAGTTTGTCCATAAATTTTGACAGTTTAATTTTTAGTTTTTATTTTTCAAATGAAAACATATGTTTTAATTTTTTTTTTTTTTTACACATTTATGACTTTTTTTTTTTTTTACCAAATATGTGTGAAATATAAATTATTTTAGAAGTGTTTCAGATTTCAGTAGAAAATGTTTATTTTTACATGAAGACAAATTGACAAAGAAAGATCAGCAAAATATGCTTTTACCACTAGATTATTTTTATCATTTTAAAAACTAAACTAAAACAAATATAATTTTAAAAGATAAATATGTTTTTACTGCTGATAATTGACCAATCAAAAGTTTGGAACTTTAATTTAATCTGCCAATAGGGATTTTGTATTAGTAAAAAGTTAAACAATATTAAAGTAAAAATTCTTAAAATTCTCAAGTATACATTTTTACACTGTTATTTGATGTGTACAGATTTTAATTTTAAAAATAGAAGAAAATAACTTCTATCATAACATTAACAAATAAAATCAGAATCAAATTATGAAAAAAGTGCTAATATGTTACAGCCATTACGGTCTTGAAATAACTTGAAATATTTTTAAAATTAGGAAACAATTTTAGTATGTCAGAGCAGAATTTGATAGATTTATCAGAGATTAATATTTCTTTGTTTGCACTTTTCAAACAAACTGCCCTTAATAAGGAATTTGTTCATTTTATAAGAGTGACTCTGTTTTCTCATCTGTTCAATGATGAAATGGTTTGTTGTTGTTATTATGATCTCAGTTTTTTAATGTTTGCAAAGTTTAAATATGAATTTTTAAAACTTTTTCATTTGCTAACATATATTAATACCAAATCAAGTTAAATTTATTAAATTTAGATACAGAATAATGGTTTAATATTAAAATCCAAAGTCAAAGACAAAAAAATCTCTCCAGGGAAAACAATTAAATCTGGCAATGTGACAGAGAGTTAAAAGTTTTCTTTATTAATCAATGATGAAAAGCAATATCTAACAACTTTTAGCCTACATATTTATTGACTCAAAAATAACATTCACTTTAAATAGATTTTTAATAGCTATTTGAGCATGGAATAGTTATATTCATATACAGATTTAACTCCCTCTCAAATCACAATTTTTATGTTATTTTTCTGGTTTTTCTGTTATTTTAAGGCAAAAACATGGCGAATAATGTTGCCACCTTCAGAACTTTTTAAAAACTAATAAATCTATAATATTTAACTTTAATGGTATAATAATGATATAAGACCTGTCTTCCAAGGCATTAATAATGAATTGAAAAAGAAGGCTTATCAAATATTTGAATTTCTCTATGAAAATTATATAAATGCTTTACAGAATGTGACAATATATGTATAATGAACATGCTAATAGCTCTAAACAAGCTTTTCTGATAAATGCTGCAAGAAAAAGCATAAAAAATCTGTATTTAAAACTATCCCCATCCCAAACAGGTTTTAAGCTGGTGACACTCCTCAGTGAGTTGCTAGGATATTCAAATACTAGATCTAAAATACCAACTGTCTCTCTCTCTCTCTCTCTCTCTCTCTCTCTATATATATATATATATATATATATATATATATATATATATATATATATATATATATATATATATTAATGAATGTTTCAATGAAAATCTTGAATGTGTGGAGTTATTATCTTAAATCAACTTAATTAAAAAGAATTTAACCTCAAACAATTGCCCTAGGCCACGAGTCAAAGTAAACTGATAGACAGATGCATCCAAAAAAGGATTCTTTTTTAAATGCAGTACTTTGATCTCTATATTAGATCTAGGGTAGCATTTAAAAGTGGTTCCTTCTTTTGGATGCATCAGCCTGTCAGTTTACTTTGATTCTTGCTTTGGTATAGTTGTTCTAAATTAAGTGCTTTCTAATTAAGTTGATTTAAAATAGATAAGTCCACACATTTAAGATTTCAATACATATATAATTATAATATGATAAATAATGATTTTTCAATATTTGAAAGGGATAATATTGAACACAGTTTAATAATATCTTGATTAGACTTACCAAATCTTCAATAAATTATTGGTTTGCTATATTTTGCTTCAAGATTGCTTGAGTTTGGCCAATAACTTTTTTGTCAAAGTTCATGCTATCATTCTACAATGTTCTTTTTTTTTCAGATAATGCTTTAAGTTATTTTAATCTTTAAATTTATTATTTGTTAAGACATCCCTTGATCTGTTGTTTTCATGTTTTCTTTCCATGTTTTCCTACCATTGTGTTATTTAACAAAAAATATATATTTTTAATCTCATGGGATTTTTTTGCTTCTTTATTAAAGTGTTTTTTCTGCTTAAGTATTTTTTAATGGGAAAAAATCTTACTCTTTCGTTTATTATTACATTTTTTACAAATTTCTTTAAATGCATAAATTCAAAAAAAAAATGAAAATATTTTGAAAAAACAAATAGTAACTTTGCAAAAAAAAGTGTACTGAACATAAAAAATAAATTAAAACAAAACACTAATTTTAACATTCAGAATAAAAAGTGTATTTAACAACAAATGCAATCTATAAATAGTCAAAATAAGAGTCATAGATCACATGATCATATTCTCTTAAGCTTGTAAGTTATAAACAATGAGAATTGTCAATTATATTTTGTTTGATGGCTCCTAATGGCTAATAAAATTTTCCAACTTTTTCATTTCAACAATTTCATCTTTATTATTTATTATATTTTCAGGCATTTCAAGTCATTTGTTAGAAATATAAGTTTACAAACAAAATGTATTCTCAAAATAATAGTTCAATTTTACAAATATATAAAAAATGAATAAACTGAAATCCATCTTCAAACTTATAACTTTTTTCTTATTGATGATTACTGTTTTGTTGATAAAAATATTAAATTAATAAAATTAAATTGCTTTAACCTTCTTGTGATGCGATGTGATGCACTGTGACTTCTCCTTATACAGAGTCAGAAATCTGTCAGTCACTATGCCCAGAGAAACCTGTTAGCCACTTTACTTTCTTTCTATTCCCCACCCTAAGGTTTCCTCATATTTCTCTATCCTGCTCCATCCCATTTCCACAACACAATCTTTGTCAAATCCATGGCCTTTGTATTTAAATTTCCCTTAACTTTTTCCACACCCAGTATAAAAACCAAAAAACCACCTTCTATACAATCCCTTTGTTTATATTTATTTTCCCACAGCTTTATTATTTGTGATCTTTCTACTTGCAAGTACTTACATTCAATTAACATGTGCCTAATATTTTCTATGCCTTCCTTACATAACTTACAGACTAAATCACCCACATTTTCCCATTTATGTGTGTATTGCCTTGTTGCTAAAGATCTTGTTTTGCTCTTAAATAGTAAACTACTTTATTTGCTATTATCATAAATTATCTCACACCCATTATAGTGTATGCTTATATATATATATATATTGTACCCTTACTTCTGGATATATAAAATAGTTTAAAATACAACTAGCTCAGTTACATTATTATGCTTAATTAAAATTTGCATATCTATCTTTAATATACTTTTATATTATCATATCTTAATTAAATTTATTATCAATCATCAAAATCAATATAATTTTAGATTATACTAATTAAATAAGTATTTATAAAATTATGAGACTGCGAAGTAAAGTTACAAAGTAATAAGCAGATTTACACTGAGTCAATATCTCCCAAGATACCGTCTCAATGGCATAAGAATACTACCACTACCTCATCATCTTACTACTACATCTATAGCATTCTTATGACTTTTAAATGAAATGAATTATCTTTAATAATACTAAAATCATTCCTAACTTTTAACTTAAAATATAATTAAATAATCTCAGGTTCTTCTAAGCTGTTTTTAAAATAATAATAACTCATGTAAATAAGTATGATGTGGGATTTTATATCAAACTTAAATACACCTAACTTATTTAAATAATAATAAATAATACTAATCTTAGAGTGTAATTTAATCTCATCTATTTATATTATATAATCAATCATTAAATGAACAAACAATCATATGTATATTTTTATTTCATATGATATCTTAATTTTGGAATAGATCAAAATCTTATACTTAATAATCCGTGGCAATAAACAATACTGTATTCTTATAATGTGCATTATAATCATCTTATGACCATTGCAATATTTTCTGTTCATGTCAATCAATTCTTATAAAATAATGTTAAGCAAATATTGTATTCATTTCTAAATAATAATAACAAAATTCATTTTAGTACAAATATTATGTTTATTTCAAATCATCTGATGTCAAAATGCTGTGGTAAAAATAATAAAACTCGACACACTTTTAAAAACAAATTAACAAATTTATTTACAATAACTTCCAATAAGAATTTATTTACACTATTTACAGTTTTAGAATTTAGGAAAATAAACAAAAATAAAATAAGAAATTACAAATACAAGAGGGTTATACTGTTACTAATTCATGTGCTTAACAAGCAATTATACATTCTTCAAATACTATACTAATAATATTATAGTATGTTTTTTAAAACTTAGTTTTAAAATAAGTGTTAATAAACTTCCATTACAAATAATAATATATGTCAAAAATTATTTATGTAGCATGTGTAAATAATGAAGCTCTACCAAATAAATAGTTACATTAATTAAATATCACCATTTATAATGTATTATCATATATTTACTTTACTATTAGCATTGCTTAATAGCTTTATAAAATTAATGTATCTTTGTAATGTAAAACAAATAATTGACTGTAATTATACTTTACTTAATGTAATTCCTGTTATATGTTTTATCAAATATGCATTACATATCTATACTGTTCAAATACTATTATTTAAATCATTTATCAATTTCAAATTCATAAAGCATTACCTTAGATAAATTCTATGATTCTTTTCTGTATAAAATCATTACTTTACTTAGTATGTTATTTTAATCCTTTCTGATAATTTTATTTATAAACATCCTCTAAATTTATCTAAAACTTCCAATAAACAAATATCAACTTTAAACAAAGTATTCATCATCCAAATTACCTATACTACATCGTTTATATTTAGTAAACTTTCAATCCAAATATAAGCTTCTACCCATAACGTAACTTAACTTATTTAATATAACAAAATACAAAAAAATAGAGTCTTTTGAAATCTATTCTTATCTTGCAAATAATAAAATAATTACCTAAATAAAGAATAAATATAATTCTAATACTATAACATAATAAAATATCAAAATTTATTTATGAAAGAATCATATAATTATTTCTAAGCTTCTTACATAATGTTGTATCATGTTGATATTATAGATTAAAACTTATGCATATTTTAATAAAGTTCGTTGCCAATATAATGTATGTGTTTTCTTAAAATATCTATACATTCATTCCACAAAACATAATATTTGGTTGATCTAAAAAAAAATATTAAATTCATTAAAATCATTATACAATGTTTTTACCATAATAATAATAATGTCCAATCTGCTATCCAGCATTCTTCGGAATTTGCAGCTTCATAAAATAAAAATCATTCACATTTTCACTCATAAACATTCATTAGAATATTCCGTGTTATATTAATTATAAAAACAAATTTATGTAATTAATTATTATATTATTATTAAGTTATTATTTAATAAATGTACCTAACCTACTTTTAATAGTTTAATAATATTTTAAATTTTATGTTAAATAAATAAAATAAAAGTTCATATTACGTATTCCAGCGACGACTTTTGTTCTACCATAAAAGTTCTAACAAATATCCTACGTATAAAGTCAATAGAACACTATTTCCTGTTCCGTTGTATCACGTGTTTCTTGAAAGTTTATATAAAAATGGTAACGTTCTCTTTTTTTAAAAAAAATAAGTTCCCACAAGAAAACAAAATAAAAATTTAAAAATAGTTTATAAGTTCTTTTTCTGGATCCATTTCTTCATAAAATATTATTCAAAAGTTATTATTTCTAAATTAATTTATAATTGTTAAATTATTCTCATTTAATTATTTCCATTAACTTAGCTTGGCCTGATTTGGTTTGGCCTGGACGTCCACGTATTACTTGCGCATTTTTCAAAACAATATATCTAGGTAAGAATCTATTTTTCCATCTATAACGTCCAGCGTTTTAGATTACTTCGATATAATAATTTTATTATATTACGATTTTATATAATCATATTTATAATCTATTTGCCTTTTCAAATCGTCAATATTTAGTCTTTTCAACACAAAGACTTAACAAGGCATGTATTTATTAAAATTACTACTTCTTATATCTTTACTTAAGATATACATATTATTTGTTAAAAATCTGCAAAATACTTTCTTTCTATAGAAATATTCATATTTCTTTTAAATATCTATCTATAATAGACAATAGTAATTTAAACTTTTTAATACTATTTATAGTCCAAAATATTACTTTTCTCCATCTCATGGTTTTATGTACTAATCCAGCGTCTGTTATTTTTCTAGCATAAAGTTTCTGATATATTTCTACAATACGTGATGTTTCCATGATCATTCGTACGTAAATTGAGTTTCGATATTGAGAAGACCAATAGGGAATTATTAAGTTTCTACTGCATACTTATCATTTAAAAATTATAAAATTATATACAATAACACTCTTATGATTTTAACACTGATTTTAAGAGCGTTTATAAATTTACTTAGCTATTTTCTCAATAGCACAATCGACTTTTAAAATTTATTGTAGAGAGCCCCCTTCAACAATTGAATCCAGCTTATATACTGCCAGAAACTCCTTATCTGATTGGTACATTTAAACAATCAAAATTTCTAGCTTATTTACATATTTACTAACACACTATTAAAAATAAAATAATGACTTATTTAATATTTAATATTATTACATTTTAAAATAATTTTATCGTTTATTCAAACCTATCAAACATTTTTTAAAATATTCTTTCTCATTTGATTTAAATCTTAACTTTTATAAGATCATTTAAAATAAACTAAATCTTTTTAAATACGTTATATTTTTAAGACAATATTTTTAAAAATCAGATTTAATATTTTACATTAATATCTTTATTTTTATCTCGTGATAACTCACGTATTATTTATAAATTTAACAACATAATTTTAAAATAGTTTTGCAACTTTATGAGAAAGCTTCCAAGCATGTGTGTTTGTATCTCTAATTAACATCTGTTTTTTACAATACAAGAAACGCTTGCCGTCGTCTAAAAATAACTTAACAATTGCTTTTTTAAAATAAATACTTATTTTTAAAAATAAATAAAATATTACATCAGCTTTTAAAATAATTATTTGATATGATTAAAATCAAATATTAATCTCAATTTGAGTATTTATAATTTAAAATATTTCTATTCACTTTTAACATATATTTCAAATTAAATAAATATCTTTGTCTAATTTTAACTTGTCTTTTAAATACTTTAGCTTCAAACATTTGTTATTACATTTATTAATGCAGTATTACATCATAATCATCCTCATTTTAAATATCTTCTCAATATCAACACAATTCACACATCAAATACTCATAGATTGCTTTAATTAAACTTATGGTAACATTACCACAAGCAAAGTCAACATCACACATTTAAAATACTTCTTAAATTTAAAATTTTCTACTAGATTAGCACAAAACTTAAATGGTGACCCATACAAAAGGGCACAATATATATATATATATATGTACACTCCTCTTTACACTAGTTTTTCATTTCTCCAACTCCTTATTTTTTTATTAACAAATCTATTTTTTTATCCCATTGCTTACCACTATAGCACCCAAGAATTTTTCTAACATAATCATCCCACCTTTTGTATAAGTATACTGACATAAATTCTTTATCCAAATTTTCTGTATACTGTACTACCTTTCTCAATAATCTTCTTGCCTTCCCTCTACTCATAACACAATTAAATACTAGTTTGGCTATTCTCTTATTATCCATAAACTGCAATCTATTTAACATTTTCATTTTATGTTTTGCATCTTTCATATAACAACTTGACCATCCCATTTCTCCTTGAATTGCCCTCCTTTGATGTCCACACATTTACATCTAATGCATGTCTTCCTACTTTTCTTTGAACTTTTTCTTGCATTTTGATACTTTTTATTGTTCCACCTGGTGAGAGTTATTAGAAATAGTCAACCTTTTTATAAAAATCTTTATTTTATATTAAAACAGTAAATTGGATTTTATTTTTTTAAATTTAATTTATAAATGAATAATATTCTAAAATATGACATATGATCATTTTAAATATTTAAAAACTGACTTATAAATATAACAAATGTACTATATATGTTATCACAGATTTTAAATAAATGCTACTGTTGTTGTTTTTAATGCAAATGAATGAAGGTAAATTTATGATAATTCAATCATGTTCTGCTACAAAATTTGATATTTTTTTTTTACAAAAATTACAATATTTTAAAAGATTTTAGCACCAAATTAATTTTGACAGATTATGACATAATAGACATAGTCATTTCCTTCTTTATATTGTGGTCAATTTTATTAACTTCTACTTCTAAAAATAAACATAAATGATTAAATTGAAAGTTTACCTGTGTAATTCTTTATAGTAATCAACCAATTAGTATGTAAAAAGTAATCAAAAATATTTTGTAAACTAATTATACTTCAAAATTATCACATGAGAACTGGACCTAAAGAATGCAAACCAAAAAAACAAAAACAAAAGACAAGCCTTCTGATGTTAACCCACAGTTTATAAAATGCTGAACTCTTCAGAATTTTTTTCAACTTTAACATTGATAAAAGTATTATGTTAAAATATCCTCTTTTTAAAAAACATGAATCATTATCACTTAGGATTCCAATACTATGATCTATAGTTATAAGACTGCAGTGCTTTTTTAGATGAAATTTCAAAAGTTTTCAAGAAAAGTAAGGATTTAAAGTTAATTTATTTTATAAAACCTGCATAAATTATTGTTCAGATTACATAAAGCTAACTTAAATTTTATTTGAAATTTAAAATTTTATTTAGAGTATTCTTAAAAGTAAGAAAAAATCTACCATGGTCAAACTAAATCCATTTCATTTTCAGCTAATTGCAAGTTGTGGTTGCACATATTCTTCTAAAAGTATATATGTTTGAATAAAATCTGCATCTTGTCACATTATTTTTTTCAAAAAATAAATATTACACAAATATTTTGCAACAATAATTGTTAATATGTAAAAAAAACCATAAAAGCATGAACATTTTAAAAGCTGCATGAACACCCTCTTGCAAAGAGAAAAAACGATCAATGGATGCTGTTATTGGCTTGTTGAGATTTTTTAAAATTAATGAACTTTTAATTTTTGCTATTAAAAGAATGCAAAACTGGCAAAGACAACTATAAGATAATGAGCTATTTACAAAATTATCAGCAATATTTTCATGTGGCCTGAGAAACTCTCTGAGAAGTTAGTAAAAAGATCAAGACATATTTCAACAAAGTATAAGTTTAAATAATAGTCATATTTTTTGAAATACTAAAAATCAAATTTTAAATATAAAAAAACAGCAAATAGTAACATTTTTGATGCTCCACTTGATCTTGTTAAGTAAATTTTTAGCTAGTTAATTTTCAGTTATTTTTTTTTTGCTAAAAGACAAGGAAATATAAATAAAAAGTAAATATAAACAATAAATATTTATTAAAAAACAAATATTTGATAATTTTACAAAAAAATTAAAATAAACAATATAAATATATTTTGGACTATTTTTATCATGCAAAACTAAATTATTAAATGCTTTTAGAAAAAATTAAATTTTATTTAATCATTTCAATTACATTCAACTATTAGTTGTATCATACAGATTAGTACATACATAATGTTTTGGGTGGTATTATTCTCTTCTCTTCTTCAGCTTATGTTAGTCTGACTTATGGGTAGTATGTGAATTAAACATGGGATTTATATATTTATGAATACTGAATTTAAGATGACGCTGTATGTAATTGAAAACTTTAAATAAAATTTAAATTTTTTTAAAGACAGTAATTAATTCAAGATGCTGGAGATAATCCAACATATATTTATGAGTAAAATATCATCATTATAAACTTTCAGACAGAAACAAATTATGTGTAAACCTATTTTTATTTTATTATAATGCAAATAAAATGCTTTGTTGTGCAAGCCAAAATTATATTTTCTTTTCACTAGAAATGGAGTGTTCTAATTTTGTACCTTTTCTCAAATCAGACAAAAATGTAGATGTCTTCAGTATTCTGTATTTCTCATTTGGTAACAAGCTATGATTATGGAAACTTAGACTTTCTGAAAGCATTCAGATGATTAATTAAGATTAACTTCTACATTATATAACTTCATTACATGGATGTAAAGTACAATTATAGAATTATATAATTTTTAATCACTAAAATAACTGAAGTCCTTTTAAGTATATGTTTTACTATCAAACATTCATTATATAGTTGTTCATGGGGTAATTTGAACCTAAATGCAATATCAATAGCATATTTACATAAATATATACTAATAATTAAAATATTTCCAGATTAAGTAAGCTTTAAGTAAACAAAACTTTAATTAAACATAAAAATTAATTGTTTTCAATTTTATTTAAAACTTTATAATTAAAATAAAAACCAATTTGTTATAAAGAAATATTGAAATCATATTTCTTGTTTATTCTAGTGGTAATTTTGGTAAATATTCAACATCTGATTAGTATTTAAACCATTATTCTATATTAGAATTCATAAATTTGGACATGGTTTGTTAGAAATATGAGTTTACAAGTAAAAAACCTCTTTAAAAATCATACTTAAGTTTTGCACATATAGAAAAAAAAATTATAAAGCAAATGAAAACATTTTTTTATTGGGTCATTTTTTGAAATGCTATTGAACTTTTTGTTGAGTGAACTTCAGTTGTAAAAAGTCATTATAAAGCTATAAAATTCTGTTCTAAAATTTTAAATTGTATTTATTTAAATATCACAAAAGTTGTGTATTTACTGTGTTTAGTAGCTTATTACTGATTATACTTTCATTTCACCATTACTCACATTATTTAAATATATAATTTTTTTATAGTACAGGCTTTTTTATACCTGCACTAGAATAAGTAATATAAACTCAGACTTTCTTATGACCCTCAACTACCCATGCTGTCTCAGACTATTGACACATTTGATCACACACATGTTAAAAAGATAATGTGGATAGTTGAGGGTTATGTGAAAGTCTGAGTTCAAACCCCCATATACCACATTATTTAAGTTGCATTTTTAAAAATTAAATTTATTTGAAAAAAGGTAAATCATGAAACTATTTTTTAATAATTTTATACAAATATTTTGTAAAAATAATGATAAATATTTCTGGACGATGCTTTGACATATGGAAAAAAAATTTAAATATATTATGAAAAAAGCCATTATATTGCTAATTACTAACAACAAAAAAGCTGAGTGTAAAATTACTCTTCCAATCTCTTCCAATAAGAACTTTTAGTTTCAACCATTCAGAATCCATGTAGGTGAGAATCAGATTCTTTGTAGTTTTTATTATAGACTGCTGCTCTCTTCAGATATTTGTTGAATTAATACATCACTAGTTTTTGCTGTCAAAATTAATGCAAAACTGGCACAGTAGCACTACCATTAGCTGCAGAAGAACAAAGAAAACTTCAAAGACCATCAGCGCCCTCTCTAAAGATCTTTAAACAAAGTACTTTGTATTTATTAATGATTTAGTTAAAGATGCAGTAATTAAATATTGTAATATTAAAATTGTTTGCATACACACATTTTTCAAATATTAGTAGCTGTGTTATGTTTTGAATTATAAAATCCAAGTTATATGCATTTTTGGAATAATCATTTAATAATTGTCATCTATAATTTTTATTAGAGCTTTATTTTTTTTCTGTAATTATAATTAATTTTCTTTAATTCCCTGAAAAATAATAGATCAATAATTTATTATACCTGAGGGATAAGTTTTTTATTCAAATTCAAACAGTGCAGTAAAGAAAGAGAACAGACTAATATTTTTTTAAAAATATTTGGTATTTCTAATCAAGGCAATTTAGATATTTCTGCTGGTATTCCTTAGAGTCTTCATTGGTACTACATTCAACAATATTTGTCTTTAATAGTGGCAATACATTACATGTATTTGATGATAGAAATTTTAAATACATTAAGACTTTGTATGATTTATAAGTTCTAATTAAATTAGTAGGATATCAAGAGTTGCTGGGAATTGAGAAACTATTGAAAGATCTTAGTGTCAGTTTCAGACAGAGGCAAAAGTCTAAATTTATATATGTTTTTTTTTATTATTTATTTTTATATAAGTATATAATGTTGATATTTAGATTTTATTAAAGTATAAAAACTTCTTAATAGAAAATTAGTTAACTGAAAATTAGCCGATATCAATGAGGAAATGATAGGGAAACATGTCCTATAAAGAATTTTATTATTTTTTAATATTGACTTTTTTATAAATATAAATTGAATTTGAATACTTTATTAAAAGTTTTAATTATTGTAAGATGTACATTAACTTTCTGGTGTTTTTTTTGCAATTTGTCATTTTCTTCATTTTCATGTTAGACATTGAATTTAAGATTAATCCATTATTACTTATAAAAAATAATAAATATGATTTCTTTTGATAAATATTTGGATTTACTACTAAAGGATATTTTAAATGTTCATGTTTTCTTTCTATAAATATTTAAAAAATGAGATGGTAATCAAAACAAAAAGATTATATGGCATATTTCTAGAAGGATTCTTTAAATTTTATAAAATCAGTGAAATCTTCATTATTTGTCTTTTTTAAAAAACTCAGAATGAATATTTATTTATTTTTCTTATATCTAATGAAATATGCGTTAAAAAATCTAAATTTTTTAATATTTATTGAAAAATTATAATTTTATACTTATTATAATTACATTGCTTACACAGAAAGTTAAGCTTCTGAATAGCTTTAGGAAAGATTTGAACTGTGTGCTAATATAATGTTTTATTTTTGAAAATAAAATATTTCCATTCAAAATAAATTATTAATAATTTACATTTTGATTTCTAATAAATATTGTATAAATTATTGTACAAAAATTACCTAGGATTCTAATAAATTTGCAAATAAACAGATTTTTGGTTATTTAAACCATTTACTTTAAACAATCACATAAAAATCATTATGTCAAAAACTTATCATAATACAAGAAAGGGACTTGTCAGGATGGAGCTAAATTCTATTGTTTTGAGGAATTTTTTGATTTTCTGGCCATCTATGGAATTTTTTTCGAACTAAAAATTTATATTATAATGTATATAGAAAAATATGCATATTACAGTATAAAGCTTGTGGAAATTTTTACTAGAGGGTGAATTAATGGAAAAATTAAGTAATTCATATGAAAATTAAGTACAGTTAACAAAATATTTATTCAATATATTGATTTTTTAAAGAATTTTTTTTTCATTAAAAGTTTTTAGCCTGAAGGCTCAAATGAAATCTTTTACTTTGATTGTTTATTTTTGTTGATTAGTCTTTTTTATGTGAAAAATTGACATTTTATTTTTTATTTGAATTTTATCTACAGAATTTATGTTTTTAATAAAATTTGTAAAAAAGAGAAAGATTAAATAGAAAATAAGTTTTCTTCATTAAAAAATATAACCAAAAAATAAAAGATCATATCTAAGTAGATATAAACTTTAAATGAAACATAGTTCAATGAATATGTAAACAAAAGGAGCAAATCATCTTCTCCCAGGCTATGAATTAAAAGCACTCTAATTTAAAGTTTATTTACTAAATTTTATTTAATAATTCCAACCAAGGTGTTAAAACAGAGATGCTGTCTCCAGCTTTCTATAATTGATTATGAGTTCAATAACTCTTAAGTGCTACATTCCACCTGGCTGATAAATGGATTTTACTCTGAATTATCAATAATGTTAACAAAGATATGCTTATAAACATCAGAATTCCTAAGAACAGATGGATTCATTCTACTCTTATGCTTTGTTCAACATTTAGAGTTTTTTTAATAGATAGGCTGGGGGAGGGGCATTTACTCCCTTTGTTTACATATAAGTAGATATGTTGACCAAAACTAGGAATCAAATATAAATTATATTCATTAAATTTTCCATATATATATATATGTGTGTGTGTGTGTGTGTAAAAAATTACTTATGAATCTAAGAATTAAAACACTCAAAAGAGTAGGCTTACACAGAATTATATTATGCATCTAAGAATAGGAAGATTAAGTTCAGATTAAAAAAACTAAATGTTTTATGAGGAATTCATAAGCATTTTAAGCACAGGAACAGATGGAGCAAGTATTTATCCTCAGATCTTAATCCTCAATCTCCATAAATATATCACTGCAATAAGCCATAAATTGGTATATTAGGATTAATAACAATGGAATACAAAATACATTCATAGAAGAACAAGTAAGTATCACTAATATCATTCAGAAAATTAAATGGAAGGAATGAAGTATGATGCTAAAAGAGATAGTAGATGGATGAATGTCTGCAGTTTTGAAGTGGATTTCTAATGATGTTAAGATGGGTAGAAAAAGATCACACAAATAGTGGATGAATGAGATAAAAAGTATCTGTAATTGTGCAAATAAGAAGCATTGGAAAAATTTCAGACATATTTAAGTCTCAAAGAATTCTATAATTACAGTGGTTTAATTTATGTGATGATATGAGAACAACGTTAAAGATGAAGTTACAATCTTACATTCAATAAATGTGATGCTTTGCGCATTAAAGATAAATCCTTTATCATGCAAGAAACAACTTTCTATTTTAAAGCCAGTGCACCAAGACCTGTAGAATTTGTAAATATCCAGGGTTGTTGTGCATCTAGCAATCTCAGCAGCCATTTTTTTAAATACACAGTTTCAGGGGCTTACAATTTTTTTTTTCAATTTTATTTTACTGAATATGTGTTGTGTTAGTTGTTAAGAAATTGTATTTAATATTTAAATTTAAAAAAAAAAATTTCTCAAAAATTATATTTACACTTTTTACTATACTACTACTACTACTACTACTACTACTACTACTACTACTACTACTACTACTACTACTACTACTACTACTACTACTACTACTACTACTACTACTACTACTACTACTACTACTGCTACTACTACTGCTACTGCTACTACTACTATTACTACTGCTACTGTTATTATTATTATTATTATTATTATTATTATGATAATGATGATGATGATGTTTCAAAAGGTACTTTATTGTTTTCCAATTACAAGCAGGTTACAATTGTTATTTCAAGAGTTAAAATAACATATTTATATTATATTGTTTAGTTGAATGTTACAGAGATGTTCATTATCAAATAAAGTCTTCAGATATTACAAACAGTTGCACTCAATTAGTTATTAGGTGCACAGATGTTACTGAACCTATTACTGGGTATAGGGGAGGACTTTGTTCTTTTCTGTTTTGTTATTTATTTTTTTGTTTTATTACTTGTTATTTTTAGTTTTGATTCTCATGTTGGAGCTTTATATTACTTAGTATATCTTTTTTATGTTATAACCTTACTCTGTGTTTAAGCAGAGACCAGGTAGCCGCATAGATGTCCGACCTTGTTATCAATTTGTCTCGGATTTGTATTTCCATTAACTTATGTTCAAAAGTTGATGGATGTCATCTTGTGCTATTTCCAATTAGGAATGCACATCTTGTGCACCATAAAGAATATAGAACAAAAGTTGCTGCCCTAATCAGTGGTATTGTTTTACTTTGGAAAGCTATCATTACTTGTTCTGTTGTTGTTTTATTTCTCCTATATGTGTTGCAAAGTATAACTCTTATTTGTTCCAGACCTTTGCAGTGATAAATTAAGTGCTGGACAGTTTCTTCAGTCTGATGCCATAAGCTACATTAAGGATCCATGTTTCTATGTAGACTTCTGTGGATCAGAAAGTATGTGGTTGGGAGGGCATCTAAGTTTATTTTAAGGATGAAAGTGAAAATTTTTGGCTCTAACTCTCATTTCTTGTATTTTTTGATTAATACTTTATTGTTTATCTTTAGTAGCAGCTAATATTTCATTGTTAGTGGTATGGTTCTGCATTAGTTCATAAATTTATTGCATAAAATTATTAATATAAAAATAAAAATATATATAAAACATCTTTATATGCATTATTTTTCAAAAAAGGTGACAGAAGTATTCATGTCAGCAGCTGAAATGCCTAATGACCTTCAAAATCATCACAAATGAAATTTCTTACTAATGCAGACACTCTCAGGTGGCTGTTCTAATGTATGACTGTATTGCTGGACAAATCTAATTGTTCTTTTGATACGTTTGCATTTTCCAGGCCGTTAGGTTTCTTGAAAAATAATGCATATAAAGATGTTCCATATTAAAAAAAATGACTGCCAAGGTTGGTAGACTGGATAATGCACAAATACAATACACAGTAATCTGATCCAAATGTTAAATGGAAAGTCTGGTTGATTCTGGATTCTAGTAGTGTTTAGAAAATTCAAGTTGCCTAAAAAAATCCAAGATTTTTTTTAGATTTGAACCTCAGTTCATGGGAAAAGCATACAAGTACAGTAACAACTGTTTCACAAGAACTATTCAGACATACATTTTATAATAAAAATAAATTTTAAAACAAAAATAACTGAATCACATGTATTATACACATACACAGAAATGTACATCCATATATAATAATTGTTGGCAGGTGTAAAATTAGACGACTACATTACTTTAGCAACAAAACTTAATTTGAAAGATGAAAGCATGCTAAAATGTATATATTTAATAATAAAGAAAGTAGGTAAATACGTAAAGCTAATTTTCTTCTCTATTTTGGATTTCACTTTCATTTTTTTTTTTGTGAATGTTTGATCTGTGATTGTAGGGGCACATTTTTAAAAATTGCATATATGAAGGAAACATAAGGTAACAGACCAAAATAAGAGTCATATATCATATGACTCTATCTCTTAAGCTTATGATAAATGCTTAGCCAGAGCCAGCACTTAAAATATCTAGTGAAAGAACATACCCTAACACCTCTCTGAGGAGTTCCAAAGCATGAAACCATGGTCAGGGGTTTGGGGAGGGGTTCCTGACAGAGATATTTTAAGTGCTGGCTCTGGCTAAGCATTTATCATAATGCTTGTAGAGGAATTGGCAAACCTCATTGTTTATAAGGTAACAGGTTTTCTAAAAAAAAGTATTGTGAAGTGAATTTTAGTATAGTTTTTCTAGAAGAAGCAGATTACCTTAAGGATACTTTAAAACGATTTCCTACAATGAAATCTACATTTATGGAAGCTTCTGCTCTGAACAAATATGTGCAAAGTACTCTTGTTTTCACTAAATTAAGATTTATACTAGGAATGGGATTATCTTTTTCATCACCAATTAACTTCATTTACCTGTTACGCAGTACTTTTATCAGTGACAATATACTATATTTAATATTATACAGAAATTTAAATAAAAATAAGCAAAATCTCTGAGAGCTATATATAAACCGAACGCATTTTATTAGAATAAGGGATAACTATAATCCCCCCACCTCCACCCCAAGTATTACAGTTTGGTCTTATATATTATGTTGACAGTTTTAAAATGTCTTTCAAAATGTTTTTTTTTGTTTGGAAATTATATACTTGCAGGACGTATATAGCGCTCACATTTTGCATCCATTATTGTGAAAAGAAACCTTTCTTCCATTCTGTATTAATTAAAATTATATACCTTTCTTTTCTTTGTAATTGTTTCAAAAATTACACCACTCTTTTAAAATATGATAATATACTAATTTTTTATAATAAATTACTTAAATATCTATTATAATAAAATACACGTATCAATTTGGCGATTGATAGAAGATATTCAGTACTTCTGTTTGCGCTTTTGCATTGCGCAGTGAAACTATTTGATAAATTTATAATCAACACACACATCAAGTATTTACAATGAGGGTATTGTGTCACTTGATCCATTCATCAGCAAATGCCCAACAACACACAATCACTTCAATTGTGAAGAGCCAATTCTCATTTGTAACAATCATAACTGTGGGCAAAAATTTATTTCTTTTACATATAGGTATCTAATCTAAATATAGGGTATTTGAACTCAAACTTTCAAGCAACCTTCAACTATACACACTATCTCATATTACTGATACACATGACCACACACATGGAAAAAAGAGAAATAATCATCAATATACATATTTTGTGCTGAACCAGCACTTTTTAGTTGGTCCAGATTATCATCTTCCCCACACATATATAATTAGTGCTCAGTTTATATTAAGATAGCAAATTCTCATACTTTAATGGACAGGCTTCAATCTACTCCCACCTCTAACTCTTCAGCCATTTATACTATTGAAAATCTGATAATAAAATGCCCAAATCCTATGCTGGTGTCAATATTGTTGCTATACTCATGTTGTCCTCCAGTCACTTTGACATCTCAGGTGTAGGACACTATCCATTTAAGTACATATAAGAGGGATGGGCAGAATGCAGGCTTAATGTGTAAGATTTGAAATACAGGCATTCTTATACCTGGAACTTAATTGTATCTAATCTAATATAATGTAGGGTCAATTATCATTACTTTTTATTAAATTCAGGTGGTCACTCCAAAATTCCTACATAATCCATTGGTGGACTGCGATTAGTATCTTGATCATCCATGGTAAATTAACATTTATACATCAATATGTTCGAACAATACCCCTTATTCCTTGGGTTTTGATGATTATAAGCATTCATTTATTGATGTTATTAAAAAGACAGCAGGAAATTATATAGTAGCTTGATTTAAGTTTAGTACAAATTATTTTGACATTACAGTTGAATATTCAGAGGATAAATCATTTATAAAACCCTCTCAATATTAAAGGAAACTACTTATATTTACTACAGGATGTTTCCTTTAATGTTGAAAAATTATTAAAAATGGGGCTATTTTTAAAAAGTTCAATTGTAATTGCAGAATAATTTGCACCCTACTTAGGGTAATATATAAATCTCAGCTTTTTTGTAATAACTTCAATAAATGAATGCTTTTAACCATCAAAGCTCAAGGACTATGTTATACCACACTATTGTTTATATTTATTAACATATGAGTGTTATTTTACACATTATTGCCAGAGTTTTGCTCACTTGGTATTTAACTTTTATATGCATAAAGTAATGCAATTATAAATTTATTATTATACTGCATATATATATATATATATATATATATATATATATATATAATCATTTTAGCTGTAATCTGAAAATCTGAGAAAATATCAGACCCACAATAGATTAAAGCTCTGATTTCAGCATGGAGAACAAAGGTTGACTTATATAATGATAATCTCTAAGTGTAAATGGTCCCCTATGTTAACTGTTGTTTATAGGCAAGTGTGGGTAAATTCATAAAAGCACTGATCAAAGATTTATTCCCTTCTTACATACATTCTTGCTATTAAAAGGTGTGAAGGTTGCCTTGACAGCAGTTAGAAATATTGGTTGCTATATTTACTGTGAATGTTTAGGTGGTTACTGGTTGGAAACTAATTACAGACAGTGCTATACAGATAGACTATTTATTACAGTAAATTCAAAATTGATTAACATTGTCATGGAAAAAAAGCAGTTTGCAAACTAAAAAGATATAAAACTGTCAACAAATGAAAATATATGAGAAATGGGGTTAGTTGATGCGGGAACTACTTATGAGAGATCTTTTTGGGAACATTCTGAAAAGTTGGTTAATGTAGTCAAAAATAATTTCCAAACGAGGAAGCAGAAGTAAAAAAAAATATTAGTGGAAGTTTGCTTTTGATTTTAAAAAATAATTTTTAATTTTCACTAACAGATACAATTAGAGATAAAGCATATCATGAATCAATAAAACATTCCCAATGACAAAGTCATAAAGCTATCAATGAAAAAACTATGGTGAATATCATGGGCTAACATAAAATGCATCCATGCACAAGACGTTGCAGGTTTTTTTTTTGAATATGATAAAAAAACTTCCAAACAGGAAAATGGTAATAAAATGAGATACTTATTTGGAAACCATGTTGGAATCTTACCAGATGTTTTATTTTAAACAGTCCATTTTCAGAGGTTTCCAATATCTAGTATAAATAATGTGACTGATGTTATCATATTCAATATTTACTTTTTTTAATTTATTAAAATGATAAATAAAAGAAACAAAATTCCAAAAGTTTGTAATTAAAAAAAATTTAAATGTAAATTCTCTACGTCAGCTGTAAACTAATCTCAGTGCACTCACAGATGATATTTTGGAATCATCTAACACCATTCATTTTCAAACGGATATGTACTTAGAATATGTTTGCAAATTACACCACCACTGCATTTTCCATTTGCACATGAAGTGTTATATCATGCCCATTATCACACATTTTTTGGGTTGGCACTATCCTGTAATTTTAAAAATATTGCACAAGTTTTATCAATGGAAGATTCCAAATTTTAATTATATTTCCAAAAATGATAGGGCAAAACAGGAATATTAAAAAAATTACGATAATTTTAGTCACATGTTAAAAGAATCATGATAATATTAGTCATGTGGAAACTGTTCACCACTCTTTTGAACATTATGTTGTGAGTGGAATTTATTAAAAAATGTTTTTAAATTTTTTAAAATTGACATTCAATTTAGAATACATTCGTTAAATCAAAAAGTTACACATGTTCAAGAAAATAATTTTGAGAAAAGAAAACGTAAACAAATACTTTGATCCTGAAAATGGATTATTTAAAATAAAATGGCTGGCAAGCTGCCAGCTGGGATTCTACACAAGTACCTAAAATGATTATCAGTGCATGTGGGCTTTGTTGTAGAAGATAAAATTTTAAGTTTTGTTATGAGATAAAAATCAGAAATTTCTCAATACAACAGGGATGAACTATAATCTATGAATTTTTATTTTGTTTACATTTTTCATGTATGCTTTGGAAACTTTTATCTTTTTTTCCAATAAACTTGAACTGTATAAATAATTAATTATTTGGTTATATATTTTTGAATATTGTACATCTGATGAAGATTGCTAGATAGTCGAAATTGTAAGGAAATGTTTTATCAATGAATAAATAAAATTTACTACATTGTAAAAAATGAAGAAAGAAAAGTGTAATAAATGATATTATATAAATTTATGCAATCAATGCATAAAGAATCAGGAAATGAAAAAAAATATAATAAAATACAGCTAAATACAATTTATCCAAACTTCAAACACTTTTTAGCAAAACTTTATTTGTACATACACCTACGTTTCAACTGACCTGCAGTCTTCTTCAGAGCTATGATATAATGAACAAAAAAAACATAACTATATAATAACACCATTTTTTTTAAACAATAAAAAACTAAAAACAACATAAAATATATATATTAAAAAATTGAAATAAATAATCAAACCCAAATAAAACAATTAATATAAAATAAAATGTACTACATAAATAAAAAATAAATATAAATTATACATGTGTATTCTTAACTTTATACATATATACATATATTTATTTTTTATTTATGTAGTACATTTTATTTTATATTAATTGTTTTATTTGGGTTTGATTATTTATTTCAATTTTTTAATATATATATTTTATGTTGTTTTTAGTTTTTTATTATTTAAAAAAAATTATGGTGTTATTATATAGTTATGTTTTTTTTTGTTCATTATATCATAGCTCTGAAGAAGACTGCAGGTCAGTCGAAACGTAGGTGTATGTACAAATAAAGTTTTGCTAAAAAGTGTTTGAAGTTTGGATAAATTGTATTTATATGATATTATGGCAAACATAAAGAAAAATGTGATTTTGGTAAAAATACAGCTATATAATATATATACTTTTACATTTTTATTTTGTATTATTTTGGATGATAACTTTGCTCTAAGCTATGGGCTTGAAATGAATAATTCTAAATGCACAAATTTCAATATAAGCTGCAAGTGGATAATATATCCATCACATTCTGAAGCAAATTAAGTTTGTTATAATATTTAATACATCATTATGAAATTACAACAGCATATGGTATGTATAGATAAAAGATTGGTTTCTGTAGTAGTTTGCAAAACTCATTTTTAAGTGTTTGTTCATTTCCTCCTTACTTGCATTTATGTTTTCAGAATAGGAAGGACCACCCTGGCTATGAGTAGCTCTTTAATATAATTTTAAAAAATAAAAAAACAAATGAAAAACAAATATAAGTGATAGGATAATATTCTTTTTATCTTTAGATATCATCAATACTTGATATTTATCTTCTACTCTGAGCTTTGTCCATAATGTTATGACACTTTTTACACACAGTTTAGGAGTCCTAGAATTACTTATTTTATGCTGAACCTTGTTATTTTAAAGTATAGCTTATTTTAAAATATAAAGTAACATGGACTTTTCAGACGGTGTAAGGCATAGAGATAATAGAAAGATACTTCTCCTTATTAGGTTAGGAAATGAATTTAGTTCCTACTTGATTTTGATAGATTATCCTATGTTATTTTTATTTTATTTTAATTTCTAGCTTTGATTTTTAGTTATTCCTAACCTAAATATTATTATATTGATGCTAAATTTAAATAAATATGTAATTAAATAAATCATTTATTAAAATTATATATATATTTGCTGACCCAAAAATTATAGAATAATCTATTTTTATTTTAGTTTAAATTATAAAAATATTTTTTCTTTAAATATTTTAATTTCTTGTTAAATTTTTCAAACACTCATTTCTAAATTATCGATTGAAGATTATTACAAAATGAAAATTAATAACGGTTCTTGCAACTTAAAGTGAAAATTATAAATAATAATCAATGCAACCAATTTTATCAAAACAAATATTTTTATTTTTTTTTAAAAAAAAAATGTAATTATAAATATTGATAAAATAAAAATAAATTTTAGAAAAGTACATGTAAATAAATTATAAAACACCTGAACAAAATAAAGGCTTTACAAAACAGATTTTTAAAATAAAGAATAACATATAATTTAATACGGCAATGTTTGTTAAAAATGATATAATGTAAACTAAAAACTATACTTAAACCAAAAGCTTATTTATATTCTTTAGTTTTAGCAGCTTGTTACCACTTTTGATTCTATTCTTGAGCCTATAAGTCAATAATTTGCCCATAATTAGCTAAATAGGCTGAAATTGCAAGATAATTTAGTATTCACAAGACAAGACACGTAATTGTTATTTTGTAATATGAGCAGTTTTTAATTCACACTATATAGAATTAATTATAAAAAATAAATGTATAAAAAAATAAAATCCGTATACAAATAATAAAAAAATATATTACTCACAAAAAGGTAAATAAATAAAGAGTATTAATCAAATTAAATAAACATAGAATACTATGTTATTACATTCTGTAATTATAAACACTGGCTTCTGTTTTGTTTTATTAAATTAACAACAAAATTTCAAAATGTAAATTTAAAAAGTGCTTATAATAATTTATATATTTTTTTAAAGTAAAAAAATGTATAAAATTCAAGACATTGCATATCACTGATTTATTTATTTTTAATAAATCTACAAAAAAAAAAAAATAGGCATAAGAAAAAAAAGACAGGAATTATAAATATTGATAAATCTAATTTTACAAAATATTTAATTTTAAATATATACAAAATTGGATTATAATTGTCATCACTGAAAACTAGATTTTATATGATTTTAAAATGGCAGAAATATGCGCACAATACTGAAAACCTTTATATACGATGTTTCAATTTTAAATTGCTTTTCCATCTACTTTAATAAATCCAATTATTTTTACATGTTTGAGAATAGGCTTTAAGCTTTTTCTAAACGAACATTATTTGGTGTATGTGTGTGGGTTTTGAACGGAAGTCTGCCGTGTTCGAGCACAATAAATATCGATAAATTCACAAGCCAAAAAAAGACATTTGTTCAAACATTGACTAATGTTCGTTTAGAAAAACCAGCCCTTGCAATTTAATTAATTAATTTAAAATTTAAAATAGAATAATGGGGAAACAAAACAAATAAAAATATATGATCCATCTGATAATTTTAGTACTAAAGAAAGCTACCCTTCATTTTCTGAAGCCGTTTCAACGGGGTTTCCATTCTTAATATTTTTGCTTATGAGTTCAATAGCAGTTCCGATATTTTTCGTCTAGCAGACATCCCTGACAAGACCCACCCACACACTCCGGAAAGATCTTGGCACAGTTATGAACTAATAATTATTTGTTTTGAAATAAAGCGGCAAAATATATTACAGCGTTTTACTGTTTTTGAACATTAAAAGTTTTCAGATTCACTACGAACGGCGAACGCCATTACGCTACTGCGATGATTGGGTGTGACCCCAAGACTCTGCCAGTTAATCCAGGATAAGCGGGCGGTGAGATCTGCAACGAATAAAAAGAAAATAACATTAGAATAAATGAATGTTTTACACTCCACTTAATAAGTCATTTAAGAACAATAAATTTCTGTTTTTAAAAATCAAATATTATAATATTAGTTTCATTGTTTCATTCGGATTTTTTAATTAATTAATAAAAAATAGGACAAATATAATATCCAAAGAAGGAGTTAAATTTGAAGAATAAATATTTACCCAGAAAATATAATTAAAATTTAAATCACTTTTATAAATTCTAATATATTGTAAATTATTATAGAATTTTAGTTATAATGCTTGCGTTATTTTCAGATAATAATAAAAAAAAACAATTATAATTTTGATGCGTAGATATCTCATTTCAATTAGAATTTAATATATTAGCAGCATGCGTCCAAAACAATAACAAACGTTTCATCTTTAGGCACGAAATGTAACCAGAGGGCAGCACCTTTAAGGCAGTCATCAGGCTCTGTTGTATTTATACCATATATAGAGAGGTTTAATGAAATGCCTAAAGTATTATTATATTGGTCTCAGCATTCCACTAATTAGATATTAGATTGTATTCGGAATATTAGCGAAAAACTGGAGAAAATAAATTATATTTTAGATTTACTCTATTCTAATAAATTTAAGAAATTACATAAAACTTAATATTTTTAACAAAACAGAAAAATAAACAATCGTCTATCTATCTATCTATCTATCTATCTATCTATCTATCTATCTATCTATCTATCTATCTATCTATCTATCTATCTATCTATCTATCTGTCTGTCTGTCTGTCTGTCTGTCTTTCCATTTATTTATGCTTCTATCTATCTATCTATCTATCTATCTATCTATCTATCTATCTATCTATCTATCTATCCATCCATCCATCCATCCATCCATCAATCCATCTATCTATCTATCTATCTATCTATCTATCTATCTATCTATCTATCTATCTATCTATCTATCTATCTATCTATCTATCTATCTATCTATCTATCTATCTATCTATCTATCTATCTATCTATCTATCTATCTATCTATCTAGTTGGCTATCTGTTCATCTATCTTAACAAAATATAAAAATCAATAATAATCTATTTATTCATCACTCTATCTATCTGTCTGTTTACAAATCTATGTATTTGTTTATCTACCTCTTTATCTATTTGTCTGTCTATCTACCTATCTATCTAAGTTATTTATTTTAAATATTTATTTAATAAATTAAAAGAAACAAACAATATTATGCACATCGAATATCGAAATAGCCACGTTTTTAATTAGAAAACCCAACATTCAATTTTATAAGTATATATATATATATATTTACACACACACACGAATTAATATGAAGACATGTTTTATCAAACCAATCGTCAGTAAACTTTTTGAATGTAATGATTCATGTGACTTAGACAAAATTATATTAAATTTTATTTTATTCATGTTTAATGGCAAGATTTACCATTCTTTATTATATATATATAAAGAACCGACTATTTACAGGAAAATAATTGCCAATAATTATTGAAATATTTAGATAATTTGTAGATATTTTAATACATAATTAAAATGGCAGTAACAAAATACATATATATATATATTAGGTTCACTTTTATTCTTCATTTATATGTTTATATCTTAGTATCTGGAAATATACAAATATACCACTCAGAAATAAAAATAATAATAAGAAGAAATAATATTTAAAAATAAAAATGTCAAATAAAGCAAAAAAAAAAAAAAAAAATCCAATTTTATTCAATTTTATATTTCCAGTAGTGGCCTAAACTATTATGTTTGACACCAAACATAACAGATTCTTTGTTCTTCAAATTAACAAGGATAATAATTCATGTTTAATATTATTTGATCTTTTTAGGAGAATTTATCTCTATATAAATCACGTATAAAATTTTAGCGTATGGTCCTTAAATTTGAAGATTTACCTGTATACTCGACTAAAACCTTACTAATTAAATTAAATTTACTTCAGTCAAAAAATTGTTTCATTGGAAATTATAAATACGCGCTAAGTATAAACTATATTCTGATTACTTGCTTATAATTTTTCTATCACCGTCAATGGCTTTGTGTGTTCAGGTATATATTTATAATTATTCAACAATTGTAACAGAAACGCTTGTATTTATATACGATCTCAAGTAATATACGATGGAAAAATTTATTTAGCTAAAAAATAATTAAGTAATTATAATTATTAAAATATAAGGCAATATTTTGTAAACTAAAAATGAAAAAGAAATATAATGTCGGCATAACCAAATATATCATATCATAAAAATGCTGAATTGATTATTGGCTATATATTTGGTTTATTTTATTATTTTATTTCTAATTTATCAGTTTATTTAATTTATATACGGTTTATATGCAGGATATACTAAAAGTCTGAATCCATATTTAATTTGGATATAAATATTTTTTTTTTTTGGATAAATTAATTGTTCTTTTTCTTTTTTTCCACCTCCATTTTGGATGTTAAACGGCAATTAGATGAGCGTATTTTGCTCACATCTTCAAAATAGGAACTCTTTTCCAGAGAAGCGTTTTCCAAATTCAAAGTGCAAAGGAGGTAATAATGGCTGAGCGTGCCTGTGGTGTAATGGTAGAGGGCAGACTCTGAAGCATAAGCCGTCGGGATCCCTAACTCAGTCACTTCCGTTACTCGAACGGCTTTAGTATCGAATAGCATCTGTATAGATTTCTCAAGAAGTGTCCAAAAATGTTGTTTTTAATTACAATAAAATATATTTATTGAACAAGTTATTTCTCCAAGGATTCAATCCATTGGTTCTACATCAATAGATTAAACTATCAATCCTTGGATTAAGGTGAAGAAGATATCTGATATTTAGACATCTTAACTTCTTCCAAAAAAAAAAAAAAAACGTTCAAAAAATTATGTTTTTGGACTACAAGGGGGAGGGGTTACTAATTTTGAAAATCGAATTCTAAAATTGAAAGCTTATTTAATTTTTGCTCTTTCCATTATTGATAAATTGATATAGTAAAAATAAAACTATCGGCCATATTAAACATAAATGTGTGTGTTTATATGTTTGTTTTCGTTACAGAATATAAGTATACAAAAAGACGCAAGATATATAATTCTATTCTGTGCACTAATAATAAATTCAAATATGGTAGATAATATTTTACAACTTTAATAATATGCATTTATACGTTAGAGCAAATAGCATATAAATTAGAGTTTGTCTCAATAAGAATGAATTATGCATTCATTTTTATCCTAACGTTGTCGAAAAATACAATATGGTATATCTACAATTCCTTTGCTGAAGATCTTCTAAGACGAACTCAGAAGCAAATTCTAATTTAGGCTCAATTTAATACCTACATGCAAATGAATATGGTCATTCTAACTCCAAATTATAAAATAACAACAACAACAACAACAACAACAACAATAATAATAATAATAATAATAATAATAATAATAATAATAATAATAATAATAATAATAATAATAATAATAATAATAATAATAATAATAATAATAATAATAATAATAATAATAATAATAATAATAATAATAATACATTAGTTTGCGATCTAAATAGTTATTGAGCAGGAATATCTTCTGTTGCTTTAAGGGATAGGATGTTGGTTTCATCAAAAGCTAATACTATTTTCAATACGAGCATTATTTTGTCTGTCTACCTTTTTTCCTAATCATCAGTCATTAAGTTAGTGTAGGATCTAGTCACCATGAGCTCTTCATGCATTGATCATCTATATTTACCTGTCACAATAGGATTATGGGCTTGTGCACCCCCATCTCCATCCTTTACCTAACATATCAAGTCTAATTTTAATTCTCCTTTTTATTTTTTAGCTCAAGGTCTTGAAAAGTTGGATTTGAATTAGGTGTTTCAAGTAATCAAAAATTGTGTGTTTAAAAACTTTGCTTAAGGATCCTCTTTATCAATGAAGCAGAGGGAACCTAGAAAATGTTATATAAAAATATCCTGTCTCAGTCTTGCATATGGCTAAACTTCCTGGAAGATTACTAATTAAAGCTCAGTTTAGTAGTTATGACAATACTTACACAGTATAAAATCATTACTCAGGGCAGTCTTCTAGATAAAAATTAAAAATACTTTAAAATGTCAAGTAAAAATAGCTAGAATTGATAGCAATCAGATGTCAACATTTCAATGCACAGCATGATATTCCATGATTGTTTTAATTCATTCACTTTGTATGCATTAATGATTTACAGTTATTTTTTTCAATGCTTTCTAGCAGTTCATCACAGTTGATAGAGTATCCAAATCTAAGGGTAAGATCCTTGCGCATTTAAACTCTGTACTCCTCTTATAACATTTGGATTTTATTTTTATACTTATCTGAATTAGAAAATCAATTAAAAATAATTATTTTGTAATCCAGACACAAATTAGCCATAATCTCGATTATGTGGACACAATTTTTAAAACTTTTTACTAAATGAATTTCTTGTCTATTTTGGTGTAATGGTTGATTATTAAATTTGAAATTCATAAATCATGACCTGGTTTATCTCTTATGGGGTTGGACTTTAGAGTGAATACCTGAGCTATAAATTTTTCTATATAATATCAAGGATCTTCTTTGTCTCAAACTCAGGACTCACAAATTAGTATATTAACCTATGAAAATGCCACTACTCTTTAAAATTTTGGTAAGATTGTGTTTTGGTTAAAATTATAGTTTTTAGATTAAACTGCAATATCCCAAGAGTTGTGGTAGATTTTAAATATCACGTTTTTATGAAACAATATACTCATCACAACTATACTTTTTCAAATAACTTAAGCAAACTCTGTTGAAACTAACTGCTTTTAATGATGTTGACATTTAAAAAATAAATGCTGTATCTGTATTTTTATATTGGACTATTTATATGTGTGTTGAATGTCTTTAGAAAAGTTTAATTTTAGTTAAATATTCCAAATGCATTCAACTGTTAGTAATATCACAGCAAACAGGTTACTATATGCACCAACTGTTAGCAATATCACAGCAAACAAATGTTAGTAATATCACAGCAAACAGCTTAGTATGTGCACTAACTGTTAGTAATATCACAGTAAACAAGTTAGTATATGCACAACGTTTCAATAGGTATTTTTCTCCCCTCTTCTTCAGGTGTTGCTGGCCTGTCCAGTGACAGTACTAGCATGGGATTTGAACCTGGGTCCTTAGATTCTTGATTATTGAAATTTAAGGTAACACTCTAACCAACTGAGCCATCCTGCCAAAAACAATAAATGTTGTCATCTTGAATATATTTTAATCCATATTAATTTCATACCACATTACAAAAATGAGTTCTTTATAATAAATATTTTAATTAATTTCCTTTCATACTAAATAAATTCTGCATTTGTTTCTTCCAATGACAAAAGTAATTAAAATACTGATTAGTATTCTTTTTCTATTTATTTAACATAAACTTAACCTGTACTCACTGCATTTTACTCTATTATTAATTGGACCAAACTAATAATTAATAACTCATTGGATTTTGGACACTTTCTTTTTTGCCATCTGGTGAGAGTTTTTGGAAATACTCAACTTTTCAGTTTTTATAAAATCTTTATTTTATACTAAAGCAAATAATATTCTAAAAAATAATATTTGACTGTTTTAAAAATTTAAAAATGGATTTATAAATATAACATTGTACCATAAACACCTTCACAAGTATTTATATAAACACTAAATCTATCAATCAAATTTGTTTTTATTTTAAGTTTGTTTTTCTTCATCTGAAAAAATGAAAGTAGATTTATGATAACTCTATCAAATTCTGCTTTAAAATCTGATGTTTTTTTTTACAAAAATCACAATATTTTAAAAGCTTTTAACAGCAAGTCAATTCTGACAGGAAATGACACAATAGACATTGCTATTTTCCTTTTATATTATGGTTAAATTTATTAACTTGTAATTTTAAAAATCAAAGATAAATTAGTGTGTTAAAATAATCAAAAATACTTTATAAAAAAGCAAAAAATATTTTATATACTTCAAAATCTTTACATGAAAACTACATCACAAGGACAAACACCCTTACAGCATTTCTTTTTATCTACAAGCAAAAAAGTCTTTTGATATTAGCTGCAGTTTATAAGATGCTAACGTCTTCAGATTTTTTTCAACTTTAACATCAGTAAAAAGCATTACATTAAAAAAGCACAAATCATTATCTCTTATGATAATGTTAATACTTTAATCTAAAATTATGAAACATCAGAACTTTTTCTGAGGAAACTTTCAACAATTTTCAACAAAGATGAGAGTTAATAAATTAATAGTTTTTTTTTACTACATATGCTGTATTTCTGATTAAAAGTTTTAATTTAATCACCTTAGTTCTGAAATCATATACATTAGATTCTTATAAAAGAGTTTCCTTAAATGTTCATAATAAAATATTGTTTGCCTAGGAGAAAAAAATTCAAGTATTATTCTCCCTCCTGCACTAAATAAGTCTATTTTATAAAATGCAACTTCTTTACTTTAACATAGATTTAATTGTGAGCAAGTTTATTGTTAAATAAATAATTATTAATACTTTTTCAGAATACTGTATTTTATATTTCTGATGCTATTTTCTGCTAGATTTTTAACAATGGTCTTTTTTTCTAAAGGTGACTATTTTAAATGCTTACTAACAATTTACATCTGGGATTTTTAGTGAATGGCATTATTTGGTACTATTTCTGTTTCACTCATTATTTTATATATAGTGAATAGATTAATAAATAAATATAATCATTATAACTCTAGGAAAAAATGTAAAATAAAATGTTGATGTGAGTTTGATATTTATAAAATTTATTTATAAACCACAAATGTGTTTACGGTTATTATTTGATTTCTTTATTGTTTATTTAGCATTTTGAAATGTTGTCATTTAAATGTTACTGTAGCAAATATTTCTCTCTGAAAGACTTTGATGCCTAACAATAGCCTTCAGTTGTATTTTATTTTCAGCCAGGTCTTTTCGATGAAATCAATATTGCACCTCATTGAAGTACTTTAGAATAAATCCAAGAGAATGAGATAGCATACCATACCTGGTTTATTTCAGTAGAAGAGTGTCAAACTCTGGTGTTCAAGACCTATGAATCACAATCTAGGCCTGTCACTGTCAGTGCTTGGACTCTTAGGAACTCCCAAGGAATAAATTACTACTACTACTACTACTACTACTACTACTACTACTACTATTATTATTATTATTATTATTATTATTATTATTATTATTATTATTATTATTATTATTATTATTATTATTATTATTATTATTATTATTATTATTATTATTATTATTATTATTATATTAAAAGATGTTATAAAAAGGGAGATTATAGGGGTCTGTGTAAGGCAATGTCTAATTTTGATTGGAGCCCGTTATATTCCTCAACAGATGTTAATTATATTATGGACTTTTTTAATCAAGTATTTAATGTTCTGATTGATTTTTATATACCAAAAAAAAAAAAACGTGACTCTCACAATTATTATTTCCATTTTTGGCTCTCAGATAAACTTAAAAAAAATATTAGAAGAAAATCGTATCATCATAAGCAGTACATTAAAACATGAAATATACATTTTACAATTATTTTGTTAATTATAGAAGATTGGTTAAAGCTATTCAGAAAATTGATTATCAAAACTATATTAAAAATATGGTGCTCAAATTGTCAGATAATCCTAAAGTATTTTGTTCTTTTATTAAAAGTTCTGGCATTACCAAAAGAAAGTCTCAAATGGATTATAATTCATCTTTAAGCGCTGATGACTTCTCAGTTCATTTTTCTGAATTATTTGGAAATTCTCAACTGTCTGGGTTTAATATGACTAATGAATGTTTTAATGATAGCATTTCTATTGATTGTTCCAACAATAGTGATATTATATCGGCTATCAAAGAACTCAAAACACATTCAAGTATAGGTTATGACAATATACCTTCTTTCATTTATAAAGGTTGTGCAGAATATATTGCTGCTCCTTTATGTTATATTCTTAATTGTTCCATTAAAAATTGATTTTTCTTAACTCTCTAAAACTTGCCAAAGTTATACCTATTTTTAAAAATGGTTCAAAAGATAATGTTAATAATTATAGACAAATTTCCATGCTTCATACAGTTGCATGGATATTTGAAAGATGTGTTTATAAGAAAATTGTTAATGACATAAATAAGATTTTGGTTCCTATACAACATGGTTTTTTTAACCTGGAAGATCAACTGAAACTAATCTTTTAACAATAACTGATCACTTCGCTAATGTCTTTGAGAATCAATGTCTTTTAGATTTGTTTATTTTGATTTATCCAAGGCATTTGATAAAGTGGATCATTCCAGGTTGCTTTTCAAAATGTACAAATTAGGTTTTTCCTATAATTTGGTTGCATGGTTTGAATCTTTTATTACGAAGAGAATGGTTTATGTAAAGTTTAAAAATAATTCTTGTAATCCATATTATTGTAATATAGGAGTACCTCAGGACAGTATCCTTGCACCATTATTATTTAATATTTATATTGATGATTTGGAAGACAGTCTAGAATTTTCACATATTTTATGTTATGCAGATGATTGTAAAATTTTTATGAATATCAACTCAGTTAATGATTGCATATTATTACAAAAAGATATTAATAATTTTGTGAAATGGTGTAGAGATAATAAAGTGGATATTAATATGGATAAGTGTTCAACAGTTTTTTATTCCAAAAAATCTGAAATGATAATTTGTCCTTATTATATTGAAGATCATAATATAAAATTCATTGATATTCAGAAAGACCTTGGTATTATTTTTACAAGTAATGGATCATTTCATCATCATATTGAAAATGTAGAAAATAATGCTTTTAAAATTATGGGTGCAATTTTAAGGCATGGTAGACAATTTAGTAGTTATTTCTCTCTTTGGTTTTGCCTATTTTAAAATATGGATCTGTTGTTTGGAATCCCAGTTTCAAATGAGATATTATTAAAATTCAATTGGTTTATGATAAATTTTCTAAGTACATTAATTAAGTTATATGACCATTATCTATCCCTATCCATTAGAAGAAAAATGAGAGATCATAAAATTTTATATAATCTTGTGAATCAGAAAATTATATTAACTAACAAAATTTCAAATATTACTTTTAATAATTGTTTACAGAAAATACGTACATTTACTTTATTTTATATTAATATTTGTTGCTCTAATATATTAAAATTTTCACCTTTGTTTCTTTTTCCTAATACCTATAATCATGATTTTACTAATGAAAATATTTTTTCTTTAGACTTTAAAAAAATTGAAACTTATCTTATAAAACAGTATGGCATATAATTATATTAATAATTTGTAATTTTTACTTATTTATATATATATTATTTATGTATATTATTGTATAGTAGTTATGGTGCAATTCTGTAATTGGCTTAATGCTGTAGTTTTGTACGGTAAATAAATTGAATTATTATTATTATTATTATTATTATTATTATTAGTATTATTATTATTATTATTATTATTATTATTATTATTATTATTATTATTATTATTATTATTATTATTATTATTATTATTATTATTATTATTATTATTATTATTTTCATTTACATTGCCAATTATCAGAGTATTTTATCTTATAATATTATTATTTGGGATAATGCTTCTCCATATATATATTTTATCTTCTTTGCATGTTTTACAAAATTATGCTTTGCGCATTATCTTTGGTAGATCTCATTCCTCTTCTGTTCAAGATATTTATATTGTGTTTGGTTTATTTGATGTAAATCACTTATATCAATATAAAGTTATTTTTGATATTTACTGTGCTAAATCTTTTCTGAATTCTAGAGTTTGTGTTCTAAATACTCGTCTTTCTAATAAATTTCAATTGCCTTTACCAAATTTTTTTAAAGAATCTAGTAGAAGACAATATGTCTATTCTGGGTCAAAGTTATTTAATAAATTTATATTTGAGTGTTCAATTGATGTGAATAATATTTCTTATATATCTTTCAAAAAATATTTATGCCAATGGTTGTGTAGTATGTATTAATTTTGGCATTTATTTTATTTATTTAATTAATTTTATTTATTTCCTAAACTGTTCTTTTCTATTTTGAGTTTTTGGTTGTACTTTTATTTTATTTTTATTTAATTTATTTTTACATGTAAATTCCACACATAAGATTTTTTTTGTTTGGAGTTTTTAAATAATTATGTACTTTGTTTTATTTTATAGAATAAATTGAATTTTTTTTTTTTTTTTTTTTTTTTTTTTTTTTTTTTTTTTTTTTTTTTTTTTTTTTTTTTTTTTTTTTTTTTTTTTTTTTTTTTTTTTTTTTTTTTTTTTTTTTTTTTTTTTTTTTTTTTTTTTTTTTTTTTTTTAGTGAAGCTTTGCCCCTGTCTTTCTCCTTTGGAATTTGAATAGTGGTTTCTGAACATATAAAGTCTATGGAAATGAAGAGAGTTAAAGTGGTGCTTTTGGTTTTAAAGTTTGAGGAATTGATTGGAATGTAATTTTGATGGAAAATGATCAAATATAGGGAAATAATTTTGTTGGTATAGTTCAAAATTGTCTAGATCATATATTCTGTTAGGATTATTTAAATACTAATAACAATATCCTAAATGGTTTTTAGGGAATTGTGAGGGTTAATAGAAAGCAAATATCATAGGTTATAAACTAACTAATGATAAAGAATTGTATAAGAAATTTAGTGGTTTGCGTGTCTAAAATCTTATGAAAAGAGATTATAATAATAATTTAAATAGAGTTGAAGAAAATTTTAGGAATAATCACAAATGTTTTGGAATTATATAAAAGATCTTAATATTGTTGGAAGTAAAAGTTGTAGATATAATGTAATTAGGCCTTCTATGGATGATCTAGTCAATCATTTTACTAATATGTACTTAGATATTAGTAATGATAATATGGTTGATATTAAATTTAATAAAGAAAGTTTTGGAATATAGATGTAATAAAATTGCAATTCTGAAGTGTTTCTGCAATTTCTAAACTTAAATCGAAATCTTCTATGGGATATGATAATATTCCTAATTTTATTATCAAGGGTTGTGTGAATGTTTGGTACACCATTATTATATTATTAATTTATCAATTGAGAAAACTATTATTCCTGATATATTTAAGATAGCTAAGATTATACCAATTTTTAAAAAAGGGGATAGATCTGATTCGGGTAATTATAGACCTATTTCAATTCTGTCACCTTTTGCTAGAATTTATGAAAGGTGTATTTATAGTAATATTATTGTAGATATGATTAAGGTATTACTAGTTATCAGATGGTTTTTACCTGGTAGATCTGTGAAACTAATTTAATGGTGATATCTGATCATATTGTCATGTTATCTGATCAGAAGAATTAGATGTTGTATATTTTGATATGACTCAGGCATTTGACAAAGTTTCATATATTAGATTTTGTATAAACTTAAAATGTTGGGTGTTAGTCCTCATTTAGTTGAGTGGTTTTCCAATTATTTGAGGGGTGAAAATCTTATGTACATATGGATAAAACTAATTCTCTTTTTTTGATAATATGATAGGTGTTCCTCAGGGTGGAATATTAGCACCATTGTTTTAATGTTTATATGTGTGATCTTGATCATAGCATAAAAATAGTATGTATTACTTATGTGATGATTGTAAGTTATTTAAAAGAATTATTACTTATAGTGATCATATTGAGGTTCAAAAGGATATAGATAGTTTTATTATATGGTGTAGGTATAAAACATGGAGATTAACATTAATAAAACATGATTGTTTCCTATACTAATAAAATGAAAAATCTGTTTATCAATATAAAATTGAGAATGGTGTTATTAAATATAAAGAGACTTATCTGATTTAGGAATTATATTTTGTAGAATTTTACTTTAATGAATATTAAATGTATTATTAATAAAGATAAGAAAGATGGGTGTATTTTGAGATATGGGAGAGATTTATCTATTTCCATAAAATATAGGTTACTTTTTTCTTGTTGTTACAGTTTTAGAATATAATTCTTGTATATGGAACTTCAATCTGATTAATATTCAGTCTAAAATATATAATATTGAAAAAGATTTAATAAATTAATAATGGGTGAATGTCAAACTGTCAAAACAGTATTGAAAGAAAGGAGAATGTTGAAGGATATGATATTACTGAAAAAGTTGATTGATGGGAAAATTGATGTCAGTAATGTATATCAAAAATAGAATTGAAAGTATTGTGCTTATTAAGAGAAATGAAATTTCAAGATTAGTATATGTAAAAATATTTCTTTGGTAAATCAGTTATTAATAGATTGAAATGGTATATAATCTAATTTTAATAATATTGATATTTTTTGATCAATTTGTGATGAATGTTAAAAAAAATAAATGTATAGTTATGAAATATATGATATATAATTTTATGTATTTAGTTGTATTTGATTATAATTGTTTTTTTTTTAAATTTTAATTATTATATTGTTTATTATTATTTTTTTTTATTGTGTATTTTGTTAAAGTGTAATGTTGAATTAATAAATGGTATGAATTGAAATTATTATTATTATTATTATTATTATTATTATTATTATTATTATTATTATTATTATTATTATTATTATTATTATTATTATTATTATTATTATTATTATTATTATTATTATTATTATTATTATTATTATTATTATTATTATTATTATTATTATTATTATTATTATTATTATTATTATTATTATTATTATTATTATTATTATGATGGTGGTGGTGATGATGATGATTACGATGATGAAGATGATAATGATGATGATGATGTCCCTAACCTATGTAAAGGCCATATTTTTTTCAATTGGTTGCCTTAACAATTTTTTTAAGATTTAATGTAAATTAAACAAAAGATTTTAATATTATATAAATAAAATGTAGGAAGTGTAGCAGTAATTTTCAGCTATCATTTTTTGTAAGAGTTTTTTTTTAATTGATTGCTTTAACAATTTTATTTTGCTTTGTGGAATTACTTGTTTTGAATAAAATGGTCATAATCAAATTAAGCCTCTAAATTAATGGCAAAATTATCATGAACTACACGATTTCAAACAACGTTACTTCAATCATATACTAATCAAATCTAAATGTTAATATAGTACTACAGCATCCATTTTTCACTCTCACTAATATCATATTTTCAAACATGCACTGTAATCATCTTTTCTTCATGATTTTAATTCAATATCTATTCAGTTCTGTACTGCAGTTAAAAGCATATGTACTGATTTTTTACAGTGTTTCTTATTAATTGTAGAATTATTTCCTTCTTATAAAATATGCTTCATACTAAAATTATGGATTATTAAATATTGCAACTGTGCAAAGTCTGGAGTTCTTGAACCACAGTTACCTCTCAAATACTCGATTAATATGATGGAGCCTTTCCCTCCAAGAGTTTAATTACTCCATTCATTATTATAGAGGGGCAGAAAATGTAGTAGCAGATGTGTTGAGCCAGAATCCAGACCTCTCATTATTGAGTCATTTACAGGTAGATTATATCATTATAGCAACAATGGGAATGATAAAGGGATGTGAAACCTGTGAGAAGACAAAACTGCTAAACAAATCTTATGAAGGTCCCCATCAAGCCATTATTCCTTTGAGACCAAATGACCTGGTGGCAATAGATTTCTATGGTCCATTACATAGGTACCAAAGAATGAAATACATCCTGGTACCTTCTCCAAATGGGTAACCACATACCCGATAGTCCAATCCAATGCAAAGAAAAGATAGAAAAATCTAAGGCCATATCATTCCACCATGGTAGACCCTTTACATCTGTGAAATCGCAAGGCTAATCAGAAAATGTTGTAGTATGGCATGGCTTATCATCTATCAGAAACCCTCAGTCCAACCCATGTGAGCAGATTATAAGAGAATTCAGAAGGCTCAACAGATCATAAAGGATGGGCAAGACAACTGCCACAAATTGTAAATTATATGAATTGGATGGGCAGTGACACAGGCTTTTCTTCGACTCCATTTTTCTCAACCTGTGTCAGAGTTATACAAGGTAAGATGCACTTAGGGAAACAAGGAAGTGAAGTTTTAGGAAGTCTGATTTATAAAGAATGTAGTTCGAAAAACTTGTAAAAGAGGATGGGATTTTAAATTGTAGTGTTATTAAAAAGAAGAAGAATGGATGGGATGTAAGGAATAAACAAAGGGCAGTTGATTTAGATATAAATTAGTAATAAATTGAAAGGTTGCTAGTCTTTCACATGCGCCTATTGTTGTTTCTCAGACAGTCAATCAGATGTTAGACAGCGGTCTGAAGAGCGATCAGGCCTTGACACATGACAGAGGTTTTGATAAGAAAAGAATGATACCACCCTTCTCTTTGCTTAACTTTATATATATACAAACCAGTCTTAAGCATCTTGGCTTGAAAGCATGAAGATATAAACATATTCATTTATTACTTACTGAGTTTTTAATTTACGATATTACAGCGCGAAATCTTACATTTACTACATCGCAATTTTCTAGATGTTAATATAAGTTATCAGCAATAATATTTGTTTAAATCGCATGTTGTTATTAAATTAGTAATAAATTGAAAGGTTGTTAGTCTTTCACATGCGCCTATTGTTGTTTTTCAGACAAATATTATTTAGATATAAATGTAGATGTGGAGAGGGAATGGGTCTGTAAAATTAACGGTCAGCAAGTTATTTATAAACATAATGGAGAAGAAAGAATCAAAAAAATTTATAAAAAAGTAATTAGGAAAGAAAAATTGGTAAAATTGGGTATTTGAATATGCAAGGTGGTAGGAGACCAGAAAAGTGGCAGGAATTAAACAAAGCAATTGAAAATGAAGATCTTGAGGTATTAGCAGTAGTGGAAACACATATAAGAGAAGAAGAACCTGTTTTGGAAGTTTGGTATGGCAAGGTATAAATAGAAAAGAGAAAGAAAAAAAGGGTGGTCGTATAAGTGTTATATCAAAAAAATATTTAAATACTGTTAAATGCCAAGAACATTTGTGGTTTGAAATAAGGTTGGGAAAAAGAAGAATGGATGGTGGCTATAGTTTATATAGCTACTGGAGATAGTCAAATTATAATGGAGTGGAACAATGGCATATATGAGTGCCTAGTTAAAGATATACAGAGTTTTTTAAAACAGGGGAAGAGAATAATGGTTATAGAAGATATGAATGGGCTTATTGAAGAAATTGATTATGTAGATAATAAGAATGGACAGCTTTTGAAGAAATTTTATCAGAGAGTAAATTTGAGCATTGGAAACTTATCAAATATTTATGAGGGACAATACACATGGTCTAGAAATAATATATCTCACACAATAAATTATGTATTGGTAGAGAAAGTGGGAATGAATAAAGTATGGAAAATTAAAGTGTTTGATAATGAAAAGAGAGTTTATAATAGTGATCATAATTTCTTTGTAATTGAAATGGTTAGTAATGTGATGGAAAATAGAAATAAAAATAGAAACAATAGTAAAAGATGTGGATGGAGACTGAATGATAAGAATAAGTTGGAAGAGTATAAAATACAAGTTGAAAAAACCATAGAAGAGTTGGTTGAAAATGAGTATGAGGACTGGTGTGATTAAATAGAAAAAGTGGCAAATAGGATTTTAGGTGAGAATATTCAGAAGAATAAAAGTAATAGAAAATGAGAGTTAGTAAAAGTGTAAAAGAGAGGAAAAAGCATGCAGAGAATTTATGTGTGCTATTAAGAACAAAGAAAGTAAAAAAGATATCAATGCTAAATGGGAAAAGTGCTTAGAAAAGAAGAAGTTAGCTAAAAATAGATAATTATATAGAGAGAATGAAACTAAATAGTAAATTATTGGATGATATTAATAAAAGTGGAAGAGATGGGAGTAAAAAAAAATTGGAATTACATTAAAAGAAGAAATTTAGGGGAGAGAGAGATAGTATTACTGGATGAGAAGGGAATAGAGTGTAGCTCTAGAGAAGAATTAAGAGAGAATATTTAATAGTTATGCAATGGATATAGAAAAGATGTTAGATGTAAAGGAAAAGATGTTAGATATGAAGAAAAAGATGTTAGATGTGAAGGACAGAGAGATAGAAAATATGAAAGCATATAGTAATGGGACTATTAGGTTTACAGAAAATGAACTGAATGAGGCAGGGAAGAAATTGAGAAGTGGTAAGGCAAGAGGGTTAGATGGATGGGCAGCAGAGATGGTAATGAATTTAGGGTGTAGTGCAAAAGTAAAGTTACTATCATGTTTTAATAAGATGGCACAGAAGAGAGTTTTTCTGGGTAGTTGGAGTAATATGAGAGTAAGATTATTATTTAAAGGAAAAGGTAAGAATCATAGAAAGTTAAATGATTAAAGACCAATTGCGGTAACATCAGTTTTACATAAAGTTTTTTCATATATGGTGGCTGGAAGGGTTGCAAAATGGATGGAAGAAAATAATGTAGTGTGGGAAATTCAAGAAGGTTTTAGGTCAGATAGGCATATAGGTGATAGTTTATTTGTAGTTACACAACTTATGGATATGAGTAGGAATTCAGGTAGATAGTTGTATATGAGTTTTATAGATATAGAGAAGGCATATGATAGAGTGAATAGAAATAGATTATGGATAAGTTTAGCAAATCTGGGAATGGATGAAGCTTTAGTGGATGTTATTAAAAAATTATTTGAAAATAATTAATAGACATATCAATTAGAGAATATAGAATCAGTTAAAGTTAAAAATGGGGTGAGATTGAGGCAAGGCTGCCCTATGTCACCTATTTTGTTTGTGTTGTACTTGAATGAGATGGAGAGAGCAATAGAAAGACTAGGAAGAAGAGTAGAAATATCGTTAATAGGTGGCAAAAGAGTATATACATTATTGGGTTTTTTTTGCAGATGATGTCTTTTTGTGTGCAGAAAGATAAGAAGATATGAAAGTTATGCTGAGGACATGCGCAAGGGTGGGTAAAGATATGGGGATTAAATTTAGTGAAGAAAAATCAAATATAATGATGGTGAATACTGGGGAAAGAGAAGACAAAGATTTCTTATTGGGAGATATTAAGTTAAGTGTGGTAAATAGATATAATTATTTGGGGAATCATCTTGAGTAATAAGAAAAATTGCTTGGATGAATGGGAGAAAAAATTGATAAATGAAGCAAAGAAAAGAAAAGGATTGATGAAGAAATTAACAGTGTTTTCAGATAATAAATATGATGTAACTAAAATTGTATGGAAGGGAGTGGCAGTAGCCGGGTTAACATGTGGCAATGATGTATTATGTGTTAGTAAAGAGGTATTAGATTACTTAGAAAAAGTACAAAGGGAAGTAGGAAGACATGCATTAGATGCAGAGGTGTGGACAACAAAGAAGGCAATTCAAAGATAAATGGGATAGTCAAGTTTTTATATGAGGGCTGCAGAAAGAAAATTGAAAATGTTGGTAGATTGCAGTTTATGGATAATAAAAGAATATCCAAAATAGTATTTAATTGGGTTACAAGTAAAGGGCAGGCAACAAGATGGGTGAGAAAGGTAATGCGGTATGCAGAAGATTTGGATAAAGAATTTATGTCAGTATACTTGTACAAAAGGTGGGATGATTGTGCTAGGAAGATTGTTGAGTGTTATAGTGGTAAGGAATGGGATAAAAGAATAGATGCATTAATAAAGAATATGGAGTTGGAGAGATGGAGAACTAGTATGGAGAGTAAACTGAGTTTAAATATATATAGAAGTAAATGGAACATTGAGTGTGAGTTAATTTATGGTAATAGTAAGGAAAGTAGTTTATTGTTTAAGGATCGAATGGGATCTTTAGCAACAAGGGAATATACAGGTAAATGGAAAAATATTGGTGGCATTGACAAAGATTATGTTGTGGAAATGGGATGGAGCAGATTATGGGAAAACTTAGGGTGGAGAATGGAAAGAGAAGGTAAAGTGGCTAACAGGTTTCTCTGGGCATAGCTACTGAGAGATTCCTGACTCCATTTAAGGAAAGTCACAGTGCATCACATCACATTACATACAAGAAAATATATGTGTAAATGGAAAAATGTAGGTGATTTAGTCTGAAAATTGTGTAAGGAAGGAATAGAAAATATTAGACATTTGTTAATTGAATGTAAATGCCTGAAAGCAGAAAGGATACAAATAATGAAGTTATGAAAGAATAAATATGAACAAAGTGATTATACAGAAAGTGGGTTATTGGTTTTTATGCTGGGTTTGGGAAAAGATAAGGGGGATTTAGATATAAAGGACATAGAATTAACAAAGAATATGTTGTGGAAATGAGATGGAACAGATTATGGGAAAACGTAGGGTGGGGAATAGAAAGAGGCTGTAAAATGGCTAACAGGTTTCTATGGGCATAGTTGTTGAGAGATTCCTGACTCCGTTTAAGTAGGAGTCACAGTGTATCACGTCACATCACATCAAAAATTAGCTAATTGATACATTTCATAAGTTACTTGAACACATGAACGTAATTTATTTAGAAAACGATATCTTATGTGATCAAACAATGGTTGAAAAACAACTTTTTCTCACAAAGTGCGCATGAAATATTATATAAGAAATTAAATTCACTACAACGTTGATGGGAAATGCGAATTTACTTTTTTTCCGATTAACATTAATTGAAAATACTTCTTTTTTAATCGTTTATTCACTAAATATATTATTTTCAAATATGTTTTATATGTACATTATATTCTTCTCATCTTTTTTGATTTTTCCTCACTAATGTTGCGGTCATCTTCATCATATATGATTCATGAAATATTCAGATTGATTACAATTCATTGAAAATATTGTTTTAATACAATCATTATTTATTTGCTAAATATACTGTTTTCAGAGTTATTTTCTAAATACTATTATTTTTATATTTTCAAATATAATATACTATTTTCACGTGTTTGTTTACAAATATAAAACTTATTGATTAGTTATTCTTGTCTCATTTGCTAGCATTGTGGACAGAGGCTTCACTACCATGAAAAACATGCATGTCAGTAAGTAATTCATTACCAGATATCTAATCAGGATTCTCCTAATTAGTAAACCAGATAACAGGGGCCTTAACATGCTCAGCTTATTTCTAATATGTATTTATATTTTTGGGACATCAAAAATTTTTAAAAATCAAATTGGCAATTTTAGTTTTTAGGTTTTTTTTAAAGAATGATCATTAAGCTTCTTACCAACAGGTGTAGAGTAGGACCTATTTTGCAGCACAATATTATTTAACTATCATCTTTATTGAAATCTGATTTAAGATTTAATATGGATAATTGTCAATTTTAATTAGCAATTAGTTATCTATTTTTTCTGTTCATGACATTCAACTCAAATCTGGATAATATAAAAAAATTTTCAGGCAGCCAAAAATTTCGAAGTAAGTTTAAATATTTTTTATTATCAATTATGGGTTGACAAATTGATTTCTATTTATTCTCCACCAACAGATCAACACTTTATCACTTCACAACCAGCCCATGACTAACATAGTTTTCTTTATTCCTCATCTGTAGAAGATGAGAAGGATTTTGTTCCATGTAGTCATATTTTTAGGGATTTTTACATTTTACCTCTAATATAAAAAAAAGATTTAACAGGAAAATAGTATTAACATTTATTTAATAAATTTATTTTTTTCTTTATTTAAGATTTTTAATGGTTTGGATGGCCAAAGATTTGGATGTTGGAGTAGATTGATGCCTGTCTATTAAAGCATGAAGATTTGCTATCTTAATATAAACTGAGCACTAATTATATATATATATATATGTGTGTGTGTGTGTGTGTGTGTGCAGGAGATAATGATCTGGATTAACTTATAAGTGCTGGTTCAGCACAAAATACGTATATTGGTGATTATTTATCTTTTCTACATGTGTGTGGTCATTTTTATCAGTAGTATGAGCTAGAATAGATAGTTGGAGGTTGCTGGAAAGTCTTTGTTCAAATCCCATAATTATGCTCCAGGTATATGAAGAATGCCTGTATTTTAAATATTTCACAATAAGCCTGTATCCTGCCCATCCCTCTTCTATGTATTTAAATGGATAAAGTCCTATATATGAGGGGTCAGAGTGATTTGATGTCAACATGGGTATGCCAATAATATTGGCATCAGCATAAGATTTGGGCTTTCCATCAACAGATTTTCAATGGTATGGATGGCTGAAGAGTTGGAGATTGGAGTAGATTGAATCCTGTCCACTAAATATGAGGATTTGCCATCTTAATATAATCTGAGCACTGATTATATATGTGTGTGTGGGAGATGACAATCTGGACCAACTGAAGAGTTCTGGTTCAGCACGAAACACATACATTGGTGATTATTTATCTTTTCTACATGTGTGTGGTCATATGTACCAGTAGTATGAGATAGTGTGGATAGTTGAAGGGTGCTTGAAAGTTTGTGTTCAAATCCCATATATTTACAATTAAGCTCCAGGTATATGAAGAATGCCTATATTTCAAATATTAAAGTCATAGACAAAAAATAAAAGAAAAAAAATTTTTTTAACTATGATGATGAGAATAAAATTGGAGTTTTATGCTTCCATGTGCAAGATGAAGATTTTTTAAAAGTGGATTTTGACAACATAATGTTCTTAATAATTTGGTAAGGTAGTAAATTCTGCAGCAACAAATCCATGAATCATTGTCTAACTTTTTTCCTTCCAGTGTTCGAACTTTTAATAACTTGCAGAGCCATAAAACATTTGATGACTTATTAGGCATTTCATTCCACAATATATTCATAGATATAAAAAAAGCTTACTCTTATTCACTTTATCACATGACAGGAAATGCTTTACATAATATTGTATAATAAGTATGGAAACCATCTCTAGTTTAAAAAAAAGATCTGTAATGATTATACATATTTTAATAATTTTTTGAGCATCAATTTTACTAAATGCTATCTGTGCATGGTTAAGTGTAATATTATGTGTCAGACTATGGAGCATTAGGTCCTTATATCAGTACCAGTACTGAGACTCCAGGGACTCAAACTCCCAAGTAATAATGCCACTTGATGACTTTATAAAAAGAAATGTGGGAGGCAGGGGAATATATAAAAGTGTTTGGCATGAATCATCTGATTCAGGAATTCAATTATTCTAGATGTTTACAAATCAAAATGAAAGAGGTTCCTCATGATTTCTCCACTTTTTCCTAAGGGCAAGGTTGATTAATGGTTTCCATACATTATGTACATTCATACTAGGTTGATTTATGGAATTATTCACCATTGTAATGTGAGAAGCTTCTTTAAATTTTCTTTTTAGTACCTTTTACCTTAATCACAGCTGTTTTCTCTTTTGTAATCATCAGTTGGTGCTTTTTCAATCACTTTTCAATGGGGTGACTGTTTCACCAATATACATTCCCCCACATTCACATGGTATTTCATAGATGCAGTTTTTGTTTTTCAACATTTCATGTTTAGGCTTTGTAAATTTGTTTGTAATGTGGTATGGTTCTAGAAAGCTATTTTGATATTATACTAATTGTATATTTTCCTTAATTTGTCTGTTAATTTTGATATGCATGAATATATTACAATACCAATAATAGGTTTTTTTTGTTGTCTATTTAAGATTTTCTTATTAACCACTGATGGATAATCAATTTTCATAAGAGTTTGTTCTATATAAATCTTTTCTTTTTTCAAATTGCTGGTTTCTGAATAAACTTCTTTTGCTCAGTTCCATAGTGGTAGTGTAACCCCATGTTTGTGTTTCTGGTGTGATTAGAGGTATATGCTAAGTATTTTCCTGTATATGTGGATTTTTTGTGAACTGTGATTTTGATTTTGCTATGAGGGAGTTTTGCCACAAGAACGTTCTAAAAATGCCAATTTTTGTTCTTAACTATGAGAATTTAATTGAAGGAGATATGTTGTTGATGTGTCTTCAAAAAGTTTGTAGTAGTTCTATACCATGAAGCCATACAACAAACGTATCATCAACATTGTGAAGCCAAATTTTAGAAGGATATGGAGTAGTCTTTATGGCTGTGATTTCAAATTCTTTTATGTAAATATTGCTAATAAGAAGTTGAAGTAATAGCAATTCCTTGATTTTGTTGGAAAAATTCTGTGTTGCATTGAAAATAAGCTGTTGTTATGCACAATTTAATAGTTCCATTATACTATTAATAGAAAGAACTGTTCTTGTTTGTAAGTTATTATCACTGTTTAGAATTTTTTTACAATAGACAATGCTTCTTCACATGGTACATATGTAAATAAACTTTTCATATCAAAGTTTATTAGTATATCAGTTCTTTCAATTGTCATGTACTTGATTAATTCTACAAATTGTCTAGAATCACTGACAAAGGATTGGGTCTTGTATGCCAAATGACTAAAAACTTTGAGAAGAAATCTTGACAGATTTGGCAAGATGAATTTCTAAAACTAAAAATAAATCTTAATGGAACCTGATTCTTAGGGATTTTAGGTAGACCATAAAGAGAGGAATTTTGCTGAAATATGATGTTAGTTTACTTTTTTCTGAATTACTGAGGTACCTGCGATACTTTTTGACTAATGCTTGCAACTTTGTTTCTGTATTCGTTATCAGAAATTTTGCCAGTTGTTGTGAAGAGTTCTTGTATTTTGTTGTCATAACCAGTAATATCCACTACAACTGTTACATTGCCTTTGTCAGCAGGGACAATAATTATAAATTTATCTACTTTGAAAAATGCAATCCCTTTCATCTTATTATAGGATATGTTTGGCTTTAATTTTTGTTGCTTCTCAAGTGTTCCTTTTCTTGTCCAGCATAATTGTGCTTCTTTTTCTAAAGACAATTTTGGGTGACTTCCTCAGTGGTTGCCATTATATCTAATAAAGGGATATTAGACAGGGTTATTGCAAAGTTGAATTCTTTTTTAAAAAACCGAAATTTCAGCATATTAGATATTTAGAATTAAAAAGTACCAATACTCTATAATCTATTCAAAATGGTGATTCAGTATTTATACGTTTCATAATATTAATGAAATCCTATGTGTAGAGTGTATTATTGTATGGTTATAAAACGTGGACTCTGAGTAAAAAATTAGGAACAGATTGGAAGCCTTTAATATGTGGTCTTAGACAATGATGGAAAAAATTACTTGAATGAATAAAATGACAAATGAAGAAGTTTTAAAAAGAGTAAATGAAAAAAAGAAGATTGATTGAGGAAATTAGAGATAGAAAAAGGAAGTGGATTGTATATATTCTAAAAAAAATGAATAGTTTAATGAAAGATGTTTAGCAGAGAATGGTAAATGGAAATAAGAAGAAAGAAGAGGAAAGTGTAGCTTGAAGAAAACTTTCTGGATGATGTAATAGATGGGAAGTGATATGTGGAGTTGAAGAGCTGGCTAATGAAAAAAAAAGACTGGAGAAATGGATAAATTTATGATGTGCTTGTTCCCTGGATTTATCCATAGAACAGAATATTATTGATTGATAAGTTCATAGTTCATAATCTTGCTGATTGTTAAGACTCTAACCATGTTTCAAAAGCTTTATGTTTCTTAGACATAAGGAACAATCCCAAAATGTTTCTCAAAGACTGATTCAAGCTAATTCTTGAACCTACATGTGTCTTGTGCCGTAATTATACAAAAAAATACTACACTTCTCTTCTCTATGCCTGATGTGCTTTACAAGAATAAAATCAGTCTCAAGCAATTGCTTTAAAAATATGTAAAATATTTTGCACTAAGAATCACGTGACTTTCGATCTTCTCCATGACGTTTACTAATAAGAAATACAATGTAGTAAAGTGTAATGTAAAAAATGGTCAGTTTGTATTCACACTTTTTTATATTCTTATCTAGAAGCATTATCTGCTAAACCTGGCCATCTGCAATCTTCCTCATACTTTGAACTTTTATTGTCATTAATATTTTTTAAAAACATTCATTCTTAAAGTAATTATAAATTAGTTTAATATCTAGCCTTTTGAAACTACCGTCTGTGTAATTTAAACTTTTCTCTGGGCTTACATTAATATTTGTAAATAATATATTATCAATAAATAAAAAATTTCAAAGTTCATGCCGAGTACTGAATACAATAAGTTTCATTCACTGGATATTTCTCATTTCAGATAAACTTGCTTTTACCATCCGAAAAATAGAGATAAAGAATGTGGGCAAATTAAGGAATCATTTTGTTCTCAAAAAATGCAGACCTTTTGTGACAGAGATATAGAGAAAAGATGAAAACGGAGCGAAAGTACACTCTTTTTTAACTCTTAAAGTTTTAACTCAGAAAAAAACAAAAAATTGTATGTAGCTACGAATTAATAAGTGTTTATTTTTAAATATTTGAAAGATCATTATTTGAAAGATAAATCGGAAATAGGTTTGAACTTCCCCTTTCTCATTTAAAAATTCTTTTTACTGATCACATGTAAACACATTTTTTTAAAAATGTTTTTATTAAAATAAAAATAAAGTCAAATAATATTAATATTAAATAAACGACGTTTTGGAATATCTTTTAATAATTAACTTAAATCGATGATGCAAAATAAATTTTCAGATTTCTTGAAAAACCCATATAACAACAGTTTTAATGCCGAAATATAACTCCTTTAGCAATTATAATTTTCTTCAGTATCAAATAATTATTTGTTTTTACACAAAAGATTATATATACTTTTAGTTTATAGTAAATAACTAATATCTGACCAGTAATAACTATTAATTTTGACAAATATATATATATATGGAATACAAACAGAAAGTAAACTAACTCCTCTCATAAGGAATAGAGTGAATCCATGCACCTTTTAAACTTTCAGTCATTATAAGCTTTTGTTTATAGGCAATGCTAGGAATAAAGTGAAAATTTTTATATTAATCTAATTCAAATATGAGATAATCTTTTTGAAATTACTGCTGTGCAAAGAGAGGCTAGAGAAGTCTCTTTTTAATCTAAGTATATATAATCTTAATTAAACATCAATTTGTAAATGTGAGTATCAAATAGTTATAGCTCAATTGACAAGAAATTTAAATAAAAGTAAATTATAACTATAAATACATGAAAATAACCAACACTTAAACAATACCAATATCAACAACAATCAACATTTTATGAATAATATGGTGTAGAGAAAATAACACTAGTCAAGCATTGGTGGTCGAGAGGTTAGCGACAGCGGGTTCGCTTCCCGGCTGATGCTATGATATATGAGAAGAAAAAAAAGAAAATAACACTACAGAAATATTATTCATAAAACGGATAATTTCTTGTGTAATGAATAACTAATAAAAATTAATAACAATTAACAATCTCAATTTATTGACATGGAAACCTTTTAACAATAAAGGTGAAAATCCAACTTTATCTATGGCCAAATATGTTTATAAAGGTAATAAAGGATGGCAACTTGCCTGCAGAAAGTGAAATTATTACTTCAAATAAACTTTATTAAACAGGTAGATATAACCGTTATTGAAAGCAGACTAACAAATAGTCAATTATTACTTTCAAAATGTACTTCAACCATGTATTACTTAAATAATAAAGCTATTAATGCTCAAGACTAGATAGGTTTATAAATGTAAATACTTAAAAACAATCAGTATTTAAACAATATCAATATTAATCAACAATCTCAACCAGTTGTCATGGCAACTTCCTTTTAACAATAAAGGTGGAAATCCAACTTTATCTGTGGTCTAATATTTTTATAAAGACACTAAAGATTGCAACTTGACTGCAAAAAATGAAATTATCAATTCAAAGAAGTTTAAATAAACTTCATTAAATAGGTAACTGTAACCCCTTCTAAAAGCAGACTAACAAATAGTCAATTATAACTTTTAAACTACACTTCAATTTTATTTTACTTAAATAATAAAGTTAATAACGCTACAGACAAGATAGATTTATAAATGTAAATACATAAAAGCAATCAGTACTTAAACAGTATAAATAGCAATCAACAATCTCAACCTGTTGTCATGGAAACTTACTTTTAATAATAAAGATGAACATCTAAATTTTATATATGATCTAATGTTTATAAAGATATTGCTATTCAACTACATACTATAAACTATAGATAAATAATACATATCTCAACAAATAATGAAGAATAAATTTAATCCACCTATTCTTTTAAGCATTGTGGCAGCAAATGAAAGCTGGATTAGTCCATTTTTTATTGTTCATTGGCAAATGAATATTATTAATCCATGCCTTATTAGGTGAGTTAGTTTGTTTCTATGTAAATTTCATATTATAATGGTCAAGTTTTGCACATTCGTGTAACAGACTCTACAAGACAAAGAGACCAAAGCTGACCAGACCAGGAGTGAGACATCCCAAATCCGACCACACTTCAACTCATTTGGCAGTACTCCATGACTCAAGATCCTATGAACGACTACACTTGAAGTTACACATGGTATACCTGTTTTTCACGGCCAGCATAGGGCAGGGAGAAACAAGAGACTTGGGAATTTAAATATATATATTAACTAATTTAATTTCTACCAGCACGAAACTAAAGATAACATTCAGAAATTATAATCAATGCGTAGATGGTTATATCACACACATAATTAACTAAGACTGAATTGGATTGAAATAAGAATGAGAAATCACATGAAACCAGAATAAATTTGACATATATTTATTAAATAAATGGAACATAAATTAATGTGAAAATCACGCAGGCTTTATAACATGAGAATTTAGCATGTCTCCTCATTAAATCTTTAATTATTAATATGAATTAATACATTTGAAAAATCACTAGGTGGTGCCTACATTAGATTATGCCAATTCCTATTGAAAGTGGTAGCTACTATTATAGAAATGCTGTACTAGTCTTAGGTAAAATATTTATGGTAACGTTAATAAGTCAGTAAATCATGAGTGAATAAATCAGCTCAGGGTTGAGATTGAACCCAGAAACCAAAGATATAAATTTCAGCTTAATGCTGAATAATTAAATTATGGGACTCAGAATTGGCTACATAAGATCACCGACATGCTACAGCACTGGAAAATTAAAATAACAGAGTGCCCTGTGGATAGACTAGAGTCAAGGGTTTTCATGACCAACACCAGTACTCTGGGACCAAGCATCGTGCTGCTAAAAGGTTGGGGTGGCTAACATGATTTGCCTTGAATTATACATCAGGTCTTGCTAGTGTGTACCCCAAAAGAAGGTAAGATGGGATGGTCTTTTCCACGGTCCCATCTTAAGGAGAAAATGCCGCAAAGCATTAAACATTGAATGTGAATTTAATATATCTAGTTCGTCAAATGAATGTATGACATTAATTATTATTACAGAGATACAGGGGCAATAGCCTGGTCAGTATTACTATTATGAGCCAATTCTAACAATGCTATATAATCAAGCACCATTATAGGGGTGAAGAAAATATAAAACTCTGGTTTATAGGTTTTAATCTATACATAGAAATTATTACGAGGGAGGGGAAAGTATATTTGATCAACTGGTCAAATAATTACTGAATATACTTTCATATTACTAAGACTAGTACATTGCTCTATTCATAAATCTCAATAAGATGATAATTAAATAGTAAGCCGCAATACATTTAAAATTAAATAAGAATTATAGGAATTTGAACCAGCGAGCATGGAAAATGTCATTAAAAAAATAGTTATGTGAAGATATTTGCAATTATATCTCTGAATATTTATTACTTTCAAATGCTCACTGCTTCAAAGCATTGGCAAATAAATAATAAAAATAGCACTAAATAAATATTATAGGCACAACTGCAGTGATAGACAAAGAAATTAGCATAGGTTACATTTAGTTTAAATAAGATATGTGTAAAGTTATGGGCAAGTTATACAAATGATATAATATTTACTTTAATGAGAATTTATAATGAGAATTTATAATAAAACATTTATAGGATTTAGAAAATTATATTAGTTTATAGTTTGCTAGCTTTAAACTTTTAAGTAGAAAATTTGGATTTAGAAATAGTTCATTAACACAGAGCTCTGCGGTTATAGCTTTGATTACCAGTTAGTTGCTGAACTTGGCTTTCTGGTATTATGGTCTTCTTGAGTGGGCTGTTGCTGGATATTTCTTGTGGCAGCTCAAGTGGTTGAAGCATCAGCTAACAGTAGTCACACCATTCTTTCTGTGGGTTTAGAAGCAGCTGTCATCTTTCTCCATTCGGATCTTTCAAAGATCAACCAGATATGGATATGTATAGCAACATTTCTAAAATTTAATGACTTCTCTCTCAAGCTCAAACTATACCCTATTTATACTTTAATTGCAATGCACTTGGTTAGAAAAGAATCTGTTTCACCTGGAAACCCATTAACTCTTAAAATATCACACTAAATTGTAAGATTTCCCAATTTGATCAAAAATACTTTGTTTAGGCTTCCATGGCACTGCAAATTTTCCTCTAGGTGTCAAAATAGTTTTGCTACAGCAATTTTAATGAATACTCTTTTGCCATAAACAAATTCAAGTATCGCAATTATCAGCTTTCTAACTTTGATTTAACTACAGGTGTGGTGGATTTAAATGCAAATCTGTTTATGGCTAATTTTTTAACTAATTTAACTAAAGAGTTTTTGCCCTTTTACAAAATTAAATCATGCCATTCTATATATATATTATTATATAAGATGAATCATACATCCACATACGAATTTGTATTTAATAAAATAAATAAATTGGCATTTCCACTATTTAAAATTATAACATAAATCATTTTTTTATAAAATATAAATTTTAAACCATTATATTCACTGTAACATGTACTAGCCTATGTATTACAGCATTTATTCATATGTGCATATATAATGCTGCACACCCAGCCATGATAGAAATGTTTATATATTTATTTATTAAAATGAATATTTTAATAGGGTTTGAAGCCAGAATAGATAGGTTTGGTAGTTAAACTAAAACATGCAACAAGAAGGGCTTGAACCTGACCATTGCAGTATATGTTAAACTTTTCCTGTTAAAAGTATGTGACATTAAATAAGAAGGAGTCTTTGTATATAACCACTATTCATTTTTATGATTTTTTTTAAACTAGAAAGTTAATATTTCTGAGATAATATTTATTTTGAAGTCTTAAGATTTTAACAAAATTGATCTAAAAAGAAAAAATTAAGGAAGAGGTTTTCTTCTTTTTTTTCATTAAACATATATATTTGAATAAATTAATAGAGAGAATATTATACAGAGATAAATGCACAATTATTGTTGACCTTGAAGGCATTTACAAAATTAAAGTTTTTATTGAAAAACAGAGGCATATGTTAAAGATCAAAGTATGAACATGAGGCATGGACATTGTAGAAGCAGATCAAAACGAACATCAATGCTTTTGAAATGAAGTGTTATAGAAGGATTTGTCAGTTAAGAAACCTAATGAGCATGTTTTGGGGAAGGTATCTACAAGAAAAGCAACTGTTGGAAGTAGTAAAACAATAAAAATTACAGGGTCATGTGGCAGATCAGATTATCACACCTAAAAAGAATCTCATGTATGATATGGTAAATAAATCAAGAGGAAGAGTATGATTATGACTGTTCTGGGAGGGTAACATCACACAATGGATGAGATGGACAATTTTGGAGCCATACAAGAAGGCAGAGAAGAGAATGGTTTGGAAGCAGTTTGTCCATACTGTTGTCCATCATTAAATCACTGGAGAATATGGATGATATATTTTTAGACAGCTATTTTTAATATTTGCAAAGTTGATATTTTATTTTTAAAATTAGTTTTATTATTCATCTAAAAAGATTTAGGAGTTAAATTTCATTAAAAGTATAAATTTAATAACAAAATTAATCTTACAAAAAAGTATGAATTTTGCTTTATTAAAATATGGAAGAATCATCATTTATTTGTTACAATTATTTTTTAATCTGAAGATAGAATTGAAGTCTTACTTTTTTGCTATTTACTTTGAAAAGTTGATATTTTTTTTAGATTAATTTCTTTTAGCAAATTTTTGTTTTCAACAGAATCTTTAAAAAATGGAAAAATGATAATTTATGTATTAAAATAAATTAAAAAAGTCTGAAAATAAACCTAAAAATATGGTAAAATGTATAGACTCTGCAACTTCTAACAAACTGATTTTTTTAGCTGTGTGATATTATGGAGTGCTGCCATTCTTCAACATTAAATCGCCCTCTTATGGCTATTTTTAGCACTATTTTCTTGATTATTTTATTTATTTAAAAGTAAAATCTAGAACTAAAGTAATTAGTTTAAAAAAATTTGAAGATGTCAATAGTTCACAGAGAAAAACTACAAATAAGTCAATAAAAGCCTAGAATTTCACTGATTTGTAGATTCTTTGATTTTGACAAATTTATAATCTCTTCTTTGATTGTTGTTAACAATAGGCAAAAAATTGTATATTTTCAGTAGTTTACTAAATATTTATGACTATTTTTACAAGATATTTGTATAGTAATTATTAAAAAAAACTATTTTAAGATTTAAATTTAGATTTTTTTAAAATACAAGCAAAGGAATTTAAGTAAGATAAAATGGAAACTACAATCATTATAGAATCAAATAATGTAGACAAAATTTTGTCATATTTTAATAATTATAAATGCAATTTTAAATTTTAGAACAGAACTTTATAGCTTTATGATGACTTTATTTAGTTCATGTTTAAAAAATAAAATTCAATCAAGAAATATTTTGTCAAATTTTTTTTGGCTTTGCTGTAATTGTTCAATAAGAAAAAAAATATTGTTCTCATTACATATGTCACTTTAAACCACTAAATATCACATGACCACCACTTCTTATACTTATACAAGGTATTAAAACAGTGATGTGATTTGGTTACTTCTTCATCAAAGTCAGGAATCTCTTAGCATATATGCCCATAAAAACCTGTTAGCCATCATACTTTCCCTTTTCATTCCCACCCCATGTTTTCCCAGTGACAAACTCTCCATACAGTAGGATCACCTGGTGCAAGCCTTAGGAATCTAAGTGCAGTGCTCTCAGATCGAAGACTGTCACAAGCTAGAAACTAATCTGAGGACATTGGATAAGTAGGCCACTAGATAGAGATTTTATGCACAAATTCCATCCATTGATTACCATGGCTTGCACTGGATGGCACTATTTCACTTTATTTTTTGTTAATTTTAGAATGCTTTTTTATTCATAAACATATTTCTAATAAATCAAGTCCAATTTATTATTTAAAATATTCAATAAAAAAATTTAATAGTAAAATAAAATGTTGAGTGATTAATTCAAATTTCCAGTAGAGAAAGAATGAAAATACATTGAAATGCAGAAGGATTTAATAAGCATTTGTGCTTCCAGCAACATGAATATTTTTAAATCAAATCTATTTAAAAAAGAAAACAAAAGAGTGCTATTCTTAAATTATCTAAAATTAGATAAAGCAATTGGTATGTGAATGTGCAAAATTAAATGTTTGAGTAAATGTAGTATTATATAACTAATTTTTTCATATTTTCTGCCTAGTCAGTTTCACCCTCTCTCCTAAGTCCCACCCACTTACAACTAATGGTTTATTTTTATAATGAATTATCCTTTTCTGCATTCTAAATAAATTAATTTTTGATTTTTTGTAATTGAAGTTACCTGCTAATTATTTAGGGGAAAAACTGATGCTTCATTCCAGAAAAGGATCAAATTTGATATCTGTAATTGGCCCATTTGAGACTCTTGCTTCATGACACCACATTATTCAAATGACTACCTATTACTGTATTTCAATGGAATGAAAAGTTAAAATTGTTTTCATTTTAAAATTAGAAAAAAATCAAGACAATTCCTTCTTACAAATTTAAACATTTAAATATTACAATTAAATAGCTTATGATAAAATTAAAAACAATTGCAAATTTTAACTATGTTTTGGAAGAATTGATTGGCTGTTTCTTTTAATTTAATATCAAACATTGTAAGTGAATATTACTGAGAATTTAATTATCTAGTTAGTTAAATATTATTAATTTATATATATTGTAACCCTGTGCTATTGCACATTGTCATTATTAGGTATTTAAGTTGTTGAGTTTGTGCTATTCGACTCTAAAAAAGGAAATAAAATGAAAATTATAAATAGAAAAAGAAGATAATAATATTCATCTTGTAAATGAGGTTGCTTAACTTTATATTCATTGTGAATACAAAATAGATGATATTTTATAAATTGTATAGCCATTTTAAAGATATAATTCTTATATTTAAAAAAATGTAAGTTTGAGGTTCAAAAGTTATTATTTAATTTATGCAGACTTTAAAAAAAAAGAAAGCTAGATAGAGTTAATAGTTATGAACATTAAAGTTTAGTTATTTAATTGTTTAGTAATGATTGATAAATTAATCAAGTTCTTTGATAAGTTTTAAGATAACATATCTCAAATTTAAATTAATTGTTTTATTCAAATAAGATTAAATTGTTGAAGAAATCTGAATTAGTTAATGATAAAGTATGTTTACTTTAAATATTTGCAACTTCCAGTATACATGCGTGTGTTTAGGAGTATGTGTGCATATGTATATTTTGATTTCTTGGTTATAATTGCCAAGATATTTAAGTTTAACCATTAAATAGTTAAAAAATAATATTTTATTAAAAGTAGTCGATAAAGAGTTACATAATTATTTTGAATTTCTGATAAATTTTAGGTGGAAGAAAAGGCACTAGTTATTAAAATAATAAAATATTATTTTATTGTCTTGTTTTAATTATTTAATTTTATCAGTTGTTAAAAGTTAATTAAAAGTGACCTTTTCTTCAACCTTGATCATTAAAGATCATGTGAAGTTTAAAGTTATATAATTGTATTAATTAGTTCCATGCTGTAAGTAAACTATTTTAGGAAAGAGGTCATTAATGTTGTTGGGTGTGAATTAATTTTTGAGACCTTTCAATTCAGGTATATAAGATAAGATTTTCAGTGTCAGAAGTCAGCTCTTCTTGCTTGCTCTCTCTGATGGATTTGGCTGATCATCATCATTTGATGGACCACTGCAATCTTCACATTTTAACATTAATAACTTTCTTTGATTATTTTATTTTTATTTAAGTGTAAAGTTACCAAATCATGTAGTTTATCAATTTAACATGAATTACTGAAAAAGTGAATAAGGTATCTTTGTTTTTATTGCTAATTTCAATTTTGAACTTTCTTACTACTAATATTATACTCTGAGAAAACAGTCAATTCATAACGGTGCAATTTCAACAGTTATATTTTAACTTATGTTATAAAGGACACCGGGTGATAACTGTTATATTAATTTACAAAGCCTTATGGGACAGTGTACTTTATTATATCACATCAGCATATGTTATCTTTTGGAGGAGGAAGTTAAAACACAAGTTTTAATTAAAGAAAAAAAAAACTTTAAAAATTGAAGTTAATAATGATAAGTTGTTTTAATTATTTAATGCCAATTATTAAGTATTAAATGTACAACTGCCTGAATTTCCATGAATATTTAACATACTGTTTTTCATATTAAAATTATAAATGATGAATAAACTGTTATTTCTAGGACAAAATGACCTTTATTTGTACTTTGCTTTTTCTGTGTTTGCTAAGAAGCAGAAAAAAAAAAAAACCTTTGCAAAAATTTAGCCAAAAAAACTTTAAAAGTGGAATTTATAAAAGAAATTAGTTTACAGAGATAACAACAATGGGCATTCAACTATGCCTTGTGTTAAATTGTGAACTATTAATACCAAATGTAATAATTTGTTTTTATAAAAAAAAATTACTGAAATAATATTTCTGCATTTATTTGGAAAAAATTAACAGTTACTCTTAGTATGTGTGTTTCTTTAAAAGGAGAGGAGAAATGTAAAAGCTTTGTATATTTCCAATATAACGACAGACATTCCATATGGAATTCTAAAGATAACTTATTATTCTTATGCACTATTAATTAAAACTCCAAACAAGCTAGCTTATCTTCTTATGTGTCATATGTTTTATGCCTTTGTCTTTGTTGAAAATGGATCCAGCCTTTTATTCATACAAAAATAAGGCTTTTGTCAATGTTTATTATTTATCATTTAGATTTGAAAGTTATATTTGCTTTGTTTTCTGTCAAAGAAAATTCATTTACCTGGTTTGGATATTTCATTCTATGGCCAAGCCACCAAGGTCTACACTTAGACCTTAAGATCTAAAGCAACCCTTCATCAGCCAACATTTATTTATTTAGTTAACTGTAAAGCTAGAAACTCCTCACTGATAAAGTCCACAAATTAGAAATACATGGATATTGGATGGGTAAGCACAGGATAGAGATTTTATGCACAAATCTTTTAACTTCAATTGATTACTAAGAATTGCACTGGGTGGCATTACTATATGGAGAGTTTGCTATTATAATAAGCTTGCGGAAGAATAAATATAAGCAAAGTGATTATACAGAAAGTGGGTTATTGATTTTTATGCTGAATTTGGGAAAAGATAAGGGGGATTTGGATATAAAGGCCATGAAGTTGACAAAGATTATATTGTGGAAATGGGATGGGGCAGGATATGGGAAAATGTATGGTGAGGAATGGAAAGTGAAGGTAAAGTGGATAACAGGTTTCTCTGGGCATAGCTGCTGAAGTTTCCTGACTCTGTTTAAGGAGAAGTCACAGTGCACCACATCACATAACATATTACTGTATTAATAGCTTGTGAAAACATAGAAAATTATGATCATGTGATGTTATATTAATTATTATTGAAGATATTTTAAATATGATATACGGTTTTTTCAAACAGAAGATTATATAAAAATCGAAACTAATATTTTAAACCTCACCTTTGTTATATTTAAGTTTTTATAAAAAGTTAAGATGCTAACTATATCTTGTCAGAAGCTAAAAAAATACTTTTGGAATATAAAATGTTTGCATAATATCTTTTTAATAATTCCAAAATTATTCTGAGTACTATGTTCTTAGAATATAATTTATATTTTAGCTAACTTAAATATGCCACTGATTATTCACATAATATCTGAAATTACATTTTACATGCTTTCACCTCTGAATTTATATAAAAAATGTAATGACGCAGAGAATGCTGCAATAAATGTAATTGGTACAAAATTTTGCTATAGCATCTGTTCAGTCTATGATGTTGCATGTATTTAGGAATAATCCATTCCAAGCTGGCATAAACATATAAACAAAAAATATATAACACAAAGTCAAAAATATAAATTTAAAAATACAAACAAAATTTAAATTTAAATTCAAAAATGTTTGTTAATTTACACTTTCTTATTAAGGTTAACTCAGTTTATATCGTTAAAAAAAATAAAATGTCAATTATTTATTTTTAAAAAAAAACTTATTTATTTCTTACAAAATGAAAAGAAATTAATACCATTCGGTATCCCAATAAAAACCCAGAATTTTGTAATAAAAAATTGTGTATTTATTTTAATTATAAATATGCTACTTTTTTTGCATTAAATAGTGAAACTATCATTATATTATAATATGCAACAGGTCTGCTTAGCGCTTTCGAGATTTAATGTTCGAATCTCATACTCATAGCTTTGTGAATGAAGACTGTTGTGATTTATTATACACATATGCAAATGAGTTTGAATATTTAATTAGTTAGTCCATTGTTTAGAGAGAGCAAAGCATGCCTCTCTTCTATTAATGGCACTGTGATCATTTGCTATGTAAAAAGCTTCAACTTTTCTTTTGGCATCACTCTTCTCTGCACAAATTATTCGGGCAGAACTGGGTTCAAATACATGGCCTGTAGCTGCTTGGTGGTCCCAGAATACTGATGTTCCTTTATTTTTATGTTTAACGCTGTTGTATGCATACCTGTGTTGATAAATTTTTGTATTAAGGTTAGCCCGAGTGTAATCCATTTTGAATGCATCAGTCTCAATGTCTTTTCCACATTTCAAAGCAATCTGGAAACTTACAAAGTGGTATCTTTTAATGCCTTTATTATTTTTTCTTCACGATTTCCAAACCCATCTTCTGATGCATGTTTTTTAAGGGGAATAAAAATAAGTCTACATAAAGTGAAATCAAGTTAATATGGCTGGTGAATAAACTGGGTAATGTTATTTTTGATTAAAAATTGTTTCACACTCAAGAGTTTGTGCATTTTCACTTTGCTACAAATTGGCACATTTCATTTTATCACATCAGACAAATGTTTCAGAACTTGTAAATAAAATAGTCAAAATAAGAGTCGTCAGGGATTGGGGGGGGGGTCCTGACAGAGATATTTTAAATGCTGGCTCTGGCTAAGCATTTATCACAAAGCTTGTTGGGGAATTGGCAATCCTCATTGCTTGTAAATAAAATGTCTGACTGTTATAAATAATATCTGAGTGAACAATGCTATTTGCATCAGAAAAAAGCCAACACCATGGGATTGTACTTTACTTGCTGCACTTTTTAGAGATGAGGTGAGTTTGAACTCTTCCATTAAATCACTCATAAACTTGTTTTTTCCACAGAACATCTTGCGCTTTAGCTGTTTCAAACTTTACAATTGTTCCCACTATGATTTTCTCATGACAGAAAACACAATTAAACCATAAAAGAGTAAAAAAAAATACAATATATGATAAACATAAAAATAATAATCAGTTTTACAGTATTTATTTTAATCTGTAAGAATTAAAAAATTTTGGAAATAAAATAATGATTGGAACTTTGTTTTTTAATTATAAAAAGAAATACTCTATTGTTATACACATTACATCTAAATTAGATTTTAGTGAAAACGAAAATCAAAATTTTAAGATTTTAAATATTCTTGAGTATTGATTTACTCATTTTATATTTAGCACTTATCCAGATTTCTCACCTGAGAATTATACTTTTCTTAAAATCTATGTTAACTGCCTTTTTTCTTAACTCATGACTAACTGAAACACACAGGCTTATTATATACCTGTGTTTATATATGTAATATATAGGGTATATATATAAATAAGCATTTATTTTATAGCGCTATGTTTTATAAATTGTAATACATTAAAGAGCAGCCTTTTCAAGCTATTGTGCATGCGCTTTTTGTTAATAATAAATGAATACTTTCATTCCCAACACAAGATATAGTATTTATAAAAGAATAAAATGAATCCACTTATTCTTTCCAACCCAAATGCTTATATATGGGCAAATCTTAAGTACTGGAAATGAAAGCGGTTGGAAAGAATAAGTGAATTCATTTTATTCTTTCATAAATACTATATCTTGTGTTGGGAATGAAAGTATTCATTTATTATTAACACTCATAAAAAGTGCATGCGCAATAGCTTGAAAAGGTATATATATATGCGTATGTGTGCACGTGTGTTCAGGTGTATCAGTGTTATAAGATAGTGTGGAGAGTGGTGGTCGTGTGAAAGTCTGTGCTCATATACCTTAAATATTAACTCATGACTAAAATTAAATATTCGCATAGCAGAATAATTATTGTGAATATTAAAGATGCAACTTACAAAATATGACAGAGATGTTTGACATTTTAATTAATGTGAAAAAACTTCATTTTGCAAATTCATATGTTCCTTTTTTCTTCTTTAATTACCTATTTGCTCACCAGATGGAAATATAGTTTGTGAAGTTTTCTATTTATAATTATATAATTAAAAGATTTTTACTTAGTACAATAGCCACTCAAGATTAACTGTCGCTCCCCAGCTAAGAGAGAAAATAAAACTGTCAGGATTTCATTCTTAACTTATTAGTAGAGGTGTTTATTACAATAAATAAAAAAAACTATAAAATAGTGCTGTGTTAGATCCACACTGGTAATAGAAAAAGAATTCTCCTTTTGAATCCTATAGCTTCACAATTTTACTTTCTTTTAAAACCTGAGGCAGTTAACTTGATTAGCTATGGTTCTAAGTAAAGAGCTTTCTAATTAAATAATTATAAATGGAAAATTCCACAAACTATGTTTCTATATATAATATTTAAATACATGTATATTTTCTATACTAAACTTAATGCAATTATAAGGGACTTGAACTCAGATTTTCAAGCTACCTACAGCTATCCAATTCATCTTATACAACCAATACACATGACTACATAATGTGAAAAAGGTAAATGATCTCCAATACCGGTATTTTGTGCTGAACCAGAACTCATCAGTTGAGCCAAATCACCATCTTCCATACATATATACAATGAGAGCTCAGTTTATATTAAGATAGCAAATCTTCAAATTTTAATGGACGAGCTTCAATCTTCTCCATTCTCTAACAAGAGTCGGAGGGTGGAGAAGATTGAAGTTTGTCCATTAAAGATTTGCTATTTTAATATAAACTAAGTACTGATTGTACTATATGTGGGAGATGGTAATCTGAACCAACTGATGAGTGCTGATTCAACATGAAATATATATATATATATATTAGAGATAATTTATATTTTTCACATGTATATGATCATGTGTATCAGTTGTATAAGACGGATTGGATAATTTTAAGGAGCCTGTAAGTCTGAATTCAAGTCCCTTATTTATAATTACCAGCAATTTCCATTTACAAGTAATGGCCATTCCAATTCCAAGAACAAGGATAAAAAATAAAATAAAATAAAGTAATAATAATACATTAGATATAAATTTTACTGTTAATTATAATAATCAAGAAAGCAAGTCATATATAACGTGACATTACTTTTATAAGCTTGTAGTTACAAAAATGCAAAAAGGCTTTGCCTATGCTGAGGCTATTAAAATATGGTAGATCTGAATTTAGTTCAGTCCCATTTAGCTATTTAAATTAGATAGCTGGATTTAAAGACATTTTTATGTCCGAAAATTTCAAGAGTTTTTACTTAAATATGAGAATGAAATAAGTGCTGGGTTTTGAGTTTATATTTTAAATCTAGTGTCAGAATATTCTAGCTCTCCATTGACGTGTGAGCCATAAGCCCGAAATCAGTTGACTGGAGATGGGAGTGTTCTAGATAGACTTTAAATATTTTCTCATACCGCACTTATTAATTAAGAACTTATTTGAGCTATTGGTACACTCTCTGTATTACTGTTAACTATATAAATTAATCTGTACGTCTCAATATATATATATATAAATTATGTGGATTTATTCATGTGTGTTTCATATTATTATACTGACATTTTGGCAACCATTCATTGGATAAAATGTCAATATAATAATGCCATGGATCATTTATAATTAGACTCAGATATATCATTTATATCTGCGGTCTATGAAATTATTTATTTTAACACACACACACATATATATATATATATCACTACAGCCATTATTCTTAAAAAAAACTAACAGAATGACAACAGTCTGTTGTCAAGGCATTACTATAATTTGGTTTGATAGAACTGATATTTTAATGGTTTGTAGTGTTACCATGACAACAGTTTGTGATATTCTGCTAGTTTGTTTAAGAATGAGAGAATAATAAATGTAATTTACATATAGTAACAAGTTAGATGTTGGCAGTTGATATACATCAAAAACTTTTAGGAATAAAGACATGCTAAAATGCAGTCAATGATGAAACTAAGTACAAATTGTAATATTAATTGGCTGAGCATTTTTGAGAAGTTTTATCTCCTCATAATCATAATCCATATCTCCAAAACTTTTTACTGCAGTGCTGCAAGAAGTATTTAAGTCATTTAGATTTTTTCAGATAATGTAGTTGTTTTTGCAAATAATGCTTTAGAGCTGCAGGAAATGTTGCAGACGTTATCAGATGAAAGTATGCAAGTAGGGCTAAAGATAAATGTTAAAAAGACTAATGTAATGTTTAATGGATTTTCTCAAAATATGAAAATAAAGATTGATTATGATGAGTTAAAAGAAGTTAACAGTTGCAAATACCTTGGTCAGATTATTAATACAGATGGAAACATAATGGATAAAATTAATCATAGAATTAAACTTGGTCTGAGTGCTTTTAGTAGAAATAACTTGTTACTAAAAGGAAGTATGCCTATGTGTTTGAAAAGAAAGGTTTTTAATAAATGTGTTTTACCAGTTCTTACTTATGGATCTGAGACTTGGACACCTAGAGACTTCATACAACTCAAAGAAGTATGAAGAGATGCATGTTGGAAGTAACAAGGAGATTGAAAATGCAATATATGGGAAAGAGAACAAACAGGTGTTATTGACCTTATTGAAAAAAATTAAAAGACAAGTGGAGTTGGGCTGGACATATTGCTAAAAGAGATGGTAATAGATGGTCAATTGAAATCTTAAACTGGATTCCAAGAGATTGTAAAAGACCCAGAAAGCGACCACATGTGAGATGGATGAATGAAATAAGAAAGTGTACAGGGATGATGTGAAGAAGAGAAGCTAAAAATCGGAGAAGATGGATTGAACTTGGAGAGACCTTCAATCTGCTGTGGATTAATAATAGTTGTTGATGATGATGAATCATAGCAAGTAGGTTGGTTAGCAGGATAAAAAATGTATGTGACAAATATTTAAAGATAAGCAAAGTGGATTAGAGAGTCCACTTTTTGGGGAGAGCGAGAGAGAAGCGTGCTTTCTTCCGATTTATAGTATCGGTGTTGTTAGTTATAAGCCATGCATTGATTTTATGTTTAGAGTCATGGCATTCTATACGTGCAACGGAAGCATAAAAAAGTTCAAATATGTAGCCAGTGAACCTTTGGTGTTTTAAAAAGACGGAATTATATTCGAGTTTATTCAGAGTTCTTTTGTATAAATAGTAGTGCTAAGAGACATGAGCGGAGATAGATGCACGAAATTTGTCATAATATATGGCACTATGATCAGTTTGGGGGCATGATAGGCAGTCTTTTGAATTATTAATTAATCTATTGATTAAAAGGGGGGGTTCAAAATCTTAGTTTAAAAAGAATAAGATAAGGTGTAAATAAAGTTTTTAGTGAGGGAAAATAAATGTGTAGAAGAAGAAGCCATGATCTGTCATTATGGTGAGGGTGTAATTTCTGGTAAAATTGTTTTGTATTTTTTGAGAGATGCCTGAGTTTGAATCCAATGTTAATGAGATTTTTTTTAACATTGATCTATGTTAATTTAGCGGGAGGATTCGAATTTACATAAGTGAAATTACGGAAAAGGAATGGTAAGAGACTTAAAAATTTGTGTGTGCGTGGAAATTTGATTTCGGGTGTGTGAATTCTCTGACTTCCAAAGGTTTGATACACATAATGTAGTTTAGTGACTTATATCACGTGCGGATATCCAGATATTTAATCTTGCTGTAAAAGTCTTCCCAAATAATAGTAAACGATAGAAAAGAATGCTTTTGGAGATACGATTGAATATTGACGATGGATAATTCAGGTCGGCGGAAAACACGTAAATGTTTTAATAAAAATATAAAAGTATTATTATATTTATTATTATTATGCTTTGCTCTTTCTAATACATTAATTATCAGCATTTTAGGAAATGAATTACATTTATAAAATACAGTCGCAATTCCATTCATTTTTCCAATTTGTTTTATAGTTTTTTGAGTTTATACTATTTTTTTTTATTATTTTCATTTTAAATATTAAGAATACTTTTTCCTTATTAAATTATTAATAAATAATTATTTATTAAGATATATTAAGTATAATATACTTATTCGATATTCAAATTACTTAGATCTTAATCATTTCTAAATTTGTTTAAGCCTAGGACTAGTTTAATTGATTAAAACTATGTATATGTGAGAATATTTTATTAAACCAAATATAAAAAAGGTTATTATGTTAAAAAAAAAAAAGATTACACCCGTAAGTCAAAAGAAAATCAAATATTGAATTTAGTAAAAAAGATAAAAAGCTTTTTTTTCTCCAGATATATACATCAAAAATTAGCAATTACATTTATTCAAAATCATTGTTACAGAAAGAAAAGTAAATCCTGTTTCCAAACCCATATATACATATATTTACTTTTTTAAATAAGAAAAAAAACCGTTCTAAAAAACAAAGTATTAACAAACGCCCGCAATGTTTATATAGAAATTAAATTCTGCCACGGTTCAGTCTTATAAAATGCAAAAATTTGTCCACTAGTGGTCAAGGCTTAACATATTACAATTTTATTTTGTTTCAGTGGTTAGGGTACCAACACTCATTTTAAACAATTCATAACAGTCTAAAACTTTATTCTTTATCTAAAGATTGTTAATTATCCAACTATCTATTAACTTAGTTAACCTGAGTATGAATTAAGTATTATAAATAAAAAATTTAAACTTGCTTGGAAAAAAATGTCCACGATACACCTGGATTCAAATTCCAGGTTAGGGCAAGTGCTTTAACTACCATAGCATATAGTTTCAGAGAAATATACAAATAATAATAATAATAATAATAATAATAATAATAATAATAATAATAATAATAATAATAATCCCATAATGCAATTCAATTTTAAGTCATTTGATTATTTTAATTAGCAAAGACTAGAAAAGCATAGCTTCTATCTTTCTCAGAATGTCTAAGACTATATAAAAACAATCAGAAATAAGTTTAACATTACTTCATTTAAACTGCAGTTTTAATATGTCAGTTAATTTAAATTTTGCATTTGCTTGTAGTTATTTAAATGCATGTTGTCTTTATATAATTTGCAAAAGTTTGATAAAGATGGAAATCACATTTATTTAGTCATTAAATTATTACAAACAAGTAGCTTGATATTGAACCAGATTACATAATAATTATGTGTTAAATATCTTTATATATTTTTCTATATAACATTGTGGGTGCATTATGTAGATAATAGGTTAATGAAAAAAAATTGTTTAGTCTCAAGAGAATTGTTAATTAGTAGTAGTTGATCATTTCCTGGCAATATCAAAGGTTAAAAGTTATCTCTGTTTACATGGATATTATCTCCTTATTACTATTCTTTATTACAATCCACTAAAAAAATATATATATATGGAAACAGATACATTATTTCATATATCTTGAAGTCCCTCTCCATTATTTTAAAACAGTTTGATTAAAAAAAGAAAGTTGACAAGCAGTTATAAAAAAAAAATGTGTAAATTTAAATTTTCTGAAAAAAAAAAAGAAGAGAAAAATCAATATTTAAAATATACAATTAGAAATTAAATGACATGTTTAATTAACAAATTTTTATCATTAAAAATCTGTGGTTTCAAATGTTACCAATATATTTTTTTGTTAGAACTGAACATTTACAAATTACAATATAGAAATGCTGTAATTAGTTCATTAAAAAAGATAGTGTCACTGTCTTGCCTTGGGCAAAAGAAGTAAACATGTTTTTGAACAATATGTTGGTCAGTGTGTGTGAGATAAAAGAGAATATGGAAACACATCGTGAGAAGTAGGAGAATATAAATAGAGGACTCAGACAATTCACAGCAGTTATTAGTTATTAGTGGTTTGATTGCAGTAGTTGTTTCACAGCTAATTGCAGTTCAGTCTTTAGTCATTCTATAAAGAATAGCTGAGAAAACCAGACCAATGAAGTTTAGAGCTTCCATATCCATTAATTGTAGAAGTGCAGCAGTTAGTAAGAGAAACCTATAGTTACTGTAAAACTGTGATATGAAGAAGAAAATTATCAACATGGAAAATGTTAGAATGTTTGGCTAGTAAGAACAGCTTGTTCTTCCTTCCCACACCATGAAGATGAAGAAACCTGCCTAAGTGACCACCAAAAGAAAATATATACCATTCAGCTTTAAGACAAATCCCTTTTTAATGTGAGGATTTACCAGCAGTGAATCAACAGATAAACTTGAAGGTAAGAAAACTCTAGATAACATTTGAAATATGTAAAGGTATTTATGGAAATGCTGTAAGAAAAGCATGTTGGAAAAGATAAAATGAAACATAGATATTTAAAATGATTAATTCAATAGAATGATAAACTGTTATATACCAAAATAATTGCCATTATTGTTATTAAAATAAATATAAGTAAATAAGCAATTATTTTATCTAGCACCGTGTTTACAATTATATTACATTCAAATATCAGCCTTTCAAGCTAATTGAGCACGCACCTTTTGAGAGTGTTAAATAAATGAATACTTTCCTCTTCAATCCAAGATATAGTATTTATGCAGGAATTCTAAGTAATTTCACCGACGTCATTCAGTCAAAAAACATTGTAAATAGTAATTTAAAGTGAGAATTCTACTCACGCTCTCCTCAACAGTACTTCAGATTTGCTCATATAAAAAAATTTGAGTCGTAGGAATAAGAGGATCCTTTTTATTCCTGCATAAATACTATATCTTGGATTGAAGAGGAAAGTATTCATTTATTTAACACTCTCAAAAGGCGCGTGCTCAATTAGCTTGAAAGGCTGATATTTGAATGTAATATAATTGTAAACATGGTGCTAGATAAAATAATTGCTTATTTACTCATAATTAAGTTTCAGTAAGAATGATGTTTAGTAAATTCTAAGTAATTTCACCGACGTCATTCAGTCAAAAAACATCGTAAATAGTAATTTAAAGTGAGAATTCTACTCACGCTCTCCTCAACAGTACTTCAGATTTGCTCATATAAAAGAATTTGAGTCATAGAAATAAGAGGATCCTTTTTATTCCTGCATAAATACTATATCTTGGATTGAAGAGGAAAGTATTCATTTATTTAACACTCTCAAAAGGCGCGTGCTCAATTAGCTTGAAAGGCTGATATTTGAATGTAATAAAATAAATATAAAAAAAGTAAATTGAAATACGCTGACAGAAATGATGAAACATAAAAATGAATTCACTGGGTGTTTTTTTTTTTGAAGTGATAAAACTTACAACATTGATTTGAAATTAAGCTCTATAATAAAGGGGTATTAAAGAAATATATTTCAAATTGCTAATTTTAAACTGGCTAAATGAAATGTAGAAATTATAATGTAAGAATTAAGTTAAAATAGACACACCCTGATATATGGATACACTGTAAATGCATTAGGTTTAACCAAGAAAGAGTTACTATTTTATATACATGAATTAAATATGCGTTTATATATATAAATTAAATATGCTTCTACATATAAGAATTAAATATGCATCTATATACATGAATTGCATATGCATCTACATACAGAAATTAAATCTGCATTTATATACATGAATTAAATCTGCATCTATATACATGAATTAAATATGTGAATATATTCAAATATAATTATTGGCTACTGAATGATTAAATGAAAAGGATTAATCCAAATATAAATCAAATATACCTAAGAGTATATTGCAATAGAGAATTAACAGACATGTCTACAAATTATATATATGTACATACGAAGAGGATATAATTAGATGGATGAATTAAACTTGAGAAATGATAAGGAAGATAGTAGTAGCATTAGTAGCAGTAATAATAATAATAATAATAATAATAATAGTAGTAGTAGTAGTAGTAGTATTAGTAGCAGTAGTAGTAACAGTAGTAATAGCAGTAGTAGTAGCAGTAGTAATAGCAGTAATAGTAAAGATAGAATGTTAGACTCAGGAGGTTAATATCCATAGTTTCCTTCATCACTTCTGGTACTCATTTATGAACTTCTAAGCAATAAATCTTTCAATTTTTAGCCCTGAATGATTTTGCATAGAGGGGTAGAGTGGCAGCTGTGGAAGTAAAGTTCATGGGTTGTGATTCCATTCTATCACCTTTAATACTCAAACTTATTATCCAATCCTTGAGCAATGTACCAATTTGCTATGAGTAATTTTTTGCAGTCATATAATAAGGCAGAATTTGGAGCTAAAGATCTCTTAGTTATGACTCAGCTTAGTCATTTCCATTTCTCACACTTCTTATGAATCCCCAAGTCATAAACTATATGATTATTTTTGCAGTTTGGTTTAGTTACAGTGGAAGATGGTTGCACTTTGACATTGACAACCATGGAGCTCCACCCCATTGTCCTATATGAGTAAGTGATGTTGCAGAATGGCAGAATCTGGGGTTTAAAGTCCACCTATCATGGTCCAGATCTGTCTCTTTCTATGCTTAAACTTTTAATGAATTTCTGAGCGATACTCCATTTGATTATTCTTTTGCACTTCATTTTTTGGTGTAGTTGCAGAGTATCCGAATGAGAAGCAGAAGGTTCATGGATTATAGCCCATCTTCATCACATCCAGGGCTCAACGTTTTTATGAATTCTCAAGGAGTAGTATATCAATTGTTAAGAATAATATTTTTCAGAAAAGAAAGGGAGGTAGAGATTAATAATTTAGTTAGTAATGTGGTCGTGTTAGAAATAAGTGATAAAAATATATTTTCTATTTACTAAATGTAATAAAGCAAGATTCAGTTGTAATTGATCATCATCATCATCAGTATATCAGTGTATCAAATCTAACTCAAGAGAGTAAGAAAGAATTAGAAGTTGAGTTCCGCGACGACTATTGAAATCAATGAGTGAACTATAAATATTCCAATATAAAATGATTATTTCGATATGAGAACTGTTGTTCTTGCGGAGCTGATGTTTGTTTGCCAAGAAAGTATTCGAATATATGTAACAAATTCTCTTTTGAAAATTTTGCTCTCGCAAATACGTTTCCAATATTTTAGATTATAAATGGATTTATAGGAATAATTTGTCAGTTGATAACTAAGAAATAACAATCGTTGGTTAACTACGTGTCTCGTTTCTGGATAAAAAAAAACAAAAAACTCTTTACCTACCTTGATTTAAAGATGATATTTTTTTTTTTTACTTATTTTCTTGAATAAAAATTTACATCCTTAAGTAATAAATTTAAAACATTAGACATATAAAATTATACTAAGGCTTTAGGTAATCCAACAATATATTCGCTCTGAACTCGACGATAGATTGCGGAATATTAATCTACGTACTTTTTGTGACGGCTAACAAAGCATCTTATAATAATAAAAACTATTTTTATTTTGATATTGTCCAAATATTTAAAAGAACATCAACATTTTTACACTTTACACATCTTTACATAATTGTGAATAATAGAATCTAATTTTTAAATAAGCAAAAATTATAAAATCTACGTCATTATCATAGTATTTAATTTGTTTGATTTATTCTTTTAAATTTTAATTTTATAATTTTTGAAAAGGTAACTGATTACATTATTTATTTCTAAATTAAATATTTTAACTAAATAAAAATAAACAAAAGAAGTGTAGGGGGTAATCACTAGTTTAAAGAATGACTAATAAAAATTATTAAATAAGGAGAACTATATTATGAATAATTATACTGGCATATTTTTTTTTGTAGTTGTACATATATATATATAATTTACAAACAAAAGCTTATAATAAGCGTAACTTACATGTGTATATATATATGTATATACGTATGTTTGTGTTTGCATAGATATTTATACGAAAACGCGAAATTAAAATAGCGCTTATTTCATTATTAATACATAGTGTATAAAAGCGTTTGATTCTATTTATTATTTACAATGGTATAGTTATTATTTCACAGTCTTTTGTGGATTCATGCATTGATAGAATGATAAATCTTAGAATCAGTCTTTTCCGGCGAAGAATAAATCCATTAAATTATTCATTTCTATGTATTATTTTATATACTACTAGTATGCGTCTTTCTTTGACTTTTTCTTATTTTTTGGACTCTTAAATTAAAAACTTCATGAAAATTTTAACTATAAATATTTATTAATCTTTTTTACAAAATTGTTTAAAAAGTAAAAAAAAAAAATAGTAAAAAATTATACGATTTGATTTATATGTTTATCTAAAAATTTAAGTCTACGTTTGAGCATAAGATTTATATAGAATACATAATTACACTTAGAAATGCAATCTGGAATGATATAACTCCCTCATATAAATGTGTACATACAATAAAAAATTATCCATGGTCTAATATTTATGATTATTAGATTAAAACCAGTATTATGGGGAAGGGGATAATGTAATTATTAAACATAATATTACAGGTAGTAAGTTAATTGCATAATTATCGCACAGCTAGGTATCGCATTTACAGTGCGATATCTAAAATATTTTTATTCTGAATTCTCATCTTTGTAAATTTAATTGTGAATTATAAATTTTTTTATATATTTCCAAAAAAAAAAGAAAAAATCTGTACAAATTAAAAATTTATTTCTTAATTAAATAATATCTAATCTTTTTCTTTTTTTCAAACACATGCGAATTTAAAAAATAAACAGACCAATTAATATTAATATTGGATAAATAAAAATTGAAATAATTAAGAACAATGGGTTATGTTATATTTGACTGCAGACCATTACAATGGGAAAACCTTAATCTTCTGCAAAAGTTTATATATATATATTTCAGGTATTTGTTTAGATAGAAGTAACGGACTGTAGGGTTTTTATAAGCAGGTAAGTGAATATCTCATCCGAGTAATAGAAAAATTAGTAAATAATTAAATATTATTATATATAAAAAAATTAAATCAGTCAAATGTATCTACAGACAAAAACTTTAATATTATATGCTATGTGGAAATTTATATTTTTCAAAAAGATGGTCCAAAATATATTCAATAGTTAATAGAGCTAAATAGCTAACGCGGAACAAAGGTAATGTCTTATAAAATAAACAATAGAAAAAAAAATCATATATTGAAATATACAATATAACAAAATACTACAGTTTGTCTGAAACTAAACCTCCATTGAATCTCACCATATATAAATTTATAAAATATTTATAATTATTTTAAAATTTATAGCTAATGATAAAATGTTTGAATAATAAAAAGCAGTCTCTCATAAATGAGTGCGGCCATTCTAACTCAAAAAAGGTGAAAGAAAGGAGAGAAAAAGAAAAAATCTATTCTGCAAATGAGTCTAGTGATAACTATAAAAACCAATCTGTAAAACACAATTATGTCCACATATAGAGCAGAATGATCCAATTTTCTGTTTAGTTGATATTTCATGATATTATCTTTTAATTTCTTCAACAGCAAACTTTCCTTTCTGAAATATTATTTAACAATAGCTATCTATTCTCGACTTATCTTTATAATGGAAGCAATTGACAGTATACTTCTTTAGAATGCTTATGAGGTAATCGCTATAACGTAGATGGGGTCTACCTCTCCCACAGAAAACCTTGTTCGAGTTCATCGTATCATTAGTCTTAATGTCCAATTCAACAAAAGTGTGACTACAATAGTGGGCTCCAAAGTATCACATTCAGCAAGTTGAAGTACGTATTGATTTGTTTTATGATTTTGCCATTATATTTGCCATGAACGGTATCCTTAAATAAAACTTTTCTAAAATATTTATATTGGCCATTATGATGACCAAGTTTCACTTCCATAGAGTGAATTAATAACAGTTCTATATACAGCTACTTTAATTGTAGTAGTTATTGCTCTGTGATGCAATATTCTATTTTTAACATATATACTGATTTTACATAAAAATATAATTCTCATAATTACCTTTTATTATTCAACTGAAATTTTATTATGTAAGAGGGCATAATTATAAGTATTTTTTTTTACTATAGATTTCAGTCAATGTAGTAAATTTAAATTATTTACTACTATATCGTGTAATTATCTTCTTTGAATCAGTTTAATAAAATACATATAATTAGAGAAATGATATTTCAAGTAATTTTTAACAGAAATCAAATACAATTTCCATCTACTCGTGATCTATTATGTTTTTTTTCAGCTGTAACAAAATAGTAATAATAAATTTTCGAAAGTTCTGAATGACAGGACAAACAACAGTTTGTATTCACACCTGAACAAAAATATAGTTTTATAGTTACAATAATTAAATATTGATAGAAGTAAAGATTTACAAAAAGTCACTTTTAAAGAAATTGGGCCAAGAGATTTTTACAAAAATATAGTTTATATAATAGATGGTTACCCTAGTATATCATTATCATCATCATTATCATCATCATCATCATCATCATTATTATTATTATTATTATTATTATTATTATTATTATTATTATTATTATTATTATCATGTTGTACAGGTTTTTATATGGATCAAGGGTTGCATTAATCAGGTTCAAGATATATTTTTTTTACAAATATTGTTACTAGTTTGGGATACGGAGATGAATATCAAGTTTAACCATTAAAGTCTCAAAAAAACCGTTCAATATAAAACTCAACTTCATATACAGATATGACCTAAGATTGCAAAATCTGGCATCTTGATTATTGTTTTTATTATTATAATTATTATTATCATTATTATTATTATTATGTTTCAAAGAGTAAACTTTATTGAGACTGATAAAGGGTTACATAATTTGAAAACATGAGGTCTTAAATACAAATTGATTATTGATACTACACATGGAATAAAGGTTTACAATATTGATAGGAAAGAAAACATGATTTACAGTATCTGAAAGAAAAAATATTACATAACAAGATATATGTCAAACATACATAGAATTTTTAAATGTGATATTGGGAAAAATACACAGAAACACATGATAGTATGAATAAAAAAATATGGAGAAGGGCTTGAAGTTAATGTTAGATTGACGTATGGTTACCATAAAAATTGGGTTTATTTGCTGAGAGTACTATAGTATTCATACCTAAATCTTATTGTTCATTTTGTTATATAATTTCCATGTAAAAAAAAATTGAAAAATTTTAGTCAGTATGAATTGGAAAATGGAAAAATACACATTCCGCTTGAATTGCATCTTGGGAGAATGGAAAAATACTAATCAGTATGAATTGCATTTTGGAAAAATACAAGTTAGCATGAATTGCATCTTGTAAAAATGGAAAAATACTAGTTCGGCATGAATTCCATATTGGAAAAATGGAAACATAATAATTCAGCATAAATTGCATCCTGGGAAAATTAAAAAAAACTCATCTGCATAAATTGCATCTTGGGAAAATAGAAAAATATTAGTTATTATGAATTGCATCTTGGGAAAATGGAAAAATCTAGTTCAGCATGAATTGTAATTTGGGAAATGGAAAAATAATAGTTAGCATGAATAACAACTTGATAAAATAGAAAAATATTATTAAGCATGAATTGCACCTTGTCAGGTTTAGGTTTTTAGTACTTTTAAATTGAAACTTGTTACCTTGACTGTGAACAAGTGAACTGCTCGCTGCATCATCATCATCATCATCATCATTATTATTATTATTATTATTATTATTATTATTATTATTATTACCATAAAGGACTTGAACACAGACTTTCAAGCTTCATTCAATAATCTGCTCCATCTCATACAACTGTTACATGTGACCACACATGTATTGGTTGTGTGAAATAACTGAAGAAAGCTTGAAAGTCTGTATTCATGACCTTTATCATTTACATCTAAACTCCAAGTATATAAATTATACTTGTATTAAATCAAATATTATTTTTATATAATTTTGTTATATTATTCTGTAGCACATTCATTAAAGTTACTTGTTCTATATTTATTTTTTCTTTTAAGTAATCCAATAAACTCTTAATACTTCCAATTTGTTCCATTGTCATCCATGAATTTAAATGTATAAGTTTAAAAGTATACATAAGTATCCTATTTGCTCCAGTGCTTTTCTTTGTGTTATTCAAATTTTTCACAAATATTAATAAATCCACCACTTATTTTATTTTTCTGTAATATATTATATAAATGAAATTTATCCACCTTACTTTGAACACTTTTTAGTCCAAATTTTTTTTATTGTATATATGTACACACAATCTTACATTTCGATTGTTCTGTAGTCTTCTTCCGATGAAGAAATTGCATTTATATAAGATATTACAGCAAAATAATAGTTGTGAAGAATTTGAATAACAAAAAAAAAGGATTGGAGCTAATAGGATGCATATGCGTATTGTTGGACTTACACATTTATATTCATAGCTGACACTGGAATAAATTGGAAGTATTAAGAATTCATTTGATGAGATTTAAAGAAAAAAAATAAATATGGAAGAAGTAACTTTAATAAACTTACAATGGAATAGTATAATAAAATTATATGATAATAATAATATAAAATACCTAAAAAATTTGACAATAATAACATGAAATTTACTTTACATAATCTAGTTAAGATTTTACTTCATTAACGCTTAAATAAATTAATATATATATGTGCTCTGTGCACAGGTGATGAAGCTATTAATAAATTGTCAAAATTTTTACTGCCAAGCGCTTTCGGGACAGTCTACAATCCCATATTCATGGTGAGTTATTCTGTTAATAACTGTAAAACTATGCAAATTTTATGCATATTTATGTGCAGATGTTACGTGAACCATTTACGAGATAGGGATGCTATTCCCTATCTCGTAAATGGTTCACGTAACATCTGCACATAAATATGCATAAAATTTGCATAGTTTTACAGTTATTAACAGAATAACTCGCCATGAATATGGGACTGTAGACTGTCCCGAAAGCGCTTGGCAGTAAAAATTTTGACAATTTATTAATAGCTTCATTACCTGTGTGCAGAGCACATATATATATTAATTTACATAATCTAATAAAAAATGAATCTATTCAAAAGCTTTTACTAATGTCCACACTTTATTGATTTGACTTGTCTTTTACAATTAAATATTTTCAAGTAAAATCTGAACCTAGTTCATTAACAGATTTTGTTTTAATTATGAAACTTTCTCATGCTGGAAGTCAAGAAATTGGATTTGCATTTTTTGCCCTCTGCTGAGAAATTTTGTGAACTTTTTTTTTACAGCTTTGAAATTAATGTATATATATTTTTTTAATATTTTAATTTCAAAAAAAATCAAAAGATGGAAGGATAATTGAATAAATGGGTTTCCAAAGTTTCTTAAAATCCACAATGATGGGTGTCTTATATATTTGGCAATCTAAACATTGTGAGATTACTTTGAGAAATATTACAATGGTCCAAAAACTTGATTTTTTGGAAAGTTTATGATTATTTTTGTGTCATAATTGTGTAATAATTATAAGAAATCAAAAATATATATTATTGCATATTTACTTTTTACAGTTACAAAAAAAAAATCAAGTCAGATGTCACATGACCTAATTTAATAAGCTTGTATATAACATTACTTTTTACAGATATGCTTTATTTTTAAATATAAAAGAATATATACTTCTGTGTAATGTTAACATATAGATTATAGTCATGGGGAATACAACTGACTAGAAATATGATGCTACTCAATAGTCTATTATAACATTTAGTGATATAATAATTATGAAAAAAATATAAACTTTTAAAGCATAAATTGATAGATTTACTAGACATTAAAAATAATTTGTTCAGATTTGTAAAACAAACATTAAACAAAGATTTTGTTCATTTTGTAAATTGAACCTGTTTCATCTGAAATTTGATGATATGAGAGTACTTTATTTAATTAAAGTCTCATTTTAAAAATAATTTTGAAAATCAAATGTGATTTTTTAAAAATTTATTTAATTTCTAAACAAAAATATCTAACAAATGATGTCAAATTTATTATATTCTGATAAATAATAATGGTTTAATATTAAAGTGAAGTGTTTACATGACATTATGAAGCATTATGACTGATGACGATTTTACTATTTTTCCAATATTTATTCACTCTCTTGCAGCTATTTTTAGAATTTATTTGCTGATTTTGCATTTAATTCGATGGCAAAAAATGGAAATAATATTGATTTGTTACAAAGGAGCCAATTCCTTGCCTACAGTTTTACTGATTTATAGTTTTTTGCTCTTTCTACCTGACTGCTTTTGAGAATATTCATTCTTTTGTTTTGATTTTGAAAATGAAAACACATATTTATGTTTTTTATTCACAAAATATTTGTGTATAATTATTTTAAAGACTAAAAAAAAAAAGCTTGTAATATATTGCCTAAATCTAGTCTTTCTTAATAATAATTTCAGTACTGTGCTTTGTATAAAGAACAAATGTGATTCAGATGGTATGCATTGGACAACATATTTGTTCCAGAATTAGGTAAAATCTATGACAAAATACTTAATAAAAGACTTCTCTATAGACAAAATGTAAGACATTTTTTTTCCTCCACAACTTGTAATGTCCCACATTGTATCTCTACTGGGCATTTCTTTCCTGAAATCCAATAAGTCCTATCCAGAAATTGGTGTAACTCTTTTATCTTCAAATATCAAAAAATTGGAAGCATTTGAGATAAGGTATTGGAAAAGACAAAAGCTGAACAGAAAGTCAAATGTTGAAGTTCCAAATTGATTGATGCAGTTAGAACCAAATGTTCTGTATTGATAGTATGAAAGATGTACTGAAATATAAAATAACTGATAAATCCTTGAAAAGCTGATTATGTTTTACCACTGCCAATCATTTGTGTATGAATGCAGACATTTGGGAGTTATGCTGGAGTAAAAGATTGTCTCATAAAAACCTCACAATTAAAAGACTATATTACACACAGGAATAATTGATTGACTGATAATGTGAGTAGCTTGATAGTTCCAAGACATGGTCTTATAACAAGAGGGTTATGGGAAAAGAAATTATCTTCGCCCTATACAAAACCATTTCCAGATGGACCCGTTTATAGATTTTGTCTTCAACAGTGAAGATCATTTATTTCTTTATACTACTCAAGCCGATAACCTGAAATTTTAAAAAACCCTAAGGCTTTAAACCCATACTAGTTCACTTCATAACCATATAGATATTAACAACATATCATTTTCATGTATTTGATAGATCTCTTTCTCTAATAATTCTATGATCCTTCTGCCCTTTTGTTATAATGTGGACTACCAACAATACATATGATTCCATATGCTCTGTCATATGTTTCCAAGAGCAGTTATCTTTATAATACACTGAGCTTACCATAGATGGCTCTAGAGTGTGATAAAAGTAACTACTATTGGAAGCATATGAGTAAACATGTGATCGGACACGTGATGTTGCAATTAGCATTATGAGAGAGAGAAAGTGAATTAATATTAAGACTACATAACAGTTTTGCTCAAGTTTCTATTTCAGAACCATTTGTTATAAAATTAAATAATAAATGGACTCTAGGTGATATACAGGTAAAAATGGTGTTATATTGAAAATATAATCTTACTCCTCAATAAGAAATGACCATTGTCTAGAAATGTGAATGTAGTAATACTACCATTAAATGTCAGTAAAGGATACAGGTAGTTACTGATTCTAAACACATATATTGGATGTAAGAGAGAAAGATACAGGATGTTTCATTGTTCCATCACCCTCACCAAAAAATGCCAAGTGCTTGCAGTTAGAATAAAGCTGACACATAGTTACTAACTTTGGGACAGATTTAGGTAATTATACAAGAAAAATTGGGTTGGATTTTTACCCCTGGGATATTTTTGAATTTCATACAACTATAATACTTGTATAAAAGAGTTAACAGACATGGCCAGATTACAAATGCAACCTTGATCCTCACCGAAGGTACCAACAGCCAGAAAATTTTTTGAAATATGAATATAATATGCTTATCTTGGCTTCATTGATTACTAAAGCGTACTATAGAGGGTTATGAAAAAGATGTTATAAATAAAGGATAATATTCCCCATAAATATTCATGGTATTATTAACACATTTGATAAGATTTTATCAATAAGAACATCCGATTACACTTTACAACAACCGGTAATTAAAACAGTTAGCTAAAGATATAGTACCTTTCAAATAAATAACAAAACAAGTCGGTGATTCCCTATATTATGAATTTGTAGGAGAAATAGTTATTATTAAAAAAACGTTCTATTGACGAATTCGTTATAAGTTTTAGCATCGGAAATAGTAGGGTTCCAAAGTTTGCCACTCCTGCAACAGGTTAAAGATTTATTGTTTTTTTTTTCATATGTCATAGCATCTTCCGGGAGGCGAAACCCACAACCGTCTGCAACCAATTACTTGCTTGCAAGGTGGCTACGCTGACCTCTCGGCTAACAATTCATTGTTGTCATCTTGAGGATACAGAAACTTTATTACCTAGAGATGTTGAAGACTATCATAATTTTTCAGATTTAGACTATTATTTATTAAATATTGGATTTAATTTAAATAGTGGACCCATCTTAAGGTGAATAATAAAATTATATCAGTGTTTAATTGCACTTAAATTATGTCAATATATTTATTAGAGGCAATTCTATTCAATAAGGATTTAGATATCCCTAATCTGGTTGATTATTTAAAATAAAAGTTATTTTTAAAAACATTAAAATCTAATCTTTAAAAAGGCTGCTATATTCTATCTGAACAATAGAGGTGTAGATTAGATTAAGAATCATTAGACGTTTCAACTTCTGGGAATGGTTCTAGTCAGTATTTTGGTGCTACTGACACTTCATTATATGACTTTTCACTGGAATCTTAAAAAGTAAAAATTCCTTCAGCATTCATGTAAGAAAATAAAATCACCATGAAAGAGGTGATAATTTTCAAGCTAGAGAGTCCACTCTTAATCAACGTTGTTTTCATTACCTATTTGAAATGAAAACTGGTGTTAAACAAGGACTTTGTATTTGTTCCAACATTATTTTTCATTTTTACAATATTGGAACTGAGTACAGGTCGCTTAATGAAACAGAGAAGACGAGGGGTTAATAGTTTAATTTGAATCACTTCTTCAATTCTGGATTTATAGTATGTTGATAATTGTGTTATTTGTGGTAGTTTACAAGTCTACAGTGTTCTCAATGTTTGCAATGCAATGAGATTTTGGTTTAATAATTAATGTTGAGATCAAGTTTTTTATCAACCACTGTTGATACCTTGTACAGGCTTAAACCTGCATTTATATATGTAATATATTCGGGGTACGAACTCAGACTTTCACACGACCCACCACTCTCTGTGCCATCTCATATTGCTGACCCACCTGATCACACACATGTTGAAAAGATAAATAATCACCAATATATGTATTTCATGCTAAACCAGCAATCATCAGTTGGTCTAGATTATTATTCTCACACACACATATATATATATATATATATATATATAATCATATATATATATATATATATATATATATATATATATAATCAGTACTCAGCTTTATATTAAGATAGCCAATATTTATACTTTAATGGACAGGCTTCAAATTATTTCAACTCACAACTCTTTAGCCTTCCATTTCATTGAAAATCTGATGATTTCTGGTTTAGCATGAAATACGTATATTGGTGATTATTTATCTTTTCAACATGTGTGTGATCAGGTGGGTCAGCAATATGAGATGGCACAGAGAGTGGTGGGTCGTGTGAAAGTCTGAGTTCAACCACTGTTGATATAAACTTGTATTTTGGATAGGTTTCAGTTTAATAATATAAACCAATTTAAATACTTTGGTATTTTTATAAATAGGAAAGTGTACTTGGAAGTTGAGATACAATATAGAAACCAATGCATTGCTGTGATTAGAAAATTAAACAGCAGAGTATTTTACCATAGGGAAATAGTTACTAAGTTAACCGAGTTCAATTATACTGAAAGTAAGACTTGGACTTTCTAGGTGAAGCAATATAAAGGCATTAGAAAAGTTTCATTTAAAGATGCTCTGTAAAATGTTAATAATAAAATGGAGACATCAAAAAGTAATCAATATTTTAATTTGTTGAGTGAATCAAGAATCCAAAATTGAAAAACCACACCTTTGTTATATTGATTTCAAAGGAATGAATAGTAGCAACTAGAAGGGTACGATTTTTCATGGGAGAAATAGATCAGTCTACGGTGATAAGGATTATCTCAGAAACATTTGAATGAAATTGTAATTATAAATTTATTAAACGCACATTGATTACGTAGTAATATTTACTGAGGCTATAACCTCGATAATATGCGTATAAAATGCGATAGTAGGGACCTCTACAGGTGTTTTAACCACAAGCTTACGCTATGGAAGAAAAGAGGGGAAATGTGATATTGATTGTGTCGATTGAGAAGATATGATAGGAAACATTTAGATATGGCATTGTTGTATTTCAGATAGAAAAGTTGCTATAAGAATTAAAAGACAATATCTCAAAATATCAAACAAATAGAAAAATCGATCATCATGTTAGTTACGCGAACATATTTGGGTACATTGATTGGTTTATATAGTTATTATAAAATTCATTTTAGAGCTGTTTTTTTCCTTTTTCTCTTCTTTCCTTGGAGTTAAAACAGTCATTTTTATTTATGAGTGACTGCTACATATACTTAATTTAAAAAAAGACCTTAAAAGGCTGTAGCAAAATCTTAAATAATTTTGAAAAAGATACATTGATTATAGGGCTTTAAAAGCATCACAAGGAAATTAAATATCATAAAACAGAAAATAAACAAAAAATGTTATTTTTATCAAAGTAAATATAGGGAATTGAACCCAGACTTTCAAGCACCCTTCAATTATCCATACTATTTCATATTACTGATACACACGACCACACTCATGTAGAAAAGATAAATAATTACCAATATATATATATATTTCATGCTGAACCAGCACTCATCAGTTGGTACAGATCATCATCTCCCACACATAATCAGTGCTGGTTCAGCACAAAATATGGATATTGGTGATTATTTATATTTTCTACATGTGTGTGGTCATGTGTATCAGTAGTATGAGATAGTGTGGATAATTAAAGAAAGCTTGAAAGTCTGTGTTCATTCCTATATTTACAATTAAGCACCATGTATATAAAGAATGCCTGTATTTCAAATATTACTTTATTAAAGTATAGTTGCCTTGACAACAGTTTGAAATTGTTGATTGTTAATGATATTGGGATTGTCTAAGTGTTGACTGGTTTTTAATGATATAATACTTAATATGGAAAAAACAGTTTAAAGATTTATCATAGACCTAAGAAGATATAAAAAGGAAATGAATTAATAGATTAAGTTCAAAAAATAAATGAGAAATTATAAAGGATCTAAAATTTGGTCCGTGATATTACTTCCTATTTACATCTATAGGAAAAGATTCCATCATTCGTTTTATAGTTTTTATTTTTCCTTACGTTCTTTCGTCATGATATAAGTATTTTGATTATGTATTTTTTTGGTAGTGTCTCAGGTGAGAACTATTCTTACCTTAGAAACTTAAACGAAAAAGGTAAAAGATTTTGTTGGAAGTTTTTAAAGATCATTGAGTTAGAGCAGTAATAAAAAGTATATTTAGTGCGTAATAAATCTTTTTCCAGTGCTATACCGTCCATATTCTTTAGACAAGTTTATAGCACATGGCTTTCATTGGTTGTGTTTAAAACGAATTATAGTAAACACATCTATATATATAAATAAGTTTATAATATATATTTATTCATAAAACCAAATATGCACTTTCGTATTTACACTATATATAACGATTAGGTCATCCCCTGCTACTATTGGCGAGGTATAGCTTTTAGTTCTAGAGTGAACTATAGAAGGAAGGGATTCCAAATGCCCTTATATTATTACTTATCATTTCCAGCTGTGCCATGGTGGCCTGCCTTGTGAATATGTGAGTGACTCTTCCAGCTGTACTTCAACAGCTTGCCTCATGCTTGAATTAGCTTCTAGCAGCTTTGAGTCCTGAATGTGGACTTGCCTCTCTGTGTTAACCCATTTAGCTTTTGATGTCTGATGTCTGTGAGAGAGCATATATTCTGCCTTTCAGATTTGTGACAGTAGCTCTCTGAGCTTACTTCTAAATGGATTGACTATTTATTGCTAGATCCTTATCCACAATGGAAACACTCAGATTCATTGAGCATCATCACCTATTGGTCCATTCTTGTTATTGGATATATATTATCTGTCTGTATACACATTGATTCACAGAGATGAATGCTCAGTCTGATTTTACTGAAGAACTTTGGATGTAAATTTAGTGACTGATTTTTTTTGGATCTAACGCACCTTTCTTCCAATAACCACCATTACTTTTTTTTTGCTATAAAGTTATGTTTGAAATTCATAAACATTTTAATGTTTTTGATCCAAACCAACTTATTTATATATTTACATAGATCTGACATCAGTTCGAAATCTATGTATCTTGGTAACTATATTCATTAGCTGAGATTGATGATAGACAGAAGCCAGAGTCTGGAGATATGATGAATAGGGATTTATTATGCATTAGTGTCATAGTAACATCCCATGACTACTCACATGGTTTATGATGGCAGAACAAAAGTAGAATCGAGTTTTTATTTAAAATTAGTATGTAGTCAGAAGTCATGTGATATTTTGTTTGTATAATAATAATAATAATAATAATAATAATAATAATAATAATAATAATAATAATAATAATAATAATAATAATAATAATAATATAGGTATACTTTATATCCGTGGAGTTTAGAGGTAATTAAAGGAGATTCGAACGCGACTAATTTATTTATTTATTACAATAATATATAAACAACAAAATTAATGTAACTCCAAACAAGGAAATACTTTTGCGAGGAGTTATATATATATATAATTGAAATAATAAATTTAACAGTTTACAAACTATTATAAACAATCCTTAAATCCGCAGAAGTACTTTCGGTTAATTTCTTAAACCTGCCTCAACTGCCATTAAATTTAAAAAAAAAACAACAAAGCGGAAGCAAACGTCAACATTTCAAATCCCACGAATCTCGTATTTTAATGTTAGCAGCTTATTTATTTATATTATATATATATACAAAATAATAATAACAATAATAATTTATATTTAATTATAAAGTCATAATACAAACTATATACACATAACAAGTGATATGTGGTCAATATCTAACAAATAAACAGACAAAAGATTTAAACCACCTAATACCATTGTAATTGAACTGCCTACGATTGCCTTCCAAATTAAAATCAGGCAGTGTCTATTGAAAGTTTTTAGTTAATCGAGTATTTGTTTTAAAAATTCTTGCACATAAAAGAGAATAACGATGAAATATATCAATAATTACTCTATATTTATAAAGATGAACAACAATCACCATAGATAGACATTCCAAAAATAATAGGCATTTGTAAACCACATAATGACGACAAAGTGTAAACAGTGCAGCCACATCAAATAGAAATATTATAAGACAATATACTTTGATAACAAGACTCCTAAATAGTTAAGAAGACAGATCTAAGCAAAAATTTAACTAAATAATAAAATAAATAATTAATCTCAAATAACCTCGAACACAAATAGATAAGTGGACTCGACCCAAATGGTCAATTGTTGTTAGCCGAGAGGTCAGTGCAGCTGCCTTGCAAGAAAGCAGTTGGTTGCAGACAGTTGTTGCGGGTTCGCCTTCCAGACGATGCTATGACATATGAAAAAAAAAACAACTCCCAAATAACAATAATTACAACCAAAACAATAATACAACAATTATAAATGCTACTACGATAAACTCAGTATTGGCTATAAATAAAAATATTCAAAGAATGAGAAACAAATTTATAAAAAAGAAATTGCTCTCATTTTATTACAATTGACTGTCAAATAATTTAATATAAGCCAATGACTAATTAAAGCCAACCAAAACAATAATACAACAATTATAAATGCTACTACGATAAACTCAGTATTGGCTATAAATAAAAATATTCAAAGAATGAGAAACAAATTTATAAAAAAGAAATTGCTCTCATTTTATTACAATTGACTGTCAAATAATTTAATATAAGCCAATGACTAATTAAAGCCAAATCCTTATTAATTATTAGTTCAAGAAGGCTACATGAAAAAGCACCCAAAGGCAGAGCAATATAATCAGCAAAACCATAAACCACTGAATTCAAAGGCAATGCAACAATATCATCAATATAAATCAAAAATAACATAGAATCAAGTGCAGAACCTTGTGGAACTCCGTGATTTATCCAATTTAAAGTCACTAATATTGCTATGAATTTTGATTGGCTGTTTATAGTCTTTTAAATAACTTTGTAACCAAGAAACAAAATGGCCTCTAAAGCCATATGAATATAATTGCTGAAGAAGAATATTATAATGAACAGAGTTAAATGCATCAGAAGGATCTAAGTATATGGCTGCAGTCTTAAGACCATGCACAAAAACTACTGTATACTACCTAAAGAAAGACATCATCTTATCCTTGACTACCATCTCAAACAGCTTAGGAATTATTGACATGATTGAAATAGATCTGAAGTTGCTATTAAGTAATAGATCATTTTTTATAGATTGATTTAATAATACCAACTTCAAATACTCAGGAAATATACCAGCATTCAATGAAAGATTAAACAAATAAAGCAAATCTAGTATAAATATAAACTTGTTATCTTTTAAAATTTTTGAAGTTAAAGTATCCAAACCAGACAATATAACATTTTTTAAACAAGCAATCAAGTGAGATAACTGAGCATCAAAAACAGATAGCAACAGAATCAAAAGCCAAATCATTAATACAAGCTTCCTCCTGTGGCTTATGTAAAAAAATAAACTATTAAAAAAATCAGCAACATATTTTTCACCACCTTTAACTTTTAATAAGTGACCATTATTTTTAACAAAATCAATTCGAAATTAATCGTTTTCCATTTCAAAAAAAGCATTTTTTACCACAGAGGAATTCTCTAAAATAATGCAGTTTCGCCATTTCAATATCTGATTTTAATGTCCTTATAAATCTTTTTCACAGCACCACCACAATGCTTAACGTTCTTTCTCAAATTAGTTTCTCCAATTAATTGATCAGTTATTCGTAACGACTGCTTTCCATTCTCACTAACCAATTTGATATGAGCAGTCGCCTTAGCAATTAAAGAACAAATATTCTGAATTTGCGCGCGAAAGCTAAATCTACATTAGCGAGTACAAAAATACTATCCCAATTCTGATTAGACCATAAATTAGCTAATTTAGCATGTGACAGTTTATCAACATATGAATGAGTATCTTATTTATTATAAGAAAAAAAAAACAATTTCAAAAGAATTGCATAAGGATCTGTAATGGCTGCATCAGATACAATTTATTCATAATTAAAATATTTACTACGTCTAATAAATATATGAGATAAATAATAATATTGTTTTTAAGTTTTTTCTCATCTTTTATTTTTATTCTTACGTACTATTCAGTGAGGACAGTTAAATCATCTTGTCTCATTATGTATGCATTTCATAAATGAGTGTACCCACTAGGTAAGATAGAGGTATCAAAGACATAAATCTTCATGTCCATATTTACATCTGGATACATTTCTGCTACAATGCTTTTATGCCAAATAAAGATTAATTTCTATCCATGTTTAATACCTTGTGGAAGAGTGAATTACCACTGCACTACAGAGATATTTTCAAATTTTAGGAAAATTTTATTAGGTAACCATCATCCCACCATATTCCAACAATTCTCCAATCATCCTCTCTCACTATGCATAAATATTGCTTATAACACTACTTTCATATACACTTCAATGCAAACAATTTTTCTTAAAAACTTCTTTATTTTCCTTACAGTTTCGACTGCCAGCAGTCTTCATCAGAACTCTAATCTTCTTCTCTGCTTTAGATTAGAGCTCTGATGAAGACTGCTGGACAGTCGAAACTGTAAGAAAAATAAAGAAGTTTTTAAGAAAATTTGTTTGCATTGAAGTGTATATGAAAAAAGTGTTATAAGCAATATATATATGATTATATGCAAAGAAAGTGAAAGAGAAGAATAAGAGAATATGCATAAATTTCATGAACAATCTTCTCTCAGCAGAATATTTAGAGTTATCAAATACATGATCTCACACCTATGCTGATTATTCTATACTTTTCTATTACACCACTTTTCCGACACATTATTAACCTTTGAAAATTCTGACATCATTCACCTGGTGAGAGTTTTTCAAAATGCCCAACCTTTCATTTCCGTATAAATTTTTTATTTTCTAATTAAACTCAATATGATTTCTTTTTATTAAATTTTATAAAGGAATAATATTTTTAAAATGCATTTGGTCATTTTAAATATTTAAAATCTGACTTGTAAATAAGAACTATATACCATAAAACATCATCAATGAAGTTAGTGAAAACACTCAGAAAATGTATGAATTCTTTTTTATTTTAAGTTGTTTTTTTTTAAAAGTGAATGAATGAAAATAGATTTACGAAAAATCTAAAATCTGATATTTACTTTATAACTATCAAAATATTTAAAAACATTTTAATATCATGTCAATTTTGACTGATGATAATGTTAGCAATGAGTTTCATGTAAAGTGTCAACATGAAAAAAATGTCCTAAAATGTATTTCCATTGAAAATAAAATACAAAAGACACCACATGATCACCATTTTATAACAGTAGCAAATTTTCCATGGAGTAGTACCACCAAGTGGAAGCCTCATAATCAATGCATGCATGAAAGTTTGTGCATAAATCCCTATCCAATGCTTATTTATCCAGTATCCCTAGACTAGTTTCTAGCTTGTGGCTTTTATAAGAGAGGAGTCTTGGATTTGAGAGTAATGCACTTAAATCTTAGTATCTAATGCAACCCTTCAGCAGCCACCTTTTATCTATTTGGTTAACTATAAACCTAGGAGCCCAATATGAAAATACAATAATGTTTTCAATCCAAGCTCATTTATTTGTATAGTCATATAGATCTGAACATAGTTCACCATCTATACTTTTCAGTGTTTTTGGTTTTTCAAAAACCACAGTTACCATTATCCTATAAGCAAAATAGATATAAAACCATCAAAACATCACATGGTCACTATTTCATATGCTTACACAGGTTGTTAATAACAGTAGCAAACTCTCCATACCCTAGTGCCACCTGGTGCAAGCCTTCATTATCAATGCTCCTCCCTGATGATAGCCACAATCTAGAAACTAAGTCTGTGGATATTGGATAAGTAGGAACTAGATATGGATTTTACACACAAATCTTCCTGCATCCATTGATTATGAAGGCTTGCTCTTGGTAGCACTACTTTTTGGAGAGTTTTCTACTGTTAGAATAAAGAAGATGACTATCTATAAAATATTGTTCTCTTCATATTTTTAAAAAACAAATAAAAATAGAATTGGAGAATGTACATTATTTTAAAAATCTTGAGTTTGATGGTAAAACAATGATCTAAAGTCGTGGAACTAACATACTTTTTCTGAGGAAAACACCTAATAATTCTAAATAAGTATAATAGCAATAGAATTAACATCTTGTGAAAAAATAAAATGTTATTTAAGCTTTATTCTATAGTGAATAAACTGTTGCCTTATTAATGTATCATATTAACAAATTTCATTTTGTCTTTTTCCTCTCACTCTACATCTTAACTTTTTAAATATTTTTAAAGATAGCTCAATCTACTATAGGAAAGATTTTTTGAAAATCACCAAAACATTGGACTTTTTTTTCTAAAGGTGTGTTTTAATATTTATATCCAATTGATTCCCTATTCTTCTAAATTCAAGTGTTACTCAAATTAATATTCAAACTTTCCTGCTTGAAAAATTAGATTAATTGTTCTAAGAGCATCCCATTTTATTTGTTAAGCTGTTTTCTACTGGAATTAAAAAAATATTAACAAATTTTGTAACAAAGTAATCAAAGTTAAACCCAAATTAAAGGAATATAGAAAAAATTGTACTTATTATAAAGACATTAAACAGACATGTTTTACCAGATATTTTACATAAAAAAAACTTCAATAGCCCCAATTGGTTTTAAGATCATCACCAAAAGATCAGACTTCTAGAATTAACATCAAGTATTCTACTTTGGTTATTAACTAATGTTCCATTCTTATACACTTCATTTTTTATCATCCAAATCACACTCTCTTTTCATTTTTTCAAAATGTTGTTTTTATTATAATTTTTGTTTCAGTTAAATCGTTCTTATAGTAAGATTAAACTGCTTAATAATAAATATTACACTAACTTATTTTTTCTCTTTAATTTTTCTATTTTATAGTATCTTTTTTGTAAACAAATGTCTATTTTTTATTGGGTAACTATAATTATATTTGTACATTCCTTTTTCATCTTCTTCAATATTTATACTTTTCCATTTTCTTTTTTCAATTGTTTTATTGTTTTGCACAAGAAATTTAATGCACTATTTAACCTCCCCTTCATTATCTTTAAAGATACTTTATTTAATTTTTTTTAAAAATAATTTTCCATTTTCTATATGAAATTTGTCTTATAGTTGTACTTTCTACTATCTATTTTATAATCCACTGTAGCCCAGAAAACATCCCAACAATTTATTTTATGTGTTTTACAATAAATTAATCATGATCAAATTAGTTAGAGAAAGTTTTTTTTATTTCTAATGCTTTATTCACCATTATTTATTATGATTTTTAAAATTTCACACATTTGTTATATAATTTTTGCCCAATACATGATTTGTTTTTCAATCAGTTTAGAATTTCGAACATTCTTTTTTGTATTTTGTTTTTTCCTTTTTTTCCTTTCTTCATGATTACTATACTCCAATATTATAAGCCTTTAATAATTATTTCTCTGCAATTTATCAAATATTTTGACAATTAATTATATAATATATATTGAACCGCATACTTTAGCCACTTCAAAAGTTCTATAGCCAAAAATAAAACTAACTTTGATTTATAAATATATATATAGTTTTTTAAAAGAAAACTATTTAAAAGTTTTTATTATTATTTTTTTAATGTATTAAGAGTGCATGCGATAACACACATATTACTTATTAAAAAAAAATCTATGATTTTTATTTCCAATAGATTTTAGTTTTAAAATCTATTTTCTTTTGACATTTTTTAAAATCTATTTGTAAAGAGATTCTAATTTAAACAGGAAAAGTATTAATCCTTTTTGAACAAAGCATTTGAATTTTAGAAAGTTTTTTTTTTTAAAAAATGCATTCTTGTTTCTTTGATTGTAATCTATTTTGATTTATTTCAAAGAAAAAAAGCTGAGTCTTGTTTTTACATTTATTTATTTTTAATTAATTATGAATAAAATAAGAGCTCTGGTCAGAATTTTTAAATTAAGATTGGGTTTAAGATAGAGATTTTCCCTGGTCAAAAATTGCTAATTAAAGATGACACAGGAGATAACAGCTAACATAAATAGCCCTGGATTTCAGACTGATTATTATTCAATGATAAATTTTCTGATGTGGCTTGTTATAAGTACTTTTCTGCCGACTAATTTTAGCTGCTGAATCTTATTTTTCTGCTGGTGATAATTATTCAGATTGCTGTGTTGCTTTATCTGATATTTCATTGATATCACATTATGAACTACTTTTAACTAAATAGCAATCATCCACACAGAATGCCAAAAATATATACTATGAGAAATCTCCATATGCAGTTTTAAATTCTCTCAAGATGAACTCCAGAGCTTCAGACCATGCCACCAAGATCATGTCATAAAAGCCTGATCCAGAATTAAATCCAAGATTGCCTCAGACTTCTAAACTTATAAATGGAACCCCAAATCTTTGTAAAATAAAATAAATTGTATATGCTGCTGAAGGTCATCAGCCAGACCTAACCTTAGGTCTCAAGGCAAAAGATTTCATATTCTAACCAGAGTTGAAGTCTCTGTTAAAGTCTCAGCTTAATCTTTAAAAAAATTTGTATTTGGTATATGTTTTAAATATTCCTTTAACCCTTGTGCAGGTCATTTCTTTATTGTCCAAGTGAGGCAAAACTCAGAAACTTTTAATTGGTCAATTGACAAACTCTTTGATAGAAATATTTTCATCTTTTAATATATATTAATTTTAGTTTTGTTTTCAAAAAGTATATTAATTATTTGTAATGTTAAGAAAGTAAATGAAAGTTTTTTCAAAAATATATTTTTATTTGTATTTTATAGAAATATTCAAAAGCGGAAAAATCAAAGAAAACATTACAAGCAAATTACAAGCAATGTAAACGTCATTTATATCCCTCCCAGATTTACGTTATTAAAAATGTTACGAATTTTTTAAGAATTTTTTAATAAAATCTTAGCATTTTTCTAAAAATAATTATATTTTCAGCATATTTTTACCAAAATACATTATAATATGTAGATAAATGCCAGAAAAATATTCTAAAACATTAATCTTTGTTTGAAAATTAAATAAACAGCTTGGGGCAATCTAAACTCTTGACAGGATGTCAAAATTATTGCTATCGCTGGTTTCTTTTTCAATTTACAATCGTGTAAAGTATACAATTTTTTAATAAAACCTTACTACTTTTGTAAAATAACTATATTTTCAGCAGATTTTATGAAGATAATCTATAATATGTATGAAAAATAATAAAAAAACACTCTAAAACAAATATTTTCATTTTCAGTGGTGAAAAATATTTATCAGAATCATCAGCCAATAAGCATCGAGAATAGATGGCACAACCAATCAGAACTGGCCTTCTTTTTTTGTTAAAGTTAAAACACTCCTAGTATTGATTTTTTACTTGTAAAATAATTCAAGAGAGGGCAGCATCTTACGGGACTTTTTCTAAAGTTTCCAAAAAGTATAAATACGTCACTATAGCTCAAAAATGGCCGATTTAGAGCGATCCAAAGCCTTTGACACAACAATGCATTGAACCCTGCACAAGGGTTAATATTTTTAATTATTTTATGTATTTTTTTTATTAATGTATGCAGTGGAATTTTAGTTTCAAGTCACCATATTTATTTATTTTTAAATTTATTTATCCGAGAATGTATTGTGAGTTTCTAGTTTATATGCATCATGTTCTCTTTTTTTTTTAACTCACCTGCCCCCTTTTTGTTATACTATAACTAAATTAGCTAAGTTTAGTTTGCATTTCCTGCAAACCACAAATCTTTTGGCTGGTGGTTTATCAAGTGTATTGTTCTGTTTTTTCTAAATCAGAGATTTAGTTTTCTTCTATTTAAGACTACGCATAATCAAAATCTTCTCTTGTTCTATTTTTTTATTGTCTTGTATTTGAGTCAACATTAATAACCTTGAATGTGGTTAATCATAAGCTGTTCTGCAGACATATGACATTCTTATTCCTGATGCTTTATTCCGGGCCAAGGAAAGTTTATGTGCACTGTTTCATTGTATTCTTTGCAAGACCATTTTATTTTTGAAATCTCTAAATAGGGAAACTAGAATTGGTTTTATAAATCACTAGCAGGAAGATATTATGAATCTCTCTTTTTAAATCAGAGGTGAGAAAACAAACTTATCTGCCAAGGTATTTAATGTTTTCATTACTCTTGTACACTCTCTGATAAATATGCCAGTAAAATATAGGTCAAACTTTCGTATTTTGTTTGCCTGAGATTTTTTTTTTGCTTGAATTTAATAAATTTGAAAATTATTTAAAATTAGTTTGGCTGATGTTTGACTTAGTGTTCCTTTCTCAATTGTCTGAACAATTTTTAAGATCACTTTTTCTCCCTGGGTCTAGCTGGTAGCATTCATCATCACCAACTTTTGATCACCGTAAATTAAATTTTCTAGGTTATTAGTGACCTAGTGACACCCTCAGTGATCAAAAGAAGACAGAAGTGACCTGTACAATATATATATATATATATATATATATATATATATATACATATATATATATATATATATATATATATATATATATATATATATATATATATGTTCAAAGGAGGTTGGCCTGACAACAGTTTGAGATTATTGATTGTTATTGATGTTGGGATTGTTATCAATATTAGGTTTATCTGTGTTGACTGGTTTTTAATGATTATATATACATAACAATAAAAATAATAAATATAATGATAATTAACTATTATATACAGTCTTTCAAACCACAGAAGTACTTTCAGTCAATTCCTTAACCCTGCTCAACTGCCATTAATGTTGTGTATTAATTTTTTTTGTGGATGTATGTTATTATATATAGGTGAATTGAGGTGCAGTATTGAAAAAAGATTAAAGGAACATGAATTATTATGCAAGGGTGTGAAAAGTGAAAATAATAATGATTTGATGACTACTTCAATTTTCTTGGATCATGAAAGGACCTGTAAATATAAATTTAGGTTTGATATTGAAAGTGTTAAGATTTTTCATGAAGAGAGAAACCATAATAAATGGTAAGGAGGCAATTTTAATAAATAGAAATAAAATGAATACAAATAATAAACAAGCTGCTAATGTTAAAATTCAGGATTCATGGGGTTTGAGTTGATGACATTTACTTCTGTTGTGTTTTTTGAAAATAACGGCAGTTGAGGAGGGTTAAGGAATTAACTAAAAGCACTTCTGCATACTTTCTGTGAATTGAAAAACTGTATATAATAGTTAATTACCGTTATATTTATTACTTTTATTGTTATTGAAATAGTTTTTAATTAATGGACATTTTATTTATATTATATATAATATATATTAAGTTTGATGTCTGTATTCTTTCCAAAATATATGTAATATTCAAATTGATATATATTAAATACATATATAATATTTGAAACTCCCCATGGCTATATTATTTCAGCCACACTCTCCTTTAAATAAAAACAAGTTATTTTTAATGGGTAGCTAAAATCCAGACTTTTCTTTATTTAAAGAAGGAGTTGATATTAAACATGCACACACTATATAATTCAAAAGCAAAATATATATAAATCAAAACTTTAAAATAATATAATATAATATATTGAACAATTATATAAATAATAATAAATTTTGTTGAATCTTCAAACGTTTTCGAAGGCATTATCAAGAAGTTCTCATATGCGAAAACGTTTGAAGATTCGACAAAATGTATTATTATTTATATAATTGTTCAATATATTATATTATTTTAAAGTTTTGATTTATATATATTTTGCTTTTGAATTATATAGTGTGTGCATGTTTAATATCACCACATATTAAAGTTTTACATATAGTATCTAACACACATTTAAACGTTATATATATATTAAAGAAGGAGTGTGGCTGAAACAATAAAACTATGGGGCGTTTCAAATATTTTATATAGATTTTAGCTAGCACTATGTATTATTTATATATTTTTTATATACATATAACTTTTATATCACTACCATTTTTATTCAAACCACAGTGCCATTATTTATTAAAAAATCTTTTTCGATATATTTGTTATTTTTGGTTTTAAAATAGACTTTTCTTCAACGTTATTTATGATATATTTTGAATAAAGGTCTTGTAGTTTATTTTTATTTTCAAATTCTATCCAGGTAACTTCGCACAGATTTATACGATCTAATCTTTTCCTTTGCAATTATAAATTAGAATATTAATCTGAGTGTAATAATCCAAGGCTCTAACATTCCATGAACTTATTTTTAAAATGTGTTGCAATCGTAACGCAATGGACGCTTTGTAAATACATTTTCACCTTCCTGGAAAGTAAAAACTTGATTATGATAATCTTCCCATTACTGTTTCTATTAGGAGTTCATACAAAATACTTGCGAGAGATAGAATATCATTAAATAAATAAAATAAATATATAGACTTTTAAAATGCACTAAAATTATATATACATAACTTAATCATTGTGTACTTTTCTATTTAAAGCGACTTTTTTTTTAATTGATGTCTTAATAGATACTTAAAATATAATTTGAAAGGTAACGAATTATAATATGTAGAAAATAAGAATCAATAAGCAAATGAACGGTCTAGCAATTTTATTTTATATTTATTTAAAACAAAATGATATATATTCCTGTATATATATAACAAAACACGCGTTAATGTGTGAAAAAGAGTAAATAAACTATAAAATATAAAAAGCAAAGCGCTCTTTTGGTGCAGTATATCAAGATTATTACAGAGTATGGAGTTTAATTTATAATTTATTACCGTATATATATAATATTGGCAAAACTCATAACGGTCACAGGTAATAACTAAAAATAAATATTTTAAATGAAAAACTATTAAATTAAAATACTATACTAAACAATGAATTATTTATTATAATATTTTATCATTTAGATTTTTTTATTATTAATACAGTATATATATATAATTAAAAATTAACCACTACACCACGTGACCATTTAAAATGAAATTTTATCATAGATTGCTTTTAATCTCCTGAATCTTAAGCAGAAAAATCTTGCTCTGTTATTATTATTATCCAATAGATCGGAAAATACATTATATATATATTATAGGTAATGTAAGATTTAATTTTTTTATTTTCTATACAAATTAACAAAAAAGGTCCACTTTTTTTTTTAAAGACATTTTTAAAGTTAATGAAAAATATAATTTGATTATGACGTTTGTTTTTAAGATAATTGAAATATTTAAGAACTGAAAACTAAGCCAAAAAGGGGGGCAGGGGGAAACATGAAATTCTTATATTTTATTTTTAAAAAAGGTAAGAAAGTTGGATATTTTCCACGTATTTCGATTTTGATCTTTACAAATTTAAAGAGTAATTAAAAGGCAGTAATCCTAGTATTCAGACAACTGTTGGCTAACTAAAGATAAGAGTTATATTCGCTGTCCGACCAATTATGTGTTTTGGGTTTTCGCTCTTTAATAATCTAATACTATTACAGTATTTGTTATTTATTTTACATAATTTGGAACTTAAGCTGTACACACATTCACACGCATATAGTTAAACTTTTGTTCATATATTAAAACAAATCTTATAAATGAGTTCGATCACATTTTGATGGTTTCTACTGCCATGAACATAAAAAAAACAAAAAAAATAACAACAATATATATACAATATTGTAAAGTGATGATTAAAAAAAGGTTAAATAATGTAGCTTGGAATATTGCACGCAAAAATAAGTTGGTTAGAAGTTGCCAAATATTGGAAAACTATTTACTGGTTTGATCATTCGAATCATATTAATTTATAACCTTTCCTGCAATCAGAAGAGAACTTAATATACACATATGTACAACATAAAAGTAAAGATATTTAATAATAAGCTAAAAATACCATTTAAAAATTAATAAAAGTTAGTGAAGAAATTTTCTAAGTATTAATATATCTATCAACACACATAAAGCTTAGTGAAGAAGATGAAAAATAATTTGTCCAAATGACAAATTAATTGGTTAAATTATTTGTGAGTGCTATGCAGTGCTATATTTATGTTTAACGGATAAGTGCATTTTAAAATTATGCGATATAATTTTTTGGTAAGTCGAAGTGGCTACCAAGTGATACTGTATCAAGTAATACAAAAATACACACTTCTAAAATAAAATAAAAATACTTTTGTCTATGAAATAACATGTCAATTTATTAAAGTGTAAACATTCCAATCTAGATTATCAACGGCAACTTTTAAACTAAGATTAAAACATTAAAATAACTTTTACTAACCGCTTGTTTTCCAGGCAGCGCCTCGTTTATCACGATTTTCTCCATTGAGGCAATTTTCAATGTAAGTAAGTGGATCGGAATCAGATGATAAAATTTCTCTTAGCAGCGCGATGTAAGCAATAGCCAGCCGCAAGGTGTCAATCTTTGACAGTCTTTTCTCATACGGGAAAGTAGGGACGTGACAGCGCAGCTCCTCGAACGCGGAGTTGATACTTAACATCCTTTTCCTTTCACGAATGTTTGCGGCATGGCGTTGGATACGGTACGGGCTCTCAGGTATAGGCCTTCGTCGGCGAACTCGCCGAGAGTCTGTTTGTTTATCACCGTCGTACGACTCGAACGAGCCGACGAACGGCCGGGGGGCAAAGGCGCAGGACGGCAGGGCTTGAAGTTCGTTTTGTGTCAAAGTCCCAATCCCGCACTTATCTGCGCTATCAAAAGATTGCTGCTCTTCGTAAAAATCATTAGAAAGATCGCTAGATGGTAGGATATCAAAATATCCATCTGACATGATCAGGGCAGCCAAAAGAGATCAAAATCAGCTGTTGGTATCAGAAAAAAGAGTTTTATACGTTTGCAAGTGGCAGGCTTAAGAAGTCATTGAAGTTACGCGCCACCGCGCTGACGATTAGTATTTGTGTAACATCTTCAGTCTCCCACTATATTTAAATATATAAAACGACAAAAAAAAAAAAAGATTCAAAAGCGCGCTTAATAATATAACTCCCCCTCCCCTAAACTATTAACTTCTTAACGCAAGTCACTGGGCAATTCTTCTGTATTTCATCCACAATGCCTTGTCCAATAATAAATAAGTTTATCTCAACCAAGAAGCGGTACTCGTTGCAGGATACGCTGCGCGTAGCCAGATCCATTGCGAATGACATCCAAGGAGACGAGCGAAGATCTTAAGTTTTTCTACTGCGGGCTATAATATCAGAGAGAAAGTAAGTTTAATAAAATAAATGAAAATCGAAATTTGATAAATTTAAAATGACCTCGCAAACAAAAGCTGTTCACCCGAAGATTATTTTTATTTCAATAAACAGTTGAAAACATTTTTTTTCTTTTTACGTTATACTACTTTATATTAAATGGTGCGCTCTGGATTATACTAAATTAAATTAAAAACGGAGATGCGAAAATCTCCAAACAATTAATTTCAATTTTTAACGCAAAATTTTTTTTAATAATAAATATTTATGAATTTAATTTTAAAAACATTTGATTATACTTTAATATATATAAAAAATCTCGGTGAGAATATTATTAATAAAGCAAATTCAAATAAAAGATATTATTATTTTTTTATTTTAAAATTATAAAAAATTAATTGCCACGTTTTTTTTTTAATTGAACTAATAATTAATTTTGAAGTTTGTTTTATCATTATTTTCAAATTACTTTAATTATATATACATTAGAAAATTTAACTCACTATCAAACGTTAACTTGAGTTAGTTTTATCTGTGCTACCTGAAAATCCGAACAGGTGATCGCTCATTTTGGCCAAATACTATTTATCACTAAAAGTTGATATTGATTTGGTAGGACGAAATACTAATACTTATTTAGTGATATGAGTTTTATATTTGCACAAATGCAAGTGTAGTTTTGATATAGACCAATTTATTTGTAAAATTAAAATACATCCTAAAACATTGTTATTTTTTTTGTTTTATCAATTAAGTGAAGGGTGATTAGAAATATAATAAGTAATATATATATATTTAAATCCGCTAAATCAATATATCTGTAATTACCAGCAATAAAATGAAATTAATAACTTACTTCAAAGTTCTGAATTCTTAGAGGCTGTCCGAAATTTGGTTTAGTGGTTTTTTTTTCATTTTATTTTATTTTTACTTATTTATTTTAATTACGAATTTGTAAAACTTTTAATTCGTAATGATCATCCTGTTAAATCTACAAGATCCACTGCAAAGGATTTTATTAATACCAAAAAATCTTTTGGCAACTGTTCTGAGATTAAAAACAAACAAATATATATAATAAACATACGATCTTCGTTAGCAGTATTTAAATGTGAACAAAAACTACAGCAAGATTCTTTATAATGTGAATTTTTTTTTTCTAAGATATTTATTGTAAAAGATGATATTGAGTATTTATTTTGTTTTATCTATTACACTCAGCTGTACTTTCTTTTTATTATTAAAAAAAAAAAAGAAAGAAATTGGACTCTTTATAAAATTATTCAAATAAGATATATATTTTTTTTGATAATTTACAATCTAAGGTAACATTTTATTTTTAAAAAGACATTTATTTTTTTACCATATGGATTTTTTTTTTTTAATAGTTTAACTTTGAACAAAGTGTCATAAAAGAATTTGCAGAGTTTCCAATCTGGAGATACAACCCCCAGAGGTTTTATTAAAGGTTCCAATTCCAGCCCTGTAACAATAAATTTGATAGTCATTACCTGTGCCATTCATAGTTTATGTTTGCCATATCTGCACAGGCCAGTAGCTACAAAATCCCATTTTTGAAACACGTGAGCAGAAACGACCATGGATTATCCATCTATTGATGAGATTGCTGTAGTTTCTAGGAATATCAAACCCAGCTAAGTTTATCGACATATCTGGAAAAAAAAATTGTTTAGATCTCATAAGTCCATTTTTAATTAAATACCTCTCTGATAACTATTTAAATTACTATATAACAAAAACAAATGTTGATTCTGTAATTATCCTAATCTTCAAATATATATATATAATTTCAATTCTATATTTAGTGTGATTATTTGCGCATTAAATTAATAAGATTATAATCTATCAATATTTTTTCTTTAGTATATTAATATAAATATAAGGCTGTCATAAAAAAATTATCAAAGATACAATTTTCAAATAATTAAATGACCCTATAACAGTGTATCCAAAAATTATGCTCATGTATTTGATTTTGATTAATTAATGTGCAAATAATTCTATAAAAGATGCCTATTGATAATCATATCAATATGGAACTAAACCTCATATGAACAATGCGTTTTTAATACATTAATTTTTAATACTCCTGTCCTCTCAAACGAAAACACGTCCAAATCGGTGCGTTAAATATAAATTTTCTGCCATTTTATGCACCCATTTATGCACGTAGCATCATATTTCATTTATTCTAAATTTATTTTAAAAAGTATGAAACTCTCATTTCTGGACTTTATTGCGATTCTGTTTGCTGCTTTAAAGCTTTTTCATTTGTTACAACAATATTACAAAAATTTTGTCAACATCGTTAAGTTTTAATAACCAATTTTATAATTTCATGCGGGGGGGGGGGTATTTTTATTACAATTGCTTTTATATTATTAAGTTTCAAATGTTATTTTTTTAAAATTCGAAATACTATATTTTTTTAATATTGTTTTGAAAAAATAAAAATAAACAAATCGATTATTTATATTTACCTATTTTAAGTAGATAAGTATATAAACAAAATCGAATATCAATTTTCACTTTTTTTATTTCTTATTAGATGAAAGAAATCAAAATTAGGTATATAAATAAATTTTAAAGAGAAATTTGATTTTAAAAATGTAGCTTTGGCAAAAAGAATTAGAATGTATATATATATTTAAAAAAAGAAGGGGGGTGTTGTTATATTGTTTAAATACATTTAATTTTTGTTATTTTAATAATATATATATATTTCAGACGTACTAATATTTTAGTTTTATTTAAATCCTTAATATAAATTTATACAGTAAATAACTGAAACATCGGAATGATTTTTTTTATTGTTCATAATTGAGATTTGTTTGATTCAATAACAAATAATAAAAGTTATTTTTAAAGAAAATGAAGATTGGCATTTCATTTTTTTAATTATATGAATTGAACCAAGTTTAATAAAAATGTGGTAAACAAGGTCTCTTGGATATAAATTTTAACATGGATGAATGTGCGTTTTGGGTCTATTTAAGAATTTTATATATACATAGAGAATTTTAGTATAAATTTGTTTTTTAGCTAATATTTTAATGTTATATGATTTTTTATTTAATTCTCTTTTCTGTGCATCGATATATTTTTGAAAAAGAAATGCATGTGTAGAAATAAATATATATGCTGCCCACATGCATAGAAATAAATAATTTGGAGAATATAAATACTACAAATTGAATTAATTTAAAACTACAATCACGAAAGAATTAAAAAAAGTAATGCGAGGAAATTTAAAAGTTAAACTTGAATAGGTCGAACTCATATTTTCTGTCTATTCAAATTACATATGAGCGAATTTAACAACTGAAAGAAAATCAAATACAATGTTTAATTTACTGACTTTATTTCAAATACTCGTTATTTTTGTTTTTTTTATCTATCTATCTATCTATCTATCTATCTATCTATCTATCTATCTATCTATCTATCTATCTATCTATCTATCTATCTATCTATCTATCTATCTATCTATCTATCTATCTATCTATCTATCTATCTATTAACTACAAGCTCTATCTATATATTTTGTTATCTAACTATCTATTATCTATATAAGCATTTCTCTACCCATATATTTATATATCATATATCAATCTATGTAGCTGTTCTATCAATCTATGAATCTCTCTCTCTCTCTCTCTATATATATATATATATGCTCTTTCAATCAATCAATAAATTTGCATCTATCTATCTGTCTATTTAATCATTCCAATTTTTTTTTTAAAAAATGTTGTTGTTGTTGTTGTTGTTATTATTATTATTATTAACAATAGTAATATAAAAAATAAATGTTTTGACTAAAACTTTAAAAGCATATATAAATTCCTGCTTTATTCTCAACATTTAATTAACATATGCTATAACAAAATCGTTTTTATAGTTCTTTTTCATTCCTTAAAATCACATTGAGACTCTGGTGACTAAATGTCAGCTATTAGATAAAATCCTTAGTATTTTTGCTGCAGTGAATAATAATGATTTTTACCTGATAGTTACTTATTTATTACCTTTATTTTTAAAAATTGGAAAAATAGGTATCTATGATCTGATAACACACCTTTATGACTCCATATATTCCTTTAAAAAAAAATTAAAGTATTTTTAAAGCTAACATTATTCCACCATATTTTTAATTTTCTCTAGATATCACACCAGATTCTGCAATCTTTCCATTTTTTTTTTTTTGAAAACATTTTATCTTTCCATTTTTAAGATTACAAGCTCTTTATAATCTTTCCAGTTTTAAGATTATAAAGAGCTGTTTGGATTTCACTAGCTAAATGTTTGTTCAAATTTAATGGGTGTATCACTAAAAGTGACAATTTCAATTTTGTATCATTTTTTAAAAGATGATCAAAAGATTCCTTCCATCTTTTTTATAATATCATTATGACCATGTAAGAGAATGTCATTTCTGGATTTAATGAGATTACGATATCATTTTTTCAAATCCATATGGTGCCTTCACTGCTTTGAAAAAGATCTGAAGTTATCCCAATCAGCCAGTATCTACTTATTTATTTATCTGTTATTATAGAATCTATTTATCTATCCATTTATTTATCTAAATATATTGTCATCTATGTATCTATGGCTCCCTTTATCTACCTATCTATTCATCCATTCATATACATATCTGTTCATCCATCCATCCATTCATTCATCTATCTAACTATGTGTATGAATCTATCATTCTATCTATCCATCTATTTATTCACATATGTATATATGTAGAAAGAGGGGGGGGGGAGAAAACAATATAATCCTAAAAATCATACCAAAAGTATAATGTTTAATTTTTTTTTTTTAAATCAGTTAATACTCTAAACGTTTACTTTTTTAAAATTTATGGTGTAGAAATAGTATAGAAATTGTTTTATTACTTATAAAAAAGAGTATAAAACACTCTGAGCGTATAAAAAATCGGACAAGATTTTTATAAAAACATACAAGTTTTTATAATGCAAAAAAAAAAGAAGCATGTTTTAAGGATGCCATTAAACAATGCCTAACTACTTAATGTTTCCTTTATCAAGCAAAAAAAAAGAAAGAAAGAAAAGTGACGAATTAAATGCCTTAATTCACCACTAAAGGCATACAACATAAGGAGATGGTTTAAAATTTTTTTTATAATCAATAAGATTGGAAAGATGCTAAGATAGCACAGGCATTATTGGAACCTGCATTCGTCTATCATGGTTATACCATTCTTTCACTATTCCTTTTCAAATTCCTGTCATGCGCGTTTGGTGCAGTTAGTAGAGAATACGAATTAGGATTGGAGGGTCCCGGGATCAATTCTGTCGATAGAGCTTCTTATGAACTCCCGAGAAATAAAGCCCTGCTCGGTGAATTCTGTTTGCTCCGTAGCTCTGGCTCTCGATCTTCTTAACTCCAGAGCAATAAAGCCATATCTGCCGCATTCTCAAACTTCTAAAACAGATATTTATATTATTGTTATATTTTTATTTACAACTATCAAATTTACTCCAGTCACAACTTTGATACCATCCATCTCAGATAAATACAATAACGATTATTACTAATCATTTTCTAAACTAGAGATCTATCTCTAGCACAGATATAAACTTTAAACCTTAGTTAAAGATTAATCTGATTTTTTTTAATTTTAAACACACACACACACATGGAGTTATTCACCTTTCTCTTTTCCACGTGTAATATCTTATATTCCCTATTCTTTTTAAATTCATATAAATAAAGATACAATAAAAGTCAAATGACCCACAAGATGCATTACATGTTGAACCAGTACTCATCAGTTGTCCCAGGTCACCATCTCTCATATATATCTCTATTACATGTATTTATATGTAATAAATTGTTACATTTTTATTCACAACTTACAAACTCACTTCATATGCTTCTTTTTAGTTATTGGGAATGTGTCTATTTTTTAAATATTATTATTATTATTGTTTTGGTCTAACAATTCAAAATTGAACCCCCTACTGAGTCTTTTATTTGTTCATGAATTCTTATATCTTTTCCTTTACTTTTTTTGCATTCCTTTATATGTTTATACATATTAATTTTTATAAATCTCCACATATACACCCTAATGCCAATTTTTTTTTATATATAATTCCTGTTAGAAAAGTAAAGGAATTTTATAAAAAAAATTTGCATTAGAGTTTAATGTGGATAAATATTTGTTCATACCTTATAAACATACTTATAAATAAAAATATGTAAAAATATAAAACCTAGAGTTCAACATTTTTCTTGACTACCGTCATCAGGTAGCTAGATTCATTTGTAATTCAAATATAATGGATTTGATGTGCTAATAAACTTATTAAAAATCTAACTTTGTTTTGTTGTGCAGAAAAATAAATTTAAAAATTTAGGGACTTGGATACATAATCAGTTTACTTTTGGAAAATACCATATGCCATAATTAAATGCACTTTTTTTAAATTATTGATATATCTCTCTTATTATCTCTAAATTGATACCAAGTTTATCTTTACTTCATTAATTTCTTTTATAATAGGATTCATATTTTTTAAAATCATTATTATCTTTTTATTATTTTGCAAGTTTTTTTTTCTATTTTTCTATTTATGTTTTCTTACTATCTTCATACTAACATCTCTGTTAAGCAGCAGTAATGTAGAATAGTGTTGGGTGAAAAGTCACCACAGTAATAACCCCAGTATATTGCCAATCTCCTGTCTTCTACTTTTTATTAATTACCCAAAGATACCTAGGTTTCCCAATCTTCAAAACTCCAACTGCAATAGCAAGAGAGATTCAAGATGCAATCCTTCAATCAACTGAAGCCATCACCACTTCACTCTCTAGAGAATACCTTTCATTATATGGAAAGGTTGGCCTCCTCTACATGATCATAATGCCAAAAATTTCATATTATCTTTCATTCGTAAAAATGTCTAAACATAAAATTAACCGATTATGCACCAAACTTCTCTGGAGAGGAAGAACAGTTGCTATTAGCTTACGAGGTATCTAACAACCATGCAGGTTCAATAGACTGTCATTCCACTCAATACAAGCAATCATTTTACAGAAGACCCTCTCCTGTGGATACTCCAACATTATTAAAAAAATTACACCGACAGATCATCCTCCGCCCTCTTCCAGTTCATGGATAGTATCCCTAATAGACCACCCACAACTCTACAACCCGATTATGCCTTTTAACCTTAACCAAAAAATCACCTTATGGGAAGCATACAATATAATCAACTATAATCAACAACCCATTAAAACCAGCCTAAAAGTAACCAACCAAAGACTCATTACTCACTTCAAAAGATGGAGTCTGGAACCCAAATTCCTTGACTTCATCATTAAAATAAATCTTAATGCGCTTCCCACAAATTGGTTTCTTTATCATCGAAGAGGTTTTACCAGCATTGACCCTATATGTGGTCTGTGTGCTCGTGAAGATGAAACCATAGACCATATTATACACCAGTGCCCAAGACTTAAAACAATGAAAGATATAATTATAATCAATTCCAACATAAGACCTGATATGATTTTCTCACTTGAAAATGCCATTCATAATGGATTTTTTTTCAATAATAAGGCTTTCTACCTTTGTCCTTTAGTCCATATGGATAGTGAGATGCAAAACTCTCATGGAATTACCCCCTCCACAAATCATACTATTGTTTTATCAAATGCTCAAAAAAATCAAGAAACTGCTCTGTCCTTTTCCTGATTATAAAGTCTTTGACTACACCTGGTCTTTAACTGCTCTGTCCTTTTCCTGATTATCAACTCCCACCTACCCAGCATTATAGAATAGGCAATTCTAAAAGAAAATATTCATGATATTAAAAATGCTAATACCATTAAACAAGTTCTTAGAATCTCTTCAATATACCTAACCACATAAGAGTATAACAATTGTGCTCTCATAACATAATCTAGCCAGATGACAAATAGAACATTATATAATCATATTATTGTACAACTTATTCATTTATTTATCCTTTATTAGTATGTAATCACTATTTATTGTTGATTAAATTTTTGTTGAAATGAAACTCTCTATTAAGCAGTGATGTAGGATAAATGCCTGATATTTATTATTATTTATTATTATTATTATTTTATTATTAACATCTCTCTTAAGAATCAGTGATACAAATAGTCTTTGATGACAGATGACCATAATGGCAGTATCAGTAAAATGTTGATCTGCACCGAATGAGGAACATTGGCTGGAATGCCACTACTTGTAAAACGGTTTGTTAGCAATTTCTATAATATTAAATGGGACATCATATAAATTAAGAACACAAAGAAATATATATATTACCTTTATTATACCATATTTACAGCCTATGTATAATATTTTCTAGTTAACTCAACTAACCATCCAACATTGGTGGTTAACGAATATACAGTACATGCATGATTATTCTTAGCTAGAAAGTAAAACAAGAATGGGAAAATAATCAAATGATTATCACTCAGGACTGGCAAACCTAATGAATACTACAATGGTTGTTGAAGAGACCTTTGCCATAAGGAGGGATATTTATTTAGAGTGTTTTTGTTGCTTTTTCTTGGACTTTTCAACAGGAGCAGAGAATAGTATTTACCTTTTTTAAATAAGCTCCCACTTAAAAATGTAAATTTATATTATTATTTATGTCTAAGAATAGCTTTATAGTAAATAATGAATAGAACTGTTTAATAATAATAATAAAAAATAAAATACAAATGCAGTATATAATTTTCCTATACTAAATGTTTCTTATGTATGTAATTAGAGGGATTTGAACTCAGGGTTTTTCAATCTATTCGTTCTCTACTCCATCTCAAGCAACAAATACACATGACCACACATATGCAAAAATGATATATGATCCTCAATGTATATATTTCGTGCAGAACCAGCCCTCATCAGTTTGTTTAGATCATCATCTCCCACACATATATACATTCAGTGCTCGGTTTATATTAAGACAGCAATTCCGCAACCTTTAATGGATAGGTCTCAGTCTTTGCACCATTCCAACTATTCAACCATCCATTTCATTGTAAAACCGATGCTGGAATGTTCAAAGCCCTCATTGGACTTGATATTATAGTCTTACCCATGGATACATTACGTATATTGAGGAATCATATATCTTTTTTGCATGTGTGTAGCAATGTGTATCGGTGGCTTGAGATGGAATAGAGGATGGGTGGACTGAAAATCCTGAGTTTAAATCCTTCTAATTACATTTAAAAAGATGTTTCTTCCGGGTATGCGTGTTGAAGGCCTGTGTGCGGGCGCCCAGGGGCCCCTCGTGCCAGTTGCCCGCGGCGGGGTTTTTGGGGGGGGTGGGTGCTGCCCTCCTTTCGGTTTTTTTGCAGGCTGGCTGCCTCGTTTCAACACCGACTTCTGGTACGCTGACTTTTTCGGGCGGTTTGCACTGCGGAATTTTTTCAGGCCAATCTTTTTGCATTTAATTTGCTCCTCCCCGTCTTTGGCATTTTGAGATAGCCATTTCGTTGCGCCTTGCAAGTGGGGTCCGGTCGTTAGGGTCCCTTTGCTTGGATATATGGGAGCTTCCAAAGGTAGTGCCTAAATAAACTGTGTAGTGAGTGTTAGAATGTTCGCTTGTTGGTCACCGGGTTTGGTGGAGGCCGTTGAGGTCTTTTTGAAATTTTAGCTTTTGGCTGTTTCTCTGGTTGGAACGGGTTTTTTGTTTAGTGCTTTATTGCGATCACTTCCCCCATTTGTCCTTTGGCTTGGTTTTACAACCAGTGGGGTGCCCCTGCTTCTTCTGTTGCTTCACCCCTCTTTAACCATTGCTTTTTTCCCTTTTTTTCTTTCGGGCGTGGATCTTTCGTGGTCTACAAATTTAGGCCGCTTCGGGTGTATTCTTGAACTTTGTTTTCCTCCCGTCTCCTCGAATAGTTTAGGAACCTGTCTTTTTTTCAATGTCAATATTTTTGACCCAAGCAATTTTATCCGTGCAAACCAACCCTGGGTTTATAGGGTACTTATATAACCTTACTTTTTTGCTGTTTGGTTGGGCCTCTTACCCTTTATTTTTATTCCTTCCCTCCGTCAGGGCGCTCACTCCACATTTTTCCAATCTTTAATGGACAGTAACACACCCCACTACCCGTCAATTTCCTCGATAGGGGTTTTCCGTAATTTTGACAGTTATTTTTTCGTGTTGTTAAGCACATTATTAATTGCCGAAATTCCTCTTGTTTATATTTTCTCGTGTGCTCTCTTGGCTGTTATTCTTTGTATAATTTCGTTTTTTATTTGCCTTTTCCCAGTGGCCGTTTTTGCGGTTTCGGTTGGTCTTTATAAAAACGTCCTGCCAGTGACCGTTTTCCGCAGCAAAACACTTTCGACTTTTCTTAATGTCGTTGTTCCACTTTGATCAGGCACCCTCTATCTGGTTTGTCTCTTGTGGCTCTAAGGCGTTGTCCCTATTTCGCCCAATTCTTGAGCGCAACACGGTCGTGAGCATACCACGTTTGATAGCTACTTATAGTTATATCCATATCGCCAATAATCTCAGATATCATCATTCCCATAAAATTGCGGGGGCCCCCCAGGTATGAATCGAGACACTTTTTGCGTTCTCGCAGGGCGTTCATATCGTGTCCGTCGTTCGCCGGCGGCGATTTCAAAGTGGAGTCCAAGTGTCTAGACCACGAGGATTAAAATAGTCGGTCAATGTCTTTGACCTGTTCAAATGTTAATTCTTCCGGGTTATAGGTTCCAGAGCCTATTTGCGATCTGGATTATCCTTTTCCAGCGAAACACATAAGGTCGCTGTTTTGCTTTATCGTCTTTTACTCTGTTAATAATTAACAGTTTTTCAATTTGTTGGATGTACACCACTCACTGCTCTCTGACTCAAATTCGGATATTGCGCTGCATTAGTATTTAATCAATTTAACAAAATATAAAATTTTAATAACTTAGTCAATTTAAAAATATAAAAATATTTTTCTTAGAGTTTTATCTCCTCCGAAATCAAATAATTAGACACCAAGGTTTCGGTCGTCTTGATTGTTATTACGAGAATTACGTTCGTATCAACTGTACCCCATTCAGGTCAGCCTCTTTGTCGCTATTGCAACATCAATAACACAAATAAAATAATTAAGGGCGGCAGAGGTTTCAATAGAAGATTTATTTAAAGGTTTATATATATGTTAATCACTATCAATATATACAAAGTACGAATAATATATACACGCTAATATTATTATATATAAATAAGGGGCCCAAGGCAGAGTAAAATAATAAAGAGATCGGACACTGTTATAGTTCCCTAGGTTTACTTTGGCACGTCCGGAGGTAAACCCTCCGCAAGGCTAGGTGAACAAAGGAGCTGACTGGAGCACCTGAGGAAATGCACATCTACCTTTCAAGTGCTTCACTTAAGTTCTCTCTAGTTCAATATTAGATCCATTATGTCACCTTTATTTTGGAGTAGCCTCCCTTCATTGGCCATCCGTTGTCCACGTGGTGGTCATCTCTTTAGTTCTTATAGGATCCCTGATTAGATAATGTCATGCCTTTAACATTGTCTATTCTAAGCAATAGCTTTGTTTATATTATCCAATCCTTCTTGATAAATTACTTTATAGTTTAGCGCTAATATCATTTAATTGTTTACAAAACACAATTAGCGATCCGTTAGTTTTACATTTATTTTTATTATTGGTTAAACGTATTTTTTTCTATACATGCACATACACACACATGTAGCAGTTTCATTTTTTATTTTCAGAGAATTCATATGTAGTTCGAGCATATAAGAAATTCGAATACCGGAAGTGACGAAATCAAATTATTCTTTATCCAAGTTTCTAAGCCATTTCATTTATCTTTGGATACAATTAAACAAACCTAGATTTTAATAAATTTATTATTACATCAAACCCATTGTATTTGAATGAAAAATGAATTCTGTCAGATGAAGATGTAATGAACACCATTTAATACATATTGATATTATAATATATTGGGATACAATTATTTTTTCAAGCTTTGAAAAAATAGAAAACTGGAGTTAGAATAGTGAAGATAAGATTTGTTTCCAAGATCAACAGACATTTGGAGTTTACTGTAATTTGAGCAGTGATATAGTTGCTGAAAACGATTATAACAGTTAAATAAATTTTAAAAATATTATGGTTCAATAATTTTGTTCCTAAAAATAGATAACACAAATTAACATAATTTATATAAAGCGCTCAAACTACACGTGGTTCCTTTTTTTTTCCTCATGTGTCATAGCATCAGCCGGGAAGCGAACCCGCTAACCCGGGACAACTGCTAATAAAGCAACTGTCGCTGACCTCTCGACCACCAATGCTTTACACATGGTTCTAAGCTTTAAAATAATCAAATTTCAGTTACAAATTTAATATACTTTAGTCACTACAAATCACATGACATAAATAGTTCTGGTCTTCTGCACCAATCTAAATTTAGATAAGTAAAATTTCAGATTTACGTATCTGAACTCGACTAACAATCTAATATTAGTCAGTGAATGGGTATCTAATTATTCTTAGCTAAAGAGTAAAACAACTGTGGGAAATCTTCTAGTATCCCCAACTAACAGCTTGCAAGCTTGGTGAGAACGAACTTTTTCTTCATCCTTTTTTATAAGCGATTTAGGGAGAATGTTATCTCGTGGATACTAGTTTAGATCTCACCAACAAGTATGTAATTTTTATGTAATCTCTATCCACAAAGTTCAGTTAGAAATTGATATTTGGTTTTAAATTTATCAGTAATTTAATAAAAGCCCAATGTTGTTTTTAAAGTTAAATTCATTTTTAAAATAATCTCGCAGTCAAATAAACATAAAGGTTATTTATTATAGAGGCTGGCTGGCGTTAAAATTGACATTAATATTACTATCACATATTTTTGTGATCTTTAATTAATTATTTATATATATATTTAAATGTTTAATTAAAACAAAGTTATTTAAAATGTGCTTTATTAAAGTTTTGCCTTGTCTATTAAGAATAAGCTGATATAAGGGAGCTTTTGTTAAACTACAGCTAAATTATATTCAAGATTTAAAGTCAAATTGAATGTTGAGATTAAGAAAATATAGAAATTGTATTGCTGCATTTGATGAAGTCTCAAGAAGGTTTCAGATTGCTGCTGATGTTAGCTACCGACTTTGTGACATTGTCACGCCATAAGATCTTGCCATCATTGTGCGATTGTCATTTTTCAGTCATTATCATTGGAAGATCATCATTGTGTGATGGTCATTTGCAATTGTCATTAAAAGTTCATTGTGTGGTTGTCATTGAAAGATCATCATTGTGAGATTTTCATTGAAAGATCATTATTGTGTGATTATCACTGAAAGATTATCATTGGGTAATTGTCATTGAAAGATTGTCATTGTGCAATTGTCAATGAAAGATCATCATTATGTGATTGTCATTGAAAGATCATCAATATAATATTGTCATTGACTGTCATTTGTGATTGCCATTGATTGTCATTGAAAGATCATCATTGTGAAATTGTCATTGAAAGATCATCATTGTGCAATTGTCATTGAAAGATCATCATTGTGTAATTGTCAATGAAAATTCATTACTGAGTAATTGTCATTGAAAGATCATTGTGTGATTGTCATTGAAATCATCATTGTGCAATTGCTATTGAAAAATCATCATTGTGTGATTGTCATTGAAATATCATCTTGTGCAATTGTCATTGAAAATTGTCATTGAAAGATCAACATCATACAATTGTCATGATTGTCATTGAATAAGATTATCATTGGGTAATTGTCATTGAAAGATTGTCATTGTGCAATTGTCAATGAAAGATCATCATTATGTGATTGTCTTGAAAGATCTCAATATGTCATTGACTCATTTGGTCCTTTAACTAAAGAGAAAATTGTGTGATTGTCATTGAAAGATCATCTTGTGCAATTGTCATTAAAAATTGTCATTGAAAGATCAACATCATACAATTGTCATGATTGTCATTGAATAATGTGTTTATTATTGAAGGATTGAAATCAAAAGATTATCATTGTGAAATTGTCATTAAAAGATCATCATTGTATGATTGTCATTGAAAGATCAATATTGTGTGATTGTCATTAAAAGATCATCATGTGATTGCCATTGAAAGATCATCATTGTGTGATTTTCATTGAAAGACTATCACTGAAAGATAATCATGTGCGATTATCATTGGAAGACTGTGCAATTGTCATTGGAAATTCATCATTGTGTGATTGTCATTGAAAGTTTGTTATTGTATGATTGTCATTGAAAGAGTTAACATTGTATGATTGTCATTGAAAGATCAACATTGTACAATTGTCATTGAAAGATTGTAAAAATTTCTAGAGAGGACATAAGAAAGTATTAATGTCCACAGACTGTCTCATTGAAAATGTAATCCATTTTTCTCCAAGATATCTGCAGTACTCTCTTTAATCAACACATGTATTATATAATATAGCCATTTACTATAAAAAATTTAAGATTCCAGAGTATCTGGATTAGGAATTATGATGAGAAATGTAATAGTGTTTTTAGTACCTTAATTCATAATGGAACAATACACTAATATCAAATCTTAATTCGAACTGTGTATGGTGTTAAAGCAATTAAATATTTTTAAGTGGTTTGCAAGATTTCATGATGACAGAAAGAGCATGAAGGTACACAACACACTGTAACGTTTTATGTTATTACTCATAATCCAGACATGCGAGCCCCTAAACACATTTGCTTTGAATAGCCAACCTATTGCAGTCATCAAGAGAATCTGTTACCTTTTGAATAGGACACCTTGCATATATAGTTATTCAAGAATATAAAAGTTTGAATATAAAAGCTTTAATCATAATGATCAAATTCAACTGTACAAGTGAGAACAATTTGAAAGCCTTCTTCAGCATCCATTTTTAAGCATCTATTCTGCTTGTGAAAGTATTTTACAGTGAAAATTGTATATCAGTCATTTATTACTATAATAATTCAGATTGTGGTATAAAAAACAAGATCCATCTTTTATAAACTGATTATGTTAATACAAAACTTCTCATATTTAGATTCAACAGTAAAGCATTTTGTGGTTATGTGATGTTATCACCAATCTCTCTTACCATATCATGAATTGCCATTGCCTCCAGTTTTAGAATAATGGCTCAATAGTTACCTGACTGAGCCAGAATACTTTTTAGGTTAACAATGTCAGTTACTAGAAATACATTTTGTAAATAAATAAAAAGCATCATCATCAAAATGTTTTTTCTGAAGGTTTGTGATGATGGTGTTTTAGTTGTATTTTATATTGAACTATGTCATCATCTACTGTGAGGAAATGTCTTTAGTTAGTAATAACACATCAAACAGGTTAGTATGTAACATCAAAGAAAAATTAAACTGTGACAATAAAAACACTTCAGTGAAAATTGGAAGGTAATGTCAATTGAATCAAACTTTTCTATGCAATGAGTTTTTAGCGTGGAGAAAAAAGCTGTTTAATCTGTTGAGGGACAATTTGAAATAAAAGTGTAGATGTTAAAAGCACCCAATATATTTTGATATTATTGTGTGGCCATTATGATAGCAGTGGCTAGAGGAAGAGAGAGAGAGAGAGATCAAAGCCAATAGTTAATAGGAATGATAGAGACAAGAACAAGTACTCGTTTTTAGTAGCAATGTTCCAAACGCTATAATGTAGGTAAAAAAATTGTTCAGAATATAGTAAACCAAGACCAAAATAAAGTCTTGAAGGTATTAAATACTAATTGTGCTGTATGATTTGTTTTAATTTATCAAAAGAAGTGTTACAAGTTTTTAAACAAGAATTGAAACATATGTGGCAAACGAAAGGAAGATTTTAATCTTGATAGTTTGTTATAAAAATAATAGAATAAAGACTTTTATTTGTCACTATACTTGGGCAATCAATTATTTATTTAACTAAAACTAATTTTGAAATATTGATGGGGATATTTTAAAAGCAGCAGCCATTTACCTTTCACCTATATCCGATCGCCCTTGTGCCCTTCCTCAAAAAACAATCAAAACCACCTGATATGTGTCCAATATCTATGACACTACTCTTGATTAAATCTGTAGAATCAATAATAAAAGATAAGATCCAGCAGCAATATTTCCAGGCATCAATTTGCCTTCAAAGGCCATTCCACTGGAGATGCTGTTTACAAGTTCATGGTAATGCTAGATTATATCAGGGAGAAATAAAAATTGTTACCAGTGGTTGTCCAGTTGGACTTTTCTGTGGCCTTCAACTCCATGGTGCCATCTCAACTCTTCAAAGTCCTTAGGTGCTACACAATTCCATTGGTCTACATTAACATCATCACTAATTTGCTACTCAACAAAAATATAAATGTATCTTTGAATGGCTCTCTTGTTCCTGGATTCCAGCTGCACACACATCTCTATATCACAGGGGTCACCTCTCAGCACCCTGTGCTTTATAACATATATTGACCCCTTCTTGAAATAAGTAGAGAACAGGCTGCCTGGAGCATTTGTTCCAGCTCTGGAGGAGGTGATTCACCACATATCATACATAGACAATGTAACCATCATCCTCCTGTCTGTGAAACCATAAAGTACCCACCTAAATAGGAATCTGGCAAAAATAGCAGTCTAGAGGACCAGCAGTGGGAAAAACATTACATCTAACTTCACAGGTGTGCGACAAAATTTTCTGGGGCTGCTGGCGGTAATGTTATGGTTAGCAATGAGGCATCAGATAGAGTCCATGTTACTAGAAAAGACCAGAAAGGTGGCTGGCACCTTGTCCTTGATCTCCCTGTCACTTCTAGGCAAGGTGACACTATAGAATATGCTAGTCTTCCCTAGAATTGCATATGATCTCCCATTAATAAGCTGACCAAGACTTACCAAAATAAAATAGGGTCACAGCGCATAAAAGTGCTATTGAAATCATCACCTAGTAGAATTGTTTGTATAAGGCTCAACAAAATAAAAAAAACCCAAGGACTTAAATGGTCTTGGTCTGAAGGACATCCAGGTGCTGTTCATGCAGAGGGCGATAGCTATTCCAAGGATAACTGAAGATCTAGAAGGTATGAACCAACATTCCCCTTCAGTTGAAACCACTGGCACCCCACTGCATAATAAGTGCAGGTGGTTGGCAGAAATGGAGGATCAGATGGTGAGGCTCATACCTGCCAAAGAAGATCTTTTTGATAGCAACATTAAGTACTGCTACATGTATTGAAATTTATGCATCCCAGGCAGCAAAGTAACTCAGTCAGACTAGAATCAATGTTAAAATTGCTGATAAAAAAAATCTAAATACTGGTCATTGAATGTCAGGCTAATAAATTTCATTATCAAATTCATTCTGAACACACTTTTGACAAACCAGAGCATCTCTCCAAACTGACCATCATGTGGCCAGGAGGAGGAGAATATTGATGACCTTACATCTCTCTGTTCAAAACTCAGTGACCTGAAAATGAAATTGAAGTCTAGTTTCTCTCAGACACTGGATATCAACAGGGCTCTGAGAACTGGGGAATTTGCTGCAATACAAATGGAAATCATGATCCGCTTTGTAATGTGGCAGACCAGGTGTCACAGTGTTTTCCAGACAACTTGGCAAACCCATGGCTGGTCTTCAAGAAACACCTTTGCAGTCTGAAAACCAAAGGCCATCTTATAACTTCCCCAATCTGTATATTGACATGTGAGAACAGATTACTTTGGATGAGCTGACAACTATACCTTTTAAACTGACATCTAAGTTGTAAAAAGAAATTTCAACTGAAACTAGAAGAGAGAAAAAGAAAAAGAAGAAAAAAAAGACAAGAAAGTGCAAAGAACAAAAATAGGAAGAAGGATAAGGAAAGGGAAAAAGAGGAAAGAACAAAGAGAATGGAAAACAGATAGAGCCAAATAACAAATGCAAAATGACTGCTTGAAAGGACACTGTGCAACTAAAGACCATGATATAATATAAAACTGCAGAAAATAAATGAGATACATACAATCTAATTAAATTGTAACCAATGTGAATAAAGACTAAAACAAATGTAAATGAATAAATTTGTAATCTAATGTACTCTATATAATCTGTCTTTTAATAAATGATTTCTTAATAAAATAACAAAAATATCTAGGTATTGAGAGAAGTTATAAAATGGACAAATGAAGGTGAGTTGCCATTATACTTTGGATTTGTAGATTATGAAAAGGCATTTGATTCTATAAACATTTCTTCAGTGATTAAAGCATTGGATCATCAAGATATAGATCCAGGATATTGTCATATTTTAAAGAATATTTATAAAAATGCAACAGCAACAATTAGATTACATAATGATACTGGGAAAATCAACATTGAGAAGGGTGTAAGACAGGGTGACTCCATATGTCCAAAAATTTTTATCGCAGTGCTGCAAGAAGTATTTTGTGGATTAAAATGGAAACTAAAGGAGTGAAAGTAAATGGAGATTATTTAAGTCATTTAGATTTTGCAGATGATGTAGTTGTTTTTGCAAATAATGCTTTGGAGCTACAAAAAATGTTGCAGGAGTTATCAGATAAAAGTAGGACAGTTAAAAAGACTAAAATAATGTTTAATGGATTTTCTCAAAATATAAAAATAAAAATTGATTGTGATGAGTTAGAAGAAGTTATTAGCTACAAATACCTTGGTTAGATTATTAATACAGATGGAAACATAAGGGTTGAAATTAATCATAGAATTAAACTTGATTGCAGTGCTTTTTGTAGAAATAACTTGATACTAAAAGGAAATATGCCTATGTGTTTGAAAAGGAAGGTTTTTAATAAATGTGTTTTAGCACTTTTTACTTATGGATCTGAGATGACACTTAATAGAAGAGCAATACAGAGACTTCAGACTATTGAAAATGCAATATATGGGTAAGAGAACAAACGGGGTTATTGACCTCATTGAAAAAATTAAAAGTCTGAAGTGGAGTTGGGCTCGACATATTGCTAGAAGAGATGATAATAGATGGACAATTAAAATCTTAAATGGGATGCCAAGAGATTGTAAAAGACATAGAAAGAGACCACATGGATGGATGAAATAAAAAAAGTGTGCAGGGATGATGTGGAGAAGAAAAGCTAAAGATCAGAGAAGATGGATTAAATTTGGAGAGACCTTCATCCTGCAGTGGATTGATAAAGGTTGATCTCATATCATCCAATATTATTAACCTTTTCAATCTTTTCTTCTTGTTTTCATTCACCATTCCATCCAAAACATCTTTCAATAAACAATACTTTCTTTTTAATATATTCACAGTTTAGTTTCTCTTTCACTTTCTAATTTCTTCAATCAATTTTCTTTTTTTTTCATTTACTCTTTTTGAGACTTCATCATTTGTTATTTTATTTATTCAACTGATTTTTTCCATTTGTTTTCATGATCACATCTTGAAAGCTTTTAATCTCTTCCTAATTTTATTACTGTTTATGTTTCACAACCATACAATAAAACACTTCACCTTTTAACATAACATATAAACAAAAACATTTGAAGAAGAATATGTTTGGATTTTTTGTCATTAAATATAATTTTTACACAAGATTTTTTTTTTGCTACTAGAGGTAGTCATTAATGTCTGTTTTATTTTTCAATAAAATAAAAATAATTCTTAATAATTTCTTTATGTTTTATAAAAATTTTTATGAAAGCTTAAATTTAAATGTGAAATTAATCTGAAACCTGAAATATCAAGTTTTCAAATAAAAAGAAAAAGTAATAAAAAAAACAATAGACTAAAAAGAAAAACTTTTAATAACTAACAATTAAAAGATTTTTACAGGGGGTGGTTTTAATTGATGTGTTAATTGATGTCACATAAATATTTATTTTGATTAATTTCTGATAAAAGCTATTTTAACTGAAATAAAACCTCAAGGTAAACATTAAATACTTATTGTCAAATTCAATAATTTTTACAAAAATTACTACAGGCTGAATAGTTTGTATAATACATTTATTAAATTATAATTCAAGCACACAATCGGTTAAAACTCTAATTTCTGCATAGTGAGCAAAGGTTGGCTTATACCCTGACAAGTTTAAGCATGACCCACTTATGTTTTTTAAATTGACATTCACAAGTGAGTGTGTGCAAATTAGTAAAAAGTGCATGACTAGAGTGTTTCTTCTCTATATTACATATGTAGATAGTGCTATATAAATAGAATATTTATCACACAAAAAAATAAGTAAGTAAAGAAAATTGTCTGTAAATTCATTTACAGTCTAGTCAAAGAAAATCGTCCTTTGCATATTTACTAATGATTTTGATATGCTTTGAAAATTCATTATTTTTATATACTTTTAAATTATTTACTGATTGATATCTATGCAATATAATTAAAATTAAAGTCTACAATTTTTCTAAATATTGCTAAAATAACTTGAGAATGTCTTTTTAATTCAACTCTTTTAACATTAGTAAATGTAATGGTGGAATTGACATCATTGTTCAGTAGAAAAGTGTTACTCTCATCAGTTATATAAATGATTAAGAATGATTTAAGATTTGAATTTGTTTTTAATGAAATTTAATTAAAACATAAAGATTCTTACAATGAATATGTTTTTTTACATTAAAAAATATTACTGAAGGAAAAAACAAAACATGGAATAAAGAAAGTCGCCTGAAAATGTTCCAAAATAATATTAAAATAGATTAAAGAAATTAATATTGGTATTTCTGCCAAAAGCACTCCATTCACATTTAATTCTATTGTTAATTTTATCCATTATATATACTTCTAAAAGACTCAATAAGTTGAATAAAAAATTAATTTCCAATTCATCATTTTTACTTTTTATTTTATTCTTTTTGCAATACGATTGAACATTACTTTAAATCCTTTTAGCACTTATATTTAATCCTATTTCTGATTTCATTCAATAACTCTTGTAGCATTTCCTGAAATATTATCATATCATCTGCAGCCCGCATGGTTTGGTGTGGTTGCTAGAGTATCCAACATGGGATTGGGGGCGTTCCAGGATTAATTCTAGTACTTGCAAGTTTGGCCACTCAAACTTCTTATGAACTCCAAAGCAATAAAACCATAAACCTTTTTTGTATTATCTGTAAAATCTCATTGATTTAAATAATCCCAATTTTATTTCCATAGTTTTACAATCTAATATACTCATTTTTTTCTGAAATACTGACGGTGTTCTAGTTGTGGACTATTTCCATCATCTAGTATGAGTATTGAATGTGTTTAGAAATTTTTAACTTTATTCAAATATTTCAAATATATTCAACTGTTAGTAATAGCACATCAAACAGGTTTGTATAATGTTTCAAAAGATATTATTTCCCCCTCTTCTTAGGTGTTGCTGGTCTTATCATGGTCCAGTTCGAATTCCATAATACCTCTCAAAATGGTGTGCATACACTAACTTGTTTGATGTGCTATTACTAACAGTTGAATGCATTTGGAACATTTAAATAAAGTTAATTTTTCCTAAAGACATTCAATACACATATTAGATGATGGAAATAGTCTAACATAAAAATACAACTCTTATAAAATGTCTTGATGAAAGACATTCTTTATCATCGTTAATTATCTTAATAGTATCATAAAATCTACATACTGTTATTAAATATTTTTAAAGAAGTTAATATTATAACTCAATGTCTGGGCATTCCAAAGCTTTAATCATTCCACAATTGTTTATAAAGTTAAGTGCCTTTCCATGATATACATATTCAATGCAAAGTGGCACTTCATGTTTACTGACCCTTTTGATACCTTTTTGCATATTTGGTATGGTTTTCTGGTCAATTTAAAAGTACTTTTCAATTCACCTTGTTATTTTAGTTGGTTTTATTCAATTGAGATCTTAATATCTATTTCATTTTTCTCAAATATCAATGTCTCTTTAATTTCTACAATCATCTCTTATATCTTTATTATTTAGATATCTGGTATAAAGTCTTGTTAACAATTGCTCTACTAGTTTAAATATGTGATTTATCATATTTATAATAATTTCTGATTTTATCAATCTTTCTCATTCTTCACAAATTTACTTGCATGCTTCATCTCTCCATTTTACATATTTCACATCTTATAAGGTGTTGCTGTAAATGTAAGGTCTGCTTTGTTGTTTGCTCTGTACCACTATATAGTTCTATGTAGAATTCTTTTATACTTTTTATATTATTTTTCTCTTTAGCTTACTCACAGAATGTATTTAATTTTTGAGTTTTGTTGTTTCCATTTCTAGATTTTTTTTATTAATTCGCTGTTACAGTCCTTAAGTTATTATTAACTCCTTTCCTATCATTTTCAGAATTCAGGAATTGCTTTTTTTTAATGAATCATATCAAAATATATACGTTTTTTTCTTATTGTTTTATTTCAATAGAAAATTTTCTCATGAACTATTGCTTTTGGTTATCTACTGCAGCGATTCTCAGTGGAGCAATGGATATGTTCGTACTGGACTCTTTAAAATTTGAGCCATTACCAGAGTTTTAATATTTTAAAATTATTCCCAAGTTTTACTTAGATGCATTGGAATATTTCTGAAAGTTAAATATACCAATTGCTAAGGTTATCTTTGTTAGTATATTTTTTTATATAGTTTTGCAGTAATGCATATTTATATCTGAATAATCGATGTTCACTCTCTATATTGATTTATAAAGTACATATCCAAACACATATTTTCTATTGGGGAAAGACCAGCTATTTTTTTAGTCAAAAGCAAGATTATCTATTTATCTATCCATTCCAAATCTTCTGTTAATTTTTGCATTTTCTTTTTAAAAAAATATTTATAAAATTAAATCTAAGTCCTCCATTTCTATCTCAGTGACAAACAATCATAAACTCTCCATACACTAGTGCCAGCCAGTGTAATGAATAGTAATCAATGGGTGCAAGAAGGTTTGTGGATAAAATCCCTATCTAATGCTTACCTCATGCAATATCCCCAGCCAGTTGCTAGCTTGTAGCTTTCATCAATGAGCTAGAAATTAGTCTGAGAATATTGAATGAGTAGACGCTAGATAGGGATTTTATGCACAAACCTTCTTTCACCCATTGGTTACCAAGGCTTACATTGTGTAATACTACTATATGTAGTTGATTCTTAAGCAACCAAAGATACCAAAATGTATAGATACTTAATTTGGTTTAGATCTTTATGATTATAGAAATAAATGTTTGAATTGAAAATATTTTGTTTTCTTCTTGAATCATTGTTTTATAGTTAACCAAGTAGGTAAAAGATAGCTTCTGGAGAGTTGTGTTAGATCCTACAATGTAAGTGCAGTGCTCTCAGATTCAAGACTCCTCACTGATGAAAGCAACAAGCCTGAAACTTGAATATTGAATGGTTAAGCACTAGATATGAATTTTATGCACAAATCTTTTAGCATCCATCGATTACTAAGGTTTGCACTAGATGGCATTACTGTATGAAGAGTTTGTCACTGTTTTTTCAACTTGTGTAAGCATTGGAAATGGTGATCATCTAATTTTTCAGTAATATAATATCATTTCTATCTCAGTATTTATGTTTAACCACTGCACTTCCATCTTTCAATTGTTTGCCAATTCTAGCACTAAAGTCTCCCTTGACCATTTTAAAATGTTTGATTTGATAAAAAGCTTGTTGTACATCCACATAAAAATACTCTACTTCTTTATCACAATGAGAACTTATTGGAGTAATCATTTGTACTTTGTATCTGCTATTAAGTTGAATAGCTAATCTTGCCATTCTATCTGGAATAGTATTACTCTGCCATGATGTTCTCTCTCCATTGTTTTTATTTGTAATGAATCACACTCACTTTGTGTTTTCAGTATTTATGTCTTTATAACAAAGTATATGTGTATTTGCAGATCAACTGACTTTTTACTATCCCTCTTGTTTCACAAAATCCAACAATGTCCTGTATATAGGACAGTTATTTCAATCCATGCAAATTTTCTTCCCTCAAAAGTGATTGATAATTATAAGTAGCTAAATAAAAAAGTAAGTGGCAGTGTAAAACTGAATCTTTATTAGTGCTCTCACCTTTGGGCTTCAGAAGCTACCTTGGAATACCACTGGACTGCTTTCAGGATAAAGCATATAATTTATTTTTGTCTGTCATCACTTAGAAATATATAGAAAATGATCATTGAAAAAACATTGACTCATTCAAAATGTCTTAAAAAAGCATAAATGATGTCTCAGATAAATACTATTAGCAAATTAAAAACACAATGATATTTCTTGGTCTTGAACACATGACTTACCATGCAGCCTCTCCCAAGTTTGTGAGAAGTCTGTCTATATTTTTGCCCCCATACGTATAAAAAATAGCAATAAAGTTGCACCAATAAGAATAATGAAGGACATTAAGAATTTGCTTAGCTTTAAATTTTTAATATCTCTAAGAAAAATCAAATGAATTGCTTTTAGTTAATAGCAGTACAGTATTTATAGGAGATGTAGTCAAATCTACAATGATTCTGGAGATCATATGAAAGTCGTTTCTCCAAAACAGCACATTATTTGTCGCCTTCGTTAAGTCATATAATGGAGTATTTATAATTGTGATGATGGAGACTATTCGTTTTACTTCTTGCTACCTTCTTTATTTTTTACTAAAAATCAAATAAAACAATTTTGCGGTTGCTTCAAATTTAAGATCAGATTTAATTTGGTCCAATTTTTCTTATTAGATTGCTTTTGTTATCCTGGAATTCCCAAACATGTCAAATCCAAACCATAGTTCAGAAAACAATATATTTCCTATATAAATAGCAAGCTAATGTATATCACCATTTCAGTGTAAAAACAGAAAATCGTTGAAAATAATTTAGTTATTAAAAAATTTGCATTTGTAACTTTAACCAAATTTTTTTATCTAGAATTAAGATTTGCAAAAAATGTTTAGAATGAGAATAGAATATAAGTTTGTCAGTAAAAGGTAAAATTTTGTGATAAAGATGCTGAAAAGTCAGAAATAATATTGAAGATATGTTTATATCTTTTCTTGCCAATTATGTAATATCTTGGTATTAAAAGAAAAGTTACTTCACTTAAAACACAAAAAGATGAAAAAATTATTCAAAAATGGGTAGATTCTAAACTATCAAGTATTTTAAATGAAGAGATGAGACATGCAATGAAATTTGTGAAAAAAGAAAAAGTTTTGGGAAATGATAAGATTATTATTTACAGTTTAAAAAAAAAAATGAAGAAAAAATGTCAAAGGTGTATACCAAATACTTAAATAATAAACACTTATCAAGCTAAAATTAAATGTTAATGGCTTTATTGTTCAGGAGTCATGCGAGCACCAAAATTAATCCTGGGAGGTACCCATTCCAAGTGGATGGTTATATCGACTATGTTAAACTGTGATGGATATATACCAGGTGATTAAAGGAAAGAATATAAAGATATTAGACATTACAGATTGCTATCAGTTCTACCCAAAAATTTTATCAAGACAATTCATCTACAAAGAACTTTGGATTCAAACTAGCCAAACAGCAAACTGGATTTACAAATAAACTTGGTATAGTATTTCACATTTAAGTACAATTTTAAAAGAAGTACAAAAATAATTAATGATTATATGTTGGTGTTGCATACTGGATTTATAAATATAAAAAGAAATTTGATTCTACAGGCATTTCCAGATTATTAAAACTTTATAATATCAAAACATGGACTCAAAAATATTGTCAAACTTTGAAAAATGTTTATGAAAACGTAACAGTAGTGATTTGATTATATAAAATGCTCAGAAGGTTAGCATTTACAGATAATTTTATATCGCTAAATTACCCAATATTTTTTGAAAAAATGCAAAGATAAGGAAATAAATATAAATAAATTTTATGCAAGACATCTTAATTTCGAGATGATGTAGTAGTTTTTTGAAAATAATGCTTCAGATCTTCAAAAAATATTGCAAGAGCTATCAGATCAAAGTAAGTAAGAAGGATTAAAGGTCAATTTTAAAAAGACTAACAGTTCAATTTATAAAAGAAGAAAATAACAATTGATAGCAGTGATTTAGAAAAAGTTAACAGCTACATATTTTTGGATATATTTTTTAGTACAGATGAAACATTGCGGATGAAATTAATTATAGAATAAAGTGGATGAAACAGAACTTAGTATTCAAAAGAAATATGCCTATGTATTGGGAAAAAAAAAAGATTGTTAATAAATGTTTCACCAATTCATATATATGGATCAAGAAACGTGGATAATATTAGAAGAGCAGCATAAAGTCTTTAGCATACATAAAAAAGTATATATATATATATATATATATTGTGAGAATTTAGCATACATAAAAAAGTATATATATATATATATATATATTGTGAGAATTTAATATTCAAAGGAAATATGCCTATGTATTTGAAAAGAAAGATTGTTAATAAATATGTTTTTCTAGTTCTTATACATAGATCAAGAAACGTGGATGTTATTAGAAGAGTGGCATAAAGACTTCAGAACATACAACAAAATATGAAAAGATGTAGATTGTGAGGTTGCAAGTAGAAATCAAATGTTAAATATAGGGATTAAAGGACAACCTGGACTCATAGACACCACTGAAAAAATCATAAACCTGATCCAACATAATATAATATAATGATAACAGTTGGGTAGTTGAAATCTTAAACTGGATTCTAATAGACCTAGAAAGAACTCGCACATGAGATAGATGGTTAAGATAAGGAAGTTTTCTATAGTGCTGCGATGAAGAGAAGCTTCGGATTAGTGAAACTGCATTATATTTAAAGAGCTCTTAATCCGGCAATGGATAGCTAATGTTTGGAAGTGATGATGATGATGATTATATAGGATTTTAAGAAAACTGAATTTTATTCCATTTTCCCCTATCAATTATTTATAATTATTCCTATCTTCATTTTCTTATTTTTATTCTTCAATTTCTGTTAGTGAATTATTTTTACATTAGTACAATATCTTTATTATAATAAGAATGAGGAAAAAATAAAAATAGAGATAGAAAGAAATCATTCCTCATTTAAAGAGAGAGGAAAAAATTATCAGACAAATGTAAATTAAAATTTACCAAACTTAAAAGCAATATGAATAAAAAAATAATGAGATATAAAACAACCTTTTAATGAATATTATTTTTGTAGTGTAATTTTCATTACTCCACTTTCTTGCAAAGTAAACACTGGTTTCTATCCCTTTTAACACCTTGTGGAGGGATGTAATCATAAATATATGACCAAAGACGCGTAAAAAAGATGCATGAACTCCAATATGCACATTTCATGCTGAACCAGCACTCATCAGTTGAAACTGTAGTAATTGGCTATTTATATATACTGAACAATGATAAAGATATGTGTAAGAGATTATAATCTGGTCCAACCATGCATTTTAGGGATCATACTTTTTTTGTTCCCCTTTAGTTACAGGTTTATGAATACACCCCTCAAAAAGTTACTAAAAGCAGTTTAAAAAACAGTTCCTCCCTTGCATGAGAGTGGCGTAGTGAAAATTGTACTACAAAAATATTTTCAGTGCATAATCTCTAGTTTAAAATATGATTAATAAAAATTATTAATAAAGCAACCTTTAAAAAAAACGGTGGAAGAAAAATGGGGGAAAAAATTATTAAAAATTAAATCGAGATCAGAGTTATTGGAATGGGATATTAACCTTTAAATTTATTTAGTTGTTTATAACTGAAACACAGGCTTACTATATACCTGTGTCTATATATGTAATATATAGGGTATATGAGTACAGACTGTCACACCACTCTCCACTTTATCTAATAACACTGATACAATTAAACACATATATGTTGAAAAGATAAATAATCACCAATATACGTATTATGTGCTAAACCAGCAATCATCAGTTGGTCCAGATTATCATCTCTACACATATATACTATAAGTGTTCAGATATATATTAAGATAGACAATCTTCATACTTTAATTGACAGGCTTCAATCTACTCCAACTCTTCACCCGTCCATGATAATTGCTGGTTTAGCATGAAATACGTTTATTGGTGATTATTTATCTTTTCAACATATATGTGTTTAAGTGTATCAATATTATTAGATAGAGTGGAGAGTGGTGGGTCGTGTAAAAGTCTGTGCTCTTATACCCTATATATTAGTTGTTTATATATATTTACGAAGTAATAATTTCAGTTTTAATATTTTCTTTTAACTATTGTTTGTTTAATTATTATATTTTTTAGTTTGACCATACTCTATTTTTACTCCTTTAAAAAAAACAACAACTTTTAAACACCAGATAGTTTCTTAAGTATAATATTTACTTTTAGGTATATAATCTAAAAACTAAGAATGTCTTATAACTTGAAAATAATTTTCAATGTATCTCAATCACATATAATATTTACCATTTTGATCTTTTATAAAAATTCATTTAAATTACTGTAAATATATATTTTAAAAAAATGTAATTGAGATATGAAAGTGAAGAATTGTTAGTATTTCGTTAATTTAATATTTATTATATCTTTTTCCACCTAACAACATAATTTCCTCTTATGTTTAGAAATGGCACGCGGCTTATTAAACGGACGTGTATAAGAAGGTTTAATTGAATGCGTTATGAGTTCCTATGGCTAGTTTATACAAAGCTAATGAAAACATTAGAAGGGAGTTTTCTCAAGGTTATGAGCTTTGAACGCAACAGCAGGAAAAGACTTACATGTAAAGAAATAACAAAATTAAGTAAAAATTAAAACACAATTAGCGTGAGGGTACCAGTGCATGACCGGACCACACTGCGAATCCGTCGCTTGTTCGTTTTCGTAAAGCGCTGTCGATTTCAGGCAACACTTTCACGGCTTCTTCTCAGCGACAGCCGGCAAGGATTTTGAGATAAATAAAGTAAATTGTCGTAGAAGTGTTTTTTGATCATTCAACGAGAAAATCCGAAGGAACAACAGAACTTCTGAAAAATGAAAATGAAATTAGTATGAAAAGAATTGTTATGGAATGAAACTATAAAAGATATTTTTTCTTTTAAAAAAATTGTAAGTAACTATAATCCTCTAATATTAAGCTTATAGAAAAATAATATTTTTTTATGGTTAAATTGTGATTTAATGCATATATATATATATATATATGTATGTATTCTTCAGGCCTAGCTTATATATATGTTTAAACTATTTCATCACGGATAAATAATTTCTACAAATAAATTATTATAAGACCTATTATTTCACTTAATTTATTATGTGGAAATGAAATTTGGATATCTTATGAATTTAATATAAAGATATTTTAAAATTTTTATTTTAAAATACTTCTCAAATTTTTAGTAATAACAATGGGCAACATTATAAGGCCATTGAATATGTTCTTCACCTCTTTCGATAGGATATTATAGACATTCCATTATTATAAAATTATATCTTCATTGGATTGGACATGTGAATTTAGTAATACAATACATTCTAAAAGAAGGCTTTATTACTCTACTTGAGTATAGTTTTAGTGGGTGACGCTGATCTAGTTCACTTTATAAAAGTTACCTCAGAGACATTTAAATTAAGTGCTGCTGTTGAAGGATTTTATTGGGAAAATATGGCTGAGAATAAAATACAAGAATAGCGTTGAAGTATTTCAGAACGAAGATATTTCTGCAAAAGAATTTAAAAAATAGAATGCATAATATCAAATAAACAGAATAATGGATCTGATATTTATGGTTTATAATTTATTGCTGTCGTTGCTGCTGTTATATTATATCGTGCATTGTTTAGTAAAATAAGGTCTACAGACTGATTCCAGTTCAATTCCTTATGAACTCCTACTTGACTTTCTTAAGAACACCCGCTAGAATTTATTTTGAATTTCCAAAAGCATTTTTATTATTTTGTTTTGTCATTTTATCCTCCCCCCCCCTTAGGGTTTGAAATTGTTAAATTTGTTTGCCAGTGTCTGTTATTATTTTTATATATATATATATATACGTGTGTGTGTGTGTATTAAACAGAGAATCAATCATAAACATTAATCTGGAACTATAATTCAATCAATATTCACATCAAAACCTCAACACTTCTTAGGCTTTCCTATAGCCAAAACTAAATTTGCCAAGACCAAAGAAATCCAAAACACAATCCTCAAAAAAACCAAGAAAATAGGGAAATCACTTTCTGGGATCACACTGTCGCTTCCAGGCAAAGCTACATTGCTCAATATGCTAGTGTTCTCCAGACTAAACTATTATCTACCAATTATTAAACCCACCAAAACCTTTAAAAAGGCAATCAACTCACTATGTTCTAAATTACTATGGAAAGGAAAGGTTGTCACCATAAGCATTGCAAAAACACAAAAACCAAAAGAACTTAACGGCCTTGGCCTTCAGTTTCCACAATATACCTGCAAAAATCATTAACAGCACTGTGTGCCTTCTCCCTGAAATCTGCCCACCTGGATATAACACTAACTATTCCACCCACGGACACTCCACCACCTAAAAGCAACATATGGATGACACAAATATGGAATCATGTCAACAACTGCATTAGCCTAACACAAAACACACTTGATAGCAAAAAGTCATATTGGGATGTCTACAAACTCAAGATCAACACTCCTACTGTACTCCCAAGTGCTCTTGGCTTCAACAATAGAATAATGATTAAGAAAGCAAAATATTCAGAACCGAAATATATAGACTTTATTATAAAATTAAATCTGGGCTCATTACCCACCAGCCACTTTCTAGTGTGGAAAAGGGGATTTACCAAAATTAACTCGTGGTGTAACTTATGTGCGATGAAGGATGAAACGATCCAACACATCTTTCATAACTGTCCGATACTCAGCTCACTAAAAACATTTATCAATGATAAAGCCAATAAACAAAATGCAGACTTGTTTTCGATTCAACATTCAATCAAGAACGGAAATTTCTCAAACATCAGACTCTCAATCTTTTTCTCCTTGCAATCTGGCTAACCAGATGTAAACATGTAATTAGTAATATGACAACCAATATCCTGGATATCTTCAAAACATTGATTAAGAGCATCAGGATTAGAGACAGAATGTTAAATTCCAGACTGTCTGTATAAAGAAACATGGTCCAAAGTCATCCTAATAGAAGAAGAAGAATCATAGAACTTACTCCGTCACCTCAAGACTCCACTCTACAGAAATACAGAGTAAATTTTCTCAAGCTGTGTTAAAAATGTAGTTCATGTATAAACAAAGTCAATAAATTTTCTTTTTAAAAAAAAAAACAAAAAAAACATTAATAGCCTAGACATTCTTTAATATTGTATACTGGTCTTGTGGCTAATAGCGATTGAAATTGCAGAACATGCTTAGTTGAATGCTGGTATATATCTGATTAATAAGGTTTTTATTCCTCCTTAGCAATAAACCACGGCTCCTTCATCTTTCTCTTCTTATCATTTGTCTCACTACATACCACATAACTTTTCTGAAAATAAAACTTATGTCCAACATTTTTCTGATGATTAAAGAAAACAGAATTTAATTTAGAATCATATTTAGATTTTTTATACTGGCTTACATGCTGCCTTAACCGCATTGACAACGCAGCCTTCGTCTCCCATAATAAATAGCCCCACAAGCCAGTGTCTGGAATACCACAAAATACACAACTTGATTTTTATCAGTCTGCTCCATTCTATTCTTATAATTATTAATCAATCTATTCAAACACAAAGGAGACCTAACACCCGCATTAAAATCTTTGTACACCACCTTTTTCAATTTTACATATAAATTCGGAATATAAGTCAAAGAAATCCATTCCTTATTACATTTAACCCCACCAGCCTTTAGTATTAAGTTTACTAATAATTTTAAATTGATATTACGTCATAAAGGCATTATTTGTAAGGAGCACAAGGGAAATAGGTCTGTTTTAGAGAATGGATGTGTCTAATGATAAGATGAGTCAACAAATTGATAAATTAAAATTTAAAAAGATTGAGAATTTGGAAATTAATGAAAGATACATTTTTATTGCTCTTTTATATACAAATGTAGGCAAAATGTTTCCCAAAACGAAATGTTGAAGATTTATCCTTCTACTGCATTTGTTTTGTTTGTTTGCTAATGTTACAAGTATAAAGACCCATACACTTAGTTTCATGATTGATCTAGGTGGGCGTTATTATTATAAAGCAACTCCATGGTTAGCTAGATAGTTACTGGAGTTATTGGGCTCTGCTGGATTTATTAAACCGTACGAGGTTAAATTCTGCTAAGAGTGTCGATGGTTACGTTATAGCATCGCTGAATTTGTGTGAATTATATGACGCGGTTAACTATTTGCTGTCTATAAATACTGTTAAGAGAAGGTTGTTGGGAAATCATATAGATATGTTTAGAGTTAAATTTATTATTGATATGTTTGAATAGATTGATAAGTTATACTATAAGATATACTAATAATTTCTTTCATATGGAGAAAAGCTGCCGTCAGAGCTGACATCGAGTGATGTTATTTGTAGTTTGTTTGATGTGGAGATTGAAAAATGTATTACAAAGCCAATGTTGGACCAATATGATGATATTATATATAGAAGATATGTGGATGTTGTGTTTTTATACGGTCTAAAAAAGGTATTTGTGGATATGTTTGCAAGAAATTTAGGTTTGATGTTGGTGATTGACTTTGACAATAATAAGTACTTAAAATATTTGAATGTGTGTGTAAATAGAGATTTAAATGAGTTAGATTATGAAATGATTATTAAGTCTTTGCACGGATGAGATTTTGTATATCCTTCATCATTCATTCTTACGAGATGTAAGCTGTCAGGATTTAAATGTTTTTTATAGTAATTTTCATTTAAGTAGATTTGAGATAGGAAGCAAAATATTGAGAGTTATATTAATGATTTAATAAGTGTAGGCTATAAGGGGTGTTTATTATATAGGCAGTTAAGATTATTTTATAAGGATATTAATTTCTGGCATGGTTAAAAGTAATAACAAATGAAGTTCTTTGGCTTATGCTCCAAATTTATATGTGAAATTGAAAAAAGTTGTGTGTAAAAATTTTAATGTTGGTTTTAGGTCTCCTTTGTGTTTGAATAGACTGATTAATAATTCTAAAAAACAGTAAAGCAGACTAATAGAAATCAAGTTGTGTTTCTGTGGTGTGCCAGGGACCCTGTTGAGGAGGTTTACTATGGAGATATATTATAGGGAGACAAAGGCTAGTTTGTCAATGCAGTTGAGGCAGCATGTGTATCAATGTAAAAAGTCTAAATGTGATTCTAAATTTCTAAATTAAATTGTTGTCTTTAATCACCAGAAAAATGTTAGATATGAGTTTTATTCTTAGAAAAGTTATGTAGTAAAATAAATGATAGGAAGAGAAAGATGAAAGATGTGTGGTTTATTGATACAATAAATGTACCATTTTACTCAAATTTATGTTTGCTCCACATCATACAACCAAATTATATAAAAAAACCTAATTTGTACATTTTGTAAAGCAATTTGGAATGATCCACTTTATCAAATGCCTTGGATAAATCAAAATAAATAACATATAAACGACATTGATTCTCAAAGGCATTAGCAATATGATCAATTATTATTAAAAGATTAGTTTCAGTTGATCTGTTTCAGGTAAAAAACCATGTTGCACAGGAACCAAAATCTTATTCATGTCATTAACAATTTTCTTATAAACACATCTTTCAAATATGCATGCAATTGTATGAAGCACAGAAATTGGTCTATAATTATTAACATTATCTTTGAACCACTTTTAAAAATAGGTATAACTTTGGCAAGTTTAAAAGAGTTAGGAAAAATACAATTGTTAATGGAACAATTAAAAATGTAACATAAAGCAGCAGCAAAATATTCTGCACAATCTTTATAAATGAAAGAAGGTATATTGTCATCACCTATACTTGAATGTGTTTTGGGTTCTTTGACAGCTGATATAATAACAATTGTTGAAACAATCAATAGAAATACTATCATTAAAACACTCATTAATCAATTTAAACCCAGACAGTTGAGAATTTTCAAATAATTCAGAATGGTGATCATGTGATGCTTATTGGCTTAAAAGTGAAATGAAAAGTCATCAGCACTTAAAGATGGATTATAATCCATTTGAGACCTTTTTTTAGTGATGCCAGAACTTTTAATAAAGGACCAAAATTCTTTAGGATTATCTGACAAATTGAACTCCATATTTTTAATATGGTTTTGATAATCAATTTTTTTAATAGTTTTAACCAATCTATAATTAAAAAATTATTGTAAAAAAGTATATTTTGTGTTTTCATGTATTGCTTATGATGATACAATTTCCTTCTAATAATTTTTTTATCTGAGAACCTCAAAAAAAATAAATAATTGTGAGAGTCACATTTTTTTGGTATATAAAAATCAATCAGATCATTAAATACTCGATTTAAAAAGTCCATATTATAATTAACATCTGTTGAGGAATATAACGGGCTCCAATCAAAATTAAAAATTGTCTTATCCCCCTTTTTAAAACATCTTTTAATATTTAAAGGAACATGCCACTTAAAATAATTTATTTTAACAAAAAATTCAATAAGTGGGTGATGTAAATCAATAGGAAAAGAGATGAAACATAAAAACATTTAATCTCAGGTAAGTTACTTAGAAGATAATCAAGTATTCGATTATAAGAATTTAAATGGGAATTGTGTTGTTTTAAATTAAAATAAATTAAAGAATTGTAACATTCTATATGCTTTGTGTGATAATGAAGAAATATAAAAATAGGCATTGTCAAATAACGCAGGAGTGTTAAAATCTTCAGCAATGATAATATTCATTTTATAATCAATCAAAAATTCTTCAAAAGTACAAAGTAAGGCATCCAAGTCAGAAAAAGACAAGGCTTGCCTTATATAAACATTTTCTAATGATAATTTTTTATGATGATCAAGGGAAACCTCATACCACATTAATTCACCATATCTAGAATTCAAATGCACAGATTTATGAACAATCTCTTTCCTAATGGCAATAAGAATGCCCTCTCCTCTTTTAATTACTTCATGACATCTATCTGCACGAAAAGCTTTATATCTATCATCTAAAAATGTAAAACCATAATAAGCAAAGTTTGTGTGAGAAAGATAAAATCATAATCTTCTGAACAAACAATTTTTTTTGATTCAATTTAGTTCTCATTCTTTTAATGTTAGCATAAAAACAAAACAAAAAAAAAACACCCATATCCAATAAAATAAATTTAAATATATATATATATATTCTCTTTTATTATTATTTTTTTGGCTGGTCTGGTTGAATTTTGGATTTGGGGTAATTTTCATTATATATTGACTAGTTTAGCTTTATGCTTGTAATGTTTATATTCCCTTTTTTATAAATGATATTGATAAATCAATCAAGAAGTATTAATTTGCAGGCGAAATTACCATAGAAAAAGTAGAGAGAAAAACCGCAAGACCAAAATCAGAAGAAATAAACTCACCATGTTTATTTTGGGGAATAGAAATATAAAAATTGGAAGATCTATTATTAAACATGTTAATTTTATAACACACAACTTTAACCTGAAATCTATTTTCTAAAAATGTTTTAATTTCTGATAATCTAATCTTTTCAGGCATATTAGAAAGTATTTATTATATTTATCATAACCTATATTGTATTTGGCATTAGTCCAAAAAGTTTTAACATTTGGTGCATTAATACTTTTATTAAACCGGTTTATAGAAATTAAATCTTAAACCATCATTTAACCCTAAAAATTGTGAATTGTAATTTTGATTATTTATACACTTATTATTTAAAAGATATATTTTTTATGAAATTTAGTAAAACATTTTGATTTGGAATTATTAATATAAAAGTTAGAAAGCTTATTAGAATTTTCTTTATCATTTAATACAAATGAATGTTGTTGATGTTTGGCTGATTGTTTATATATTTTCATTCTGTAAAATGTTTTCATATTAAACTTAGTAAAGCTATTAACTTTGGAACATATATTTTCACTATAAAAGGAATGATCTTGATCAAGTATTTCTTTACTGTATTTGCCAAATTTTCCCTTATTGAAGTTAAGTCTTTTTTTATTATATATAATTAATCCAAAAAGTATTTTTACTTTCATAAGATATGTTAAACAAAGAAGGTTTGGAGAAAGCTTCAGAGTTACTAATTTTATTAAAATCCTTAATGCGAGAATTAGTATCTGAAATGCCATATTCAGTATTGTTGTTATTACTTAAAATATTATTGGAATTAGGTTGAAAAACCTCTAATTTTTTATGATATAAAAATTATTATTTCCAGTTAAAAATGAATTAGATTTTATATTATTGGAGATTTCAATATTGGTATTATCATTAGAAATATGAGTTTCCAGTAAATCACATTGTATTTCTATGTTAATGACAGATTTGAACAATTATCACAAATTTTAGCCATATTCATTATCAAATTATATATCTCCTGAAGAGACATAGATTGTAACAATTCAAAAGTGAAATTAGATGGATTTACAATATTATTTTCAATACTTTGATGTATATTAACAATCTTCAAATTGTAAGTTAATTCAATATCATTTTTTTTTTAAATTATCAATAGATTTCATGACAGTATTTCTTGTAAAGCCTTCCTTTTCAAAAAATTTTTCAATCAATAAATTTGATTCTGATTCTAAAAATCTTTATTATCTTTTACTTGATTTTTCTCAATAATCATTTGCTCCAATTTAGTAGCAATATGAGATGGCCCTGAGCGTAGTGGGTCGTGTGAAAGTCTGAGTTCGAATCCCGCATATATTACATATATAAAAGCAGGTTTAAGCCTGCACAATGTATCGAATTTAGTAGGTAAATTATTACATTGTTTACACCTGAAAAAAATAAATAAATAAATAAAATAATAATAATAATAAACCACTTAAAAATAAATATTGTTATTCCTACTCCAAAAAGAAAGAGAGAAAGAGAAAAAAAATTACTCTAGAGACGGGTTTTGTGATGGCTACACAAACTGATCTGTGAACAACAAACACCTCCACATATAGAACCTTCTAGTCCACTTTTCTGCTTATTTGATATTTTACAATGTTGACGTTTAGTATCGTCTGCAGAAAACTTTTTTTAAAATATCTTGACACCATATCTAATTGTATCTTTCCAATGTATTCTATTCTCTCCATATCTTCCCTAACGAAACAATTTACATTTAAATTCCTTAGAATATATTTAAAATAATCCATATAATGAATATGGGGTCTACCTCTGTAACTAAACCCAAAATATTTATATAATGTCAATCAAGATTGCCTTTTAATAAACTTTTTTTGAAAAATAGTCAAGCGTTGGTGGCCTAGCGGTTAACATAGCTGCCTTCCAAGCAGCTGGCTCGGGATTCGCTTCCCGGTCAACGCATTTGACTTATGGGGAAAAAAAAAGAAAGAAAAAAGTTAATTAATATAAATTTCAGATATTTTCATTTTTGAAATTATGTTTTCAATAAAACTTTTTTAAAAAATCAATAATTTTTACTTTAATAATACATAAAATAGAAAAAAGAATACTGATTCGTCTTAATGATAAAAAGACTGATCAAAGATAATCTGACATCAAGTAAAATGTATAAATAGAGAAAATTTTCTAAAAAAAAAAAAAAAAAAGAAACATAAATAGCATGATTTTGTCTAAGTTAGAAATGAGATATTTTTTATAAATAGTATACATTTGATGTTTGCATAATCTATTTATGTATGTTATTTATCAATATGGTTGTATCGGTTTTAGATTATGTACTTTGAAAATGATTATATGAATAAAGTAATCAAAATGTTGAATTGGTGTATATATTTAAATTGATTCAGAAATATAATCAAGATTTGTGTAGATGTATAATTTTTGATCTATTTTGTATGAAATTAGACTGCATTTTTATAATTAAAAATGTGTTAGATTGTTGATTTTTAAATTGCTTTTAAAAAATAGTACTGCAAAAATAATCAAAGTTTGATTCGTTATATAATTACAAAAATATTAATAATATAATATAATGTAATTATAATTAAATTTAAAAATATCCATTGTTGACTTACCTTTTTGGTATATGCATTTTAATTTAAAGAATTGTTATTCAATGGAGTACCAACTTTATATTTTTAAAATAATGACTGTGAAATAAAATTTATCATTTAAAAAAAAAACAACAACTAAAACTGAAATTAATTTATATTTTATATTTAGACATAGGTTAATATAAAATCACTAAAATATTACATGATCACAAATCCCTATGCTTCCAATAGTAATGTGATGGTGTGACGTGATGTGATGTGCTGTAGCTTCTCCTTAAACGAAGTTAAGAATCTCACAGCAATTATGCCTAGAGAAACCTGTTAGCCACTTTATTTTCTATTCCCCAGTCTAAGTTTTCCCATATTCTGCTCCCTCCCATTTCCACAACCTAATCTTTGTCAACAATCTAACCTTTATATCTAAATCCTTTTTATCTTTCCCCAAACCCAGCATAAAAACCAATAATCCACTTTTTCATATTTATTCTTCATAACTTCATTATATTAAACTTTATTTAACTTTATTTTATTTTTTTATTAAACTTTATTTAACTTTTTTTTAATTTTTTTATTTTATTAAATTTGATGTGATGTGATGTACTGTAGCTTCTCCTTAAACAGAGTCAAGAATCTCTCAACAATTATGTCCAGAGAAACCTGTTAGCACTTTATTTTCCATTCCCCACTCTACATTTTTCCATATTCTGGTCCATCCCATTTCCACAGCATAATCTCTGTCAATTCTATGACCTTTATATCTAAATCCCCCTTATCTTTTTCCAAACCCAGCAAAAAAACAATAATCCACTTTCTGTATAATAACTTTTTTCATATTTATTCTTCCATAACTTCAATATATGTAACCTTTCTGTTTTCAAGCATTTACATTCAATTAACAAATGCCTAATATTTTCTATTCCTTCCTTACATAATTTACAGACTAAATCACCCATATTTTTCCATTTACATGTATATTCTCTTGTTGCTAAAGATTCCGTTCAAGCCTTAAACAATAAACTACATTCCTTACTATTATCATATATTAACTCGCACCTAATATTCTGTTTATTTCTATATATATATTTAAACTCTTTTTACTCTCCATACTAGTTCTCCATCTCTCTAACTCCCTATTCTTTATTAATAAATCTATTCTTTTATCCCATGTCTTACCACTATAACACTCAACAATCCTCCTAACACAATCATCCCATCTTTTGTACAAATATACTGATATAAATTCTTTATCCAAATCTTTTGCATACCGCATTACCTTTCTTACCCATCTTGTTGCCTGCCCTTTACTCATAACCCAATTAAATACTATTTTGGCTATTCTTTTATTATCTGTAAACTGCAAAAAGTGAAATGAAAATGTTTGTTAGAACAAACATTTTCATTTTACTTTTTGCATCTCTCATATGAAAACTTGACCATCCCATTTCTCCTTGAATTACCTCCCTTGCTGTCCATTGATCTGCATCCAATTCATGTCTTCCTACTTCCCTTTGAACTTTTTCTAAGTAATTTAATACCCCTTTACTAACACATAACACATCATTACCATATGTTAATCCTGCTACTGCAACTTCCTTCTATATAATTCTAGCTACATCATATTTATTATATGAAAACAATCTCTTTATCAAACCATTTTTTTTATTTGCTTCATTTATCATTTTTTTCTTTCATTCATCTAAATAATTTTTCTGATTACTTAAAATAATTCCCAAATAACTATATCAATTCACCACACTTAACTTAATATCTCCCAATAAAAATTCTACATCTTCTCTTTCCCCAGTATTAACCATCATTATATTTGATTTTTCTTCACTAAATTTAATCCCCATCTCTTTATCCACCTTTGCACATGTTCTCAGCACAACTTCCATATCTTCTCTTCTTTCTGCACACAAAAATATATCATCCACAAAAAAAGACCTGACAAAATATATACTCCCTTACCACCTATTAACGGGATCTCTATCCCTCTTCCTAATCTTTCTATTACTCTTTCCATTTCACTCAAATACAACACAAACAAAATAGGTGACATAGGGCATCCTTGCCTTAGTCCCACACCATTTTTAACTTTAACTGATTCTATATTCCCTAATTGATATATATATATATATATATATATATATATATATATATATATATATATATATATATATATATATATATATATATATATATAGTAATTATTTTCATATATTTTCTTAATAATATCCACTAAAACTTCATCCATTCCCAAATTTTTTAAACTTATCCATAATCTATTTCTATTTACTCTATCATATGCCTTCTCTTCTATAAAACTCGTATATAACTGTCTACCTGAATTCCTATTCATATCCATAAGTTGTGTAACTACAAATAAACTATCTCCTATATGTCTATCTAATCTAAAACCTTCTTGCATTTCCCCCACTACATTATTTCCTTCCATCCAATTTACAACTCTTCTAGCCACCATATATGAGAAAACTTTATATAAAACTGATGCTACCAGTCTATAATTATTTAACTTTCTATGATCCTTACCTTTTCCTTTAAATAATTATCTTACTCTTGTATTACTCCAACTACTCAGAAAAACTCTATTCTGTGCCATCTTATTAAAACAGAATAACTTTACCTTTGCCCTATATCCTAAATTCATTACCATCTCTGCTGCCCATTCATCTAAACCTCTTGCCTTTTCACTTTTCAATTTCTTCTCTACCTCATTCAGTTCATTTTTTGTAAACCTAATATTCCCATTACTATATGCTTTCATGTTTTCTATCACTCTATCCTTCACATCTAACATCTTTTCTATATTCGTTACATATCTATTTAAGATTCTCTCTAAATCTTCTCTAGAACTACACTTTATTCCTTCATCATCTAGTAATATTATCTCTCTCTCTCTCCTACATTTCTCCTTTTAATGTAATTCCAAATTTTTTTACTCCCATCTCTTCGACTTTTATTAATATCCTCCACCAATTTACTATTCAATTTCATTCTCTCTCTATAATTATCTATTTTAGCCAATTTCTTCTTTTCTAAGTACTTTTCCCATTTTAGCATTAATATCTTTTTCATTTTCCTTGTTCTTAATAGCACACTTATATTCTCTGCATGCTTCTTTCCTCTCTTTTACACTTTTACTAATTCTCATTTTTATTACTTTTATTCTTCTGAATATTCTCACCTAAAACCCTATTAGCCACTTTTTCTACTTATTTACACCAGTCCTTATACTCATCTCTAACCAATTCTTCCATGATTTCTTCAACTTGTGTTTTATACTCTTCCAACTTATTCTTATCATTCACTTTCCATCCACATCTTTCACTATTATTTCTACTTTTAATTCTATTCTCCATCACATTAATAACCATTTCAATTACAAGGAAGTTATGATCACTAGTGCATACTTTTTCTTCATTATCAAAAACCTTAATTTTCCATATTTTATTCATTCCCTCTTTCTCTATCAATACATAATCTATTGTGTGAAATATATTATTTCTAGACCATGTGTGTTGTCCCTCATAAATATTTAATAAATTTCCAATACTCAAATTGACTTTCTGATAAAATTTCTTCAAAAGCTGACCATTTTTATTATCTACATCATCAATTTCTTCAATATGTCCATTCATATTCCCTATAAACATTATTCTCTTCCCCTTTTCTTTAATACTTTGTATATCCTTAACTAGATATTCATATATGTTACTGTTCTACTCCATTATAATTTGACTATATCCAGTGGCTTTATAAACTATAACCATCATCCATTCTTGTCTACCCAATGTTATTTCAAACCACAAATGTTCTTGACATTTAACAATATTTAAATATTTTCTTGATAAAACACCTATACCACCACCCCTTTTTTCTTTTTTATTTATACCCTACTATACCAACTGTTCCAAAATAGGTTCTTCTTCTCTTAGATGTGTTTACACTACTGCTAATACCTCAAGCTCTTCATTTTCAATTGTTTTATTTAATTCCATCCGCTTTTCTGGTCTCCTATCACCTTGCATTTTCAAAAACCCAATTCTAACAATTTCTTCTTTCCTAACTACTCTTTTATAAATTCTTTTAATTCTTTCTACTCCATTACATTTATAAATAACTTTCTTACCATTAATTTTACAAACCCATTCCTTCTCCATATCTATATTTATATCTAAATCAAATTTATTTTGTTTATTTCTTACATTCCATCCATTCTTTTTCTTTTTAATAATAGTGCAAGCTTTAGTAATCAATGGATGCAAGAAGGTTTGTGTGTAAAAGCACTATCTAATACCTACAGCACTATCTAATACCTACTCGCCTAATATTCCCAGACTTTCATTAGTGAGGAACTTTGGATCTGAGAGCACAGCCCTAGATCTTAGGATCTAATGCATCCCTGGGTGGCACTATTATATGGAAAGTTATACTACTGTTTATTATATAAGTTAGTACAATTTTAATAACATTATGCTTAGTAAAATATTTATTCATTAATTATCTTTTAATTCAATTTCAGTTTTAATATTTAGAGAAATTTTAATATTATATTTTTGACATTATGGTAATAAAGTGATTTTTTGCCACTTGATGGTACAATTCTTTTTATGAGTCATTTTGCGGAACTAATTGATCTTATTGTCCAGAATAATGCTATATAAATATTAAATCATAAAAATGCCAATAACTGGTTGGTTTTCATACCTAAAATCACATCACAACAACTTTAGATTAAATAAACCAATAGAATATAAACATTTTGTTGCCAAGACAACCTCATTAGATAGAAATTCATCTTTTATGTATTGACATTGCTTTTATTACAGATCATTAATACTCTATTTACTTATTTAATCCTTGGTTGTTGTTAAGTAATTTGCATATGTGCTTTTAGGTAATATGACAGTTTCAATATATAAAACAAGATTTCTTTAAAACAAATCCATTTACTTCTGTTTAAAACCCTCTAATCACCACTCCATCCTTTTTTCTTTTCAAAATATACATTACATATAACCATATAATTCAAACAATTAAAAATCTCATTTTCCTCTTTTCTTTATAAAAACTTTATTTCTTGTATATACATACTGTAGTTTCTAATTTTATAAATTGATTTTGGGTTACTTCTTACATTTATCCATTCTTTTATTTCATTCTATACACATATACTCATAAACTGTATTTGTTTTTTCCTTTATAAAACTTTAATCAAAAACATTTCCCATCACATGTTTGTTAAATGAAAAAAGCTATTTAACATTATAAAAGATATAGCAAAGTATATATTGTAATATGCAATATTTTCTGAAGTTACATCATCCCAAATAGTCTAGGTGATTTAAATTCAGTCCATTTCATTTTATTCCTTTAGCTTTCTATTTTAATTTATAAAATATTCATTGTAAAACTATTATAAATTTTTTTTGAGATACAGAATCACTCTGTGATATACACATGGCAATGTTGGTCTTTTTAGTGTCGCCACAGATGTTAAAGATGACTATTGTATTTGCAAAATATGACAATTATTCTGGTTCTATGCTTTAATGATTATAAACTTTAATTATGTTAATGAATACATCAAACTTTTTCTTTTTAAAACTTATTTTTATATGACTATAACAAAAATAAAATATATCCAATATTTCAACAATTTGATATAGTCTTTTTCAAAAAACACTAAAAAATAAAAATACAAATATATAATAATAAATATTACATATTTGAAACAAATGCAAAAATATTAAAAAATTAAACAATACTAAAATTCCCTTTACCTCAACACCTTTTTTATTACAATCAATTGTAACTTAATCAAATTTTTTACATTTATATATCCATCCAAAAATATCTTAAAAACATTTAATTAATAAACCTATTACTTTCTTTTTTCTTTTCTATTGACATCCTGTTTAATTCAGGTTTAATTTCACTAATGTAAATTCCTTCCTTTATCATTCTTTCATGGTATGATTTTTTACATTCTAAAGGTTTTTTTTAAAAACTATGTTTAAAATTTATTCATATGATTGTAACTAATTAAGATCCAATCAAATATAGCAATGCAAGTTATATTTCATTTCAGTTATGTTGTTCAATTTGATTTTAAGTCTGAACATCAGTTTAATACATAATTTTTTTAAAGAAGTGTAAGTTAAAATTAACATATATAATATTATTGTACATTTATGTGATATTTAATTAATTGATATATAATTAAATATTTATTGAAAGCAAGATTATTTTAAAAAGAGTTTAATTCAAAGCTTTGCTTTATCTATTACATTCACCCTCCTGTACTCTAACAGATTTCTTTGTTCTCTCTTACTTAAGCTTTCAACTTTCACTTTAATATTAAATCATTATTATTTATCAGAATATAATAAATTTAATCTCATTTCATAGATATTTTTGTTTAGAATTAAAATAAATTTTAAAAAATCACATTTGATTTTCAGAATTATTTTAAAAATTACATTTTAATCAAAACAAAGTGCTGTTTTGTTATCAAATTTTAGGTGGGACAGATTCAATTTGCAAAAGAAATAAAATCTTCCTTGTTTGATGTTTGTTTTAAAAATCTGAACAAATTATTTTCAATAATTAATAAATCAGCCAAATTATGTCTTAAATGTGTACAGTTTTTTTAGTAATTTTTATGATATTGCTAAATGTTATTACAGATTGGGTAGAGATAACATTTTCTAGATCATTGATTTTCCTGCAATTGTAATCACTATAATAACATTACTCAGAAGAATATAAGCTTTTATATTTAAAAATAAAACATTTCTGTAAAAAATGAATATGGAATAGCATATATTTTGATTTCTTATAATTATATAATTTCTATACAAAAATAATAAATTTTCCATAAAATAATGTTTTAGACCATCATAATATTTTCTTAAAGTAATCTTGCAAAGTGATTGCCAAATATATAAAAGGCATCCATCATCGTAAAGTGCTAAATATATAAAAGGCATCCATCATCATAGAGTTTAAGACATTTTGAAGATCCACTTATCACTTATTCTGACATCTTTTGAATTTTTTAAAATTAAAATATTGGAAAAAATATATACATGAATTTTAAAGCTGATAAAAAAGTTGACAAAATTTCTCAGTAGAGGGCGAAAAAAGCAAATCCAATTTCTTGATTTCCACTCAAGAAAATAAAAACTGCATGATTAATCTGATACAAAGTAAGTTTTGGTTAAATTATTGCTAGATTTCCATTCAAATTTCAATGTCAAATTAAACTTTGAAATTTAGGATAAATACAAATTACATTACATGGTTTAATAAAGTTTCACCCAGTTTTCAGATTATTGATGACAGCAATTATTATCCAATAAAAATTGATTTATTTTTTCAAACAAGCATTGCCACTGGAAAGATGATATAAAATTTCTTTAAAGGGTGTAAGAAAAAATAATATTAGTTCTACATATATAATATTAACAACTTTTTATAGCAAGGAGTTTGCTATTAACTGAAAGGAGACTCATTGATTCCTCTTGGATGCCTTAAAGGAACTGAACAGGGCAAATTCGTAATGTCCATTCCATATGTTCTTGTCATTGCAGCTGTTATTACTATGTGATTATTCATATAGTATACAAACATGGATGGGCTGCTCACCAACACACATTAGCCAGCATGGTGAGTTTATTGGCTTTTTACCTCCAAGTTTAAGAATATTTTTTCAATATATACAATCTTGACAGACAAAAATAAATCATGGCCCTTATTCTCAGGAGGCTGTAAAGTCACCAACCAAGGCAGCAGTTGGTGGCCGAAGGTGGAGGGTACTAAGAATCCCCTGATTGCGGACTCAGGCTGCCATTTGGTGACGATTTTTTATTTAGGTACTTACAACTGCAGAACACTTTCAAGTGAAGGAAGATTGTGAGAGTTAGAAGAACTATCTTATATTAAATGGGACATTATTGGACTTTGTGAAGTTAGAAGAAAAGGTGAAGAAACAATTGATTTAAAAAGTGGACATGTACTCTACTATAAAGGCACAAATATTGGAAATACAAGTGGAGTAGGATTCATTATAAATAAAAAATGGAAGAATAACATTGTGGAGATTGATGGTGTATCGGATAGGGTGGCAAGATTAGTTTTACAACTTAATAGCAGATACCAAATGCAGATAATTCAGGTTTATGCCCCAACAAGTTCTCATAGTGATGAAGTAGTAGAAGATTTTTATATGGATGTATAAAAGACTTTTGATCAGAGTAAACAATATTTTAAAATTGTTATGGACGACTTTAATGCTAGAATTGGTAAAAAAATGAAAGATGAAAGTGCTGTGGGTAATTTTGGTTATGGTAATAAAAATGAGAGAGGACATCGACTTGTGGAGTTTGCAGAAAAAGAAAAACTTTATATTATGAATTCTTTTTTTGAGAAAAAGGTTAAAAGAAAATGGACATGGAAGCATCCAAATGAAGGTACAACAGAATTGGATTATATTTTGACTAACAGAAAATACATATTTCAAGATTGTAATGTTCTTAATAAATTTAACACAGGAAGTGATCATCGATTAGTAAGATGTAAGATACATGTTAATGCAAAACTAGAGAGACAAAAATTATTAAGAAAAACAATATTTACAGTTGATATTCCTAATCTTCAGAAACATTCTAATGAATTTAAATTAGAACTTACAAATCGGTTTCAAGTATTAGTAGATTTTGAACATGATTCAGATTTGAATGACATTAATAGAAAAATAACTGATACACTTTTAAAAACTGCAACAAAGATAGCTGGTAAAAAAAAGCAGCAATTGACCAATAAAATTTCTACTGAGACTAGAGAATTTATGAAGAAAAGAAGGAATATGAAGTTATACAAAAATGATGCATTAAAAAGGATTGAATATCTCGAATTTTGTAAAATGGTGCGGAAAAGAATTGAAAATGATATAAGAAAGTATAATTGTGAACTAGCAAGGAAAGCTGTAGAAGAGAATAAAAGTCTAAAGAGTGTAAAACAATATTTTGGTATTGGTAGGAAATTTATATCTGCAATAAGAAAAAAAGATGGCATTATTACTAAAAAGAGAGAGGACATCATGAAATGTATAGAAGACTGCTATCAAGAATTATATAGTAATAAAGAACAAGCACCCCCTATACCTATTATATCTTCTGAATTGCCCAGAATTTTGAATGAGGAAGTGAGACATGCAATTATATTTATGAAGAAAGGGAAAGCTGCAGGTAATGATGAAATTATAATTGATATATTAAAAGAAGCAGGTGAAGAAATAGAATTTTTTTTAGCAAAGTTATATTCCAAATGTCTAAATGATAAAGATGTACCAGATGATTGGAAAAATGCAGTATTAATATTAATATTTAAAAAAGGTGATAAAGAAGATATTAGAAATTACAGACCTATCAGTCTTTTATCAGTTTTATACAAAATGTTTACTAAGATAATTACAACTCGTCTACAGAGAACACTGGACTTCCACCAACCAAGAGAACAAGCTGGATTTAAAAGTAGTTTTAGTACAGTAGATCATATCCAGGTATTGAGAGAAGTTATAAAAAGGACAAATGAATATGAGTTGCCATTATGCTTAGGATTTGTAGATTATGAAAAGGCATTTAATTCTATAAACATTACTTCAGTGTTTAAAGCATTGGATCATCAAGGTATAGATCCAGGATATTGTCATATTTTAAAGAATATTTATAAAAATGCAACAGCAACAATTAGATTACATAAGGATAGTAGGAAAGTCAACATTGAGAAGGGTGTAAGACAGGGTGACTCCATATCTCCAAAACTTTTTACAGCAGTGCTGCAAGAAGTATTTTGTGGATTAAAATGGGAAGCTAAAGGAGTGAAAGTAAATGGAGATTATTTAAGTCATTTAGATTTTGCAGATGATGTAGTTGTTTTTGCAAATAATGCTTTAGAGTTAAAGGAAATGTTGCAGGAGTTATCAGATGAAAGTAGGAAAGTATGACTAAAGATAAATATTAAAAAGACTAAAGTAATGTTTAATAGATTTTCTCAAAATATGAAAATAAAAATTGATTATGATGAATTAGAAGAAGTTAACAGTTACAAATACCTTGGTCAGATTATTAATACCGATGGAAACATAATGGATGAAATAAATCATAGAATTAAACTTGGTTGGAGTGCTTTTGGTAGAAATAACTTGATACTAAAAGGAAATATGCCTATGTGTTTGAAAAGGAAGGTTTTTAATAAATGTGTTTTGCCAGTTCTTAATTACGGATCTGAGATTTGGACACTTAATAGTAGAGCAATACAGAGACTTCAAACCACTCAAAGAAGTATGGAGAGATGCATGTTAGGAGTAACAAGAAGTGATCGAAAATGCAATGTATGGGTAAGAGAACAAACAGGTGTTACTGATCTCCTTGAAAAAATTAAAAGACTGAAGTGGAGTTGGGCTGGACATATTTCTAGAAGAGATAATAATAGATGGACAATTGAAATTTTAAACTGGATTCCAAAAGATTGTAAAAGACTCAGAAAGAGACCACATGTGAGATAGATGGATGAAATAATAAAGTGTGCACGGATGATGTGAAGAAGAGAAGGTAACGATCGGAAAAGATGGATTGAACTTGGAGAGTCCTTCATCCTGCAGTGGATTGATAATGGTTGATGATGATAGCATAAAATACTACGTGGAACTAAGATATTTAAATCAGCATTGAAAAAGATATCCACCAAAGTATATTCTACTGGAATAAAGATGTTAATGGTAATAAGAGGCTTTGTTATCCTACATATTTATGCACATTAACTTATAATTAATAGAACGTATAATTTTTTTCTTTAAATGCCCCATAGATTTGGAAGCCAAATTGTAATGGAATAAAAATGTGAGAAGCCAATACTTCAAATTGCCTCATGAATTGAGATAATAAAAATGGTAATGATGATCAGGTGTGCAAGATCTGCCGACTAGGTCACTTCCAGGTTTCTGTTAGAGATGCCAAATTATAATGGTACAAAAATGGTGTATCCAAGGCTCGCTTTTATTCAATACACCCATAAATTGCAATACCCAAATTATAATGATATAAAAGTATATAAGGTGATTAGATAAGAAATTTCATTATGACCTACAGATATGTGTGCATCAACCTATAACTATCACAACACAGGTAATTCTAGCTGAATATCTTATGAATTTAGAGTTTCAATTTGTAATGGAATAAAATATTTACAATGCCAAAACTATAACAAAACAGAATATACAAAATCAACTTATCTGACATACTTCACGACTTGACAAATTATAATGATATAAAAATTAAAAACCAACACTTTCAAGGGCCCTATAAATTATGGTGCCAAAATCATAACAACATCAAATATATGAAAGATTCTTATTTACACCCTTATGATTGTGGCTAGCGAATTGTAACAAATTATCCTTCAAATTGACAAAGGCTAAACATTAACTACCAAATTATAACTAACTATAATATGCATGGTATTATTAATAATCCATTTGAAATAAGTGTGGATATTAAAAACTTAATATTTAAATTAAACATAGACTACATCGATATGTTTTAAATCTACACAAACTAAATTGTTAAACCACTAAACATCACATGATCACCATCTTTTATACTAGCATATAATTGTTATTAAACAAGGCAAAACTCTCCATACAGTAGTGCCACCCTGTGCCAACCAGAGTAATCAATGGATGCCAGAAGGCTTATGCATAAAATCCCCATCTAGTGCCTACGTATTCAATATCGCCAGACAACTTTCTGGCTTGTGGCCTTCATCAGTGAGGAACCCTGGATTTGAGAGCATTGCACCTAGATCTTAGGATCTAATGCAACCCTCCAGCAGCCACATTTTATCTCTACATAACTACAAAACTATGAGAATGAAATTGAAAAACACAATAATATTTTTAATCTAAGCTCAAAAGCTTATATAGTCATATGGGTCTGAACTCAGTTCAGCACCAATACATTTTGGTGCCTTTGGCTCTTTTGAAAATATTATTATGTTTTCAATTTCATTTTCATAGCTTTGTAGTTAAGTAGAGATAAAAGGTAGCTGCTGGGGGGTTGCATTAGATCCTAAGATCTAGGTGCAGTGCTCTCAGATCCAAGGCTCCTCACTGACGTAGGCCACAATCCAGAAACTAGTCTGCAGATATTGGATGAGTAGGCACTAGATGGGGATTTTATGCACAAGCCTTCTGGCATCCATTGATTACTCTGGCTGGCACAGGGTGGCACTATTGTATGGAGAGTTTTGCCTGTTTAAAGAAAGTAAATACATAACAATATATGCACTTATCTATCCAATCGCTTGATTCCTGGATTATTTTGAAATTATTTGTTGTAAAATGTAGGAAGTAAACTAATACTTAATTAATCACTAAATATTAAAATTTTATTGGCTAATATGTTTGCATAACTAATTGAAATGATCACTAAAACAAGTTTACTTGTTTAACTGAATTAATAATAAATATAAAATAATAAATAAAATGTTTACTTATACAGCACAGATTCGACTTCTTTATGTCTATTGTATAATATAGAGCATTTTTGCAACACGAAGATGTTGATGCACAAACACACAATTAAAATATAAAAAAGCTAACGATAATTACTTGATATTCACAATATAATAAATTATTAAAAATAAATCCAAATGATAAGTATGTTTATTTGCTGAGTTTTTATTGTATAAGGATTCAAGTTCTTCAATATTTATAACATGTGTATTGAATATAATATACGGTTAACGAATAAACATATGATATCTCAAATTAAAATTTTAACTATTAAAATTCATAAAATAATTTTAAATTTAAATGAAGATCTAGCGTTCTTCCATTTTTATGTATATAAATAAACAATTTATCCATTCCTAATATAATAACCAATAATGTTGAGAAAATACAATACAAATAAATAAATAAATAAATAAAATACATATTTATATATGACCTGCACACAATCCTTCCACATAGGTACTCCAAAGAAATACAATAGTTCAAATGTTTATTTCATATATTTTAAATAATTCAGTAACAATTCAGTAATATCCACTAATCCGATCAAGGTAAAATGTATTATAAATACTATCCAGAATGCTTGAAGTATTATTTTATTATCCTTTACATACCGCATTTATACAAACGGACGCGGGCCTCCATTTATAGCGTATGCAATACATAAATAAATTGGTTTAAACATTAGGTTAAAATAATCCACTAGCATTATAAAATACCCTTATGTAAAAAAATGATTCTCGTATATAACAGTATATTATCTACAGCTATGTTTCACGACTAAAACATTTTTCTTAGTCACGACAATTATTTTTTGGCAGAGAAACATTAAAATGAATTTGAATGCTAAAAAATTTGCTTTTCCTTCTTTTAAAGTCTGGTCTCCTGGACATATATATTCCTTTTCACTCAATTATTTTGTAATTGTCAAGCAAAAACTTATAAAATAAAAAATATAAATGAATTTGGATTTTCTTCGATGAGAGTCAAAATATTAGAGAATAAATTTAAATTATTCAATCTCATTTATAACCTCATATAATTGACTTCATATTCGTTATTAAATTCAAGGTTATACTCCTTGTTTTCTCGAATATTAAATTTAAATTCATCCTTTCCAAAATAAAATTTCTTTGACAATAATAAAACATTTTTTTTAATGATGATTACATATAACAAATAATATCTACACTTTAAAAACACAAATGATACTCTTTAATTTAACACAAATGAACACAATTTAAACTACATTTTGACAATATTGCACTGGAAATATATGCTTTATATATATATATTATTCCAACTTAAACAGTATACATAATATAAACACAAAAATATTCACCTTTAGAATATCAAAAATTTATTCATAATGATTTGACACACTACTTATGACTGAAGTAAATAAAAATCCATAGAATAAAGAAATAATAATAATTTTATTAAAATTATAAATTTTATTATTTACATGTATATTTTAAATGAATAGGATTAATTTATATACAATAATATATTCCTTTCTTTAACACTTTGTTGTCCTAGTAACCATTTCAATACTCTCTGATTAATGCATTATCTATTAAAAGTAATTAGAAAATAAAATAAAAATATTATACTTGATATTACACCAAATACTGAAGTTACACCTAAATTTGGTTGGTACAATATATATAAACAGAATTACCCAAATTTCAGTACTCAACCAAACTAGCCAAGAAAATAAACTGTATAGCATTGCCAATGGATTCACTCTATAAGCAGACTTCTCAAGTGTAACTACAAAATAACATATTTATACTAAACATTACCCACAATTCCATTTACCTCCCATACACACTTAATATTAAAAGAACTTTAAAACAAGTTAATTGCTTCAGAATAATAAATTCTTAATAATTATAATTCTTTAATTCTTCTTTTTATTTCATTTCTCTCAAATAGTGTGGCGTATATCTTTTTTATGGATATATAAAGCAGAACTAAGATATTTATTTCTAACCCTACTTTTATATACCTTTATTTTTTCATTTATACTCAAACTACTCTGACCTATATATACATTCGTACAAAACAATGATAATATACACTACTCCAGGAATAATCTTTCAAAATTTATTATATATATATATATGTGTGTGTGTGTATTGTATCAATATAGAGCTAAGGGATAAATATGGAAAGATGGAAAAACATCATCATCCTCAATGAATATTTACAATATATGTAAACTGATTTTCAGAACAATAAGTCTGAATATATTGCTAAAATAATTTACAAACTAGTTTCCTAAAGAATCATTTAAAGGAACTTGTAAAAAGTGGCTATCTTTTGTTATATAGATACCAATTTATTTGTGCTAATTATTTATAGATTTTATTTAAATGATTGGTTAAAAATCTTGCTTGTGAATTATCGTAGCAACATATTTGAAATTATTTGTTCTATGAATAGATGTATATTCTTAGTGTTAGATATTTGATAAACCATAAAATTGTATACATGCTCATTAAAATCATTAGAATAGATATTTATTAAAAAAATAACAGGTTTGAAAATAAAATATACATTAAAAATTAATATTGTATCTCTTGCCTATATGGATTATTATAGAAAAATTTAATTACTTCACTATTGCTTTGTAATACTGAAACAAATAGGTAAAGAGTGGAAAATTCATCATTTTGGAATATCAACTAAAAAAAACAAAAACCAATTTCAGTTTGGCTAATTGAATAAAATTATTTTGCTCAACTTATCCCCTAGAAACAACTAACTACAGTATTATTTATTTTGATAAATATTTGCATAAGAATAATTTTAATGACTTAGTTTCAATATTTACCACCAGGTACAGCCTATAATAATAATAATAATAATAATAATAATAATAATAATAATAATAATAATAATAATAATAATAATAATAATAATAAACAACAACAACAATAATAATAGTAGTAGTAGTAGTAACAGTAGCAGTAATAGTATATATTGTGATTGAATTGAAGAGTAAAATTCCAGTTGCGATAAACTAAAATATATTTTTTATTAAATATTATCTATATAAACTAGTTTTATGGAGAAATTCTTTTAAAGGGAATTCAATGATTTTTTGATTAGAATAGTAGTGAAATTAGAAGAAAGTTTATGGATCAATTTTGAAAAATAGATTTAAGGAAGCAACTGGTTTGAAAAAGCTTCTAAATTATATATTGTTAATTTGTTTAGTTTTGAGTTTAATATTTAATTACAGGATAGAAAAAAAATTAAATTTGGAGTTTGAAAATACTGCACTATATATATATAATTTCAACTTTAAATTTAGTCTGTAGATTTTTTTAAAAAAACCCTCACCTTTCTTTTGTTGGTGGGAAATTTGAAAAGATCTCAATAATGGATTTTATATGCATTTTGGATTATATTTATGAAGAAAGGGAGATGATATTAAAGGTGCTTTTAGTGAGTTGATGTGTATAAGAAATGTGAAATATATTATTTATTAGGGTTAACTAATAAAAGAGATGAAAAAGTTTTTTTTTCTGATAGAGTTAATATAAAATTTGTTAAAAATAGTTGATGAATGATTAATAAATATGGAAGAATGTGAATTACGTTTAATATAATTATAAAAGATCATGATGAAAAAAAAGAGTATAATGGAGACAGGCAAAGAAAGAATGAGTTAGAGAAAGATGTATATTGAATTAGAATTAAAATGTTTCGATGTAAAATGTAATCAGATCAAAGAAATAATAGATAAACATTTTAAGGTGAAAATAAACACTGAAATTCAAAAAGATTTAGGATATAATATCAGTGCAAACAATAGTGAAAAAAGTAAGAAAAGTTTACCGTAAAATTATTTTGACAGAGGATCCATTAATTAAAAGATATTGACTGTTATTTTTTTTAAAAAAATGCAGATCAATGTACTACTACCTACGGAAAGAAATATTACAACATGGCAGTGAAAATATTTGTCAGGTGGTATTAAAATATTTCAAGAGATAATTTTGCTTTACTTAATTTACAATTTTTTATGATTATTTTATAAGTAAAAAATTAAATTGAATACAGAAATAGAATTTAAATGGTCATATGAAATAGTTTAAATGTAAGTAGAGACTTATAATGATATATATCATTTAAAACCAGTCAACAGTTACACAATCCCAATATTAATAACAATCAGTAATTTCAAAGTGTTATCAAGGCAACCTCCTTTTAACAATAAAGGTGGAATGGACGTTGTCTTGACAACAGTTTGAAATTCTTGATTGTTATTGATATTGGGATTGTGTTGACTGGTTTTTAATGATTACTTACAAACCCATTTAGCCTTGAACATTATTACACTTATTATTTAAGTGATATATATATGGAAAAGGAAATGATTTTGGTTCATATAATAAAACATTTGTAAAAAAAATGAGTATGTGGAGGATTATTTATATAATAAATAGTAGATTATTGTAAAAGATTTGGTAATCAAGGTCATCAAATTACGGTTAACGCTTTACTATAGCGGTAGCATGCTGACTCAAAAACTAAAATTCATAGATTAAGCTAACTCCGTCACTTCCGGTTCTCAAACTTTTTATGACCCCCTTCCCCAAATATCAAACTATTAGAATCTTAATTTAGCGCTACCATTGATTTAAAGCAGCGATAGAGAAGCGGGTTTTAGAGTTCAACGTCCGTGACTTGCAAGTTCAATCTCCAGTCATCAAACTTCCACGAATTTTCATATGAAATCCCTAACGATAATCATTCTATTATTTTATGATTACATCGATGACGCAGCATCATATGGAGTTCTAGGATCGATTGTGGTGCCAGCTACTTCCGGCGCACACAACTTCTAGTTAATTTTCTAGCAATAAAGCTGTTTGAATATTTTCGTAAAAGAACATTAGATTTAAACAAATATGATATGGATATATAGTCCACTACCCGATGCAAATTAGCTTTTCTAAAAAATAAACATATATATTCAACACACACGCATAAAATATATCGGCAAACATATATATATATACTGTTACCATACTTGTAAGTTTCTCCACCAGTTCGGTTTAAAATCTTAAGTTTCAATTGAAGATTTTTTTTCAGTCTGTAATAATAAAAGCTAATCCAAAGATTAACTTGATCGATATATTTTTGAATGTGGAATACACATTCGTCTTAGTTTTCTACAAATCAATTTATATAATTTATTATTTTAATCTTCATTCATGGGTGCAATTTTTATTATCAGCTAAACAAAAGCATTAACAGACGGGAAGCTCTGGTACCCGAAAAAAAAAAGATGTCTATTGACTTTAGTGCAAGCAGTAAGATCTTCCACTTTTATTCTTTAGAGATGAAAATAATTTAACGTTCTCTTTGCTCCCTTAAGTAATATGGAACCATTTATTATTGGAGAATTCTGCCGATCTCATTTCGTGGCTTGGCAAGAAACTAACAAAAGCTCCTCTTTCTGTTATAGCCAAACTACCGTGCTGTAATCGTCTTCCTTCCGAGACTTTCCGTGCACAATTTCCGTACACATTTGAGCGCTCTTGTTCTGACAACAATCTTTCCGCAGGCAAAATTCCACTTAATAGACGAACAAATACGCCTTAATTAATCCCTTAAAATTAAATACCCGTTTTCAATATTGCAAAATTAGCTAGAGTCCGTTTACTAATTTTTACATATTAGTTTAATAAATTGTAAACGGAATGTGTGTATGTATATACATTACTAATAAATGCAAACAATTATAGTAATCAAAATGTATTGCGAGGTTGTATGCAAGAATATATAGGCATGATATATACATATGTGTATTATTACAATTCGTTTTTACAAAGGCATTAATAATTTACAACCATTCATTAACGAATCTGATTTTTAGATAAACATAATAATGATTATTTCTAATCATTTATTATGCTGTAGATCATTTAGCTTTTCTAATCCAGATATAAACTTTAAATGTAATCAAAAATTAATATATCAGTCTGATCCAATAAAACCGTGATTAGTTCTCTTGCCAAGTTGCCTGCAGCGCCATCTCTGAGTAGAACACAGACGTTTTATTTATTAGCCCATTGATTATTTAATCTTTTTTAATTCAGATATAAGTTTTAAAGTTAATCAAAAATTAATACAGTAGTGTTTTCCAGTAAAAAGATGGTTGATTACCTTTCAAAGATGCCTGGAGAGCCAGCTCTTAATAGAACGTAGGCGTGATGTAGCAACATAGTTTAGTTTTTCACCACAATGATTTTAAGACATTACTATGTTCAAATGATATATTACAACAACCAAGGTTGTTTAGTAAACTGGTAGAGTGTCAAACTCTAGAATATGGGGTTCTATGATCAATATCTATGTTGGCATCTCCAGTACTCAACTTCTTATGAAATTTCAAGTAATGAAGCCATTCTAATATTTTTTTTTAATATTATGTCTTACTATATAAAATGACTCTGTTTTTTGTATCTTTGTTGATCATTAATGTCCTTTCCTGCCATCATAAAATCTAAAATATCATTTGAAAATTTTCTTGTGGCTCATGGCTTCCCTGCCATATGCAGTTTGAACATTTCAAACATTTCATTAAAACTGTTACCCAGTTGAGAACAAAGGTTAATTCTGGCACAATGTTCCACCAAGAATGAGGGTACAGACATCCTATCACACTTAACCCATAACTTGTAACCCAGCATACTGTTTTGTTTCCCTTGCCCTGTTTTTTCATTCTGCAGCTCACAGTACCGCTATGAATATGAGGCAAAAGACCTTGAAAGAGCGTAGAATAATTTCTGTGTATCGTTATAGCTTCTCATTCAAGTGTGGCATACGCTTTGTTAATTTTGTAGATTAAATTATCGAATGAGGAGTCTTAAAATCTTTAATACTTTATCATGACATATGTTTTGATTTATAGATGACTTTACAGGAAGCTTGATAATAACTAATCACTAATTACCCTTTTACTAAAATTCTGTGATTATAAATTTATTTAAAGGCACATTGATTATCTAAGTAATATTTACTAAGGAGTTTCCAAGGCATAAGCTTATGGTTAAGACCTATAGAGGTCCCTAATATTGCATTTTACATGCATATTCTTGAGATTAAATCCTTAGTAAAAAACGCTGTGATAATCTTAAAAAATACAATCACATGGTATCATCAATTTAACTCCAATCTTTTTTCCTATGTATAATAACATAGATAGTAAACAAAGGCAAAACTCTCCATGCAGTAGTGCCACCCTGTGCCAAACAGAGTAATCAATGTATGCCAGAAGGCTTGTGCATAAAACCTCTATCTAGTGCCTACTCATCCAATATCCCCAGACTAGTTTCTGGCTTGTGGCCATCATCAGTGAGGACCCTTGGATCTGAGAGCACTGCACCTAGATCTTAGGATCTAACGCAACCCTCCAGCAGCCACCTTTTAACTCTACTACAAAACTATGAGAATGAAATTGAAAACACAATAATATTTTCAATCTCAGCCTTCTGGCATCCATTGATTACTCTGTTTGGCACAGGGTGGCACTACTGTATGGAGAGTTTTGCCTTTGTTTGCAACAATTATGTGCTAGTATAGAGATGGTGATCACGTGATGCTTAGTGGTTTAACATAGATAGTCTTAAAAACTTCCATTTCACCACACACAGTTCAAAAACATGAATAAAGATATCTGAAAGAGAAGCGGTATTTTTTTCAGATATTTTTATCCATGAATTTGAAGTGAGTACATATGAGGAAATGTAACTTTTAAAATTGTGTGTATATATATATTGTAGCAGTGTGTAGCCAGCTACAAGTCAATCAAATATAATAATCCAGAAATAACAGCATTTTATAAAAAATAATTCTAAGTGTGAGTGTGCTGGCGTGTACTCTCAAATAAATATTTTGTGTACATCTAAAATGAAAAAAAAAAGTTAACTAATTGCAATTAACAATTGTAAGGTTAAAAAAAGTAAAACAGATTCAAAACAAACCAAAATATTAAAATTATTAACTAAGCAAGAAAGTTATCAAGTTATTTAAATTTTGTATTTATAAACGTGGTTTGTTTTGAAACAAATTTGGATTAGCAACAAACAATATTTACTTATTTGTATCAGTTTTTTTACTTTCAAATGCCTTTATTTGTGCCTCAAGACAATTCAAGAGGCATAAGTTTTACAATGCAATCAACAAGAATCATTACAAAGAAATTTAGGGAGTGTCGGTGCGTGTCAAGCGCATCCGCACCCATACACTTGATTCAATGCATATGATTTTGAACATTCAAGTATAAATGTATGGATAGGTGAGTGGGATATTAATAGTTCCAGAAGTGCAGTGACACAAAATTCACCTGCCCTTCCAGACTTACACACATAAACCCAACTTCTTATGCTGAAATTATTGTTCACAAAACTGTCCAATTATACATGTCCATTTCTCCATTAGTTATTTAGAGACAAAAATGTTGTTATATTAACAGCAATGTTACACTTTCAGAACACTTCTATTCATGTCTCATTATTATTTGGGGCCATAGCTTGAAAGAAACAAGGCAACCGCTTCAGTTGCAGTGGGAATATTGTCCTTGGATTGTCTAATTGTACAAGTCTATTTCACCATTTGAGCATTCCCAGTACTGTTATAAATGAGAAGGTGTTTGGATTGTCCAATTGTACAAGTCTATTTCACCATTAAAGCACTCCCAGTTCTGTTATAAATGGCTTTATAGGTATATATGCTTATTTCTTGGTTTGCATGGCATACCACTTGTAGAGCAGTCACTTTCCCTTCTATCTATTCCTAATCTTTTATTAATTTGTTCAGGCTTAACTACCTTCATTTCCTAGGATTTATCATCATGATATGTTAGTGCTCTTTGGGCTGTTATAATTTCTAATTACTAATATATCGATTTATTTATTATGTAAGGTAAGCACTACACTAGGCAAGGCATGGCCCTAGTTTGATCTGGTTCCAAGTCTGATCGGTTAGCCATGGCTGGCATGTCCTCTTGTCATGGTCCTTGGCATCATTTAACAATTTGAAGTATAATACCTCAATATTGTAATCAATACCCTTTTCAAAAGTTACCTTATTTCGTGCCAACCAGATGACAAAGTTAACATAAGTTGCCAATCTAACACTGCCAAAGGAGCCCTTTTTAAAAGCTTTCACCATATCCACCCAGGCCCAGTCTTTATCTGTGGTCTTTTGCAATGTCAGGTAGCGTAGTTTATTCCAGGTCTCACATTCCTGAAGAATGTGGGAAATTGTTTCATCGGTTTTCTTGCACAGAGGGCATATCGGATCCATTTTATACCTCCGCTTGTGGTGGAGGAATGCAGCCATTGGTAGGGCCTCAAGGTTAACTTTAATTATAAAGTCTACTAATTTCGCCTCCAGCTTCCAGAACTTTGTTAACCCTGCAAGCCGCTTGATCCCTAGCTGAAATCTGGTCTTAGTAATGGGACTGCTACCATTGATTAGAGCATGGGTGTCCCAATAGGAAAGCTTGCCATTGAAAAGGGAATTGGACATTGTTACATTTTTGGTCATGAGTGTGACCTGTTGCTGTAACCAAATGTTACCTTTTCTTGGGGGGGCAGTCAGTGGGTTCAACCTCATTTATTGGTAGGGGGCTTTCCATTTTTGGATTATCCTGAAATAGTTTGGTTAAAATATTGTGGGCTTTCTGGATTAAGAAGGTGTTGATTGAATGGAGTCCGAGTCCATTTTGTGATTTAGGCCTTTGAAGGGAGTTGAGATCTGTTTTATTATTTCTATGTTTTTATAATTCATCATAATTTGTTTATCAATAAACATGCCACTGAGGTATATTAAAATAAAGTTTGGATAAAGATGAGAAATTTGTATATCAATAATCATGTGATAACCTATAAAAGGCCGTGCCAGTAATTAGAATTATGCAAAAGACATTTACCTAGCAGAGAGAGGTGACTGGAAAAACATTTACTGTGAAAAGCATCATTGGATAGCAGAGTATTCACAACAGCCTGTCTTGGTGAAGTATATCTCACAAATATACATACAAAAATAGAATTACAAAAAAATTAAGTCAGGTGTCACATGACCTAATTTGATAAGCTTGTATTTTCCAATGTTATATATAGAACTCGCAAAATAAGCTCTTAACAAACTTTGAAGAATATCCCAATTCTATATAACAGGGGTGGCCAACTTTTATGTTCATAAGATCTACTTTTTATTTTTAAAATGTTTTGCGATCGACTTGTTGTCATAGGCAATCGACTTGTCATAGGCATAGTCTAAGTAGAGGGAGGTGTGAAATACATACCATTTTATATATCTACTTAGTAAAAAATAACAATTATTTAACGGACCAAAAACGCATGTCTGGGGGAATTAAAGCAACATGAATAATTATTAACAATATTTATTAATTCAAATTAGCTACATCAAATCAAAACTAAAAACATTATTTCCAATAATGATACGACTTAGTGGACTTCACTTATATAAATTGAAAAAAAAAATTAGAACAAAAACAAAAATAGAAAAAACTTGAAAAATCTTGACTTAATTTGTTTCTCTCGTTACCCGACAGCTCTTGCCAGATTGACTTCGCAATCGACAAAAAACGGCTTTGCGATCGACTGGTGGATCAGATCGACTTGTTGGACACTCCTGCTATATAACATACAAAATAGATATATATTGTTAATATTTCTGTTTTTATTAAAATTCATGATGGTCACATATGAGTGTAGATTAAAGTTCATGAAAATCGTTTGCTGAAATTTCCAGTGGTCTATCTCTCAGATAGCATGGTTTTTTTTATAGAAGATGAGTTAACATTACTCAATCATCAATTGGGAAGATGCTCTAGCATGAAGGAAGGTATATAGTTGATGACTATCTTTCCACTGTACAAAAAAGAAGAGAAAATCTAATGATGTCTGCCAAAAACCATGACCAATCAACTGCCAACCAGTGAAAGAGTATTATTGATTGTTTCATGGAATAAAGTAAGTTTACTTTATTGTTTAAGTGTATATAATAATTTAATGAATTAACTTACATATTTCCAACCAAGTCAAAAAGAAATATATGATTAATCAATGAACTAAATTGAAATTACTTTGTTGACAAAAAGAAAACAAATAAATAAACTTAAGAATTATGTAGTATAATTGTCAAGAATAGTTATAGCTGAATAAACACTGGCATATTTAAAGTATTATATATCGATACGTTTTTTTTATTGGTAAAAGACGAACAGGCTGATCACAATCTTTCTATTATTTTTTTGGTCTGTACATACGTCACATATGACTATACATTTGTTAAAAATTAACATTTATTTAACTGTTTATTTTATAGTTAATACTAATCTACTTATTCTGAAGATATTATATACTTGTTTTCCAAAGTAAAATGTACATTTGTTTTATATATTATCTAATTTCTAAATAAAAAAATTGATATATATATATATTATTTTTTATTATAAATAGTGTATAAAAGGTCTGCCCATCCCTCACTTATGTATGTATAAATGGATTATTCTCCTGTACATGAGGGATCAGAATGACTAAAATGTCAACATGGGTAGGATGACAACCTTGGCACTAACAAGGGCTTTGAACGTTCCATCATCAGATTTTCAATGAAATGGAAGGCTGAAGAGTTGTGAGTTGGAATAGTTTGAAGCCTGTCCATTAAAGTATGAGGATTGGCTATCTTAATATAAAGCTGAGCACTGATTATATATATATATATATATATGTGTGTGTGTGTGTCCAGTAATCTGGACCAACTGATGATTGCTGGTTTAGCATGAAATACGTATATTGGTGATTATTTATCTTTTCAGCATGTGTGTGATCAGGTGGGTCAGCAATATCAGATGGCACTGAGAGTAGTGGGTCGTGTGAAAGTCTGAGTTCGAATCCCGCCTATATTACATATATAAATGTAGGTTTAAGCCTGTGCAATCTATTATTCAATTATATAAGTCAAACATTGATCATGAATTATCGGCTAATATAATTTTTTGTTTGTTTGTTTAAATTAATAACAAAACGGTAATGTACTTCATTGAATATCATTAATTAGAAAGATTATGTTCATGCCTTATCAATAGTTGTATACTATCCACATTAGGATAAATTACATTGTTTGAGAGAATGTAGATTACATGGTTGCCAATATGTGGAATAAACTTACATTGAATCTTATATATTTTTTGCTTTTGTTCATTTTACATTTACACATTTCACCAATTTATGACAGGTATAAACTAATTAGTGTAATATTGTGAATGAGTTTCATAAACCCCAAGCTATGGTTCAGTGCTGGTGAGATGACCAATAAATAGAGATAAATTTAAACCTGGGTTAGGAATGGAACCATTATAGGTATTATATAGTGTGAAAGGCCCAAAGTAATATTCTAGTAATCTCAAATATCATAAATCATATCAATATGATGAGCAGAAAATATTACTGTTGTGGAATCAACATTATTGGTAATAGGTTTTTAAACTAGTAATATTCTTCAGTTTTTTATCATAAATTATGACTGGGTCAATAAATATGACAATTAATCTCATCATCATATATACATATCATCCTCATGCATATAGTGCTACAACATCCCAATATCAATAATCAACAATCTCAACCTGTTGTCAAGGAAACCTCATTTTAACAATAAAGGCAGAATCCATCTTCATTTATGGTCTAATATAATTATGCAGATAGTAAAGATTGCAACTTGGCCACCAAAATTGAAATTATTGATACAAAGAAGTTTAAACTGACCTCCTTAAACAATAAATATAATCTGTTCTGAAGGCAGACTAATAAATGGTCAATTATAACATTACAAACTGCAATTATAATTTTCCAAATTGGACCCAAAGTAATACATTAATAAAAAGTGTAACAATAGTCGAGTGTCAATAGGTTTATAAGTAATAATTAAAATCTGTCAATACATAGACAATCCCAATATCAATAACAATAAGCAATCTCACATTTTTGTCAAGGCAACCTCCTTTTACCAATAAAAGTGGGTTCCACTTTTATTTATGGTCCAATATAAATATATAGATACCAAGATTACAACTTGCCTACAGAGATTAAAATTATTGATACAAAGATGCTTAAACAAACTTTCTAAAACAGGTAATCATTAAAATCAGTCAACACTTAAACAATCGCTATATCACTAGCAATCAACAATCTCAACCCGTTGTCAAGGTCACCTTCTTTTATGAATAAAAGTATAATCCTTCTTTATTTATTGTTCAATATATTTATATAGACACTAAAGATTGTGACTTGACTACAGAGATTGAAATTATTGATACAAGAATGTTTAAACAAACCTCTTTAAACATGTACATATAACCTACTCTAAATATATACTAATAAATAGTCAATTATAAGATTACAAACTTCAGTTTTAATTTTCAAATTGCACCCAAAGTTTCATGTCTATATAAATATATTGGACCATAAATAAAGGTGGATTCCATCTCTATTGTTAAAAGAAAGTTGCCTTGACAACAGTTTGAGATTGTTGATTATTATTAATATTGAGATTGTCTAAGGGTTATATATATATATATATATATTTAACACAGTATTCAAAATTAAATAATATATTCTTTACCAGAAGTACTTTCAATTGTTTCACTGACAATCTTTTTCAACTGTTAATACAAACGTACAAAAAATAAAAACTTGTATTACCCATCATTCAATCTATTCAAATTTCCCACAATTCTGTTGTCTTTATATTTGCCGATTGTTTATTCATCAAACCACCTCTATTCCTAGATATCATCATTGCCTCTTTAATTTTACGTTTTTCACTACACCTTTCAATTTGAATAATTTTTATATCTCTATTATTAAATTTAAAACCATAATTACATGTTTTATTATGATCAAATATAATTGATGGAGTATTCATATTTACTGAAGATATATTTTCTTTCTGTACACGTTTATATAATGTCTTATGATCATTATATCGTTTTTGTAATGTACATTTGGATTCCCCTATATATTTTATTCCACAACCACATTCCAACATATATATAACAGAACTTAATTCAAACTTGGAAATCTTGGCTTTGGAGTTATTTATCATATCATTTATATTATTTGAAGAGAAAAAAGAAATTCTACACAAACCACTAAAAAGTTTATAAATTAATTTAGCTTGTTGATTAGATATAAAAGGAATAGAAATCCATTTATCACTTTTTAATTTACTTAATATTTTCTTATTATTACTCTTATTTTGATTATATTTTGTAATTGTATTATAAATAATATTCCTTCCATAACCAACATTCAACATATCAGTAATATAATATGTTGAATGTTGGTTATGGAAGGAATATTATTTATAATACAATTACAAAATATAATCAAAATAAGAGTAATAATAAGAAAATATTAAGTAAATTAAAAAGTGATAAATGGATTTCTATTCCTTTTATATCTAATCAACAAGCTAAATTAATTTATAAACTTTTTAGTGGTTTGTGTAGAATTTCTTTTTTCTCTTCAAATAATATAAATGATATGATAAATAACTCCAAAGCCAAGATTTCCAAGTTTGAATTAAGTTCTGTTATATATATGTTGGAATGTGGTTGTGGAATAAAATATATAGGGGAATCCAAATGTACATTACAAAAACGATATAATGATCATAAGACATTATATAAACGTGTACAGAAAGAAAATATATCTTCAGTAAATATGAATACTCCATCAATTATATTTGATCATAATAAAACATGTAATTATGGTTTTAAATTTAATAATAGAGATATAAAAATTATTCAAATTGAAAGGTGTAGTGAAAAGCGAAGAGCGTCGTGAAGGCAATGATGATATCTAGGAATAGAGGTGGTTTGATGAATAAACAATCGGCAAATATAAAGACAACAGAATTGTGGGAAATTTGAATAGATTGAATGATGGGTAATACAAGTTTTTATTTTTTGTACGTTTGTATTAACAGTTGAAAAAGATTGTCAGTGAAACAATTGAAAGTACTTCTGGTAAAGAATATATTATTTAATTTTGAATACTGTGTTAAATATATTTGTTTGAATTATTATTATATAATTTAAAAATACAGACATTTAATGGTTGTAGTTATTTATATATATATAGATATATATATATATATATGTAAATTATTAATCAATGTCTGTATTCCAATTATAATAAAATATATATAACTATTCAAAACAATACAATAATTAATACAGTAACAATATTTTAAACAAATATATACCAATTTAATAGAAGTACTTTCAACTATCTATGTAGTCGTTGTCAACTAGACTCAAATTGTATTAGAAAAAAACCGTTACAAATGTAAACAAAAGCAATATGTCATACATCAATTTTCCCACAATTCATTAATTTTTATATTGGCTGTCTGTCTATTTATCAACTGTTGCTTTTCACTTTTTATTAACATAGCTTCTTTAATTTTGCGTTTATTATTATTTCTTTCAATACACAGAATTTTAACTTTATTAAAATCAAAATCAAAACCATAATTACATGTTACATTATGATCAAAAAATACTGATGGTGATATATCATCATTTCTAACATTCTCTTGTCTTGATTTTTGCACTCGTTTATATAATAACAAATGCTCCCTTGATCTTTTCTCCAATGTTAATAGAAATATTTTAGATGCTATAGATATTGATATTGATAAAATAAAATATACTTGGATATCAATACCATTTATTTGTAATGAACAGGTTAAATTTATAAAACAGATATATAAAAATATATGTCGAGTTGCATTTTATACTACTCCTAATTTAAATAGATTAATAAATAATTCAAAAAATAGGTGTGGTATTTTAAATCAAAGTTGTGCAATATATAAATGGCTATGTTTTTGTGGAAAGGCTTATATTGGGGAATCTCGATGTACATTGGAGAAAAGATCAAGGGAGCATTTGTTATTATATAAACGAGTGCAAAAATCAAGACAAGAGAATGTTAGAAATGATGATATATCACCATCAGTATTTTTTGATCATAATGTAACATGTAATTATGGTTTTGATTTTGATTTTAATAAAGTTAAAATTCTGTGTATTGAAAGAAATAATAATAAACGCAAAATTAAAGAAGCTATGTTAATAAAAAGTGAAAAGCAACAGTTGATAAATAGACAGACAGCCAATATAAAAATTAATGAATTGTGGGAAAATTGATGTATGACGTATTGCTTTTGTTTACATTTGTAACGGATTTTTCTAATACAATTTGAGTCTAGTTGACAACGACTACATAGATAGTTGAAAGTACTTCTATTAAATTGGTATATATTTGTTTAAAATATTGTTACTGTATTAATTATTGTATTGTTTTGAATAGTTATATATATATATATATATATATATATATATATTGTAAAGGGCAAACGACGATCGAAGGCTAAACTTCCCTTTTATGTGTACATAATGGGGAATTCTATAATTCAAAATCGTCCACTTTTCATTACCACAAGCAGAGAGAAATACGGAAATAGACGAGTCTATCTCCGTATTTGACCGAACCTGTATGCTATACGGATATAACCCCAGGTTATATTTCCTGATCAACTTTCTCCCAACTGCTGTAAGATCTGACAGAGTTACAGCACTTGGATGATTTATAAATTTAATGAAATCAAACACTGCACCACCAATTTCCACGTGTTAATTCAATAATAAAAAAAAAATGAATAATAGTTTTCCCACCCTAAGACTAGACTATCCCTTTTTGGACATGGCGAAGAACGAAACAAGACAGATTTAAATAGAAAAAATATATTTAATAGAATAAATCAATCATAAAAAGACCTATAAAACACATTAACATTAAATAAAACAGATTATGATCTATAGTGCTACAAGAAAAAAGAACACATAAAAAAACTTTTATAAATGATGGTACATTTATAAATCGTCATTCTGGGTATTTATCAAAAAAAAAAATTCAAGAATGTCTTTATCATTCACAAAAAAACGCATGTGGCCATTGTCTAAGTAAACGATGTGCACATTGAAATATATAAAAAAGTATGTATCTTTACCTAGGTTTTAGTCTCAGAATTTATCCGACGTCCTGCCGACCGCCACGTGGATTTCTCCACTTTTTTAGGAGGGATGGTCGCTCGTAGGTTAGATTTGGTTGTATATAGCTTATCAGTGTTAAGGCATCACAGATGAGGCATCAAGGACAAGGCATCGAGGACAAGGCAACTAAATGAATCCTCCAGCAGGCACTACGATGGCAGTTATTATATCTTGACAAGAACCATTAGTACAGTAAGTCCGGATCGACCAGCAATCACGATGGCCTTAGCCAGCCATTCTAGATGAAGCACCGATGTTAAAAGTCATATTTGTTAACTATATCGGTTGATTATCAGAGCTGTGTTTTACCACCCTCTCAACACGAAGTCTCTAGCTCTAATCTCTCTTGAAAGACTTTTTTTTTAATTAAAAAATTCCACCAGCCTTTGTCCTTCCGATCCTTTGTTTCACTTTTATTCATACCTTCTTTCTTATTATGTCTTCGGCCATATGTAAATTGGTTTTACCCACTCTCGTAGCACTATGTACCTTTATTTATTTCAATATTTTTGATTTTAATTAAACAGATTTTAATACATGTTTTTCTTTTTCTTTTTTTTAAAATTTGGACAAGCATTTATTATTTCTGTCTATATCCTGCTTCAAATACACTCCATACATGCATTTCGTTTATCGTCAAATGTGTACTTTAAAACCCAGATCCTTATCTTTTGATCATGTCTAACTTTCTCTGTTTTGCACGCTATTTAAGGTTTTTTATTTTTTTTAAACTTTACTTTCTTTCAAAATCGGATTTTAACTTGCATTTTATTTATATTTCTTTATCGCTTTATTTTTTAACATACATTTCCAATATCTCTAATTTTATATTTTAATTTCACCAAAACCCGAACTTTGGAGGGTAAAAGATAAGAATCTTTTGATTCTAATTCCCTCTCTTTTTTTAATTAGTTGAAACATTTCTTTGTTCTGTAAATTTTTCCAAGCTCGCTTTTTCTTTTTTTCTTCCAAACATAATATTTAATATTCTTTGAATGTTTAATACTTATATGTGTGACTGCAGTATGTGCGATCATCACAATATATATATATGCACATACAAAAAATCTTGGTCATTTTGTTAACCTGCCATATAAACAATATTAAGTCATCTGTACCACATGTTTGTTTGAACAGTAGCATTTAATTTAAAGCAATAGGGTTATGCACCATTACTAATCAAGTTAAATTAAGCTTATCTTTAAATATACAAAAGTCTTACCACTAAATAAAATATTCAACACATACATACATAATTTAAAAGTAAGTGTTTTGACTTTGGACATGTTTAATAATGAAGACACTGCTGATAAATTCAATATAGGCATAGAAATGAAAAAGGAAGCATTTATAAAATTTGTTAGAAATTATATATATATATATATATATATATATGTGTGTGTGTGTGTGTGTGTGTGTAATATCAAATAATATAAGTATGATAAAACAATCCATTAGAATAAAACTACAAAATTTTTAAAAAATGCCTACATAAAATTGAAGATTAATATCCTTTGCTATAGCCAGCTTCAGCGTATTCCACCATCTTAAGTAGCAATACGTTAATATATATATATATAAACAAAAAAAGACTTATAAATCCAAAAAATTATGGTTAATTTAAAATTTTAAAATCTAAATTTTAAAAATAAAAATACTGCGGAATCATTTATTATTAAATACTCGAACTAAAATTCATAAAAGAAAACAAATAGAAATGTAATTTAGAAAGTTTTAAAAAAGAGAAATATAAGTTAGAAAGTGTTTAAAGAGGGTTTTTTTTATAAACGCAAATCCCTGAAAGACTTCAGACCACTCAAAGAAGTATGGAGAAATGCATGTTAGGAGTGACAAGAAGAGATCGAAAATGCAATATATGGGTAAGAGAATAAACAGGTGATACTGACCTCATTGAAAAAATTAAAAGACTGAAGTGGGGTTGGGCTGGACATATTGCTAGAAGAGATGATAATAGATGGACAATTGAAATCTTAAACTGAGATTTCAAGAGGTTGTAAAAGACCCAGAAAGAGACCTCATGTGAGATGGATGAATGAAATAAGAAAGTGTGCAGGGGTGATGTGGAGAAGAGAAACTAGAGATCAGAGAAGATGGATTGAACTTGGAGAGACCTTCATCCTGCAGTGGATTGATAATAGTTGATGATGATGATTTAGTGTAGAACTTTTTAATATTATATTTTGTTTATATTTGTGAACCAATAATAAGTAAAAAGACATAGTTATTTAACAATTCAATTTTTATATAAAAAAGAAATTCTAATTTGAACATATGTTGGTGTTTGTTTGGTATAGTTGACATAATATTGTGATTATTCATTTTCCACATATTTTTTCTGTTTATATTTTCTTCAGAAATGAACTTTTAACATAGAATCACAATTTTTTTTTTCGGATATTATACACATTTTCAAATCAATATTGACTATTTATCCATAAGTGAATAAATTATCATTATAAAATATATATTAATATCATACTGTTTGACAATATTAATTTTTGATTGAATATTGAAGTCACCATGATAAAACAGTTGAAACTGTCACAGTATTTTCTTTGCTTCCATTTGATCTTAAAATGAAGTATATACTCTTATTCTTCTCCTTTACTTTCTTTGCATTTCTTTATATATTCATATATTCTTATAATAACTTACTTTCATATACACTTATATATATATATATGAAGTAATAGTTATGTATTTATATCAATCAAATATTGTAGGTTTGATGAAGACTGCATGACAGTCGAAACTGTCAGGAAAATAAAGAAGTTTTATTAAAAAAAATTGGTTGTTCTCTCATCGTTGGTGTTCGCCACAGGATGGTGTTGATGCTAATCAAAAATATACATATAACGATTCCAGGGCCGGACCTAAATGATCGATTTGATCTAAAAAGATCTGATTTCTTAGATTTGTAATAAAATATTCTACTAACTAATACTATTATATAATGTTAGTTTTTTTCATTTTTGTAAATGTTTATTAATCTTATCTTGTTTTTTTGAGTTTGTGTGTGTGTCTTTTTAAAGTTACGGTGTTTTTCTAACTTTTTTTGGGAGGGACTTTAGTGTGTCTTTTTAAAGTTACGGTTTTTTTTTTTTTTTTGCAAGAGTAAATCAATACTTTTATTCAAAAGCAAGATGTAATAAGTAAATGTTTATTAATTTTATCTTGTTTTTGAATTTGTATGAGTGTCTTTAAAGTTACAGGGCTTTTTCTAATATTTTTTTGGGGACTTTATGTGTGTCTTTTTAAAGTTACGGTACCTTTTTTTTGCAAGAGTAAATCAATCGTTTGATTCAAAAGCAAGATGTAATAAGTCAATGTTTATTAATCTTAGATTGTTTTTAGTTTGCGCGTGTGTCTTTAAAGTTATGGGGATTTTTCTCATTTTTTTTTGGACTTTACAAGTGTCTTTTTTTGAAATTACGGTATTTTTGGCCAAGAGTAAAAATCAATTATTTTTATTAAAAAAGCAATATGTAATTCTAAATCGATCAAAAATAACGTCATTTATATACTACAATTTAGAATTGATACCCGACTACTATTAGTAAGGACTGTCATCGAAAGACTCGATTGAAAAATGATACCTGACTAATTTCCGTTTTCTTTTTTTTGGGGGGACAGTAATGAATCAGAAAGTGGGTTGTTTTTGTTAACTCTGTCTATATAAAAAGGGTACCATTATTGAAATACTACATTTAAAAATGATAGCCGACTAATTTGCGTTTCTTTTGACAGTAATTAAACAGAAAGTGGGTTTTTTTTTTTATTTATTTTTTGGTAAATCTTATATATATATAAGAAAAAAAATACCGTAATTCAAATACTCCATTGAAAAAAAAAACTCCCATTGAATTTGCTTTCTTTCTTTTTTTTTTTAAGACAGTAATTAAGCAGGAACTGGGCTGTTTTTGTTAATGTGTAGATATAAAAACTAATCTTATTTTGAAATAATAAATGTAACAAAAAATAATAATAATACCCGACTAAGTTTCTTTTTTGGACAAGTAATTCCTAATAATTAGACACTGGGTTGTTTTTGTTTGTGCGTATATATACTGTATAGCAAAAGTAACTGGTCACGGATGAATTCTCGCGAAAACGGTACTTTTCGCGTGATCCTTTAAATTTTTTCCTTTTCCCACCCTTAAAAGCAATTTTTGAGGGCTACCCATTTATAATGGAATCTTCAGGACATTTTTACTAAACTTACAACAGTAAAGTAAGTTACAACACGTTAAAAAAAATAGACGTCTTATCAAATTTTAAAAAACTACGACTGCTTCAAATACACACACTCTCAAACGAAACTACAGAGAAAATAGATATTCTACTATTACGAGAAAATGATGAACAAAATGAACCACTATAGCAGCCAATCAAGGCATTTCTTTCTCTTTGCTTTTAGCATAGAAAAAAGCCATAACCGGCAGCCGTCGGGAACTCTTTCTGTGTTTTATCATAGAAAGAAGTCTCATTTGTGTTGACTTCTGTCACCACCACCGCCTTTGTCCAACATAACATGAGGTCTCTTTTCTGCATTTATAACGTAGAAAATTTTCTCTTTTGTTGGGTGAAGGCTGGTGAAATGGTATATTTTTAGGAATTTACCTAGAAATAGCGACATCTCGAGGTGAACACCAAGGATGAGAAAACAACCAAAAAATTTTTTGCATTAAAGTATATATGAAAGAAGTTATTATAAGCACTTAAAATGAATTTTTTACTTTATATCACCATAATCTGCTTTTGGATGTCTCCCACAGTTGTGAATTTATACATATTATTCACAATTTACAAATAAATTAAATTTCTTTATAAAATGATGGTGCATTTTAACTCTTTGATGACATCAGTTTACTCTTATCTAGACTGACATAATAGTGTCCTGATATTAAAAGTTTCTGACACATTTTTTTTATTTCTCTACATTTTAAAAATGAGAGTGTAAAACCACATTTTTTTTCAATTTTAGATATCAAAGCCAAATAAGAATCAATACATTGTATTTATACCCACTTATGGATAAAGTAATCATTTCCATGTAAATATGTTATATATGATATTCTTTGACCATATGTTTTGCTTTCTCATTTATGCTGAAGTAATGGTCTTCTGCCAATTATAGTTGCTTGTTCTTATTTGTTGAGAAAATGAATTTCTTTTCTAGAAATTCATTTTTGGTTTGCTTTGTGAGAACTGAGGAATGTTTATAAAGATGACTAGAAATCATTAATCTTATGAGAGATAGTGAAATGGTAAAATCTCTGTCAACATGAGTGAAAGTTCCAGGAGTTCAATCCTTGCAATTTATCTAATGACTACAGGTTGTTCACAAATGCTCATTTAAGAGATAGGAATCATGTAATATTAATACTAGTGATGATGGTAAAACAAGTGGTTGTCATAGATATAAAATAATTGTTTAATATTTTAAAATTTAAACTTTATCAATGTTGTTTCATGTAAACATTACATGACTTGAATCACTGATGATTGCACATAATGAACTGTCAATATTTAAGTTTTAACCCTTTTCCTGCCTCTTTCAACAGTTGACGTCATTCTAATTCTGTTATTTTTAATGCTAGGATATTTGTTTGACAGTTATTGATTAGGTTTTTAAAACTTCTGTAAGATGGTGCCCTCTTCTGAATTATTTTACAAGTAAAAAATCAATAAATGGCCTCTAAAGCTAAACAAAAAAGTAAGGTTGTTGGTGATTGGCTCTCAGCTGGCTCTCAGCTGACAAATACATTCTGATTGGCTGGAAAGAACAAAGAAACCACCTGATCAAAGAAAATAAAGAAAAACGCTGAGATTTTCATTTCGAATATGATTTAAAGTATTAAAAAAGTATAATTTGAGAAATTAAAGTCATTTTCATAAAATATACTAAAAAAACAAAATTATTTTCGAAAAATATTGAAGATTTTAATAAAAATATTTAAGATTTAGCAAAAAAAAATATTTACTTTTCTATAACATAAAACTGAAAAAAAGCATTTACGTCAGCAATTCTTTGTTTGTATGTTCACTTTTAAATTTGCCGAAATTGAATATTTTATAATAAATAAATAGCAATTTATTTTTGAAAGAACTTTCGTTCACTTTCATGACCTGACAAATTATTAATATACTTTTTATAAACGAATCTGAAGTGAATTTAATATTATAAGTGAATATATTTTAACAATTGGCTTTGTCTTCAGTTTGTGAGGTGGCCAATTAAAAGCTTTGGTTTTTACCTCATATAACCAATAATATAATTAGCGGTTTATATATTTTCTGGAGAAATTTTAAAAACAGATGGAAAAGGCTATAAAAAAAATTTAAAGAGAGATTTGAGTTCACTGCCAAGAGTTGATTGATGTCTTCTATTTTTTTTCAATTCCTAAATGTATCTATTAAAAGTTAATGATGTTTAAAATTACTTTGCAGAGTAATATTCATATTCATTTTACCAATGCTTCTGCTCCATTATTATATTTAGAATGTCTAAAAGATTAATACACTTCTGTTGTGTGGGTTACTATGTCAATATCAATAATATATCAGTCATTTTATTTTGTGTGTGCGTTGGAACGTGCAGTAGGTTTTTAATGATAAACAAACTTGATGGTATAGATTATAGAACTCTGAAATATCTTGATTTGTCAAGATTAGAAAATATACCTCTGGATTAAAGAATCAGTTTTTTATAAAAGAAAACAAGAAAAAAAGATAAGATTATAATAATTTTATTGAAAGTCTTTTCTGACTTTTAATTCTCATCACATGATGACCACTTCTTACGCTTGTGTATAACTGTTGTTAAAACAGGCATTCAACCTGCTGGTAAGAATTTCCAGACTTTAATAAAGTTATGTTAAAGTATATATTTATTGCATAAGTCGGGTATCAGCAGATGTGTTCTGCCACTAATGGCATTCACCCTCTTTGTTCACATTGGAAAAATGTATGTTGTCCTTGTGGTCATCACATATAAACAATCATTGCCAGACAATGTAGATTACAGCTTGTGATGTAATGCTAGCAAGATATATCGTATAAAATTCACATATATCTGCATTACATATTTAAAAAAGAATAAATAAATAAGCAATCAGATTTATTAAGGAAAAAAGGCTAGTTAAAGAAGTAATTAGTTAAGAGGTAGGTTTTAAAATGTAATTTTGTAAAAATAAAAGATTGTGTATATTTTTCTTTTAAAAGAGAATAAAACTATTTATTAAAAGGTAGTGGGAAAGGAATTAGAAATAAAATCTTAAAAACTCTAAAAAGTGTAAAAGAATAAATGTTCAAAAATAAATCTTAGTAAAAATCTGAAATAAAAAAAGATTAATTAATTAGTGAAAGTACACTGTTTGAATGCCAGCAAAAAATCCCTGGCTAATAATGATATTGAAATTGAATTAATTACAAACTATGAAGAGATAATAAATTAATTTAGAAAAAAGATTAGATTTTAAAAAATTAAAAATCAATTAGATTAAAGAAAAATATAAAATTTAATTAAAGAAATAGATTTAAAGTAAGATAAAAATTAAAGCTATGATAAGAAAAAGAACAATGGGAGAGTAGATTTAAAAGCATGATGTATCTATTGTTATATTTATTCCAGTCTTCATTTTGTGATCGAGTTATTCCAGTCTTCATGCTGTTACATTATTCATTACTCCAGAGATTCAGAAATCTAAGGACAAAATAGAACCATTCATTACTGTTGTGAAAAGCATTATTGCAGAAGCCACAAAATTAGCAACATGCATTGCTAAACCATCTTAGAAGTGTTCAACTGGGCTTCATGCCCAAAGTCCTCTGCAAATCAACTGTCCTGCCAGAACCCTCACTGAAAACCGATGCCAAAATTGTGAAATAGACACTGCCACAAATTCTCTCCCCCCCCATTGTCAAGACAAAGAAATAGAAAACAAGTTCTGAAACCATTGATGGAGACCAAGACAACCGGTTGGAAATTGATAATCATTAAAAACCTAGGTATAACATATTTTGATCACTATCTATAGACACTTTATATTTTTTTAATGAAATGAACTTTAACAAAGGACTATTATAAATTTTAACCTAAACTAATCATTTATATTTTTCTATTTAAAATTTTATTATGTTATGTTATATTAGATATCTGTGCATGAATTTGCTTAATTATTACTTGGTCTATTCTCTCTCTCTCTCTCTCTCGTCACTGCATCACCAATTATTTAAAGAAATAAATGTTTATCTGTGTGTTAAGATAATGTGCTGAATCCCCTAATTAAGAGTAGGAGCTAGCTTGGGATATTTCAAGCAGTGGATTGTGTGCCTGTCATCCAAGCATGCCATCTATATATAACAGATGGTTAGTTGGTACCTGAGTTTGATCCTCAAAACAAATAAAATGCTTTGGATGGCAAGGTTTTTATTTCATCAATTGAGATGCACTATGGTCAAGAAATGTGGTTGTGTTATGTTACATATAGCCTGATATGATCATGGGTATGATTGGTGGCTATGCTATCAATGGTATTCTAGTCCTCTGCTTGAAGGACCAGTCTGTTTCCATAGTATTAAAGATATAAAATAATTACCAAGAAGTTATGTATTAAGTGTGACAATAAGATTAGTTAAAGTTAAGAGATATTAAAGTTTAGATATTAAAACTTAGTTACTAAAGAGCCAAAAGACATTAAAAGGTATTTAAACTTATCACCAAGAATAAGCTTTATTTAGAGGGACCTGGTACAATATATATATATAATTTAAATTTATATAGATATAATATCTAGATTAACACCCCAGTTCTGTTTTATTGATGAAGTGAAATATTGTCAAACCAAAACTCAAGATAAAACTTTTGAAAAGATAAGAATGGTCCCCTTATCTCTTTTAGCTAAACACATTTATATATATACAGTATATTGTGCTGGTCACTCTATGAGTAACCACACATAAGGTGGCTGTAGTGAAGCTACAGCTCAGTTATATACATTAATTTTATTTAGCTATTATATAAACTGTATAAAATGGATGAAGTTGTCTATGTACATATTTCTTACACACACACACACACAACAATATTAACTTGTCAAAGTGTAAATTCATGCATAATGTTATATTATATATGTGTACAATATTTTTGATTCATTTTATTTTTTTTAATAAATGTAAACGTATTACATTTATAATTTTATATTATAGTTTTTTGATTTTTTTCTGTAAAAAGTTGTTTACGTGTTGGCACATGTTTTAAACGAAGTAAAAATAGATAAAATAATTAAAAAGTAATTGTAGATGTTCCTAGCTGTTGATAATTAGCAGATTTTCGATTAATCCATTAAGAAAAATAAGGGGGCTATTGTGCTACCAAATATAAAAATGCACTAATGTATTTTTAGCCATTCTGCTTTGTACTCTTATTTTTACTAACAAAGGAGTACAAAGAATTTTGATGCTAAGAGAGATAGAAAATCTTGTTAATTTTAATCTATAGCAAAAGAATTTTTTTTTCTTTGTATGTAAATTTGAAACTGATGTTATCAATTAGTGGTCTGAGTCACCCAGATAAGTTAAATTAAATATTATAAAATTAATTAAAAATAACATTCTGTAAGAAAAAAACTATGTAATGGGGGTAAACAAATTGACCATGTAATGGACGTGCTATATATACTGTTCATCCAGTGTTGGATCATTACTCTCTTATTTTTTCACTGCTTGTTCTGATTCATTTTTCCAGAGAGACTTCAAGAGATTTATTCTTATTATTTATTCTTTTTCTGCTTTAGTCTTATTCATTTTCCCAGAGCGGGACTACAGGAGATTATTATTCTTGTTCATTTTTCTAGAGAGACTTCAAGAGATTATTTATTTACTATTATGGTTCTACACAGATTTGCAGAGATATAACCAGAGAGACTGAAAAAGCAAGCTAAGCCAATTTAGAAGATATCTTGCATGATCATTGCAGGCTGACTAGTATTATATTTTATTCCCTGCCAATATTTCATTTCCCCCAACTAAAGCTCAGGTTACTTATGCAGAATACCATAGTTATGGGGTACAAACCTAAAATTAAATGGTGAAAGCCACAGTCAGTTCATGGGAGAATTAAGTTGCTGAAATCTTGTGGTGCTGAAGAGTTCCTGTTGCCATCAGTTGCATACTGCACTCGCCTCACATCCAGGGCACAATTTAAAAGACATGAACTGTCAGGAAAGAACCTAGAGCTGTCTTCATGGAATCATTTTCAAGAAAGTAAATGACAGTGTTCATCTGATTGCCATAGTATTAACAATTGCAAAATGAATACCTTTCCTACACCAACCAACAAGATGATTATGGGGTAAAAGCCAGCTTCAGTCTACCTGTCCAACTCCTTTCAAAGCCATTAAAATATAGCCATTGAGATCCAGCTGATATTGATGATGAAGATCACCAAACCCACTATAGTGAAGAAAGAAGTCCTTGCTGCCCTGTAGAATAGAGGTATATAGCACATTCAGTGACCCAAGTCTGGATGAAGTTCTAAGACACTGGAGGGTAAAACTTGTTTCAGCCTTTTAATAATATTATTTTCTTTTTGTGTTTTAAAATGCTTTCAACCTTTTTAATACTACTTTTTTTTACTACTTATATCACATCTTTAAAAAGCTGATTATGCTAGAGATCTAATTTATATTTCGGTAGTGCATGTATGTAAGTCATTTATCTGCTACATGCAGGATTCCCTAAATCAGTCATTCGTCCACATTTGTTTTAAAATGTACATAAACTATAAGACAAATATGTGTGTCTTACATTATATAATAATTATTATCATACCATTTAAATGCATATACATTAAGTTAAGTCAATACACATAAAATGATGGTGTTAATTGATTGTTTTGATATGTTTAAGTGTATGTTAATGCATTATTTTAAAATATTATTAAACTATGGAAGGAATGCAGAAATGAGAATACATGTACATCCAAATATTTAATGATCTCATTTTTTTTATTATTATTATCATTGCCTAATATCTATGTGTGGGTATAGAACTCAGACCCCTTCATCCAAACATTTTTTATGAATTAATTAAGGGAAACGGATTAAATAATCTATTTTCTTTTATGTAATTGGTGATGGGAAAATGGAATTTAAAGCATATTAATTGATATGAGTAATAAATATTTTATAACTTATTTAGTGGTATGCATTATATTTATTTTATTTCATTTCTGAAAATATGACACAAGTAAATATATTTCTGTGAGCGACTTTTTAAATTTCTTTTATATCACCTGAGATAAGAGGACTGAGGCTAGCAAATGGGATACAACTTTATTGGGCCTTAGAGAGTTCTTATATGTTAGCTAATGGGTTGGGGGTTGGGATTTTGTTTGTTTTATTGGTTGATGGGGGAAGTAAAAAAAAAAAAAAAAAAAAGGGGGGGGGAGGAAAAAAAAAAAAAAAAAGGAAAAAAAAAAAAGGGAAAAAAAAAAAAGTATATCCTTCCAGTCAGGAATTTTCTCTGTCTAAGAGTGGCACGCAAAGATGTGTAGTATTCATGCTCTTTCAAAGGTATGCAGCCATTAACCTTTTGACGTTTTTTGGCATGGTAATGAAATAACCATGTCCAAGATCTTGCTTAATTTATAATCTATTAATATAAATTTAGATTATTGAATATATATTTTTATTAAAATTTAGTATTTATATTTCACCCTAAAAGCTACTATCACCTCATGCCTGATATGTACGCTAAAAGTTAGAACAGGGTTGAGGGTACACCCGATACAATATGTTATCACTAAACATCAAATGATTACCATTTCTTATGCTTGCTCATAACTGTTATTAAAACAGGAAAAACTCTCCATACAGCAATGCCACTCAGTGCAAGCCAGAATAATCAATAGAAGCCAGAAACTAATCTGGGGATATTGGATGAGTAGGCACTAGATAGGAATTTTATGCACAAGCCTTCTGGCATCCATTGATTACTCTGGCTTGCACTGAGTGGCCTACTGTATGGAGAGTTTTGCTTGTTTTAATATATATTATCTATATACCCACAGCACAATAAACAATATGTAGTGTATGACAAACAAAGTTTAGAAACAAACAGTGAATTATTATCCATTATATGGAATTCTAAGACAATATGTAATTCGCTTACACTGAATGTTTCTTGTATATGAAATTAGAGGAATTTGAACTCAGGATTTGTGTATCCGTTGCTTGAGAAGGAGTGGAGGATGAATAGACTAAAAATCCTGAGATCAAGCCACTCTAATTACATATCCGTTATATGCTATATGTGTTTGGAACAAAATATAGCACATATCACAGTCTCACTGTACAATTATTACTATTATCAGAAAAGCTAATTGTCTAGACATTCGATGGGCACAAATATTTTGTTTCAAACTGAAATGTGAAAACATCACGTTTGATTATAAAATTCTAATTTATAAAATGAAATGCGTTGCCATCTATTTCTATAATATTCATTTTTTATGTTCTTGTTATGTAGATTTCTTCTGAGATAATATTGGATAAATTAACCATCATTCAGCAAAAAGCATTCTAAATTTTGTATCACGTTTAAAGTTGAAGGCTAAGTTATTTTCGAAGATCTCATGTCAATAGACATTCAACTTTTTTTAAAAGTAAAATTATGTCTAAGTAATTCAGTTAAATTGATCATTGTTATTTGTAAAAATTCAGTATATTTATTTTAAAATCATCTTGAGGATAATTAAAATATTTTTTAAAATAAAAATTTAAAATAAATTATTTAAAATCAATACCAAAAATATATTTAAAATAATTGTAAATTATTTTTAATAAAAAAAAAAAAAAACTTTATTCGATTATGTGGTTGCTTACATTAAAGTTTTTAAATTAGAGGATTTTTTTATATTCTGATTTAAATTTATTGGCAATAGATAATGATTTCATTTTGCAGATCAATTAAATAAATGTTAATTGGAAAAATATATATATTTATTACTAATCGTTAAAATATATTTAAATAAGTATGTGCATGTGTGTAAATTAATTTTTTGATTGGAAAAAAATCCTTGTATAGCACATGATAATAAAAGTTTTTGTTGACTAATATTGCACCCGTTCAACCTGTCTTAAATCTTTCATAATTCCATTACATATATCATAATTACCCCAAATCCAAAACTCAAACAGACTAGCCAAGAAAATAAAATCTAAACACAACCAATGGTTTCACTGCTACAAGCAGACTTCTCAAGTGTAAAGAATTACAAGACAATAATATATTTATAGTAAACATTTTCCACAATTCCCTTCTCATCCACGCTTAATATTAAAAGAACGTTTAAATAAGTTTAAATTTGGAGTAATTTTGATTATTTATTGACTAGTTTAGCTTTATGGTTTTAATGTTTATATATATAGGACAGATAAATGTCTTTAATGTCATACCAAATATTCAGTACTATCACAGACAAATACTCCTAAAAGAATAAAGTCATTCTAAGTTCAAGAGGGAAAAAGATAGAAAGATAAGAATTAAAAGATGGAAATGAGATTCAAAAACGTAGAATCCTATTGTTGTAGTTTACTGAAAGATATACTTTACAGGAAGATGGCAGATGATAAAAGAAGTACATGACAATTTGGTCCTAAATGACTGAAAATAGAAAGATAAAAAATAATGATAGTTAATTTCTAAATTTCAGAAATGATTATTAAAAATTGTCTTGTGTAATTTAATATGGTGGGAGTGGTGGCTTTTAGGGCTCAAGGTCCATGGGTCACCATTTCTATGAGTCCCTTCCATGCTCATTCTTTGTATAAACTCCTGAAACAATAAACCATTAATTATTTGTTTTACCATTATTATTAATATTTATTTAGTGTAGAGAATTTTTAATAGTTTAACTATTAACAAATACTGTAAAGAAACCTGCAGAGGTTCGAAACAGAAGATAGAATCTCCCATGACTACCATTAATTCTCCGTGGTAATCACTGATTTGGTAATCATTAAAGATTTGATTTATAGTCTGCACTGATTAAATTTCCCAATGATAAATTTTATTTGCCAAGCAGATGAGAACAATGACCATAGGTTGTTTGAATCTGTTGATGAAACTCCCGTTACATCTGAGAAAGCCAAATCCAGATGGCTTTTTTGTTGTATCTGGAAAAACAAATTTATTTGGAACATGATAAGAATTTTCTTTGAATGTATATTTTTAATTTAACATCTAAAAGGGGGATCTTACCTTGAGAAGAGTCTTAGATAGTAAAACCATATCTTAAGTTATTGGAAAGTCCAATCAATCTCCTTAACTAGCTTTTTACTTAAATAAGACTATAACCTTAGTATATATGCCTTGAGTGCTTACATTATTACAAGAGAGACCTCTACAAATCTAAACACAAGATTCAACTTTATAAATATAAGAGCAGCCACTCTTATCTTCAACCTATTTTTCTAAATATATAGGTAAATCTAAAGCATTTTGATTTATTAGCTTTAGATTTGCCTATATATTTAGAAAAATAGGTAGAAGATAAGAGTGGCCACTCTTATCTTTATAACATTGAATCATGAATTTAGATTTGTAGAGGTCCCTCTTATAATAAATTAAGCACTCAAAGCACATGTACTAATGTTATAGCCTTATTTAAGTATTACATGCTGACATTGCGCTTAATAAGAATTAATATTTAACTAACTTTTTATATATTTTTTGTGAAGAAACTTCTTATATCTGGTAGAAGAATATGTGCAATAAGAAGATTTTCTGAAAAGAACTAGACTTGAATGTATTAGTCTTATTGTAATATTAATTGAATATCCATAAGTTCGATGTGGAAACTTTTTTCCAATAGGTGGTGCAGTATTCACCAGAAAATATATACTACTTGTAAAGAAGCAGTCCTTAAAGTATTAGCATTGTAAAATCACATAGTACCAGATGACTTTCCAAGGAGGTTAATTCTAAAATTAGTTTTGATCAAACCTTAGCTAAATGAGAATAAGTTATTCAGATTACAAAATAATCCTCTGTTGTACAAATAAAACATTAGGCATATTAATTTTTATTAGATTTCCATTAAACTAGACATTATCCAATAATAATAATAATATTGTTGTGGTGTGATTTTCACTATAATTCTCTCATGCAAGATAGGGACTGGTTTCTATCAACTTTTAATGCATTGTAGAGATATATAGTCATAAACATACGACTAAAGACATAAAAAAAATCTGTGAGCCCCAATTTTCACATTTCATGCTAAACCAGCTCTTATTAGTTGGCCAAGTTACAATCTCTTACACAGATATTTATCATTGTTCAATATATATTTACATAACAAATTACTACACTTTATTTAAAATTAAACTGAGAGAGTGCAAACCTCTCAAGCACTTTTTAAAATAAATATTATTTACACTTTATTTAATAACTGTCAAATGTGTTGCCCTCACAACTTTGACATAAATCACTTAATGAAAATATATTAATAATTTTTATCAACCATATTAGACTAGACATTATCCAATAATGAATAATATTTCGGTGCTGTAATTTTTACTACAACAGTCTCGTGTAAGGGAGGGACTGGTTTCTATCTGCTTTTAATACCTTTTGGTGTGACATAATAATAAACATATAGCCAAAAACATGTGAAAAAGATCTATCATTCCCCAAGATGCACATTTCATGCTGATGTGGTTCAGTTCACACAGTTTAGCATGAAATGTGCCTCTTGGGAATCATAGATCTTTTTCACATGTCTTTGGTCATATGTTTATTATTACACCCCCACCTCCCACCACAAGGAGTTAAAAGCAGATAGAAACTAGTCCCTATGACACTACAGAAATATTATTCATCAATAAACATAGTGACCTTATTAGATTAGGAATAAGAGCTCAAACCTGGAAACGGCTTCCATTAGGAGTCTGTTTTGAAGATGCCATCAATGAATATAATAAGTAGATGAGTAACAACTTTAAGAAAGACCTATAAAATTTTGTAGTGCTATAATTGCCACCTAATGTCATTTATCAAATAAATTAATTTTCCTGTGTGTAAGAATTTAGATCACTAAAGACTGCAATTTTTAATTTATTTTGAAAGCCTTTTTCAATATGAGAAGGCAGACATTTCTCGTAGCAACTTCTTTCAGGCTAAACTCAGCCTACTCTAAAGGTAGATAGCTTTTAACTATGTGAAAACTGTTATTACTATTTCAAAGAGCTAGCAGGACACACATAGTGAGGATATTGGGTAATAATTTTTTTATATCATTGTTATGTTTATTTGGCTTTAAGACTGCTATAGTTTTTATGCCAAATTTTGGAATAGTTTTTGTATGAATAATGTTAGAAATAGTTCCGCTAACTATGCTTTAGCTTTAGGTCCATAATTTTTTAGAAAGTTTGGAAATTTACTATCAGTTTCCGAGGTCTTTCCTCACTTAAAATAATTCAAGGTACATTCAAGTATATCATCATTTGCCGGTTTTATCAGATTGATATTAGTGAAACCTTATGATAAAGAAGTTTGCAATTGTATTCTAATTGCCTTTTCTCTTTCATTCTATAAATTGGGGTTTATAAATTTAGCTTACAAGATTGGCAATTTCATTGACAGTAACAATCTTAAATATTTTCATAGTTTTACATTCACCACGCTTTATAATAGTGATTCAGGTCTTATAACTGGATCTTGTTAAGTGTTGCTTTTTTATGGACTCTCTCTTCTTTTATTTTCTTCAATGATCCAGTGACTCCACAAGTTTGTCGCAATTTCTAGATTATTGGTGGACAAAAACTGGCTATAAAGATAATTGTTTTTTTGTCCAACCAAATGAATTGCTTTCAATATTCATAAGGAATAAACTTTCTGGAAGCTATTATTATGAATTTGTTAAACTTATCATAAAAAGAAAAATTAATAATTAATAAAGCAAGTCATATATAACATGACATTACTTTTATAAGCTTGTAGTTACAAAAATGCGATACAGAGAGCGTACCAATAGCTCAAGCAAGCTCTTAATTAATAAGTGCGGTATGAGAAAATATTTAAAATCTCTATCCAGAACATTCTCATCTCTAGACCAACTGGTTTCGAGCTTATGGCTTATGTCAGTGGACAGCTAGAATATTCGGACACTAGATCTAAAATATAAACTTAAAACCCAGCACTTATTTCAAACGTATATTTATAAAAGTAATGTCACATTATATATGACTTACTTTATTAATTATTATAATTTTACCTTTAAGGCTTTGGCTATACTGGGGCTATTAGAATATGGTAAATCTGAATTTACTTCAGTCCCATATAGCTATTTAAGTTAGATAGCTGGATTTAAAGACATTTTCATGTCCGAAAATTTCAGAGTGTCTACTTAAATATACGTTTGAAATAAGTGCTGGGTTTGAGTTTATATTTTAGATCTAGTGTTCGAATATTCTAGTTCTCCACTGACATGAGCCATAAGCTCGAAACCAGTTGGTCTGGAGATGGGAGTGTTCTGGATAGAGATTTTAAATATTTTTTCATACTGCACTTATTAATTAAGAGCTTGTTTGAGCTATTTGTAAAGAAGAATTATAAAAATTCTATTAGTGGTTTCAAAATATCCAATATATTACTTAAATTCCATCTAAGAACAGCATAACATTCAGTTATAGGAATATGAATTCCAAGAGTAATTAGATGTGGTTTGTGTTGACTATGGGGAAATGATCCAATGGTTGTATATCAGCAGGTAATATCAATCATTATTTTCCAAAGCAAAAAAACAAAAAAAAAAAACAAATCAGGAGTTGTTTCTGTTCCCCACTTACCTGAATAGAAAATACTTCCCCCACTTAGCATCGTAAAGTGTTATGTGCTTACATCCATTTATTCTAAAACATGACAGCCTGCTTGACTTATTTGTATATCCCCCAAAACTATTAGAAGAATGGAAATCTCTTGTAAATAAAGTGTATCAAGAGCTGAAGGAGGAGAGTAAAGCCAATTTGTATTGGGAGGTTTGTGAATATTACATACATAAAATGATCTACCTCAAGTGTTATTGCCATATCATGTGAACTATCTCCAAAGAATTGTTTGTTTTACAAGATGGTTTGAAAAAAAAGTAGAAATCCCTAATTTACTATGAATTCTATTGTTAATCAATATAAATCCAGAAATTTCTGATATGCATTATTAAAAAAAATGATGAGTCTTCTAAAATAAAATTACATCAATGTTGAGTTGAACAATTACATTGTAGAGAATCTCTATTTTTGATGTTAAAACATCAAACATCACATGATCACCATTTTTAATGCTTACACAAACTGTTTACGCAAAGACAAAACTCTCCATACAGTAGCATTACTCAGTGCAAGCCAGAGTAATCAATGGATGCAGGAAGGTTTGCAATGCAGTGCTCTCAGATTCAAGGCTCCTCACTGATGAAAGCCACAAGCTAAAAATTAGTCTGGTATTGAATCCAGTAGGCACTAGATAGGAATTTTATACACAAAACTTCCTGCATTCATTGATTAGTCTGGCTTGCATTGAGTGGCGCTACTGTATAGAGAGTTTGCCTCTGTGTATTTTTGATTGAGTTTTTTAGATGAAAAGCGGATCTTTCTATAAAGACTATATTTAGCAGTTGATAATTGCCAATAAGTTGTAATCATTTTTCCCTTCGAGGTGACAAATTTTACCTAAACTCATGTTAATAGTTTTATATTGTTTTGTTTTTTCATAATTTGCTGCCAGTTTAAGACAAAGTGTAGCCTCCATATGGAGTCTATTCGTTTCAGCATCCTAATGCATATTGTGAATCAAATTAAAAGAAAATAAATTTTATTCGATGACCCACTTTAAATTAAATGCTTTTGTATAAGTGATTGCATGTAAATGTTGGAAAAAAGCTATCGTAATAACTTTGTATTGCATGTATAGGAAGATGTGACAGCATGTTTCCATTACTGGGCTAATTTTGTACAGTTTCTATTTAAAATGTGTTAACATTTGATGTAAACTTAAATTATATTACGTAAAAAAAAAAAGATGTATGACTTTATTACTCCGGAATTTATAAGAAGCCAGAATCAATCCTAGGACCTCTCGACTACTACGCAAAACCGCTGGGCATTACATTACATGTTCCTGAGATAGGTAAATTATTTGTAAATTTTTTATTGTAAGTAAGTAAATTTGCATATATATATATATAATCGCATATATTTTAGACATATATTAGTCTCAAGTCTGAAGTTGTAGCTAAATTGAAAGTTATTACGGATTTTTTTAAATTTTATAATGTCGCTATAAAATTGAGAAGTTAATTTGCGTTGCCGGGTTCAAGAATTTAACATGAATATGTGCGTATTATATTTTGCTTTAAAGGCTTTATAATTTTTAGGTAAATATAAATGATTCACTTAACTCCGTCATTTCATTATTGGGAAATTTGTCCTAATTTCTCGGTATTAATTTTTACTTTAACTATAATGCAGTGACTCATTAGAAAGAATTGAATATCGAGCGTTTTATATATTGATATAAAAAAAGAGTTAAAATATAATTGTGAATTGGCAAGGAGAACTAGAGAAGAGAATAAAAAGTTCAAAAATATAAAATAATACATTATCATCATCATCATCAACCATTATCAATCCACTGAAGGTCTCTCCCAGTTCAGTCCATCTTCTCCGATCTTTAGCTTCTCTTCTCCACATCACCCCTGCACACTTTCTTATTTCATCCATCCATCTCACATGTGGTCTCTTTCTGGGTCTTTTACAATATATTGGAATCCAGTTTAAGATTTCAATTATCCATCTATTATCATCTTTTCTAACAATATATCCAGCCCCACTTCATTTTAGTCTTAAATTTTTTCAATGAGGTCAGTATAACTGTTTGTTCTCTTACCCATATATTGTGTTTTTGATCTCTTCTTGTTACTCCCAACATGCATCTCACCATACTTCTTTGAGTGGTCTGAAGTCTCTGTAATAAGGAATATGAAATCAAATTAACCATCACAATTACTATATCATCTAAATTGTTAAATATTTAAATGAAAAGATGAAATGGCCAATTAAATCTGTGAAGGAAAAAATATCAGAAAATCATGAAATCATTGTAATAAGCAGATTAAGAAATAGAAAAATTGTTGGTAAAGGTTATATACAATAAAATTTCCAAAAATTAAAAATAGAGCCAGTGCACATGTGCCTTCAGATATTGTTGGTGCTACATGGAGCTTTATCTCTCTTCTGACCCTATTATAATTAGATAGTACCTTTTCTCTTTTCTGTTCTTCCTTTTTTACTTTTATATACCCCTTGCTATATATTTACAAACTGTATCATCTGTAATAAATAAACCATTGTATTTATCTGTTCTTTTAGGATATACTTTATAATCTCTGGTAGAATTTCAAATCATCTTTTTTAAGTTTGTAAAAAAAAACATTTTGGCTAATAAAAACTGTTGTTTTTTTTTTAAGAAAAAATATACCAAATGTCTAAATGCTAAACATGTGCCAGATAAAAACAGGATAAAGAAGACATCAGACCGTGTACCTGTCTACAATGAGTTACAATGCAAAATCTTAAGATTTTTATAACGTATCTATAGCAAACATTGAACTTAATCCAATCACACAAACCAGTTGGTTTTAAGAACCTTAGGACTAATAAATATGAGTTGCCATTATGCTTTGGATATATAGATTATAAAAAGACATTGGAATTTATAAGCATTTTCAGGTAATTAAAATCTTGAATCATCAAGATATAAATACAATAGTAATAATTAAACTATATGATAATACTAAGACCAACACTGAGAAGAGAATATGAGATGGTGATTCTATATTTCCAAAACATTAGTACACTTTTACAAAAAGTATTTTATGGTTTATAATTGAAAGCTAAGGAAATAAAATATACAAATATTATTTATCTTATCTATATAAAATAATTGGGGGAGAGTGTTTAGTTTTTTTGAAGATCATATGAGGTCGAGATAACAAGTAATTGTCAGAGCATGACAAATCACACAACTGATAAAATAATAACGAAAAAAGTAGTTTAGTTTATAAAATCTCAAAAGTCTTAAATGACATTGTATTAAAATAAGCTTAAAATAAAATATTGTCAATTAGACATCCAAAGGCCAAATTTTTATACTTTTATACTTCAATATATTTGGCCAAAAGTTATTAGTAATAATGATATTGCCTTTGTAAACTTAAATGAATTACTATTTTTTTCCAAAGCTCTTGGATTAACCATCATGAACACACTGTATAAGGCAAAAAAAGCTTCTATAGGATTACATGGATAAAGAATGGCAGCTAATAAAGTACATATGTACATAGAGATGTTTATGTGTCTCATGGCCTACATTAACATAGTAGTGTGAGTGCATGTATATATATATAAAGTTGAAAGAAAAAGGAGAAATAAACATAAACAAAATTTTTTGTAGATATTTTCTATATTATTCTGGAATAACAGTTAAGAGTTAAATAATAATTTTGAAATTAAAAAATTATTATAAATTAAACATTTAAAAAGGTCTATTTAATGTTTTATTCTGATTTTGATAATTAAAACAAGCATATTTTTATGTTACAATAGATATACTGATAATTATAAAATTCCACTATCTACTTTAATTAGATTAACAAATGTTTTAAATTAAAGCTTATATAACATATTTTGATAAAAATCCTACAGTGATGTTGTTGAAAGGATTAAGAAATACATTTAGATAAGAATTCAGCTTTTAATTAAGGTGAATTAAAAAAAGGCATTATTTTTTTTACATCAAGATAAAGAAAACACTTTTAATTCCACATTACAGTATGAAGTTATAACAGAAGGCAAGAGATAGAGTGGGTCCAGCTGCTGCTGCTAGGGGAATGATGGTAGAGTTTAAATTCATGTGGAAGCAAGTTCCAACTCTTATGTGGTCATTCATTATATATATATTAGATTGCATGCCTAAAGTCTATCAAATAATAGAGACTGAATGGAGCTGACTTAATTCCAACAGTTATCCAATATTTATACATTTCCTGCTAGAGCAGTATAGCAAGAGATTCCATTGACTTGCTGAAGGATTATTTTGCTATGATTTTATATGCTGATTTATCTATAGGCAGAGACGTACAGACAAAGTTAATGCATTGAGTATATAAAGTATATACAGGTATCAGCTGTTTCTAAAGGTAAATAATTTTTGATTAAATTATTCAACTAAAATTAAATAATGAAAGAAAATAATAAATGACCACTTCCAATATATTTTATTAAAAAAGGAAAACTAAAAATCTTTCTATATTGAACAAAAGAACTTGCTAGCATATTTTAAAAGGTAATTACAATTAATAGTAATCTGAAAAAAAAAACTTTTATGTAGGACTGTTGAATAAGTAATATATATATATATATATATGTTAAAACGAAGATTTGCACGGGTTAAATATATAAAATACATATTTTGCGGGTTCATCCGTGTTAAAAACTTTTAATATCAATATACTGACGTTTCGACTTGGTCACACAAGCCATCCACAGAGTTATAAAAAGGTAGAAAGACGGTTGTAGAGGCACTACAATCACTGGTTTGAATAAAACATTAAAAATCCCACCAATAGCAAAAATGTTAAATTTAAGAATGTTTTTTAAAGAAATCTTTCCAAATAGGAGGAAGTTTGCACGTATCATCTCGCTTATTGATACAATCTGGCCTTTTAAGTATCTCAATGGCTTCTCTGATTTTGCATTGGTAGAGATTATCACATCTGGATATGATCCTGGTACTAGAAAAATCTATTTTATGACCTGAATCTATAGTATGGAGTGAGAGTGCTGATGATGATGAGTGTTGTTTAACTGCATTAGCATGCTCATCTCTCCTAACACTGATGCGACGATTACTCATACCTATGTAAGAAGCTTTACAATTTTTACATGAGATTTGATAGACACCATGAGATTCAAGAGGGATTGAATCCTTAGGCTTGGTTATTATATTGCTGATCTTTTGATGAGCAGAAAATGCTGTATCTATATTATAGCGTTTTAATATACGTCCGATACTGTCTGTAGTTCCTTTTACATATGGAACACAAATCCTAATAGCTGACTTATCATCTTTTTGTTTCCTATTTTGTCTATTTTGGGCTTGAAATAAGGCTTTTTTATATAATTACAAATTATAACAATTTGACAATAACTAACTTTGAATATGGGGAATTTCTTCTTTCAGATGTGTGTCATCTGAAAGGTTAATTGCTCTATTTAAAAGAGTTTTGGCTACAGAAACTATCTGAGTTGGGTGATGATGAGAATGGAAATGTAAATATCTGTCTGTGTGTGTATCCTTTCTGTAAATAGAAAAAGATAAACTATTTGGTGTTCTGGTGACTAGAACATCAAGAAAAGGGAGTTTTCCATCAGACTCTGTCTCCATTGTAAATTTAATATGAGGATGCATATTATTTAAATGTAAGAAAAAATCATCTAATGTATTTTTTCCATGTTGCCATATGACAAAAGTGTCATCTATGTATCTGAGCCAAATGAGAGGTTTTAAAGATGATGATTCTAAAGCACGAGTTTCTATATATTCCATGAATAAATCAGCTATTACTCCTGAGATAGGTGAGCCCATAGGAGTACTAAAAACTTGTCTTAAATTTAACATTTTTGCTATTGGTGGGATTTTTAATGTTTTATTCAAACCAGTGATTGTAGCGCCTCTACAACCGTCTTTCTACCTTTTTATAACTCTGTGGATGGCTTGTGTGTCCAAGTCGAAACGTCAGTATATTGATATTAAAAGTTTTTAACACGGATGAACCCGCAAAATATGTATTTTATATATATATATTAAAACTTTTATTTACATAATGATTTAATTAATAACTTTAATTTGTATGGGGATAATAATAATAATAATACACACATACATGTGCAGTTCATGTATATTTTCAACATGAAATTAATTTTGACTTGTAAAAATAGAATAATATGGATTTAATAAGTTTATTTCTTTTGGCAAATGAAATGCCTAGTGTATAAATGTTAATGTGTATACACATTTCCATGCATGTACACATATATGTTAAAATTAATCATTTATGTATTATTAAAATGAATTGATTCTTTATGAAAATTCTAACGAGTTACAGCACATCTGCGTGCTTAGACACATGTATTTCGTGTAGACACATACATATTAAAATCAATCATCAACCACATATATGTTAAAGTTAATTATTATGTATTATAAAAATGAATTTTTATTATTGGTTTATGACAATTCAAAGATTAAAACTCACTATACATATTGCCACACACAGCAAGCTAGAGTAATCAAGGATGCCAGAAGGCTTGTGCATAAAATCCCCATCTAGTGCCTACTCATCCAATATCCCCAGACTAGTTTCTGGCTTGACAATTCAAAGATATTAATTTTAAATTATTATACAGCACACCTGTGTCCTTATATATATATATGTGTGTGTGTGTATGTACAAGTGTGTTTATGTACACATCTAGAAATATATGTAAAGTACAATGTATTTGCTTACTTTTTTTGCATTCTGATCAAAATCAGAATGCTGAATTTATAGCATACTCAACAGACTTTAATTTTATTTTGTTGAGAGTGGTGGGTCGTGTGAAAGTCTGAGTTCGAACCCCGAATATATTACATATATAAATGCAGGTTTAAGCCTGTACAAGGTATTAATTTGTGTTATTAATAAAAAAAAATTTTTTAAATATTTCCAATGAATTTATTTAACCTTAGACTAGATTTAAAGCATTATATGTTAAAATTATCTCTTGTTCACAGTAACATTTATAGAGCTTTTATTCACTGAGCTGAATTCATAAATAATGGTCAGTTATCTAGGTTGGGGTTATGTTTGGTGTTATGAACATCTAAATGATGAATCCTGGATGGCACAAATGTATATTCTTTAAAGTCCTTGCCTACATTTTATTTTAGTATTAATTAGAAATTAATTTTATAGTTGGCCAGTACACTAATGGTACTAAATGGCCAGTGCATTGCTGATGATCAGTATGTTACCGTATCCCAGCATTATTTTTTAATTGTTATCTGATTTTAAGGCTGTGCATTCAAATTATTGTTTATATAATTTGCCCTAAATGTGTGTAAGGGCTAAATAATTAGCCTGGTCTATAGTGAACCACTTTTAAATCCACTCACAAGGTTGACTTTTGATTTTATTTCTTTGATCATTCTTGATGATAAATAATTATTATTCATTTATAATGCTGGTGAACTTATAATTAGTTCTTTGCTGATCTCTCAAACTCATACTCATCATATTTATTATGTTCACGGTATATTTGGATTTAATTCATTGACTGACATTGATGATGATTTTCCATCACCCCAGCTTCATGCCTATTTCTTCTTTTTATTTTTAATTTCATATTTATAGTTGTCATTAACTGGAGATGATGATGAAGTGCCATCACCCAGATTTACTTCCTGTTTTTATACCATTACAATAGAGAAATAGAATAGATAGATAGATAGATAGATAGATAGATAGATAGATAGATAGATAGATAGATAGATAGATAGATAGATAGATAGATAGATAGATAGATAGATAGATAGATAGATAGATAGATAGATAGATAGATAGATAGATAGATAGATAGATAGATAGATAGATAGATAGATAGATAGATAGATAGATAGGTAGGTAGGTAGGTAGACAGACAGGCAGACAGAAGACAGACAGACAGACAGACAGATAGATAGATAGATAGATAGAGATAGATAGATAGATAGATAGATAGATAGATAGATAGATAGATAGATAGATAGATAGATAGATAGATAGATAGATAGATAGATAGATAGATAGATAGATAGATAGGTAGGTAGGTAGGTAGGTAGGTAGACAGACAGACAGACAGACAGAAGACAGACAGACAGATAGATAGATAGATAGATAGATAGATAGATAGATAGATAGATAGATAGATAGATAGATAGACAGACAGACAGACAGACCGACAGACAGACAGATAGATAGATAGATAGATAGATAGATAGATAGATAGATAGATAGATAGATAGATAGATAGATAGATAGATAGATAGATAGATAGATAGATAGATAGATAGAGTCAGAATTCAAAAGAAGTTCATATTACAGATGCACGAGTTTTGGATTATCTGATATGTTATAGATTTATGCTCCAAGGTTAAAATTATTTGTGCGTTAAATATAATCCAAGCATAATAATAAGACATCTGATGTTTGTTCTTTAGAAACATATACTATCTGATTAAATTTAGTCAGTTATTAAATACTTAATTGTAGAATGCACGAGACCCTGGACGATTTAAATCTATTCTTAGATTCATTAAAAAGTAAAATCTTAACATATTATCTGGCAATGATTCTATTCTTAGTCACGTGATTCTAATAATCACGTGGGCTTTCAATTAAAAAACAATAATGAAGTGCATAGGAGCTTCATATGCAATATAGAAGTTAAATAAGCAACATAATGGATTAAAACTGCAAAGGAAATATTTAATAATCCATTTACCCCACTTATATAGATCTGAACCAAATGTTCAGCTTTATAGTCTTAAAAATGAAAAGGTTGTGGAGTTTTAATGAGATACCTGAAGAAGTTTTAAAATGTGGTGGTAAGGTGTGTTAGCCATAAAAGTAATGAACATTTTTAAAAAGTATATGGACTTAAAGTGGTGTTGCTTAATTTTAAAGATAATTCCAAATGAAAACATCTTGATTTATTATTGTTATCTTTTTTAAGGATGCTATTAAATAAAATACTTTCATAACACAGATGATTAAGTGGGTTGTAGAAAATCAAGACATTTTTGTTGGAAGAAAAGCCAGCAAAGTGCCTGAAGATAAACTACAGTTTATCCATTACTTTTATCGATTTGGAAAACACATTTGATTTTGTTGCGCCAATCGATTCATGATGTTACTGATTTCATTTAATTTCATAATAGAATGAGACAAAGCTTATTGTTGTTGAGAAAAAAACCCAAGACATTGCTTTGTATTTTGTGATGTTGGATTTTTAAATTGTTTATAAACATCATTAGGAAGTAGGTATAAGATGTGATTCAGGTTTGATAGTAATATTCTTAATTTGAACTCTTAATAAAAACAAAACGTTCATCTTCCTACATTTTAGATCTGCAGTCCGCTAATAGTTGATCTATTCTACTTTTTTAATGCAAACTCTGAGGTCTTTAGTCTAATATTAATGATGAAAATTTGTTTTTTATTCAGTTAATGACGGAAAAAATTCTTCAGTGAGTTAATTCAATTGTCTGTTTGGTGAGCCAATTTAAATCCTTCTATAGTTTTTAATTAGCTCTACATGAATTAATCTTAAAAGAAAATCTTGTCAGAAAAAGAAATTATTATTGCACCTTAATAAAAAAACTTTAAATCAATATAAGATAAAAAGACAGTCTTTTTATATTAGAAAACATTTCATGTTTATTAAAAAATATTTTTAAATATATAAAACCATATTAGACATCACATGACTAACAAGGCATCAATTGCTATTCATTAGCAAATCCTATTCTTTCTACTTTTATGCCATCTAGTGTCAGATCCAGTAATAAATAGATGCCATATAGTAATGCTTATTAATTTCTTATCCAGGGTTTTCCTATCCAATATCTTTAGACTATTTTATAGCTTATGACTTGCATCAAAAATCCTCGATGATGAAAGTCATAAGTTAAATGTTAACCTTCAGATACTGGATAGAACAACATTGGAATATTTATTCCACATTACCTTTTGATATCTATTGATTACTAAATCTTACACTAGATGGCATAATTGTAGTAGAAGAAATTGCTAATGAATACTAATGTGTAAGCTAAGGTAATCAAAGAATAAAGAAGCCTAAGATTACAAAAAAGCTATGGTCACTGTAATATATAGAGGCTGAACCGGTTTTAGATCTCTATAATTATGTAAAGAGATAGTATTTGAGCTGGAAGATGGATAGTATAACAAAAAAAATGGCTGCTAAAGTAAATATGCATTAGATCTGAAAGATCCAAATGTACTGTTCAAAAATCCAAAAGATCATCACTAATGAAATCCATAAGCTAAAACTTGTCTCATTATATATATGGGTGGGAGATGATGATCTGGACCAACTGATGAGTGCTGATTCAGCACAAAATACTTATATTGGAGACCATTTATCTTATTCACATGTGGGTGGTCATGTATATTGGTTATATAAGATGGAGAGGATAGCTGAAGGAAGCTTAAAAGTCTTTGTTCAAATCCCATTTAATTACGTCTGAAAGTTCAGTATTTACAATATACTACTATTGACTTATTACTGGTTATATTAGGTAAAACAACATTGGATAAAGATTTGTTAAAGATTATCTCTGGTATTTATTAAATATTAAAGCCTGCAGTAGATGGTTTAACCATAGTAATAATAGAAAAACTAGTAATAACTTTTAAAGATAATCCTTGCATTTTTCTAGTTCACAGACCGAGGCAAAAGTGAATTAGAGGTTCAGGATCATCATATTCAGGGAGTTGATCAGCCTTATATTTTACCAACACATTTTCAAAAATGTTATTAAAATATATTTAAAGGAAAAATTTCAGTATTTTCACACTATCCTTACAAAGTATCCACATTTTATGTTTGCACAATAAAATTTGATAGAGTGATTTATTTCAAAAAAATGTTTAAATCTATTCCTTATATACAATGCTTTTATATTACTTAAATGAAATAATATATATATATATATTGTAACCATATATTTTAGTATAAAATATATTAATTGATGTAACTAGTATAAAAATTTCTCTTTCTTCTTTTGGTGATTTGATTGGCTTGAGCTGCACTTTTATTACGTATGCGTCTCAATGTAATAAAAGAAAAGAGCGCGAATTTAAGGGAAGATCGTCTGTTAGTTTGCTTTTGGAGGGAGAAAGAAAAGAAAATGGTAAAGGCAAATGGTGTAAATTTGATAAGCTTATTTTAAAATAGTTAATAAGTAAACGGATTACCACAAAATTTGCTATAAACGTAAATATAACATAGTGGTAATTAATTATAAGATTAATTGCTAAATTTAAAAGTCTATTCAAGTCGGCTGGCCAAGTGGATCGAATCACCGGTAATAATTTCCCAATATTACATTTTTAAAATGTCGGAGCTTCTCAGTTTAAATTTAAAAGAATTAAATACAAGATTTTGGTATGTTTTGAAATATTTATTATTTTACAATTTGGAAAAATTAAATAAGTATTTTAATTACAGAAGTTTTATGAATATGAAAATTTGTTTTTTTAAAAAAAGAAGAATTTTAAGTTAAAGTAAAGTTATCAAAATATTTTAATATTTCCGTTTTTTTAATTCTAATAAAATATAATATTGATTGATATTTAACTTTACAATGCCAGTAATATTTGCTAGTTAATTTGTTTAACATTTGGATAATAAACATTCTTCAAATAATTAATCAAAGCTATTTTATAATTTTATCGTCGGTTTAAAATGAATAAATTAATTGCTGTGATTAGTATTCCTGGATTAACGCGTGGATAAATAAATACTTGCGTGGATGTGATAGGCTTGGAACACTTTTGATAGAGAAAGGTAGAGATTAATAACTTTATGAAAAACATTTTCATTTAAATTCTGCGTATCATGTTTTAAAATCGTTTCATGTTTAGGTAGCCACGCAACATCGTTAATCTAATATTGCTTATAATAACTAATCAAATGGATGGAATTGCATGTATGGAATTTAACTACAGTTATAGCTATTACCTCGTATACTTATTATTCTACACATCGTACATGGATTCCACGGATCACATTAGGAGTTATAAAATGCTATACAATCCAATTTGTGATACCCACATCTGCTAAAATTCATGTATTGAACTATAAATGCTATACATTTAGTTTTATCACACACACACCGTTAAATTTTATATATTTGATGAATAATACATTTATTTAATTTTATCGTTATATGAACTTGCATGTGAAGTTCAAAAGTTATATTTATTAAGTTTAAATTAATAGGGGTTGAATAAAATATTTATTCAAGAGAATAGCGCTCGCGAAAAAGCTTAAAAGTACTAAATGAATTCATGAGATGTATCAATCTTTGTGAGATATTTTGTGAGTCTTTCCAGATTTATATTCCTATGCCAATATTACTTATATTATATTACACATGTTTATTTTAAGCAAGATAAGTAGTACATTAGTTGTCCTGATTAGCGTAACATTTTATTATGCAAGAACCCACATTTGCTAAAGTGTTAGTGTATTCTGAATAGTCAGAAGAACTGAGGAGGATGATTTTGTACTTTAATGTGAAGTAAATAATAATGTTGTTTTAGAATGTTAAAGGGCTTTAATCTGTGCTGGTGGTTAATCCGCAGATTATTTTAATTGCCATTTTTGTATTTTACACACATTCCTGCGCCGGTGGTTAATCCGCGGAATTGTGTGATTATACGTATTACTTTATGATGGTGTTTAAATACACAAAACGTTTAGTATTATTTAATTCCTACGTGTAGATGAATGCATCCACAGGAATATGTTTTGCTTCACAGATATAAGTTGGGCAAAGTATTTTAGTTAATCTGCTAAATCATCTTCTTCATTTGTAAGCATAATTTATCGGTTAGATTATTAAATGGTAACAGGACATTCTATTCAAGTACTTCATGATAATTAACTGTTGGTTGATTATTATTTACCGGAATGTAAGTTTACATTTTCACTTTATTTAATGATTACATTATAGCTAAATCCTACAGACATAATATTATTTATTATATGATTATAAGTTTACGGTAGGGATTTATTGAATCTGGAAATGACGTTAAATATTTCACGAGTTTGATGCTGAATTTCGTATAATCTCCTCAATATTCATTATATTAGATTGAAATAAGGTATGATTAGATTTTAAAACTGTACCTATGAGATGTTATTGAAGAAAGTCAATGGAATTATCATTTATTTATTTTATTTGTTTATTTCTATCTTTAATTATCACATTGGAATTAATTATTTATTATTCATAAATTTGTAAATAAAAGTTGATTTATAATTAAACTTACTGTGCCGTTGCTATGTGTCATTCATAAAATCAGAAATCATAAACTTTGGATAGAGCATACATTGAAGAGCATACATTGAAGTACATACTATCGTCAACATGATATGAGAGTTTATAAATATTTTTTGAGAAAACATTTGGATGCTTTTCGTCTTTGGTAGTTTATGATGAGTAAGGTACAATAAAATCCTATTTACCTTTTCCATCATTGTGGCTTTGCGTAGTTGATTCTAGTATAAAATTATAAATGAATTATTAAACTTGTAAACAGATTTACCAAATAATGCCATGATTGAATATATTTACTTAACGTTTTTAAATTGTCATTTGTCAGTGTAATAAGAGTCTCAATAATATAGTAAACTATAAAAAAAAGAACCCAAGTATTTATATTTATTTATTGCAAAGCTTTACCTGGACTAGCATTCGTATTAAAAAATCATATAGATGGTTTAAAATTTCATAATCTTATGTAGTTCCACAAATTATGCCATCTTGTACATGGTCGGCCATAGGGTCGCATACTATAAAAATCGCAAATTAAGGTTTAAAAGTAATAACATTGCACTTATAATTTGTTTAATGTATTTTATCATACTACTATGATAGGTCTTCACGGTACACCCTGGCTGCGATCAAATTAAATCATAAAAGTTCATGTTAGATCATTAGTTTGGTCTATGGTAAGTTGCTGCAGATGTTGATTGTGGTCTTTGGTGCATAAAATAGATAGCATGATATGCTTTTGGATACGGCTCTTAATAGCTGATACTGTGCAAAGGGAGTTGATCAGTGATCAAGGTTACAATTCTTAGTGCACTTATGTTTTGGTGATATTACATGATTGAGACCACACAATCAAATGGTTACAATTTTTGGTGCTGCAACGAGTTCGGCACGAGAGGTAGTTGAGAGGGCAATTTACGGTTACAATTTTGGCTGCCCAACTACAATGGCCTTCGGTGGCCATTGGCTGGACATCAAGAATTTACGGTTACAATATATATATATATATATATATACAATTATAGGGTCTTAAACTCAGATTTTCAGCTCCCTAAAGTTATCCAATCCATCTTATACAACCAATACACATTTTATGTATAGAGCTCACAAAATAAGCTCTTAACAAGCTTTGAGAATATCCTCAACTCCAGACTGGTTTCTGCTACTGGTGTCATCAGTGAGATGCCAGGATATTCAAGCACTAGATTAAAAACCCCAGAACTGATGATGCCAGTAGCAGAAACTGGTTTGGGGTTGAGGATATTCTCAAAGCTTGTTAAGAGCTCATTTTGCAAACTCTATATATAACATTTGTAAACACAAGCTTATTAAATTAGGTCGTGTGATATCTGACTTGATTTTTTTGTGACCAATAACATGATCACATACATGTGAAAAGGCTAAATAATCTCCAATATACATATTTCATGTGAAAAGGCTAAATGATCTCCAATATACATATTTCATGATGAAGTAGAAATCATGAATTGATCCAGATTATCATCTCCCACACATATACACAATCAGTGCTCAGTTTATATTAAGATAGTAAATCTTCAAAACTTTCATGGACAACCTTCAATCTTCTCCACTCTCCAATTCTTCATCCATCCATACCACTAAAAATCTAAGGATGGAATGATTACATTAAGTTTAGTATAGAGAATTTACATATATTTAAATATTATATATATGTAATATTATAAAATGATGTCTGTATTTCTTCAAAACAATATATGGAATCTTATAATTAAATATTAGTAAATACAGTAATCAAAAATTTACTTAGGAGCACTTTCGTCTAGCCTCGTAGTCTTTGTCAACTAATACTTTGAAAAGTTAACCTTCCCATAATTCCATGATTTTAACATTTTCTGCCTGCCTATTGATTAAGTCCTGCTTGTATTTATATATTTCTTTATTCTCTTTTTATTGTTATTTCCGTCAATTTGCAATACTTTTACATTATTATAATTGAAATTAAAACCATATACATGATTTATTATGGTCCTAAAAATGGAATCTGATGCATTATTATTATCTTTACAATTTTGTTTCATATTTTGAACTCTTTTTAATAAAAGCAAGTGCTCTTTAGTTCTTTTCTCCAATGTACATTTCAATTCTTCTATATATTGGTGCCCACACCTACATATTCATTCATAAATGATGCAATTTTTATTTATAAATGAGGTTTTATCTTTAAAGTTATTTATTAATTAGGATTTTATGCACCTCCTACATTAAATAAATTAATAAATAATTCTAAAGATAAAACCTCATTTATAAATAAAAATTGCATCATTTATGAATGGATGTCTAGATGTGGTCGCAGATATATAGGGGAATTGAGATGTACATTGAAGAAAAGAACTAAAGAGCACTTGCTTTTATTAAAAGGGGTTCAAAATTTGAAACAAAATTGTAAAGATAATAATGCATCAGTTTCCTTTTTTTACGACCATAATAAATCATGTATATATGATTTTAATTTCAATTATAATAATATAAAAATACTGCAAATTGAGAGAAATAGCAATAAAAGAAAAATAAAGGAAGTGATGCTAATATATAAATATAAGCAGGCCTTAATCAATAGGCAGGCAGCAAATGTTAAAATCATGGAATTATGGAAAGGTTAACCTTTCAAAGTATTAGTTGACAAAGACTACGAGGATAGTCAAAAGCACTCCTAAGTAACGATAATATTTTTTGTACTTTTTAAAAATTTTTGATTACTGTATTTATTAATATTTAATTATAAGATTCCATATATATATTATAAACACTTTTATTTAACTTCATCAGTAATGCATAAAAATCTAAAAAATATTCTTTTTGCTCAATCACAATTTACATTTGTAATAAAAAAGTAAAAATTTAGTCTTCTATTGACATTCATGAAATAATACTATCCAATAAGGGATAATAGATTTTTTTTCAGAACATTCTGAATCTAATATTGAAATATGGGCACTAAGAAAAGGGATATAGCTATCATTACACAAAACAATTTTTATATAATATTCTATAAATTTTTAGAGCACAGTGTTTAAATTGTAACTATATGGATGATAATGAAATGTCTGCACAAGCACCATTAAACAAGATCTTCAATCTGCAAGGATACTCTCACCCTACCACAAGATAAAGTTTTTAAAGAAATAAAAGTGGGGCTGTCTTATTTTCAAACTCAAATAGTAATTTATGAGCCAATCTTAAGTGTCATAAATTACCATTTGAGTTTGGAAATAAGACGGCCACTCTTATTTCCTTAAAGACTTTATCTTGTGGCTGGGGTGAGAGTATTCTTGCAGATTTAAGATCTTGTTTAATGGCGCTTGTGTGGAGGTTTGATTACATAGTTAAAACATTTTTTATATAATTAGTATTTCATGACTGATTCTAGAAATGTTGTCTTCTCTCGATTGATGATTTACCTTTTCCTAAAAACTTGCAACTATCTTTCTCTAGGTGTTTTATTTTATACACAATCTTGTAGCCATCTGACTGTTTAATGGTCTCTTTCTTCTGAAAAATGAGTAATATTAAGAACATAAATAGATTAGTCTTAAATCTTGGCTCCTCTTTGTTGATTTTGGGCTGCCTCTATATTCAATTCTTGAAGAGTCTTCATCAAGTAAAGTTCATTCATGCTATGTGACTATATTTGGAAAAAAAGTACTTACATGTACACTTCATTATTCTTTGCATAATTGTATTTCAGCTACCTTCACATTTAATCTATCAACTTTTGTATAGCAAACAATTTTCAAATTCCTTTTTAGATGTTTTCATCTTTTTGGTAGGCATAGTAATGTTCAAGTAGATATTTATCCAATATACAATGTCTTAGAAATAAAACTCTCCCAAATCCAGTTTCAAAATGATTAATTAATGAACATATTTTCTCATGCATACTCATAATTCATGACTCCTGGCTTATTAATCTGATCTAACTATTATTATTTTTTTCCCATGTGTCATAGCATCAGCTGGGAAGTGAACACGCTAAGCCAGGACAACTGCTTGTAAAGCAGCTGTCACTGACCTCTCGACCACCAATGCTTGTTTTTTAGCTACATGGTTGTGCATACTTTACATACGCATGCATAAAAATGGAAAACTAAAGGAATAAAGGAAATAGAGATTCTTTAAATCATTTAGATTTTGAAGGTAATGTGGTTGCTTTTGCAAATGATGTTTCAAAGCTACAGGAAATGTTGTAAAAGTTATTAAATGAAAGTAAGAAAATAAGATTCTATGATAAAAAAAGTTGGATTTTCTCAAAAGAAGAACTAAAGATTGGTAGTCATGAATTAAAAGAAGTTAACAGCTATAAATATCATAATCAGATTATTAATATGATGGAAACATAGTATATGTGATGAAGCTCAGAATTAAACATGAATGAAGTGTTTCTGGTAGAAATAACTTAATATTAAAAGAAAGTATTATTATGGGTTTGGAAAAAAAAAAAGTTGTTTTTTTAACAGATGTGTTTTATCATTATTTACTTACGAATCTGAAACTTTCACACTTAATGAAAGAGTAGTATGGAATTTTGGACAACTTAAAAAGTATGGAATGATATATATTAGAAATAACAAAAAGAGATCAAAACAAAATAGATGGGTGAGAGAATAAACAAATGTTACTGAAATTATTGAAAGAATGAAGAGATTGAAGTGGAATTGTGCTGGACATCATATCTTAAACTGGATCTAAAGAAATTACCTGATATGATGTTAAGAAACATGGAAAGATCTTTATTCTGCGATGCATTGAAGTGATGATGACAATTTTATAAATACATACAAAAAAAAGTATTTTACTAAACGTATTAAAAGATAGAAATGTGTTTGAATTATTTCATGATTTGCAATTACTGCTTAAAGTGTTCAATGGCAGGAAAAACATATTATAACCCTAGTTCTATATCATCCTAAAAAACTACAAACTCCAAAGTAAAAGATAATAATAATAAAATAGAAAATTATTGTAATAGAAGCAATTGATGTATTGGCTATAAATCAAAATGCAATTGTAATATAGCACAAACTTAACCAATAAGAAAGAGGCTTTTATATACCTATGAATACTGAGTTCATAGGTAGCTCTTGCAATCTTTTGCAAATTAATTTTGAGTAAATTTTTAAAAGTGAGTACAATAATCCAAAGTTTAAGTATTATTTAAATATATAATGTTGGTGTTAAAGCAACGGGTCCGTGCATATATAAGTAGAAGTAAAAACAGCCTCTACGTCATTTACTAAAAATGGAATCTGTTCCAATACTTTTTTAAAGGTGAACAATAAAGGAGACTCCATCAAATAATGAATTTTAGCAGTTTTCTTTATTTTTATCCGCTAGCTAAAAATTGCTAAATAACCATTTACTGATCAAAATTTGGATGTGTATGTCAGCTATCTGGAAAAAAAAAGTTTACAAAGTGAATTTTTTAGATTGTAAGCCGAATTATGTTTATGTCTTATTCAACCCGGATTCGAACCTCAGCTTGTGTTCATGCCAGGCAGGCACGCTAGTCAGTTCGCCAAGACGCGTATATTTAGTAAATGACCGTGATAATTTTAGATTGGATATCAGGTAATTAAAAAATAAAAAAAACTTGGGAAAAGTCGTAATATGAAATATAATCATGTGATCAAATAATTTTTAATAGATCTTTTTATATATATAAAAAAGATAGCTTGTATTCAAATGTTTGTCGGGAAAAAAAATCTTATTCTACTAATATTAATATTAGATACACATATGTTTATGATGTACCCAATTATGAATTTACATACACACATTATACAGTCGATTGAGAGCGTATCTTAATTAACATTTATGTATATTTGACGCGTAAATATATGAGTGTGTGTGTGGGCGCGCGTGTTTTTGTTTGTATATCTGTGTACCAAAATAATAAGTTAGAACGCTTTTAATTAATTCAGTATTTTAATTATTGTTAAATATAGCATTTACAAATACAAAATAAAAATTGTCATCAATTGATGGCTAATTGACTCAGAGCTGGTTTTCAGCTCCATGAACGGTTTATTCTTTCTTATTTTTTCATTGGACAAAAACAGGCAATTGATCGTTGCGGAGGATTTCTCTCTTCTCTGTTCTTTCAAAGCATTGGCTAAGCGACAATTAGCGCTGTCCGCTCAGAAACCCTCTTCATTTTCTCTTCTGTGGTTTAGATTAATCGCTTGCCCGAGGGTAGACAATTTCCCGTCAAAATGCTATCAACAGCTGAGATGACGTATATTTCGATTTCTTTCCTAGAATACGTGTATGCCGGCAATTAATTAAAACAGTTGTTTTGGAAAGCCGTTCTTCAAGAGAGGATTACAAAGAAGCTATGTGAAAAGGAAGGCTCGCGTCAAAATCAGCCATAAGCAAATATAAAAGATTCATGAAAATCTATATATAATAATATTTACAATTTAGATTTTACGTTTATTTTTATTTTTTTTTCTATTATGTAATGGTATAAAAGTAACTTTATTTAAATATTGTGGTTAATTTAAGATCTTTCACGAGTCTACTTAATGTAATTTGTGAAAAATTTAGTCTAAGTTTAATTGGCTTTTTCTTTTCCAGTTAAAGCCTGGTTTTTTTTTTTTTTTTCGGGTAAAAGAATAAAATTTATAGAATCATTTTTTTTTTTGTAGTTTTAATGTTTGTATATTTGATATACGTCCATGCACACACACACACATATATATAACAAAATATTTTAAATTCATACTATACTTTTGTATTATTTTTTAAATAATATCTTTATTATCAAAGTAATACATTACCTATTTTATCCAAGGTATATGTGTAAAAGTTTTTATTTACATATCCCCATATTCAATTATTTTACATCTTAATGTTTGTATATTTGATGTACGTCAATGTACATACGTATATATTTATATAAAAAAATGTTAAAAATTCGTGACATTTTCTTGTATTCACTTTTTAAATTTAAATGATATCTATTAATGTAATAATATCTTATTTACATTTTTATACATCTATATACATATACATTTTAATTTACATATCACTATATTTCATTTTTAATCTTAGTTTAGCAAAGTTTATAAGATCTTTAATTTTAAACACTGTTCTTAATTCTATAGAATTATATTTTCATATAAGGAATAACATTTCTGTAGTGCAATTTTCACTAATCCACTCTCACGCATAGTAGGGACGTTTCTATTCACTGTTAACACTTTGTGGAGGGTGTAATCATAAACATATGAAGAAAAATGTGTGGAAAAGATTTCCAAGATTCACATTCCGTGCTGAATCACTCATCAGTTGGCTTAGATCACAATCTTTTACACATATCTTTATCATTGTTCAGTATATATAGATATCCAATTATCCGCATATATAGATAGCCAATTACTTCAGGCTATCTATCTATCTATCTATCTATCTATCTATCTATCTATCTATCTATCTATCTATCTATCTATCTATCTATCTATCTATCTATCTATCTATCTATCTATCTATCTATCTATCTATCTATCTATCTATCTATCTATCTATCTATCTATCTATCTATCTATCTATCTATCTATCTATCTATCTATCTATCTATCTATCTATCTATCTATCTATCTATCTATTTATTGAATAATGATAAAGATATGTATATGTGTAAAAGATTGTGATCTGGGCCAAATGATGAGTGCTGGTTCAGCAAGAAATATACTTCTTTGGGATCATACATTTTTTCCACATGTCATATGTCTATGATTACAGCTTCCACAAAGTGTTAAAAGCTGATAGTAATCAGTCCCTACCCTTGAGTGAGTGCCATGTAATGAAAATTATACTACATAAATATTAATCATTAAGTAGATAACCTCTAGTCTAAGGAATGGCTAATAAAAATTATTAATATTTCTCCCTAGAAATGATAAGCGCTTGATCAAATTTTTGCTAATAACTTCTTTAAGAGGTTGGTATTTTAGGGATCTGTTAAAATATTTATTTCATTATTTAATCCAGTTGTATTTTTTATTACGAATTAGATCACAGCGTATTGATCATATTTTAAAATTATGCACCAAAAACTTTTAATATTTATACCTATTTGTCTTTTTAAGGTTATACACGGAATGCGAAATATTTTCGTTATTTAACGGAGCTTTATATTCTTCAAACATGTATTAAAAAGTTTCCTCTTTGATATTGTAAAATCATGTTTTACAATAATCATAACCATGTTTTGTCTTTCTTTTAAGTAAATCGTTGTTGATAGAATGCCATTTAATAATTAGAAATGAATTTGATATAGCTTACATTGCTTATATGTTTTTTTTTTCTTTTCAAATCCTTATATTTAATGCATGGATGAGAGCACAGACAGGTGTTTCTGACGTTATTGAAAAAATTAAGAGACTGAAGTGTAATTGGGCTGGACAGATTGTTAAAAAAGATGATAATAAATGGACAGTTGATATCATTAACTGAATTGCAAGAGATTGTAAAAGACCTGGAAAGAGATCATATATGAGATGGATGAAACAAGAAAGTGTGCTGGGGTGATGTGGAGAAGAGGGGTTATAGATCAGAAAAGATGAATTGAACTTAGAGAGACTGTCATACTAGTTGAAAATGATGATGATGTTGACTACTAATTGATACGCTTACAATTAAATCATTCTGCAAGTATTTATGTGCTAAGAATAAGTACCATAAAATATACTCTTATCTTGATATGTTGCAATGCAACATTTCCAAAGCATTTTTTCTTAGTAAAACAGTGACGGAGAATATATTATTCACCAGAATAATCAGCAGTCATTTCATGAGTTATATATATATATAAACCACAATCCGTGTCCATAGTAATCTTTAAGATTAGGTAATTTTTTATTTAAGATCTAATTGGCATCTTCCTACTATTAGACTGTTATCGGTTTATTAACCATAAGAGCTGTCGCTTATGATTTGCCTTATAATTAAAACTATATATTTATAGAAGAATTTGAACTTAAGCCCATGAAAATAAATAAAAGTTATGTTTTTTTTAGTTAATATAAAAAAATGTTTCATAAAATAAAATTGTAGCCTTTTCGTAGTTATGTATAAAAATTATGATAAAAACAATTAGCTTCGTTTCACCAAAATCTCTATTTAAACTAAAAATAATATAGAATGAATTTTTAAATTTGAGAAAATTAGACTCTGTTTAGTTAGTTTATTTTTTGCCATATTGCCACTAGCACAAACTGATAAATTAGAAAAGAACAAAACAGATGTGTCTCTAAAGTAGCAGAATATATCATGTTCGATTGGCAAAGCACAAAAATATTGGTAGAGAGAAAAAGATATAAAGAAAAAAAATTAAAAAAAAACTGCTCCCATGATAATGGTAAATAATCCCATAAGACTACTTAGTGTGACTGTACATAGTGACTGGAAGTCACTAATTAACTTTACTTTTGAAATAAGGTGGAAAAATCAGAAGAAGCTCAGAGATAAGCATATACATTTCTATGGACTGTTGCTTCGGTAGAATGGTTCAGTTGGTTTGAGAGTGAAAAAGAAATAATAGCACTATTCAAAAATCTAAAGCTCTAGTTTCTATTCCCCTGCTAGTGCTGTCATTGGTCAAGCCAGTGATGCCTGAAAAAGAGGGAATAATACCAACGGAAACATTGTGTATATACTAATCTGTATGTATTACCAACAGTTGAATGTAGTTGGAAAATTTAAATAAAGTTAAAAAAATTTCTAAAGACCTTCAACATTTAATATTAGATGATAGTCCAAATATATACGTACAACTAAAAGGCCATAATCACAATAATAATGAAATGGTTTTAAGTGAAAAATATATATTTAATTCCATTATTAAATGATAAAGATGTATAATAAAAGTTGAAGCTTTTTTATACACTTTTTCACAAACTAGTCTAAAGTAAAAATGTTGCATCCTAAAAATTTTCTTTCTGTTTATATTTTAAAAAGTAAACCTTTAGTAAACTTTTATGTTTTATCTGTTGTACAGAGCTGAAAATAAGTAGTTAATAAATTGACATAAATTATCATTTCAACTTTTCTGAGAACAAATTTTTACATTGAATTAAAATTATATAATCTCAAAACAGTAGCAAACTGCACACAGTAATGCCTCCCAGTCCAAGCCATATTGATCAATGGATGCTAATATTTGGGCATAAAATCCCTATCTAGTGCCTACTCATCCAATATCTCCAGACTAGTTTCTAACTTGTGGCTTTCATCAGCAAGAATACGTGGATCTCATAGCATCTTAAGATCTATTGCAACTCTCCAGCAGCCATATTTTATTAGTTTAGTTAACTAACCAGCTATGAGTTCAAAATAAAAAATATAATAATGTTTTCAATCTAAGCCAGTTCACTTGTATAGTCATATAAATCTGAACCCAGTTCAGGGTCTATATATTTTGATGTCTTTGGTTTTTTATTAACCACAGTCTCAACATCTTATAGGCAGGATTGGTATAAAACCATTAAAACAACACCTGATCACCATGATCACCATTTCCTATGCTTATACCAGCTGTTAAAACTTTTAGAATAGCTTTACAATGTTCATTTCAGCTATCATACAGTAATACCAATAAGCACATTTCATACAACTTATACAAGAGTATATTACAAACATGTTATTGTTTGAACATATTACATCACAGACAAACTAAAGCAACTATGCTCTTTTTTTAAATTAATTTTTAATATGCTCTCTTTCATTATATGTCTTCCGTGTGTTCTGATATATGCTCTCTTTCATTATATGTCTTCTGTGTGTTCTGATGCTCTTTCTATTACTTTCACCTGATCTCAGTGGTGGAAACTGAAACAAAATTTATATTAATTTATGAGTTTTAAAAAAAATCTGAAGACATCAGTATCATATAGATACCAAAAGGTCACCAGAAAAATGGTGATAAACTCTCCACACAGTAGTGCTACCCAGTGCAAACCACAATAATCAATCGATGCAAGGTTTGTGCACTAAATCCCTATCTAGTGCCTACTCATCCAATATTCTTAGGCTATTTTCTGGCTTGTGGCTTTCATCAGTGAGGAACCTTCTTGCAATCCATTAATTACTATGAGCTGCACTAGATGGCGCTACTATATGGAGGCAATTCAAGGAAATAATGTTATGTTTGTGGATGTGTGGGATTGTTTTATTGGAAAGAGAGAGTTATATAGTAAAGATGGGTTGCATTTAGGAAAACAAGGAAGTGAAGTTTTAGGGAGTTTGATTTATAAAGAATTTTTTTCGGGAAACTTATAAAGGGGGGTGGGTTTTTAAATTGTAATATTATTAAAAAGAATGGATGGAATATAAGAAGTAAGCAAAAGGAATTTGATTTTGATATAAATATAGATATGGAGAAGGAATGGGTTTGTAAAATTAATGGTAAGAAAGTAATTTATAAATGTAATGGAGAAGAAAGAATTAAAAGAATTTATAAAAGAGTAGTTAGGAAAGAAGAAATTGTTAAAATTGGGTTTTTGAATATGCAAGGTGGTAGGAAACCAGAAAAGTGGATGGAATTAAATAAAACAATTGAAAATGAAGAGCTTGAGGTATTAGCAAAAGTGGAAACACATTTAAGAGAAGAAGAAGAACCTATTTTGGAACAGTTTGTATGGCAGGGTATAAATAGAAAAGAAAAAAAAAAGGGGTGGTGGTATAGGTGTTATATCAAAAAAATATTTAAATATTGTTAAATGTCAAGAACACTTGTGGTTTGAAATAAGGTTGGGTAGACAAGAATGGATGGTGGCTATAGTTTATATAGCTACTGGAGATAGTCAAATTATATTGGAGTGGAATAGTAACATATACGAATGTTTAGTTAAGGATATACAAAGTTTTAAAGAAAAGGGGAAGAGAATAATGGTTATAGGGGATATGAATGGACATATTGAAGAAATTGATGATGTAGATAATAAAAATGGACAGCTTTTGAAGAATTTTTGTCAGAAAGTGAATTTGAGTATTGGAAATTTATTAAATATTTATGAGGGACAATACACATGGTCCAGAAATAATATATTTCACACAATAGATTATGTATTGGTAGAGAAAGAGGGAATAAATAAAATACGGAAAATTAAGGTATTTGATAATGAAGAAAAAGTATGCACTAGTGATCATAATTTCATTGTAATTGAAATGGTTAGTAATGTGATGGAGAATAGAAATAAAAGTAGAAATAATAGTGAAAGATGTGGATGGAGAGTAAATGATAAGAATAAGTTGGAAGAGTATAAAATACAAGTTGAAGAAATAATGGAAGAGTGGGTTGGGGATGAGTATAAGGATTGGTGTAAGGAAGTAGAAAAAGTTGCAAATAGGGTTTTAGGTGAGAATATTGAAAAGAATAAAAGTAATAAAAAAATTAAAATTAGTAAAAGTGTAAAAGAAAGGAAAGAAGCATGTAGAGAATATAAGTGTGCTATTAAGAATAAGGAAAGTGAAAAAGATATTAATGCTAAATGGGAAAAGTACTTAGAAAAGAAGAAGTTGGCTAAAATAGATATTTATAGAGAGAGAATGAAATTGAATAGTAAATTGTTGGAGGATATTAATAAAAGTGGAAGAGATGGAAGTAAAAAATTTTGGAATTATATTAAAAGGAGAAATGTAGGGGAGAGAGAGTTAGTATTACTAGATGATGAGGGAACTGAGTGTAGTTCTAGAGAAGATTTAGAGAGAATCTTAAATAGTTATGTAATGAATATAGAAAAGATGTTAGATGTGAATGATAGAATGTTAGAAAATATGAAAGAATATAGTAATGGGAATATTAGTTTTTCAGAAAATGAACTAAATGAGGTAGAGAAGAAATTGAAAAGTGGAAAGGCAAGAGGTTTAGATGGATGGGCAGCAGAGATGGTAATGAATTTAGGATATAGGGCAAAAGTAAAGTTATTATCCTGTTTTAATAAAATGGCACAGAATAGAGTTTTCCCAAGTAGTTGGAGTAATACAAGAGTAAGGTTATTATTTAAAGGAAAGGGTAAGGATCATAGAAAGTTGAATAATTATAGACCGATAGCGGTAACATCAGTTTTATATAAAGTTTTCTCATATATGGTGGCTAGTAAAGTTGTAAAATGGATGGAAGGGAATAATGTAGTGGGTGAAATGCAAGGAGGTTTTAGATTAGATAGGCATATAGGAGATAGTTTATTTGTAGTTACACAACTTATGGATATGAGTAGGAATGCAGATAAACAGTTATATATGAGTTTTATAGATATAGAGAAGGCATATGATAGAGTAAATAGAAATAGATTATGGATAAGTTTAGCAAATTTGGGAATGGATGAAGCTTTAATAGATATTATTAAGAAATTATATGAAAATAATTATTATATATATCAATTAGAGAATATAGAATCAATTAAAGTTAAAAATGGTGTGGGACTAAGGCAAGGATGCCCTATGTCACCTATTTTGTTTGTGTTGTATTTGAGTGAAATGGAAAGAGCAATAGAAAGATTAGGAAGAGGGATAGAGATACCGTTAATAGGTAGTAAGGGAGTATATATTTTGTCAGGTCTTTTTTTTGCAGATGATATATTTTTGTGTGCAGAAAAAAGAGAAGATATGGAAGTTATGTTGAGGACATGTGCAAGGGTGGGTAAAGAGATGGGGATTAAATTTAGTGAAGAAAAATCAAATATAATGATGGTTAATACTGAGGAAAGAGAAGATGTAGAATTTTTATTGGGAGATATTAAGTTAAGTGTGGTGAATAGATATAGTTATTTGGGAATTATTTTAAGTAATCAGAAAAATTATTTGGATGAATGGGAGAAAAATTGATAAATGAAGCAAAGAAAAGAAAGGGATTGATAAAGAAATTAACAGTATTTTCATATAATAAATATGATGTAGCTAGAATTATATGGAAAGGAGTTGCAGTAGCAGGGTTAACATATGGTAATGATGCATTATATGTTAGTAAAAAGATATTAGATTATTTAGAAAAAGCTCAAAGGGAAGTAGGAAGACATGCATTGATGCAGAAGTATGGACAGCAAGGGAGGCAATTCAAGGAGAAATGGGATGGTCAAGTTTTCATATGAGAGATGCAAAAAGTAAAATGAAAATGTTTGGTAGATTGCAGTTTATGGATAATAAAAGAATAGCTAAAATAGTATTTAATTGGGTTATGAGTAAAGGGCAGGTAACAAGATGGGTGAGAAAGGTAATGCTATGCAAAAGATTTGGATAAAGAATTTATATCAGTATATTTGTACAAAAGATGGGATGATTGTGTTAAGAGGATTATTGAGTGTTATAGTAGTAAGGAATGGGATAAAAGAATAAATTTATTAATAAAGACTAGGGAGTTAGAGAGATGGAGAAATAGTATGGAGAGTAAAAAGAGTTTAAATATATATAGAAATAAACAGAATATTAGGTGTGAGTTAATATATGATAATAGTAAGGAAAGTAGTTTATTGTTTAAGGCTCGAACGGGATCTTTAGCTACAAAAGAATATACATGTAAATGGAAAAATATGGGTGATTTATTTTGTAAATTATGTAAGGAAGAAATTGAAAATATTAGGCATTTGTTAATTGAATGTAAATGTTTGAAAACAGAAAGGGTACATATAATGAAGTTGTGGAAAAATAAATATGAAAAGAGTGATTATACAGAAAGTGAATTATTGGTTTTTATGCTGGGTTTGGGAAAAGATAAGGGGGATTTAGATATAAAGGTTATAGAGTTGACAAAAATTATGTTGTGGAAATGGGATAGAGCAGATTATGGGTAAATTTAGAGTGGGGAATGTAAAAGAAAGTGGCTAACAGGTTTATCTGGGCTTAATTGCTGAGATATTCTTGACTTCGTTTAAGGAGAAGCCATAATACATCACATCACATCACATCACAAGAAGAAATGGGATGGTCAAGTTTTTATATGAGAGATGCAAAAAGTAAAATGAAAATGTTTGGTAGATTGCAGTTTATGGATAATAAAAAAATAGCCACAATAGTATTTAATTGGGTTATGAGTAAAGTGCAGGCAACAAGATGAGTGAAAAAGGTAATGCAAAAGATTTGGATAAAGAATTTATATCAGTATATTTGTACAAAAGATGGGATGATTGTTTTAGGAGGATTGTTGAGTGTTATAGTGGTAAGGAATGGGATAAAAGAATAGATTTATTAATAAAGAATAGGAAGTTAGAGAGATGGAGAACTAGTTTGGAGAGTAAAAAGAGTTTAAATATATATAGAAATAAACAGAATATTAGGTGCGAGTTAATATATGATAATAGTAAGAAAAGTAGTTTATTGTTTAAGGCTCCAACGGGATCTTTAGCAACAAGAGAATATACATGTAAGTGGAAAAATATGGGTGATTTAGTCTGTAAATTGTGTAAGGAAGGAATAGAAAATATTAGGCATCCATTAATTGAATGTAAATGCTTGAAAACAGAAAAAGCACATATAATGAAGTTATGGAAGAATAAATATGAAAAAAGTGATTATACAGAAAGTGGATTATTGGTTTTTATGCTGGGTTTGGGGAAAGATAAGGGGGATTTAGATATAAAGGGCACAGAGTTGACAAAGGTTATGTTGTGGAAATGGGATGGAGCAGAATATGGGAAAACTTAAAGTGGGGAATGGAAAATAAATTGGATAACAGGTTTCTCTGGGTATAATTGCTAAAAGATTCCTGACTCCATTTAAGGAGAAGTCACAGTACATCACATCACTATTTTAACAACTTGTACAAGCATAGGAAATGGTGATCATGTGATCTTTAGTGGTAAGCATTTTAGAGTAAGGATTTTGCTTTTTTTATTAAGGAAAATTATCACTAAATGGCACTACTGTATGGAGAGTGTGCTATTGTTTCCATAGTTTATTAACTTATTTGTGATTATTTTGCAACATACTTGCAAAATGTTAATTTTAAACCAAAAATATTCATTGCAATCACATTTTATTTGAAAAGGTTTGTTTTTAAGAAACCAAGTCAAAAAACATGCAATTACAGTAAAATAGAAGTTATGACAGATTCAATGAAAAGAAACACTCACAAATACCAGTGCAGACATATGCAATTTTAAATTTTAAAACAGAATTTTGTTACTTTATGATGTGTGAACAAAAATTCATTCTGCTTTTAAAAATGAAATTTAAATAAAAAATAATTATTTCAATAAAGATAATCATTAAATAAAAAAAGTTGTTTTTTACATATTTCCACTTTAGTAAATTTTATTCTATATTTACTAAGTTGAAATATTATCTTTTAGATTTTTTATCATTTGTAATAAATATTATAAAGATTAGGAAAATATGATATACAATAAAGGTTTGATTATAAAATAAAATGTAATTATAAATTTATTAAATGCACATTGATTATGTAGTAATATTTATTGAGGCTATAACCTTGATAATATGTGTATAAAATGTGATAGTAGGGACCTCTACAGGTGTTTTAACCACAAGCTTACGCTATGGAAGAGCATAAGCTTGTGGTTAAAACACCTGTAGAGGTCCCTACTATCGCATTTTATACACATATTATCAAGGTTATAGCCTCAGTAAATATGAAAATAAAATGTTGCAAATATAACTGAACTGCCACTAGAGAGTTGCTAAAATGGGGCAAATAGAGAATAATTCAACTATATCGGACTTTTGAGCAATGGTCACACTCTCATATTTGACATTTTAGTTGGTATGATGTCTCTGTGATTGCTACTTGTCTATGTTATTTTAAAGTGTATGTACATCTTATACTATGGTGTATGATGGGTTGCAGCAGTTATTTCTATAAAGCTTCTATTTTGATGTATTAATTTTAAAAAAGTCCAAGAGATGTCAGCATTGTAGAAACATTTACAGATCTTTGTGTGTGATTGACAGCACCTTCTATTGTTACAACAAAGCTCTGAGGGACATGGCTTAGAAAGAAGATTTATGATTGGCTGATGCTTTAGATTGTTTTACCCTGGGGTTAAATAGGACAAAACTGTGATTTTCAGTAATTGTTAATGATTATGATGAAATATTTTTGTAAAAAACTTATTATTAAATCCAAAACCATATATGAACTCCCTCAGGATGAGATTTTTTAATACAATTAATGTGATCCATTAAGCATGCTTTCAATATCTTGTAAGCAAGATCATAATCCTAGCAATGCATCTGTAAAGTCCAGAGAACCAGTCTGATATAAATATTATGTAGATTGTATGTAAATGAGTTAATCTACATGGCCCATGTTTTAGAGAGGAGGAATCAGGATTCTTTTTTATTAATGGCATTGGCATCATTTTCAATATGTCAGGCTTCCTTTTCTTTATGCTTTGCATCATTTCTTTCTAATCATATGACCGTCACTAGTGTGGTTTCAAATGTGTAGCTAAGCTGGTTTTCATATGGATTTATGAATGCTTGTTTTTGGCTCTTTTATATAGATATTGGTACTGAGAGAGTCTGGTTACCAAGCAGGCATGAGATCATTTGAAATAAACTGCATTCCAATTGGCTTGATTGCAGGAAATCTTTTATATGCTTTGTATAGTTTATTTAGGAAAAACTTTGCTCTTAGAGTTGTTGATTAGTGGATTTAATGTGGATGGGGTGCAAAGACTAATTCTATAAGTACCAGAAAAAGCATTGTTTATACTTACTAGAAATGTTGCAAATATGGTAAGGATATCCAGAGCTGAGCAAATCTATTGCCAACGTTGATGAGTGTTCTGTGCTTGCATCCAAAGTAACATTAGTCTTTAATATAATTCTTTATGTTAGATTTGAGGCTGGATTCATCCTTGCAAAGATTAAAGATTCTACGTAGAAACATTTTCAGACCAGAAAATTTGTGTGCATTAAGGACTATGGATTCTGGGTGTCTATGCCTCGGATGTGGATAGGTTTTATTATCATTTTATAATTGAATGGGCCACAGTCTCTTTGAATATATAAGTGGAGTAATTTTATTCCCATAATTTTAGTATACTACTCATTTTAAATCATGGACTGACATTTATTTAAATTTCCAGATTGCTTACGAAGATCCTTATTTGTTTGCTTTTGTTTAACTTAATCTGTTCTTTTTTAATCTTTCTGTTTAAACGTAATTCAATTTTCCCCCAATTCCTAACTTTCAATCTAGTTGAAAATTTTCTTATATGTGTACTCCTGATGACAAAGATATTTTTTTTTACTTTGTAAACAATTTTGACAAAAAATTAGTGATAATTTAATATTTTTAATTTTTATATAACATTGCCGCCACTTGGGATATCCAATTTTACTTTTTGTAATTTAAAACAGAATGATTTGTTGAAAATTTATGCAATTTCAGGCAACATTGTCAAATTTTATTTTTCAAAATATTTTAAATTAATTATGCCATGCTCATTTATGAAATTATTACAATACAGAATTTTATTTGGGGTTCCACTCATGGAAATAGTAATAAGTGCATCATAGACCATATATAAAATAAAAAATATAAAAACATTCATAAAAACATTCATTTTGAGTACAAGTATAGTATATTTTGAGTACAAGTATAGTGTATATATTTCTAGAAGTAATTAGAGGGGATTTGAACACAGATTTTCAAGCTCCCTTCAGCTATCTACTCATCTTATATGACTGATACACATGACCACATACATGTGAAAAAAGATAGATGATTTCCAATACACATATTTCATGCTAAACCAGCACTCGTCAGTTGATTCAGATCATCATCTCCCACACCCATATATATATATATATAGTCAGTGCTCAGTTTATAATAAAGTAGCAAACTTTAATGTACAGGCTTCAATCTTCTACTCTCCAATGCTGTAGCTATCCATATTATTGAAAATCTGATGATGAAATGTTCAAAGTCCTTATTGATGCTAATATTGTTGTTATACCCCCTGACTATTAAAGTTTAAGGCTTTGCTATCTTAATATATAGTGAGCATTCATTATGTACATGTGTGGGAGGTGATAATCTGGACCAACTGATGAGTGCTAGTTCAGCACAAATACGTATATTGGAGATCATTTATCTTTTTCCATTTGTATGTGGTCATGTGTATTGGTTATATAAAATGGACTGGATACCTGAAGGGAGCTAGAAAGTCTGTGTAAAAAAAACATTAAAAAACACATTAGCTTTCAATGTATTCTTAGTGTTATACACTAAAACTAAAAGTTGAGCCATTCATGTTTATGCTCAAAAATATGCTTTCTAAGCATGAGTATCCCATGCTTTTTATTTTTAGTCATTTAATATCAAAAAGCTGAAGAAATTCTTTTTAATGCATTTACATAAATAAAAGTGCCTATTTAATTTTTTTTTTCTCATGTACTATGATCCCATGTGCCATGTGCCAAACTAATATATATAGGAAAGAGCAATTGTTATATAAATGCTACAAAAAATTAACAGATTAATGCAGTAACAAAAAATTGTAACAACCTCAACACTTATAATCCATGTTTTAGTTACTGGCCATCACATAGATTTTTCAAATACTAAAGCCGTAACCGCATCCGATAATCATTATCAAAAAGTATTTACAGAGGCTATAGAAATTTTTTTTTAAAAAAATTCAGTTAACATGATAATATTTGAAAACCAGGCACTCTTCACAAACCTGGGAGCTTAATTGTAAGTATAGAGGATTTGAACTCAGATTTTCAAACACCCTTCAACTATCCACACTATCTCATACAAATGATACATATGACCACACACATGTAGAAAAAATTAATAATCACCAATATACGTATTTCATGCTAAACCAGCACTCATCAGTTGGTCCAGACTATCATCTCTCACACATATATATAATCAATGCTCAGTTTATATTAAGATAATCTGGACCAACTGATGAGTGCTGGTTTAGCATGAAATACGTATATTGGTGATTATTAATCTTTTCTACATGTGTGTGGTCATACGTATCAGTTGTATGAGATAGTGTGGATAGTTGAAGGGTGTTTGAAAATCTGAGTTCAAATCCTCTATACTTAACATGATAATACAAAATTTATACTCATGTGAAAGTGTTTCTCACACAAATAAAAGAAAACCATCCAAATTTAAGTGAAACTAAATGACCCACTTATTATCTCTGCAACATCACATGATTACTACTTTTCCTAGTTGAGAGCAGCTATTGTCTTGTCAAAATGTCAATATGTTCACTCTAGCTTTATTTTATTTGGTTCCTGAAAACATGATTTGTCAAACATGACTTAATTAGAGGGAATTCGAACCCAGACTTTTAAGCTCTCTTCAGTCATCCACTCCATCCTATACAATCGTTACACATGACCACATACATGAAAAAAAAGGTAAATAATCTCCAATACACGTATTTTGTGCTGAACCAGAATTCATCAGATGTTCCAGATGGTTCAGCATGATATACATATATTGGGGATCTTTTTTTTTGCATGTGTGTAGTGATGTGTATCAGTTGTATAAGATGGAATGGATGACTGAAGAGTGCTGGAAAGACTGGGTTCAATTCCCATCTAATTACATCTAGCTTAAGGATATATTCTGTATTTGTATTTAAATATTACAAATTGAGCCTGTATCCTGCCCATCCCTCTTCTGTGTATTGGAATGGTCTTAAGGTCCTACATATGAGAGATCAGAATGACTTACAGTCAACATGGATGAAAATTCCATTATCAGATTGTAAATGATATGGATGACTGAAGAGTGGAAAAAATTGAAATCCGTCCATTAAAGTTTGAAGATTTGCTATCTTAATATAAACGAGCACTGATTATATATGTGTGGGAGGAAATGATGATCTGGACCAACTGATGAGTGCTGGCTTAGCACGAAATACATGTATTGGATATAGTGAGAGATAGTAATCTGGATCAACTGATGAGTGCTGGTTCAGCACGAAATACATATGTTGGAGACATTTATCTTTTTCACATGTATGTGGTCAAGTGTATTGTTTGTATAAGATGGAGTGGTTGACTAAAGAAAGCTCGAAAGTCTGTGTTCAAACCCCCTCTAATTACATATAGCTTAATTATATATACTATATTTGTACTTAAATATTACAAACATAATTTATAAAACATTTTTTGCCCTAAAAACACTCACTCACTTGAATGCATATGTATACAAAAAATGAATAAAACACAAAACAAAATTACTTATATGTAAAACTGCTACCTTTTACATTTCTACTAGAGGACTAGTTTTAATCAAAAAGAAATACAGAAAAATGGTATTCAAAAATTACAAGTCATATGCAATATATTTGACAAAAAGAAACTGTATTGGTTAAAAGATACACAGGAAATTTAACCAACCAATGGTAAATTTATGTTAGTATACATTAAAAAAAAAACACTATTATTATCGGAGATTGACTTCCGTTTGAATAATTTGTAATCAAACTACACAAAGGCTTGTAAACTTAATTTTAAAATGTGCACACTATATTTATATGACTATAAAAAACAAATATGTTTGTGTGTGTATTTTTTGTGTGTGTATTTATACAAAAATTATTCTATACTCACATTAAAATTTGAATAAAATCTGAACAAAATACTTACACATATTAATTAAATATTATAGATAGTACAAACTAAAATAATCATTAAAAACCAATCAGCACCTAGACAATCCCAATATCAATAACAATCAACGATTTCAAACTGTTGCCAAGGAGGTTACAATCAACAATTTCAAACTGTTGTCAAGGCAACTGCCTTTTAACAATAAAGGTGGAATCTCTAAACTAAAATAAATATATATTAATAATAATTAAAAATTAATTTTAAGGTGGCATATATATACATATCCAAAGTCACTTACATATATATAACTGTGAATATGCAAAGATAATAAAAGAATGCATATATAATTATATCAATATTATTATAATCATTATGAAAGAACTGTTCAGAGTTCTTCTGTTTATAAAATCCATAAATACTCTTACTCATATCCACAATTGTTTTAATTGCAATTTCATGCCTTAGTAAGACTTCAGCTTAAAAATCTAATTTTGGACATGTCAGTGATTGTATGTTCTGAAATTTGACAGAAGTAGCAAATAATTCTATGAATTAATTATTTAGCACAACTTGTTTAAGTAAACGCATTTCAGACTTCGTAGGATTTGCATTGATGGTTGGTAAAATGTATTCTAAATATGTATAATTTCTGTTATTTCAAATCATTTTGAAGAGCAACATTTTCTAATAAAGATATCTCAAATGTTTATCATTTGGATTAATCATTTTTATGTGAGAATATTTACAAACACACTTATGCAAACTGACCCTATCCTCTTTTTCCAATCATCCTACTTTTATTCTTATAAGAGATTTCAATTCTTTATTATAGTTTTGAGGCATAAAAATGAGGATTAAATAAGCTATCAACATTTAGAATGAATTTAAACAACATAATGACAAGCAAGTAAGAATATTTTATTTAGATAGAGTGGACAGAAACAATTTCTGATTTAAGTTTTGTTTCAGTAAAAAATATTTTACCATTATCTGCTAAATTATTGTTATCATATCATTCTTCTTAGGATATTGTAAATAAAATCGAATCACTTTTGGAATCCATAATACAATAATTAAAAATGATCCTGTTTGAAATGGAATTTAAGAAAAGCTAATTAGAATCTAATAGGTTTGCCTGAGCCACTCTTTTAGATGTCTAAAGCAATTAAATTTTATATTGAAAGTAAGTTAGAGGTGCATTTTACAACCACTTTTTGTCTACCAGAGATACAAAGATTGGTGAAAAAATTGTAAAACCACTGGATACTTTAAACAAAAGATAAAGGAGGGGGAGGAGGAGCTCATCTGTTTTACAAAAACTTCATGGGTGTAAAAGATATTTTAAAATGATTACTACACACAAGCTTTTATACTGGAATTCCTAAAGATTAATAGAATGAGGAAAAGCATCATTAGAACAGAATTACAAGCTTCTTTTTTTTTACAATGTTTCTCAAATATCAATCTGATAAAAGCATATGATGATGATGAAGTATGAGATCAAAGGAGTAGGCATATTTCCACAGTTTTTAAAAAATTTAAGTTCTAATTCCAAGGTATGATCTACAAAACTATTTAGTAACATTATTCCTATGAAAAATATTCTAAAACTTTCCTATAAAAACAAAACTATGCAGTCTTAAAACCAAAAAATGATTCATAAAGTTACCACCCACTAACATCACTATGTGATACATACAAGTTTTTTGAATAAATCATATTAAAAAGAAATTTGCCAATAATCTGGAGCCATTTTACCTATAAAGCAGATTAGTTTTAGTTCAGAAAAAATCTGCTCTGAACAATCAACATTGACAAAACGACTTTCAAAATAAATTAAAAACTAACATTATTTCATTGATCTAATGTCACCTGAATATTCTGTTTGGACAAATTGTTCTTCTCTGTAGTTTCTCAAACTTTTAAGAGCAGGTAAACTATTAATTTTCTTGACAAACTGCTCTCCAATAGAAATGTTCAAGAGGCTCAAAGTAGATTCAAATTTTTACAAAATTATCCTTCATAGGATTCAGTTCTCTTCCTACTTTACTTAATATATTTATCAATGATCTTCCAGAAAAGAAATGCAAGATCTTCACATATGCCGATAACATTGCTTTCACTTCCCAAAAGTATTCTTTCTGGAAATGTAAAATTCTCTTTTTAGGAATATGAGAAGATTGGAAATCCTCTCCAAAGACTGTGGTCTTATTCATAATTCATTGAAAATAATATGCTCAATTTCTCAAAACTAAATACCAAAAAATCACCTTATAATTGAGTATTAAATTTTCCTCTAATAGACCTAAAAACAATTGTATCCTATTTTATTTATGATTAATCTCGATTGTAGCCTAACTTATCTGCCTCATTTATATCACATTTTAATTAATTTCCTCTAATAGACCTAAAAACAATTGTATCCTATTTTATTTATGATTAACCTCGATTGTAGCCTAACTTATCTGCCTCATTTATATCACATTTTAATTAATTTCTAGAAGTAAGCTTCTTGATAAATTAATTGGTACTATTTGATGTTGAAGAATGATATCGTCTCTAGCCCTAGCACATTCAGCTGATAATACTATGATCCTGTCTAAAAAAAAGTTCCAACATTAAACTTCTATATATATTATTTAAATATTACCATGACTAATACTACTGGCACCCTCAAGTCTTCCTGTTTTTGTTTATGTATTCCTCCGCCAAGTATCAGCAGTGAAGTAGCTTTACAGAAAATGCAAAAAAAAATTAGAAAAATGAATTAAACAATAACCGTTAAATCGAAATCTCCTTTTTGGCAGTATCTATAATAAAAAAAAAACTACAGCAGAAAAATGGAATCTTATGCTGTTTCATGCAAATATTTTCCCCAGATCTAACAATAAAACCAACTGAATTTTATTTTCCCAATTCATAATTGGATTCTCATAAACTGATTCAACATGATTCATGATCATTGCTCTCACATGCTTAGCAAATGGAATTTAAATGTCACTGATCTATATAAATTATGTCTATTCATTTAAAAAGGATGGTTTAAAAAAATGTTTTTCTAATGTTTCCTTATGGTTGTGAGATGTGGACACCTAAAAAAAAAAAAAAGAGCAATATGGAGACTTCAGACCACTCAATGAAGTATGGAGAAATGTATGTTAGGAATAATAAGAAAGGTTTGAAAATAAAATACATGGATGAGAGAACTAACAGGTTTTACTGACATTATTGAAATAATTAAGAGACTGGATTGGAATTGGACCGGACATATTGTTAAAAGAGATGATAATAGATGGACAGCTGAAATCTTAAGAAATTATAAAAGACTTAGAAAAAGAATACATGTGAGATGGATGGATGAAATAATGGGTGATGTGGAAAAGAAAGTCTAAAGATGGAAGATGGAACTTGCAGAGACCTTTATCTGTCGTGAGTTGATAGTGTCTGAAAATGATGATGATGATTATGATGATCTATATAAGTATGGACACACACAAACCATGAACTATATAGTTAATGACAATCGAATGATAATAAACCATGACTTAATAAGGCAACCAGTGAATCTATTGCTGACAAGGATATCTACAGATTTCTTTATGATATGTTGTTAATAGTTAAATTGTCTTAAAAAATCTATAGGTTGACAAATAACAGCTTGTATAAACAAAAAAAATGATGATCATGTGACTATTTTTATGTATGACTTTCAACCTATCAATCATTTACTCGTATAAAGTAAATTTACATTTTTTTATATTTCATTAAATAAACAAAAACGGAATCAGGTTGGTCTTTTGCTTTGTTTTAGCTCCGTTCTAAAACCTTCTCTTCATGGCTAAATAAAATTAAAAATACTAAGGAAATTAAACTAAAAATTATACTAAAATAAAATTAATTGATTTTCGCATCGAATTGTTGTTAATATTTTACGAAGTGATTCTTATACAGTAATTCAATTAAAGGTACTGGGTTTTATTATTTTGAATAAGTCCTTGCCTTTGATCCTAATAAACAGTTACGACAATTTTTAATGCTTATAATATATGCCGATATAAAAAATAGTAAAGTATATAACATTTCCTTTACAAAAAAAGCGATATTAAATTCGTCAGCAACACCTAACATAAGCAGTTAACATTTTTATTCGTTCCCACAATTCACAGTAAGAGAAGATCAAAGGCGCTTATTTGATTGGACAGCAGGTATGTAAGGCATAAAAAATTTGAAATCTTACTCATTAAAGATATTTTCACCGAGTTGAATAGGAAATTTTATTGATCAGTTATCAAGTAATAAAAACTTCTATATCGTTTGTCCAAACGGTGAATTGTTTGAACGAAGATGGTGTCTGTATTTGATATTCGCAGAAAATATTTCATTTTCTTTCGGAGGTCTTTGATAATCGGAGGCTCCAAGCGAGCGCTTCTTGTGCCCGTATGTTCACCACTCATTTATCTTTATTTTCTTACTTACCTGCGATTTTGGAATCTTTAGCTGTGCTATTTTATCAATCACAGGAACGCGCAGCGATAATATTATTAATTAATAAGATATATATCTCCATGACAACAATAACCACTCCCAAACGATTTTTGTCATTTCAATTCCAAACAAAATTTATATATATATTTATAATTTGAACATTCATTAGCACCCGGTCTTTAAAAAGTGCCCATTCTAACTTCATAAAAAAAAAAAAAAAAATTGATAAAAAAAAGAAATGATAATATATATATTACAATTAATCAGACCTGAATAGCTTTATCAACTATGCATCTGTCTAGATCATCTATAATCTGATAACCAGACAAATTTTATAGATTAAAAAGTTTAAAATACAGAATATAAAAGTGCATTGAAGTTAGATACAATTCAGATGGTATTTAAATAGATTTAGCACGTCAGTAACACATTACTTAAAAAAATGTAAAACTTTAATAATAATAATAATCATCGTCATCTCTCAATGTGCAAAATAATTCCCATATCTATAAACCGGGTTGTAAAATCACTCCCACAGATAAACCACCTCCAATTCAAGGATACCTGAAAGCAATACTCACTATATTGTTGTCTATAAAAAAAAACTTGGTTTTCAATCCACTGCAAAATAAATTCAAGTACTGCGAAATTTATTCACTTTTACACCCACTACTAGACAATGATAAAATTGTGATCAACATTACCAACAAACAACTTTTCCATAAATTCAAATTCTGGACACTTGAACCAAAATATTGAGTCTGTTTACTTGAAATTAATCTAAATTCACTTCCCACTCAACACTTTCTAAGATATAAAAGAAATCGACAAAAATGTAGACCATCTATGAACCCTTTGACACAAAGATTCAAAAACACAGAATCACCTTTTTCTTTCATGCCAAGGACTTAATAACATTTGGTCAATAATATATCCACTCTTCAAAAATAAAAAAATAAAGTAATAGTCTATTTCATTCATTCAACAAAGAAGTCTTTGCTGACATCAGGATCAGTGTATTCATCCAGCATGTTCTATGATGCACAAGGTGTAAATTCTTATACAATAACTCAAAAAGGCACTCAAATACATTCAAAAATGAACTAGATAAAATATATCAGAGATAAAAGATCAACAAATTAAAAACTGTCATGGACACCTAGTCTCAATTGCAGTTTCCTTCAAGTCTTTGACAAAGAAATCACTAGAGATTAATAAATCTGAAATGAGAAACAAAAACCAAAAAGTGTCACTTGCCACCATTGCAATACCACAGGTAAAAAACAGCTCACCCAATTGTGAACTTTTGACTCTTTTCAAAACACTGTTATTTGTAATTTTATAATCTAATAATATGTATACAAAAAAAATAATGTAACCATTTTTACTTTGTTGAATAAAGTCTTTGAAAGCTGATACTAATACTAATACTAATACTAATAATAATAATAATAATAATAATAATAATAATAATAATAATAATAATAATAATAATAATAAGAAGAAGAAGAATAATAATAATAATAATAATAATAATAATAATAATAATAATAATAATAATAATAATAATAATAATAATAATAATAATAATAATAATAATAATAATAATAATAATAATAATAATAATAATAATAAGAAGAAGAAGAAGAAGAAGAAGAAAAAGAAGAAGAAGAAGAATGATGATGATGATGATGATAATAATAATAATCATTATCAGCATCACATGATCACCATTCTTTTTGTTTACAGAAGTTGTTTACACAGAGGCAAAACTCTCCACACAATACTGCCACTCAGTGCAAGCAAATGCATAAATCTTTCTGCATCCATTGATTATTCTGGCTTGCACTGAGTGGTGCTAACTATTTGAAGAATTCTGCCTATGTAAATAAAAATAATGTTGATGCTGTTGATAATAATAATAATAATAATAACAATAATAATAATAATAATAATAATAACAATAATAACAATAATAATAATAATAATAACAACAACAATAATAATAATAATAATAACAACAACAAGAACAAGAACAGCAATAATGATTCAATTCATCTATTTAATAAATGTGCAAAACATTAGCCTATGGCCAATTACAGATTGCACATATAATAGTACAAAGAATATGCACAATGCATAGGATATAATGATAAAAAGAAATAGCAAACAATATATATATACATACACATAGAAAAAAAATTTAATCATTCAAAAAAGGTGATAGAATTAAGAATATAATCTAAATCGAAATGAATAGTATTAGCAAAACCCTGGTTATATAAAGAAGATAATCTGAATAAATGAGAAAACAAGCAAATTGTAATGATAAGATTGAATGGTACTTTGGTATTATTCCTGCTATGATGCATTCTTTTGGTGACATTCGCATCCAGTAATATTTATTCAAAGTTTCCATTTATGATGTCAGGCTTATCAAGAATCCTGGCATGACTAATCCATGTCAAATAAAACTGACCCTTTCTTTTCCATTTAGAAGATATTAAATGGTTCAGTCTACCACTGACTTTTTTTATACTCCACAATAAAATACATCTCTAGCATTATTTGTAAGTAATACAGTTTTGTATTTACAAATACATTTACAGCTAAAACTTTATATATTTGTGTTCTATTTCATTTTTGCTAAAACTTTATACATGTTTTTACATTAAACTTACAGTTAAAAGTTTGTTACAGCTCGCCATTTAAAAAACATTCCAGAATTGTTTTTCATATTTCTCCTTTTTCAATAATAAATATATGTCTTCATCATTAGAAATAAGATTTTTATTTTTCGATTTGAAGTTTGGTATTACATGTTTTGTATTCTTATGATGGCACAAAGTGCCTGCCTTATGCCAGTATGGGAAAGGATGGCTTTGATAACACAAAGTTTTGTAATAAAAATTCACAAAATGTCCCCCTTTCAAAGAGTCATGACTACCTATTTTTATTTAGCATCATAATTTTTTTCTTCATACTGAATATATATTTCCATGTTTTTTTTTTTAGATTTGAACTTTCATTCTACACATGGTATGATGTATTACTCTCAATGATGTATTAATCTAAGTTTGTGATATCTTTAAAATAACGCCTCTATGGGATCCACGAACAAATTTTATCGATTAAGTTTGTCCACACATTCCTTGGAGGCATTATTTTAAACATATTGCAAACTTATGTCACCGGAGCAATAAATAATAGCAGAATGATTGAATATAACAGAGAGAAGAAAACTGAGTATAATGCTCATGATCCCTAATTATAATAGCTGAAATTATATTAGATAGAAAAACTCATTGATTTATAATTTTGAAAAGAAATTTAAGATCTCTAGAAGAAAAACGAAGATCGACTGCATTCAATAAAGAAATATATTTGGAAAATTTATTAAACTAAAACTGTAATAAATTTGATCCTTGATTAAAGTTAGAATTTCAGTAGGAAAAACTAATGATAAAAATAATTTGAATTTTGTATTATCACTGAAGTAGTGATCATACCTAAAGATGGCACCCATAATTTTAAAAGCTTTAATAACAATCATTTCTACTTGAGAAAGAAAGGATCCATTATTAGAAAATAGGATTTCTAGATCTTTTGGGGATTGACAGGATTAATTTTATGAGAATTAATAAAATACAAAAACATAAATCCTCAGATTTCATAAAAATGGAACAAATGAACATTTATTAAGATTAAGTGACATTTTATTTAGATCACACAGAGAACTAAATTTATCACTACCTTTCTGAAGAAGAGTACAATTAATCCCTGATGTTAAACAGGCAAAACTCTCCATACAGTAGTGCCACTCACTGCAAGCCAGAGTAATCAATGGGTGCCAGAAGACTTGTGCATACAATCCCTATCTAGTGCCTACTCATCCAATACCCCCAGACTAGTTTCTAGCTTGTGGATTTCACAGTGAGGAGCTTTGGATCTGATAGCACTGCACCTCCTAAGATCTATGTCCAGTGGTCTCAGATCCAAAGCTCCTCACTGATAAAAGCCACAAGCTAGAAACTAATCTGGGGGTATTGGATGAGTAAGCACTAGATAGGAATTTTATGCACAAGTCTTCTGGCATCCATTGATTACTCTGGCTTGCACTGAGTGGCACTACTGTATGGAGAGTTTTGCCTGTTTTAATATCTTCAAAAAATGTTAGCTTTACTAGATTGTTTAAAACAGGAGTTAGCTATACTTTGTTTAAATATAATCTATCAAAAAGAATGAGGAGTTTCTTGAAATGCAATAATACAATGTTGTGTTGAATAATTAATTTGCAGAGTATTCTATTTTTTTATTTTGATGTACTTTCAACATTAAATTACAATCATTGTATCATGCTTCTAGTTAAAAACAACAATTACTTTAAAGAGATATGTATGACACTTAAAGTGTTCCACAGTTCCCAGTACCATGAAGATCTTTTATACTTTGAGAACCTAAGAGCCTTATCTATGTAGTTCTGAACTATAGTATTTTTAAAGCTCGTGTTTTTTGTCTTTAACAAGAACTTAAATCAAGGTGAATTCCAGCTTCTATGTGGCAACAATTTCTTTCATATCTAATGCATACAAGTTGCAATGTGGGTCACAAAAAAGAAGAATTCATAGAGAGAAATAAAGAAAAGTCTTTCTGTCAGAAACAAGATCAATCCTTTGATGAGCCAACATTAGACAGTAAAAGCAGGAAACACGCTAATTAAACATAACTTTCTTTTTCGAAGTTAATTTATATTTAAAGATCATTCTATTTTCTATAATTCAATGAGTACAAAAGTAACTTGAGCTCTGTATCCACCAATATTATTAGTATCTATAATTTATTCTGATTCTATTTTATTTTCTCTAATATTTTTATCTGAATGTAACACATCATCTATGCAAAAGTCTTGGCATTGTAAACAAGGCAGAAACATAACTTTAATTGGTTGGTTGTGATTTTTTCAAAAGCTGTACAACTGATAATGAGTTGCTGTGGAACTATCTGAGAAATCTTTTATGTGATAAAATAGTCATACATTTGGAAACCAGATTTAAGAATTTCCTAGCTGTTACAAATATAATAGGATCTAGAGGAGAAATTGGGAAATGGCCTGCTAAGCACATTCCAGAAGTGTTACCATGTGCAACAGAATATTTATCAAAGTGTAAAAATACTTCATGAGTGTTTCAATGTAATTTTATTTTAAAGTGAGATATGTTAAATGGGCATATATCACTTCATGTAAACTCTTCCAAACTGAAATGAGAACAGTGATAGTTAAAAAGCTGTCAAAATTTAAGATCAACATCTTACTGAAACTTGAATCTTTACAGGATGAAAGTTTAGCCCTTTCTTAAAAAATTTCATGTTATCTTGCAGTGATGCCTAATTATTTGGACAATGTGAATGCCAATAGTTTTATGTTTAAATAAATGATTAAAGCTATAAATTTAAATACTTATATTTATTAGCAGATGGCAAAAATTAAACAATTGATCAAATATGAAACCTTAAAATTCAAATGTTTAATTTCAAAATCCAAATTGCACAAAATGACAGCTCATATTGACATTTTATTTATCAAGCAGAAACTATTGCAAATATAATTCTTTTGTACTTAGGTAACCTCTGATAATTTAACTCTTTCAAAATCCAAATTTTTTTACTATTACACCTGATGGAAGTTTTTGTAAATGCTCAATCTTTTATTTCTGTGTGAAATCTTTATTTTATACTAAAACTCAAGAAATTGAACTTGATTTCTTTTCAGTTTAATTTTGCAAACAATAAACATTCTGATTTGAACTTTGCAAATAATAAAAAATTGAAATGTAAATAAAAATAGCAAAACATCACATGATAACCATTTCATATGCTTACATATGCTGTTAATAAAAGTACCAATCTCTCCCTACAGTAGTGCCACCAAGTGCAAGCCTTTGTAATCAATGCATGCAGGAAGGTTTGTGTATAAAATTCCTATCTAGTGCTCTCAGATCCAAGGCTCCTCACTGATGAAATCCATAAGCTATAAACTTATCTGGAGATGTTGGATGAGTAGACACTAGGTAGGAATTTTGTGCACCAATCTTCCTGCATTTATTGATTACTTATGATGGTTTGCACTTGGTAGCACTACTGTATGGGTGAGAAAGGTAATACGGTATGCAAAAGATTTGGATAAAGAATTTATATCAGTATATTTGTACAAAAGATGGGATTATTGGGTTAGGAGAATTGTTGGGTGTTATAGTGGTAAGGAATGGGATAAAAGAAAAGATTTATTAATAAATAATAGGGAGTTAGAGAGATGGAGAACTAGTATGGAGAGCAAAAAGAGTTTAATATATATAGAAATAAATAGAATATTAGGTGCAAGTTAATATATGATAATAGTAAGGAAAGTAGTTAATTGTTTAAGATTCAAACACGTGATCTTTAGTTACAAGAGAATATTCATGTAAATGGAAAAAAATGGGTGATTTATTTTTTAAATTATGTAAGGAAGGAATAGAAAATATTAGACATTTGTTAATTGAATGTAAATGCTTGAAAACAGAAAGGGTACATATAATGAAGTTACGGAAGAATAAATATGAAAAAAGTAATTATATAGAAACTGAATTATTGATTTTTATGCTGAATTTGGGAAAAGATAAGGGGGATTTAGATATAAAGGCTATAGAGTTGACAAAGATTATGTTGTGGAAATGGGATGGAGCAGAATATGGGAAAATTTAGAGTGGGGAATGGAAAATAAAGTGGATAACAGGTTTATCTGGGCATAATTGCTGAGATATTCTTGACTTTGTTTAAGGAGGAGCCACAATACATCACATCACATTACTGTTAGTAAATATAAACAAAGGATGTAATACATCAGCGGTGGCAAACCTTTTTATGTGCGCGTGCCAAATATTGCAATTATTTTTTTGTCCAACTTCTGGCATGCCAGGAAATTCTTAGTAGAAAAAAAACAGTAAAAATTTAATTGTTATAAAATTTTATTAAATTAAATTAAAAAGTTAACTTAAAAATTCACAAAATAATTGTATACAATACATTTTGCTATATAAAAGTCAATACTAATTATAACTTTTATTAATAAGATTTCTGTTGTTGTACTTTGGATGCCATATGTTGTATATTGTGTTCATAAGTCATAACTTTAAGCAGTGCACATACTGCATTGGATTCATCAGTCAGCTTATTTCTACAACTATCTTTTATAGTTTATTTCAGAAAATAATGACTCGCAAGCATAAGTTGAGGAGAAAATAGACAGTATAGCAGTTGCTAGTTTTTAAAGAACAGTTATAGGTTTTGGGAATAGCATTCCAACTTCTTCTCGTTTTATATTCTGTGTTCTTTTCAATTGTGTCCAATAACTGATCATTTTCAATTGCTTCCAAGTTCTTTCTTAAATCGACAAATTTTTGTTTCCATATGAAACTAGACTGAAAATCAATTAATTGCATTTCTAAATTTTGGAAGATGAATCATTCAAAAATCTGTACATTGAGTTTATCTAATCTGATGGTATCAGGACATAAAATAAATTTCAATGTTTCTGCAAAAATTCATTGCTCATCACCTGAATTACTGCAGAAAATTTTTGTGTTATTTTAACTTGATCTTGTTTTTCATGAGTTTTTATATCTAAGAAGAATTTTTTGTATTTGAGAAATATCTAAATGTGTTAGAAATAATGTCACGGTGGAAAACTTGCAATTTAACTACAAATGTTTCAATTAAATTGAACATAACAATAACTGTCTTATTAATACCTTGCAACTTAACATTTAATTTATTCAAATGTGAGCATAAGTCAGTGAAAAACATTATTTTGCAAAGCCATTTGACATCCAGTAACCGACTATATTTTTCCATAATTTTTCATTATGAAAAAAGTCTAATTTCATTTAAACAATCCATGAATCTTTGGACAACTTTCCACGTGACTTAACCATCGAACATTGTTGTTTTATAAGTAAACCATTATAGATTGAGTTTACCTCATGCAGTAATTCCAAAAAAAATTTTTTATTTAAAGCACATCCAGATATAAAATTCACCACTTTTGTTACAACACTCATAATGTCATCCAAAGACTTAAAACTAGTCTTGGCTCTTAAAACCTGCTGGTGTATAATAAAGTGAAAATCAAGAACTGAATGTCCAATTTGTTTGGTGAATAAATTGAGGAAACCATTTTCCTTTCCAATCATACTACAAGCACCAACAGTAGTATAATGGATGGTCAACTATGCCTGGATTCGCACTTGTCCACACACCAAAGGTAACAGATGGGAAAATAACTTGCAAACTGTAATACTATGCAGATATAGCAATCTGGTGTAAGACAAGTTAATATGCCCTAATTTATTGCCCCTAACGACACAATCTGCAGAGACCTGCTAGGAAGGGGAAAAGTTGCCTCTAACTATGGTCAGACTTTGGGTTTTCTGGTAGAATTCTAATGAGAACCTGATGAAATGCTTAACCAATGATTGCATATGCTTTAATGGACTAACTCTATTCCTATTTAATATTATCAAATGAAATTTAGGTTAGTTCATCCACTTTCCCCTTTTTTCAATTCTGTTATGCCCTAATATTCAAGCCCAGAGAGAATATTGCTTTTGACTCCTCTAACAGGTATGAACAGATAAACACAGCAACTCCTGCACCTATGTATAGGTTACAACTAGCATTTATTATATTTGTTTTACTTTCAAGCTTTTATATGATAAGGAAAATAGATATGTGCGCATGCATAATTGCCTATCAACTGTGAGATGGGACAATGCAATAAACCAGAGACTGGAATAATATAAACTCTTAAACATTTATTAACAATAATAAATAACATAAAGTATAATAACAATAGTAATGACAATAATAATAATAATAATAATAATAATAATATGTACATGTGTCACATGTGAACCTCTACCATTTTATTAACTAATGGTTCTCCAGATTCAACCCTTATACCCCATGGTAGAAATCCATCTATGTCACTCATTCTTTACAAATCATAATTATATAGAAAAATAAACTTTAGTAATTTAAGATAATTGAGATGCTGGCTAGCTAAATTATATACTTACTGATGTTAACAATCTATTTAACTTAAGTTCCCCCAATTTATATATATGATAGAGATAGAAATTAATACTAGTTGATTAGTCAAACATACTGGAAAATATATATACAAGGTTAATCAACAAAATAAAACATATAATATGTATTCTGTATAAGTGTTGCAATTTAATCTATGAAAATAAATGCAGAGAATCTTACCTTACTATTTATGTGGATAACCTGATGTGAAGCAGGTGGGTTAACCTAAATTTTATTTACAATGAAAATATAAAAATATCAAAGTGAATAACCCCCCCCTTTCTTCTTTGCTAATTATAAAAAAAAATGAAGCTTCATCATCAGAGTGTGAAAATACAACAGATAACCAAGAATTAAAAAAATAAAATAAAAATTTACAATGTTAATTTCTTGATTAAAAAAAATTGTAATTGGAACAAAGTTCATAAAAATCATCCTAATAGAAGTAGTAGTTGATAGTTAGGCAAGTTGTTCTTCAAAGCAGTTTCACTTAGTAAATCATTTTCCTTAGCAAGGATAGATAGGTACAATGGTGTCTCCTGTAGTTGTGTTTGATGGTAAACATCTTGATCCTCATTTGATTCACCATTAAGTATTCCAATGCTTGTTTACTTTGGACTGCAGGCATCTTCTTGTGTGTTTACAATAAAGTAGAAAATAAATATGTAGAGGTTTAATGCAGCTGTAGGAAATACCATGATGCACAATAGCATGTTTTGCTCTAGCCCATATTCATATTAAAGTACAATTCAATAATTATTTGTAATCATAAATTTATATTGGATATTATAGAATCACTTTACATATATATATATATTATTTATATATGTATATATATTAGAATCACTTTACATATATATATATTAAGAAAATTATTTCATGTTTCTTTCTTTTCCCATTTTCAGCAGATTAATTTTCGTTATTCTTTTTGAAAAAATTTAAAATAGTAAAAAAAAATTACTCCAACAACTTCTAAAACATGCTTCAATTATTACAAAATTTATCAGTTATTCTTAATTCTTATTTCACTTTCTTTCCTTTTAATTTGGTAAACTTTTAGTTACAGCATTTGACTTTTAAAAATGTTTATGATTTAAATAAAAGAAAAAGCAAAACTCCATTTTAGCATTCTAAATTTTAGTTTAAACTACTGTCTATTGTTATAGCTGCTATCTCTTTTAACAAACAGAACAATTTTTTAAAAAGTTTCTATTTTTATATAAAATACTGAGAATCTCCCAAAACGCTGAGATTTTAAACTGCCTATTGTTTAAATACATTTAGATTTTTAAATGCCTATTGTTTAAATGGATTTCATTTATTACAGATAAAAAAATAAAATAATAAAATCAGTTTTATTTTCACACACAACCACCTAACTTAACCTCAGGCTACCCTTAAATCCTTTAACTATAAATTAATATTCAATTTTAAATGTTATATATATATATATATTACAGTTTATTTAATCCAATAGTATATATATATATATACAATATTACCTTCTAAAATATTGATCGTACTAAATTTATTATAACATAATAATTTATTGTGTATTATATGTATATATGTAATAATAAACAAATAATCTTCCCATTATTTATATAAATTCCAAATGGATTGGGTTCAATAAAAAGGCTTGATCTTTTTAGGAATGTGTGAATTGTAAGCTACCCTTTACAGTAGTAATTGATACAATTTTGTTTAAATCAATTTCTTTTTCTGTAAGTGCATTTACAACTGCATTGCAAATATACACCTCTTTTATTGTTGCTGCTGACAATGTTATATTAATCAATTCCTCTTTAATATGATTCCCATCACAATAACGAATGAAAATTGCTAACCGAGCTGATCCAGTTATATCAGTACTTTCATCAAGACAGAGAGACATAAAGTCAGAAGAATTTATATCCGTTTTTTGCTGATAAGTTATATTTTTAGCCATGTCCAGAATTCTGTCTTTTATCATGTTCCTAGCAGAACGCAAATCCTTTATTCTCTGAATAATCTTTTCCTTGTTTTCAAAGTCTTCAAAGAGAACAGGTGTGCATTTCAACCATGCTTCCTTCATATATTCCCCATCACTAAAGGTTTTCCACATTTAGCAATGTGGGCTGTAAGATGTTCATTAATTTTTGATAACAAGAAATATAATTGACTTAAAAAACTAGAAAATGATTGAGATAAATACTATTATCAATGTATAAAATATCTGCCAAAAAAAAACAAATTGAAAAAAGATGGGGCGGATTTTTCCCTATTGTATGTAAAATATGGAATAATGTTTATTATTTTAAAAATGTTTGTTAGTTATCTTGTAAGAGAGAAAAAATGTTTTTTGTTAATATTTAAATTTTTTTTCTGTTAATAAAGTTATTTTACTTAAAAAAAAAAAATAGAAGCGTTTATGTTTTCCTGAAGGTTTGCAATGATGGTGTTCTAGTTGTATTTTATATTGGACTATTTCCATAATCTAATATGCATATTGAATGTCTTTAAAAAAATTTAACTTTATTTAATGTAATTCAGTGAAGTTTTTATTTATATGTAAATTGTTAATTTTAATAATTATATATCATCATCATCATCATCAACCATTATCAATCCACTGCAGGATGAAGGTCTCTCCAAGTTTAATCCATCTTCTCTGATCTTTAGCTTCTCTTCTCCACAACACCCCTGCACATTTTCTTATTTCATCCATCCATCTCACATGTGGTCTCTTTCTGGGTCTTTTACAATCTCTTGGAATCCAGTTTAAAATTTCAATTGTCCATCTATTATCATCTCTTCTAGCAATATGTCCAGCCCAACTCCATTTCAATCTTTTAATTTTTTCAATAAGGTCAGTAACACCTGTTTGTTGTCTTACCCATACATTGCGTTTTCGATCTCTTCTTGTTACTCTCAACATACACCTCTCCATACTCCTTTGAGTGGTCTGAAGTCTCTATATTGCTCTTCTATTAAGTGTCCAAGTCTCAGATCCATAAGTAAGAACTGGTAAAACACATTTGTTAAAAACCATCCTTTTCAAACACATAGGCATATTTCCTTTTAGTATCAAGTTATTTCTACCAAAAGCACTCCAACCAAGTTTAATTCTATGATTAATTTCCTCCATTATGTTTCCATCTGTATTAATAATCTGACCAAGGTATTTGTAACTGTTAACTTCTTCTAATTCTTCACAATCAATCTTTATTTTCATATTTTGAGCAAATCGATTAAACATTACTTTAGTCTTTTTAACATTTATCTTTAGTCCTACTTTTCTACTTTCATCTGCTAACTCCTACAACATTTCCTGCAGCTCTGAAGCATTATTTGCAAAAACAACTACATCATCTGCAAAATCTAAATGACTTAAATACTCTTCATTTACTTTCACTCCTTTAGTTTCCCATTTTAATCCACAAAACACTTCTTGCAGCACTGCTGTAAAGAGTTTTGGAGATATGGAGTCACTTTGTCTTACACCTTTCTCAATGTTGATTTTTCCAGTATCATTATGTAATCTAATTGTTGCTGTTGCATTTTTATAAATATTCTTTAAAATATGACAATATCCTGGATCTATACCTTGATGATCCAATGCTTTAATCACTGAAGAAATGTGTATAGAATCAAATGCCTTTTCATAATCTACAAATCCAAAACATAAAGACAACTCATATTCGTTTGTCCTTTCTATGACTTCTCTCAATACCTGGATATGATCTATTGTACTAAAACCACTTTTAAATCCAGCTTGTTCTCTTGGTTGGTGGAAATCCAAAGTTCTCTGTAGACGAGTTGTAATTATCTTGGTAAAAATTTTATATAAAACTGATAAAAGGCTGATAGGTCTGTAATTTCTAATATCTTCTTTATCACCTTTTTTAAATATTAATATTATTACTGCATTCTTCCAATCTTCCGGTACATCTTTATCATTTAGACATTTGATATATAAATTTTGCTAAAATTGTTTTTATTTCTTCACCTACTTCTTTTAATATATCAATTATAATTCCATCATTTCCTGGAGCCTTTCCTTTCTTCATACACTTAATTGCATGTCTCACTTCTTCATTTAAAATTCTGGGCAATTCGGAAAATGTAATAGATATAGGAGGTAGTTGTTCTTTATTACTATATAATTCTTGATAAAAATCTTCTACCAATTTCATGATATCATCTCTCTTATTTGCATAGATAAATTATATATATATAATAGACCATATATTCCTTAATAAATACTTTACAATGCAATTTTAACATATGACTTATTTCCTCTTGCTTACAGTTTCAACTGCCCTGATGATTGAAGGGCAGTTGAAACTGTAAGCAAGAGAATTGTAATGTGTTTATTAAAGAGTATATGGTATATTATAACATAATTTTTGCTTGACAGATATATATAAAATGAATAATTTTTAGTTTTTAATTTATAATAAACAATTGTATTATTAATTTCTGTTATTTATGAAAGTTTCAATATCATTTACTGAAGTATCCATATGGATTAAATATAAAATCTTTATATTTATCATTTGGTTTAATAGTTTTAAAATTATCACAGAAATCAGTCCCAATTTCTAGATTTTTAGACTTGTATTTTTTTAATATGTAATGATTCATACTTTTTATTCTTTTTTGGGTGTCAAATAAAATAAATACTACCATTTCCCCTAATTTCAGTATTTTTAAAATCTATATTAGTCCTATAATTATTCTTAAAGAATATCGCAATTTTATCTTTATTTAATGTTCTAATATTCTTTTATTTGTGTCTATATGAGAAATAGATTTTGGTCTTTTAATATCTTTATTTACGTTATCATTTAATATGATATTATTTCCTGAAATATCACTATCAATTATATTCATCAGTTATTATAAAATCTCATGGTTGAGATAAAGGTTCCATTCTATCACTATACCTATTCAAAAAAAATGAAATGATTAATCTCATTCATTTCTCAATTATCCTGCAGAGTAGTTAACAAATCATCCTTATTTTGTTGGCACAAAAGACTATTATGTCCTGTCCATGAGGGGTCAGATTGACCTTAGGTCAACATGAGTGTGACAAGAATCTCGGCCTCAGGGTGGCCTTTGAGCGTTCCATCATCAGATTTTCAATTGGATGGACGGTTGAAGAGTTGGAGTGAGGAATAGATTGAAGCCTGTTCATTAAAGTATGAAGATTGTCCAACTTAATATATATCTGAGCACTTATAGCATATACGTGTGGAGATGATAATCTGGACCAACTGATGATTGCTGGTTTAGCATGAAATATGTATATTGGTGATTATTTATCTTTTCGACATATATGTGTTCAAGTGTATCAGTGTTATGAGATAGAGTAGAGAGTGATGGGTGGTGTGAAAGTCTGTGCTCATATACCCTATATATTTCATTTGTTCATAAAAGTATTTATAATTTTCTTTATAAATAATACATTTTAGTTTCAATAATAATCCTTCCACTTTCTATGTCAGCTGATCAACTTTTAAAATTAAATTATTCAAGGCAGAAAACATTTTATCACATCCACCCTGACAATTACTATTTCCCAAAGGAGTTTTAAAAATAGTATCAGAATTAATTATAGTATCCCACAGTTTGTCTAGTTTTGAAGAATTACACATTTTACAAGTTTAAGAAGGATTTTCAGACAATGTCTGTAAATCTTTTTTTTTTTCAAGTTTAACACATTCAATATGAAAAATACTTTTGGTACTTATATATTGTTCATTCACATGGGCATTTTTTGTTTAATTATCCATTTTCAGGGGCATCACGTTTTAAACAATATGGCTGTTTATTTTTTTGAAAGATGATTATCGTATTGACTATTTCATTTTTTTTTTTTTAAGATAATTACAAAAACACAATAAATTGCACAAAACTCCATAATAAAATAAAAAACATGATGAAAAAATATTCACTTCGAACACATTTTGAGATTACACTGCCATTATTTTCCTTCACACATAAAGTTTTATATCATGTTCATTCGCACTATTATTCCGTAATTTTGAAAATACTTCACTGCGTCTTCTTCTGTCACTGGTAAATTCCAAATTTTAATTATTTTTGCAAACGGTTAGGAAAATAATTAACCAATAGCTTGAACAAATGCTACGGTAAACATAAAAAAAATCGTGACAATATTCCCAATGTGTTAACCGTTTGTACATTATAATATATGTAAAAAAAAATTTCATTAAATATTGGGAATGACATTTATAAAAAAAATTTTTTTTTAATGTTGACATGAATTTATATTCGATTTTTTAATATTTTTTAAACTTAACAAGTAACACATGTTCGATAAAATAATTTTGAGACAAACTAACAAATAAATACTTTAACGTCCCATAAAATAGGTAATTAACCAGCAAACATCTGATAAAGAGAGTGAAGAAACCATATGTAAGTACTATATATTTATATGATCCATTGTAAGCAATAACCAACAGAAGGCAACTAATTATTTTTTTACATTCGTCATAGTGTTTTTTCCATATTTAATTTTTGACAAAGATGGCCTTCATTAAGCTTTTGCATACAAAATATGGGAATTAACACAGTTCAAAATACTTAAGCCATTAATGGCAAATGATGAGTTTATCATTTCAATATAATCCTAATGAAATCTATAATAATTAAAAAATCGACGTGGCACACCTACCGATCCTGGTCTTCAATCGAGAACATGTATCACAATCATATATCTCTCTGTAATAAATTTTATTCCTTAATATAAAAAAAAAACAATTTCCACTACAAAGAATAAACGGATAGTTTCCATAAAACTGCTTAGAGCAGTGGAAATGAAGGTCTTTAATTGGCATAATACAGTGGGGGGGGGGAACTCACTTTTAAAATGTTTTAAATTTTTTTAATCCAAAACTTATTTGTATGTATAGTTATATACTGTGTTTCCCCAAAAATAAGACACAGTCTTATATTAATTTTTGCTCCAAAAGATGGCTTAGGGTTTATTTTCAGGGGTTATGTTATTCTTTTTCATGTTCAAATAAATATATCTATTAAAATACAAAAATCTATATTTATTAAATATTACCAATTTCAACAATACGCAAATAACTTTTACTACTGCCTGAATATGTCATATTTAGGATTACAATCATCTCACAGAAAACTCTTGTTATATACGAGAATATTAAAAGTTATTTGCGTGTTGTTGAAATTAGTAACATTTAATTTAAAATAACATAGAAACGTTAAGCTGGCTTGATTTATTTGTGGACTAAGATCACTTAACAATAATAACTTTCAGTCTTTCCAGATATACATGTTGATTTATTTACAATATATGTGGTTGAATGTCAGATAAAAGAGAAATTCTCATATCAGATTGAACGAAGGTGCACAAGTAAATAAAAAATTTTGTTTGCAAGTTTATTAAAATAATTAGTTACGAGTCTGCCAGCAAAATAATTTTGAATAACATTTATTCAAGTATAAAAATCTATATTTATATTTTTTGATACATTCGTTACTTTAATTCAAAGTGTTTTTTCTTATGCTAGTTTTAATAAAAATATATATAAACATTTTAAAATGTTATATTCATTAATATACAATTCTACACGTTCGTTGTGTGTTTCATTGGATGAATGATATCCATTCATTAGGTTGACAATCTTAACTAGGTCTTATTTTTGAGGTACGGTTTATATTATATGATGATCTTAATTGATTTTACAACTTTTGTTATTTTTATTCTTTGGCCTGAAGTGGTACAAAATCATTAAAATATTACATAAACAGGAAGACATTAGTCATATTGCTATTTATAAGCTAAAAACTGGTCTGAAATGTTTGGATATGGATTTTATAAGCATTACCATCTAGCATCTATTAATGACTGATGTTTACACTAGGTAGCATAAGAGTAGGAAGAATAAAAGAGTTTGCTAATGAATGTGTAAGCTAAGGTCATATGATGTGTTAATGGTTTAATAATAGTAGTACATTAGAGACGGGTTTTGTAATGACTACACAAATTAATCTGTAAAATATTAATATATTCACTTAAAGGTTAGCTGATCCATAATTCAAATTATTTGGGCATGCTGCCTTTTAATTTTTTATACAACAATTTTTTTTTTCAAAGACCCCTTTGTATTATCTAATTGCAACTCTTCATTGTATTCTATCATCAGCTATATTTTCTCAGTGAGAGTAATTCTTATTGCTTTTTTAGAAGGTTTTTAATATAAATTTAGAGCATAGCATCGGCATCTATCATGAGAACTATGCTCAAGCGTAATTACCATAAAATATATATATATTTTTAATATCTTGTTTTCTTCAACAATTTATATAATCAAGTTTCAAACAAATTAATTTGTATTAGTCTGTCTTCAAACTAAAGATTATCACTAAATAAATAATGCTTTTGTAGGGTAATTTTCACTACACCACTTTCATGCAATATAGGTGTAATCATAAACATATAATTCCCAAGATGCACATTTCATGCTGAACCAGCACTCATTAGTTGGCCCAGATCACAATCTCTTACACATATCTTTACTGTTGTACTGTATGTATATATATATATATATATAGCCAATTACTACAGTTTAATTGTTAAGTGTCAAACTTAATACCCTCACAACTTTGACACAAACCACTTGATGGAAATATATTAATAATTTTTATTAGTCATTCATTAGACTAGAGATTATCCACTCAACAAATAATATTTTTGTAGAATAATTTTCACTACACCACTCTCATGCAAGATAGTGGCTGGTTTCTATCGGGTTTTAACAGCTTACATAGGGATTTAATCATGAATATATAACCAAAGAGCAGTCCCTCCTCTGCGTAAAAATGGTGTAGTAAAAACTACACTACAGAAATATTATTTATTAAGCCTTATATGTAATTTTACAGTAGTAGATTTGACAGCATAGTAGCCAGTAAAGTGAATGGCATATTGATTGATTTTATGATTTAGTCGCCATGTTTTTAAAATTTTATAATTTTACAGAATATCCTTAAATGGAATTTTTCTAATGATTTTATGGGACAAAAATAAGGCATCTATGGTTGTGATGAATTATTATATCCTTTAACTTTCTAAAAGCAGTAGCAGAGTCTTTTCTGTGTCACATCGAAGTTCACCTTTCGTCTTAAAAAACTAACCATATATTTAAACTGTCTCCCATTTTTAAGTTAATAACAATCCATGGTAAAATTTGCTGAAGATTTTTCTTCCATTTTTGATGATAAAGGATGTGCGTTTTAGAACATTAAGTATTAAAACAATATTTTAAAAATTGAACAGCATATTTAAAATTTTTTTTTTTTACAAAAGAAAAAACTGCACATCAAAAAGAAAGATGAAGAAAAATAAAAGGAAAATTTACAATCAGAACTGGCATTTAAAAATAAAAATAAAGTAAATAATAAACTGTTTGAAGATCAAAGCTTATACACAATTAAAAAAGAATAGCTTTAGCAATTTTGAAATAAGGAAAAGATTTTTTGTTGTCTGCGTTTTATTATATCAATTAATCAAGAAATCATAACTTGGTGATTTTTCAATTTATATATTCTTAATATCAAATTAGAAAAAAATTACACACAATTAAAATTTTTCTCAACCATAATATAAACATCTTGACTAAAGTTAAGATTCATTGGCACAACTGTATAAATTGAGTATTACATGATGTAGCAGGTGAAGCATTTAGTAAAAAACATGGATTTCAAATAACAAAAAGCCATTTATTTTTATACATTTTTACTTAACTTACACTGACTTTATCAATTTGAATCTGTTAATCAATTTTCATTCCCTTTCCAATTTCTGATCTAGTTGATTCAGTATTCATCGTGGTATTGGTAATTTTGCAGTATTAAATATTTGATTGGGTTTTAATAAAGTTATTGAGAAGAAAATGAAAATTGAAAAAAGTTGTGTAAAGTATGCAATTAAAGCCAAAAAATGCCCAACAAATATTAGATAGAAATTGATTTCATAAAAATGCTTGGAAAAAGGATAAAATCCATATATATATATATATATATGAGTATTTTGTTGTTGTTGTTGTTATTATTATTATTATTATTATTATTGTTGTTGTTGTTGTTGTTGTTATTGTTAAGTGCTTTAATTCAATATTAAGTCTTGATAATCACATGATTAGCATTAGTCCCATTCTTAACACTTTCAACATAGAGTAGCTTAAGACTGTTTTAAAATGATGTGACTCGAATTGACATTTTATTGTTGCCATGACTACAATCATCTCTTACCATCATCCATCCTATATTGTGCTACCCATTATAGGCATTAGTAAAACATTCAAAACAAGTAGACCAATAAAAGCTAAGATAAAATAAAAGATAGCAAAGATGAAAAAAGGAATAGTGTCTTCTTATAAAGATAGTTCAATTTCAGTAAAGAGGATAAAAATAGAATTTGTAAATGAAAAAGATAAAATTTGATTATGTAATTTAAGATTGCATAACCTGGGCATGCATAATACGAGAAACAATTTTTCCTACTACCCACAATAGCAATACTCTTTGTTACTAATAATATAAAGTTAAAAAAAAAAAATCAACTTGCATTTGATTGGCTTAACTAATTCATTATGAAAGATGAAGATCTGCAGGAACAGTTGCTTCTATGGCCCTCTGTACTGAAATTCCATTAGTTTTTTTTTTTTTTAAAAAAACTACAGTCAAATCACAAACTAATAAATACTGATTCATTAATTTAAAAATAATCTGAAGAGTCCAGTTATTTTTCAATAGATAATAAAGGTTAAAGTCCAGCCTCAATATGTTTGATGTCTTTAGTTTTTAATTCTTTGGTTTTCTTAGTATTTGCTAGATTATTTTGAAATAATTTTTGGATTAAAATAAAAGTTTTTTTACATAGTTTATTAATGGTCTATGATTATTTTTTCGCAATAATTACATATTAATTATTATACAATAAAATGATACAAGATTACATGCTTAATGAACAATATTTCTGTAAACCACTAAACATCACATGATCACCATTTCTTATGCTTGCTCATAACTTATTAAAACAGGAAAAACTCTCCATACATTACTATCCTAATAGGATAGTGGCGACTATGGTTATTGAAGAACCAAAGACATCAAAATGTATGGGGACTGAACTGAGTTCAGAGCTATATGACTATATAAGCTAATGAGCTTGGATTAAAAATATTATTGTGCTTTTCAATTTTATTCTCATAGTTTTGTAGTTAAATAGAGATAAAAGGTGGCTGCTGGAGGGTTGCATTAGATCCTAAGATCTAGATGCAGTGCTTTCAGATCCAAAGCTCCTCACTTATGAAGGCCATGGGCCAAAAACTAGTTTGATGGATATTGGATGAGTAGGCACTAGATAGGAATTTTATGTGCAAGCCTTCTGGCATCCATTGATTAATCTGGCTTGCACTAAGTGGCACTACTGTATGGAGAGTTTTACCTGTTTTAATATTTCTGTAGTGTAATTTTCACTATACCCACTCTCACACAAGGTAGGGTCTGATTTTTATTTGCTTTTAACACCTTGTGTAGGGGGGTAATCATAAACATATAACCAAAGATGTGAGAAAAATTGTATGATTCCCAAGATGCACATTTTATGCTGAACCAAGACTCATCAGTTGACCCAGATAATAATCTCTTACACATGTCTTTATCATTGTTCAGTAGATAGATAGATAGATAGATAGATAGATAGATAGATAGATAGATAGATAGATAGATAGATAGATAGATAGATAGATAGATAGGTAGATAGATAGATAGATAGATAGATAGATAGATAGATAGACAGATAGACAGATAGATAGACAGATAGACAGATAGATAGATAGATAGATAGATAGATAGACTCATCAGTTAGACCCAGATAGATAATCGTCTTACAACAGACACAGACAACAACAACAACACAACACAACAAAAAAAGGCATGTCTTTATCGATTGTTCAGTAGATAGATAGATAGATAGATAGATAGATAGATAGATAGATCAACAGATAGATAGATAGATAGATAGATAGATAGATAGATAGATAGATAGATAGACAGACAGATAGATAGATAGATAGATAGATAGATAGATAGATAGATAGACAGGCAGACGGCAGACAGACAGACAAATAGATAAATGGATAATGGATGGATGATGGATAGATAGATAGATAGATAGATAGATAGATAGATAGATAGATAGATAGATAAATAGATAGATAGATAGGTGGGTGGGTGGGTAGGTAGGTAGGTAGGTAGATAGATAGATAGATAGATAGATAGATAAATAGATAGATAGATAGATAGACAAACAGACATAAAGACAGACAGATACAGACAGATAGATAGACAAATAGATAGATAGATGGATAGATAGATAGATAGATAGATAGATAGATAGATAGATAGACAGACAGATGGCAGACAGACAGATAGACAGACAAATAGATAGATGGATAATGGATGGACGATGGGTGGATAGATAGATAAATAGATAGATAGATAGGTAAATAGATGGATGGATAGATAGATAGATAGAGAGATAGATAGATAGACAGACAGACAGACAGATAGACAGACAGATAGATAGATAGATAGATAGGGAGGTAGGTGAAAGACCAAAAAGGGAGAGAAAGGGGAAGAAAAAAAAAAAAGGAAAAGGGAGGGGGATGGATGGATAGATAGATAGATAGATAGATAGATAGATAGATAGATAGATAGATAGAGAGGTTAGGTAGATAGGTAGGTAGGTAGTTAGGTAGGTAAGTAGATAGAGAGATAGATAGATAGACAGACAGACAGACAGAGAAACAGACAGATAGATAGATAGATAGATAGGTAGATAGATGACAGACCGCAGACGGACAGATAGGCAGACAAATAGATAAATGGATAATGGATGGATGATGGGTGGATAAATAGATAGATAGATAGATAGATAGATAGATAGATAGATAGATAGATAGATAGATAGATAGATAGATAGATAGAGAGGTTAGGTAGGTAGATAGGTAGGTAGGTAGTTAGGTAGATAAGTAGATAGATAGATAGATAGATAGATAGATAGACAGACAGACAGACAGAGAAACAAACAGATAGATAGATAGATAGTTAGATAGATAGATAGATGACAGACAGATAGACAAATAGATAAATGGATAATGGATGGATGATGGGTGGATAAATGGATAGATAGATAGATAGATAGATAGATAGATAGATAGATAGATAGATGGGTGGGTGGGTAGGTAGTTAGGTATGTAGTTAGGTAGATAGATAGATAGATAGATAGATAGATAGATAGATAGATAGATAGATAGATAGATAGATAGATAGATAGATAGACAGACAGACAGATAGATAGATAGATAGATAGGTAGATAGATAGATAGATAACTATCTATCTATCTATCTAGATAAATAGATAGATAGATAGATAGATAGACAGACAGATGGCAGACAGACCGATAGACAGACAAATAGATAAATGGATAATGGATGGATGATGGGTGGATAGATAGATAAATAGATAGATAGATAGATAAATAGATGGATGGATGGTTAGATAGATAGATGGATGGATGGATAGATAGATAGATAGATAGATAGATAGATAGATAGATAGATAGATAGATAGATAGATAGATAGATAGCTATCTATAGGTAGATAGATAGATAGATAGACAGGCAGATAGACAGACAGATAGATAGATAGTTATCTATCTATCTAGATAGATAGATAGATAGATAGACAGACAGACAGCATACAGACAGATAGACAGACAAATAGATAAATGGATAATGGATGGATGATGGGTGGATAGATAGATAGATAGATCGATCGATAGATAGATAGATAGATAGATAGATAGATAGATAGATAGATAGATAGATAGATAGATAGATAGATAGATAGATAGATAGATAGATAGATAGCCAATTATTACAGTTTACTTAATGTGTCATACTTGCTGCCCTCACAAGTCTGACACAGACTACTTAATGGAAGGATATTAATAAATTTTTATTAGTCATTCATTAAACTAAAAATTTTCCATCTAATGAATAATATTTCTGTAGTATAACTGCATCATTTTTACTCAAAGTGGGGATTTATTTCTATCCACAAGGTGTTAAAAGTGGATAGAAACAGGTCTCTGCCTCATGTGAGAGTGTTTTAGTAACAATGAAACTAATGAAAGTATTATTTATTAAGTGCATAATCTGTAGTCTAATAAATGACTAATAAAAATTATTCACATAAATGATCACACTAATTTCATGTGTATTTGTTTTATTTTTAAAAATAGAAGTTAATAAATTATAACATAATGGTAACAAAGAATACTATGGTCAGTAGAATAACTACATATGGTAAAAGTGTTTGGGAATATCTTTACTGACATTATCATAGGATATTTTAAGATATTCTAAAAAGTGTAAATGGAATTAAATTTTAAAGTAGGATTTTATAGATTTATCAAAGATTCGCAAATTCATTTCTTCCCATTTTAGAAACAAATTTCAGTCAATGAAGATTTTGTTCATTTTCTGGAGTTGTTCACTTGCCTGTTTGTCTGTTCACTATTGAATGATTAAAATGTCCTTTGTTTTCATCCTATATTCTATTCATTATTTTTTTCCAATTTGCAAAGTTCAAATATAATTTTTTTAGAAAGCTTTTCATTTGCAAACTTATGCTTCTAAAAAATCAAGTCCAGTATATTTAATTTTAACATAGAGTAATTGTTTAATATTAAAATTAATTGTTTAATGATTAAAAAGTGCCACCAGGGGGAACAATCCAAATGTCATCTCATTGAAGGATAAATGAATACTCTTTATATCACTATTTGACTGCAGAAAAATTCTAAAAAAGATTTTACACTACAATGAGATGTTTAAAAGCTGCTTTATCCTTTAATGTACAGACAACATTGACATATATAATGGCATCTTATATTTTATGTTATAAAAAAAGAAAAATGTAAAAGCAGTCAATATTGCATTATTACTTATAGGTTCATATTGTCGTAGAGACCATAAAGTATTACAAATCAAGATTAAAATTATAATAATGTTAAAACATATCCTACTCCAAACTTATTGAAAGAAAAACTGATGTCTGTTTTTAAAAGCAATTCCCTCATTGGTCACTTTTAAAAGTAATTTAACATTAAAATTTTTAATTTAAAATTTCGCGCATGTTAAGACATGATTTTTTAAAAATAGTTTAATGTAAATGGGATTTGAGTTCTTATATATACTAACACCTTTAGTTATCTACTTCTTCTTTTCCTATGTACTGATTTCTATTATAACATATACCATTTACACCTTTTTAGACACTTTTAGTTTAATACAAATAAAAGTATTGATAGTCTTGCGTTGTTAGCGGAGAGGGTGCCGCCCGCCGCCCAAGAAAGTGGGGGGTGGGGGGGGGGGGGGGGTGGGGGCGCGGGCGGGGGCTATGACAAGGAAAAAAAAAAAAAAGTATTGATAAAGTGTCTAAAAAGGTGTAAATGGTATAATATGTTACACCTTTAATTATTTTCAATGATCATTTTACTTGTGATTTGATTAAATGCAAGCATGAGTCATTCTTTATCTGAATAAAAAAGTTCATATAGATTCTCAAATAGTACATAGACTTACAAGAAATAAATTTTAATGGCTGATAAAAATACTTAATAGGGACTCATGGATTAAAATGACAAACGAATACCAATCTTTTGATGATTGTGATTACATAAGATCAATTTTTGGCCTAGATTTGTAAAGTGTGGTAGTTTCAGATTCTAAAAGTCAAGATCCAGTGCTATGATTTCTGATAAACTCCCAAGCAATGAACCATTCAGTGTTTTTTGTATTTTGACACTTCATAACAGAAAATAAAAATAAACACAATTCTATTAGATTATCAGGTGACATTAATTCAGTAATAATGACATTATTGTAAAGAGTACTTCAATCATCTTTTAAAATTCAATTAGCTACATGGAGCAATATTTTTGCCTAACCACTCATTGAGATTTGGTCAGAGGTAACCAATTGAATGAGGTTAAAATAGTTTTTTGGGTTTGTAAAATATCTCCAGCTTTGAGCCTTATGGATAAAGGCAAATGCCAGCAACCAATATTGTAATCATGTAGTTTGTTATTGATGTGGCAGTATAATTTGCCCAAAAGGCTTACAATGATCAAATATTTGTTTGGCAAACAATTTTAGAGAGCTATCCATAGACAGCCATCTGAAAAAGTTATGTATATGCCAGAAAAAAGTCTTCAAATTCAAGTTCAGATTTAAAACTTAGATCATGCATGCAACAGGTAAACAAAGATCCATAAGCAAGTGAAAACTAAATAAAATAATGCAGCTTGATTTCTTTGATGCATTATGTACAAATGTATATTTCATTAATAACACTTCCTGTACTGTTTAAAATAATAGTACAAAGTGGCAAATTTACAAGTTCAAAGTCTCTGAATCAAGCTCCAACCTATCACTTCTGTTGTTGGGATATTGCATGCTCTAACTGATGATTCAATTCTCTACTCCTTTTTTGTATCCAGTGCACTTTAATGCATTAGGAAGTTGCTACATTTCAGATCTAAACATTTCTGTAATGAAGTCTAATCTGCTACATCTGATGTCCAAATTCCATATGACCTTCAAGCAACTAACTGTTTTACTACTTTTTAGAATATTACTTCCATATATGTATTATTATTAAAGGTCTACATGGAGTTTATTTCTCAGATATCATACCAACTATCACCAAAAGATGTGCCAGAGATTTTGGCATTTCATTGCAAAAATATTTATACTTATTTTCAAAAAGATTACATACACCATCAACAGGATAGATCCTATGGATAGGTCCAGAATGCAATCAGCTAATTTATTAATTTCTCCATTCTATTCTGCTCATTGCCCAGATCTTTAATTCCATGATACCTTTTATATAATCTAGCAAGATCAATCTTTTCTAACTTTTCTTTTTGTTTCCATGTTCCATTCCCTCCAAAACATCTTTTATTAAACTATTCTTGTTTCTTAGTATATGCCCAATCCAGTTTCTCTTTTTATCTCTAATTTCCTCAACCAATCTTCTTTTTTCCATTTACTCTTTTTACAAATTCGTCATTTATCATTTTATTCATCTAATTTTTTCCATCCTTCATCAAGACCACATTTCAAAGGCTTCTAATCTGCTCCTAATTTCTTTTAGTCATATATTTTTAAGATTTGAAATTCAGGCATTCTTATACCTGGAATTTAATTGTAAATATAGGGAATTTGAACTCAGACATTTAAGCAACCTTCAACTATCCACACTATCTCTCATACTACTGATACCCATGACCACACACATGTAGAAAAAATACATAATCATGCTGAACCAGCACTCATCAGTTGGTCTAGATTATCTTCTCCTACACATTTATACAATCAGTGCTCACTTTATATTAAGATAGCAAATCTTTATACTTTAATGAACAGGCTTCAATCTACTCCAATCTCCGACTATTCAGCCATCCATATTATTGAAAGACTGAAAATAAAATGCCCAAATACCATGCTGATGCATTCTATCATCAGATTTTCAATAGTATGGATGGTGAATAGTTGGCGGTTGGAGTAGAATGAAGCCTGCCCATTAAAATATAAAGTTATCTTAATATAAACTGAGCAGTGATTGTATATATGTGTGGGAGATGATCTGGACCAACTGATGAGTGCTGGTTTAGCACGAAATACGCATATTGATGATTATTTTTATCTTTTCTATGTGTGTAGTCATGTGTATCAGTAGTGGGGTAGTGTGCATAATTGAAGGTTGCTTGAAAATCTGACTTGAAATCCATGCATTTTTAAATAGTTTGTAAAAGAAGAAATTATAAATAAATATGAACATCTATAATTTCAAACTTATAAATCAAAATTTTATTTAAAAAAAAAAAAATGTACAAAGCTTGTTTTCTTTTAAAGAAGCGTTTTTTTTTTTAATCCAACGACTCTTAGATCCGTTTAAAAAATATTCCATTTTCTGTAACAACTGCGTTAAACGTAACTGCGTTTTAATTGAAGTCTTGTTTTAAAAACTCAAGTTAATTTGATTGAGTGTTTTGAAAACAATATTTTATTTATTTGTAAATGGAATACCTAAATTAGGAAGGTTATGACCTTTGATTTATATCTCTGTTCTATAAGCATAGAATCGTTTTTCCCTTTTTTTTTAAAGACTAGGTTTTATATTTCATCTTTAGATTTTTTTTTCATTATTGTTAAATATTTGCAATCATTTCATTTTCGCATTAAAATAATAGAGCTTAATTAGTAGGTTTTAAGTAAATCTCCGAAAACTCCGCCATCTGTGAGAACTTTTGGAAACCTTACAATATCTTGGCGAATTTAAAAACTCTCGGTTGACTAGAAGCAAAGGAGTCATTATCAAATAAATTAATTTCTTTTGTTAGTTTAGAATCTGAATAAATGCGTTCAGTTTGTGTTGTCGTTTTTAGTCTAACTTTCACTAGCAGTCAGACGCTTTGATAGCGTGTCAGCGTGAACGCCGTAGTTGGGCTTCGTAAAGAGTTTCCAAATACGCTTCAAATGAATATGTGTCTGATTGGGCAACGCAGTTAACAACGATCTCGGCTAAGCTGTCACGTGTTGTTTAAACGAGTTAATAAATTACTGACCTAATTATACTGAAAACGCCACCTGTTGGGGATAAAGAATAAATAATTAGTTTTGAATTGGAAATTGATTTTCAAGGTTTAAAAGAATCTGCACTTCTAGGATTTTTAAAGACGATTAGGCAGTAAGCTAAACTTAGGGGAAAAAAAATAAAAGTTCTCACAGATATGTATTAAAGAATGGCATTTGGATACGACTACATCTTTGTTTCTCAATCATTTGACCATTCTTCCAAAGCTTTCAGCGAATTCAACTTCTAATTGTTCGTTTTCAGTATAAACACACACACGTATATTTTATATAGAGCAGTTGAAGGAAAAAAATTACTAAGTAAAACTGGCAGCATAATAAGCCAAAAAAATTACTATGATTGTCATTGGATTTTGATTGTATGATCTTTTAATACTTTGACATCATCATCATCAACCATTATCAATCCACTGCAGGATGAAGGTCTCTCCAAGTTCAATCCATCTTCTCCGATCTTTAGTTTCTCTCCTCCACATCACCCCTGCATACTTTCTTATTTTATCCATCCATCTCACATGCGGTCTCTTTCTGGGTCTTTTACAATTTCTTGAAATCAAGATTTCAATTGTCCATCTATTATCATCTCTTCTAGCAATATGTCCAGCCCAACTCCACTTCAGTCTTTTAATTTTTTTCAATGAGGTCAGTAACACCTGTTTGTTCTCTTACTCATATATTGCGTTTTCAGTCTCTTCTTGTTACTCCCAATATGAATCTCTCCATATTTCTTTGAGTGGTCTGAAGTCTCTATATTGCTCTTCTATTAAGTGTCCAAGTCTAGATCCATAAGTAAGAACTGGTAAAACACATTTATTAAAAACCTTCCTTTTCAAACACATAGGCATCTTTTCTTTTAGTATCAAGTTATTTCTACCAAAAGCACTCCAACCAAGTTTAATTCTATGATTAATTTTATCCATTATGTTTCCATCTATATTAATAATCTGACCAAAGTATTTGTAACTGTTAACTTCTTCTAACTCATCATACTCAATCTTTATTTTCATATTTTGAGCAAATCGATTAAACATTACTTTAGTCTTTTTAACATTTATCTTTAGTCCTACTTTCCTACTTTCATCTGTGTAACAATATTCTATTTTACTTCTACAATAACTGTAATAATTTACAAAGTACATACAATACACAGTTTGCAGAAGTTATAAAATGAAAATAATCAATAATTTAGTTATGGCTTAGCGCTTTCAAGATTCTTTGCCTCATAGCCATATTGGAAACTGCGAAATAGATTGTCTTAGACATAAACTATGCAAATGATTCAGGTTTTCCATTTTTTTGGAAATATCAAAGCAGGTGTCGCGTCTGTTTATTGCATTGTTAGAAAACTGTTTGAAATGAAGATATTGATTCACAAAAATATTTTTAAGTGGTTTGCAAGATTCTGTATTGGCAGGAAGGGCACTGAAGATGATCTACAAAGGTTATGAAATGTGCTGCCACATTTTAGAATGTGTGATCCAAAAATGCTGGTACTTTAAGATTTCTGTAATGAATTGTTACCACTATGTTATTATTTAATATATGTTGATATAGAAATATTATAACACACAGCATAGAGAGTTACCAATCACATGTTTACTGAGACAAGCTGCATATACCAAGTATTTAAACTGGCAAGTTGAGTACCTCAGAGGGCCTTTAGCTTGTAGGTTCATCCTCTACTACTGTATTAAACTAATCATGGCATAATTGATGGTTATAAACTATGGGCAGTTGGTAATTATTGACTATAACAAGTTCAAATACTGCAAAATGCTATAATGCTTTATTAGGAATTTGAAATGTTCTAAATTAAATTTTTTTATCAGTGAATCCTTTATGTCGATTCCAATACATCACAACCAATCACCAGCATATAGTCTCAGACCATCACCTCTCAACATACATGCATTTTATGAACAACTTTGACTCATCAGATGATTCAGATATGTGAAACACTTTGGACTCTATACTTGCATTAATAGTTCATTAGTTTTCTATTGTGACTCCCTCATGCAGTGTAAAGAATGATTTCTAACCAAATTTAACACTTTACATATATCAAAGTATCACAAATAAGATAAAGAGAGGTGCAGATCAACAAATCTGACCATTAATTATGTTTCCTGTAAGGATCCATCAGAAATATTGTTCCATTTACATCACATGATGTGTGGCATGATTGAATTGTTATTGATTTTGTAGCTGGACTTGTAAAAAAATAACATGGATGACATTTGCACTAATATTGAAAAGCTTTTCCTTTTTTCTGCACAATTCTCATGATTATGTGTGTGCAGTATAAGTTAAATATACTTTAAAAGTCATTCACATGATTTATAGTAACCAATTGTGAATTCTAAGCTATAATTAAATAAATAAACAAGCATCTACACACACACCTTCTATAATAAAAGTTTTTAATAACATGGTAGCTATAATATATACAGTGTGTCCCAGTGAAATATTGATAGGTTTTGCCTCTCCCTCCAACAGATATCTGAATCAACATGTGTTATATAACTAACATAGGTTAAATATTCACTATAATAATGTAAATCATTAATGTACCTGAATTAAAAATTTGGGCATGAAATGTTTCAGTGTGTTTGACACCATAACCCATGATGCAAAACATACTAACACTAAATTTTACTTTAAATTGAGCAAAACTCATACAAAAATGTTTGAAATCATATAAACTGTGTATTACAATGATGCCATGAGAAAACATTTTCAAGTCATTTGTAAGATTTAGTGATGACAGAGGAAGTATTGAAGATAATTGACAAAAATACAAAACATGCATTTTATGTCATAACTCATGATATAAGCATGCTAGCATTTTTAAATTTTTGTGGTGAATAGATAAACATTATGCATTGATCTAGAGATAATGCTGTAGGCAGCTTGGAGAGAAAACCAGATGTCTTTTCACTGAAATATATATATATAATATTACAAACTGATGTCTGTATTTCTTTAAAATAATATACGTAAATTATAAATAAATATTAGAAAATACAGTATTTAAAAGTTTATAAAAATATATCTATAACTGTAACTTAGAAGCACTTTCAACTATCTTTGTAGTTTTTGTCAACTAATACTTTAAAATGTCAGCTTTTCCATAATTCCTATATGTCAACTTTCCCATAATTCTGTGATCTTACCATTTGCTGCTTTCCTATTAATTAAATTTTTCTTGTATTTATATATTAACATCGCTTCTTTAATCTTTCTTTTATTATTATTTCTTTCAGTTTTCAATATTTTTACTTTACTATAATTAAAATCAAAGCCATATATACATGATTTATTATGGTCATAAAAGACAGAAGCTGATAAATTATCATTATTTTTATAATTTTGTTTTGTATTTTGAACCCTTTTTAATAATAACAAGTGCTCCTTTGTTCTTTTTTCCGATGTGCACCTCGATTCACCTATATATCCACTGCCACACTTACATGTCCATTTGTAAATGATACAATTTTTATTTGACAATAAAGTCTTATCTTTTGAATTATTTATTAATTTATTTAATGTAGGTGGTGCATAAAATGCAATATCACATATACCTTTATAAATTTTCTTAATGAAACTTGCCTGTTGTTTTGAAATATATGGTATTGATATCCAAATTTTTTTATCAGAAGAATTAACATTATTATATATATATATATTATTTTTATATTTAGAATTAAAATGTTTAACAGTATAATAAACACAATCATAATTATATCCAACGTTTAACAATTCATTATAATAAATTTCAATATTTTTGGTTTTATCCAATGCATATTTGCAAAGGTTATCATTTCTAAATAAGAAGGACTTCAAACCTGCCATTTTATGTGACATTGGTACTTTTGATTCATATGGAATACATCCTCTTTTTGCTATTGGTTTAAGAGTCATATAGTAATCCAGTTTATCTTTGTTTCTAGTTATCTTGAGATCTAAAAATTGAACACACATTGAATTTTCATCTTTTTTAATCCATTTTAAGCCCTTTATATTATTTAATTCATTAAACAAATCATTAATAGCATTTGGCTTTCCACAAACAAAAACATCATCAACATATTGATTGTATGAATTTTATAAATTGAGTAATGGCTGGCCAATGGGTCTTCCTATAGTTGCCCAAATATGTAATTTTGTTATATCTACATATGAAGAAAATATTTTGAAAAATGAATATTATCAGGAAAATATTACTTTATACAAACGATATGTTGATGATGTTTTTGTTTGTGGAAAACCAAATGCTATTAATGATTTGTTTAATGAATTAAATAATATAAAGGGCTTAAAATAGATTAAAACAAATGAAAATTCTATGAATGTTCAATTTTTAGATCTCAATATAACTAGAAACAAAGATAAACTGGATTACTATATGACTCTTAAACCAATAGCAAAAAGAGGATATATTCCATATGAATCAAAAGTATCAATGTCACATAAAATGGCAGGTTTGAAGTCCTTCTTATTTAGAAATGATAATTTTTGTAAATATGCATCGGATAAAACCAAAAATATTGAAGTTTATTATAATGAATTGTTAAACGTTGGATATAATTATTATTGTGTTTATTATACTGTTGAATTTTTAATTCTAAATATAAAAATAATAATAATAATACTGTTAATTCTTCTGATAAAAAAATTTTGATATCAATATCATATATTGCAAATCAACAGGCAAGTTTAATTAAGAAAATATATTAAAGTATATGTGATATTGCATGCACCACCTACTTTAAATAAATTAATAAATAATTCAAAAGATAAGACTTTATTGTCAAATAAAAATTGTATCATTTACAAATGGACATGTAAGTCTGGCAGTGGATATATAGGTGAATTGAGGTGCACATTGAAAAAAAGAACAAAGGAGCACTTCTTATTATTAAAAAGGGTTCAAAATACAAAACAAAATTATAAAAATAATGATAATTTATCATCTTCTGTCTTTTATGACCATAATAAATCATGTATATATGGCTTTGATTTTAATTATAGTAATGTAAAAATATTGAAAACTGAAAGAAATAATAATAAAAGAAAAATTAAAGAAGCAATGTTAATATATAAATATAAGAAAGATTTAATTAATAGGAAAGCAGCAAACATTAAGATCACAGAATTATGGGAAAGTTGACATCATGGAATTATGGGAAAGCTGACATTTTAGAGTATTAGTTGACAAAAACTATAAAGGTAGTTGAAAGTGCTTCTAAGTGACGGTTATAGATATATTTTTATAAACTTTTAAATACTGTATTTTCTAATATATATATATATATATATATGATCAATAGATGGTGTTTTACCAAAAACACCATCAAAGCGTATGTTTGTTTACATAAACATCAGAGTAAGCATTCACTATCTTTTTCGTAAGTTCCACCCGCAGATCATGATTTCAAGCTGACTTGCTATCATCAGTAAAGGATAGGAATAATAAACTAGATCTAAACACTAAACTCCGAGCATTTATGAAACAATTTCTATTCATCTTGCAAGTGTGAACTTTTAGACACGTAATGTCTTCAAACTCAGCATAGCAAGCCAGATAGCTATATGGGTCTGATATCAGTTCAGTATCACCACATAGTAGAAGCCTCTGCAATATATATCATTGCAAGAAAACTTCAAAGGTACTTTTATGAAAAACAAAAAACAAATTAAACTTGCTATCGCTTGTATTTATGATCAATAGATGGCATTTTACCAAAAACACCATCAAAGCATATGTTTGTTTACATAAATGTCAGAGTAAGCCTTCACTATTTCTTTCATTAGTTCCATCCTCAGATCATGATTTCAAGCTGATTTGCTATCATCAGTGAAGGATAGGAATAAGAAACTAGATCTAAACACTAAACTCCGAGCGTTTATGAAACAATTTCTATTCAGCTTACAAGTGTGAATCTTTTAGTTTTCTTGCAATGATATATATTGCAGAGGCTTCTACTATGTTGTAATCCTGAACTAATATCAGACGCATATAGCTATCTGGCTTGCTATGCTGAGTTTGAAGACATTATGTGTCTAAAAAATTCATGCTTGCAAGCTGAATAGAAATTGTTTCATAAACGCTCGGAGTTTAGTGTTTAGATCTAGTTTCTTATTCCTATCCTTCACTAAGGATAGAAAATCAGCTTGAAATCATGATCTGAGGGTGGAACTAATGAAAGAGATAGTGAATGCTTACTCTGACATTTATGTAAACAAACATATGCTTTGACGGTGTTTTGGTAAAACACCATCTATTGATCATAAATACAAGCGTTAGCAAGTTTAACTTGTTTTTTGTTTTTCATATATATATATTAAGTGTAAAAATGTTCAAGGCGAAATGGGGTTATAAGCAAATCATTAAAATCAGTCAACACTTAGACAACCCAATATCAATAACATTCAATAATTTCAATCTGTTGTCAAGGTAAACTTTTAACAATAAAGGTGGAATCCACCTTTATTTATGATTCAATATACTTATATAGACATTAAAGATTGCAACATGTCCACAGAGATCGCATTATTGATGCAAAGAAGTTTAAATAAACCTCTTTAAATAGGTAAATATAATATTTTCTGGATACAAATTAATAAATAATCAATTATAATATTACAAACTGCAATTATAATTTTCAAATTTTGCAATCTTTAGTCTCTATATAAATATATGGGACCATAAATAAAAATGGAGTTCACCCTTATTCTTAAAAGGAGGTTGCCTTGACAACAGGTTGAGATTGTTGATTGTTATTGATATTGGGATTGTCTACATGTTAACTGATTAAATATACATATATTTAAAAAAAACCAAGTCAGAAGTCACATGATCTAATTTAAACAAGCTTGTATTACAAATATTATATAAAGAGCTCATAAATAATCTTTTAACAAGCCTTGCAGTATATCCCTCACCCAGACCACTGAGTTGGCCAGTAGCAGAAACTGGTCTGGGATTAGGAATATTCTGCAAAGCATTGTAGCCTAACCCTTAAGAACACTGATAAATGATACTTATACTATACTAGCTCAACAATACACAATGATACGATATGAGACTCTCTCTAGTCTGAACAGAATGTACAATATAATAAATAATACATAAGATAGACTGCAGTGATGGTCACAACATATAGGTTTTAACACTGAGAAGCATATAAAATATACTCCACAATGGCATTGTTATTGTAGAAATTCTCCCGCTACCATCCTAACCCTACAACAAACAATGATTATTCGTTTTTAAAATATAATAACAATTATTGGTAGTTATGTAATTAAATAACAAGAGGGATTTTTTTGAGATCCATTCACACAAACATAAACTAAACTCCTTATTTGATACTTAATCTAACCATAACAATAATACATTGAGATTAATAATCTATTCATCTACTTTAAATTAAATAATTTATTAAACTTATAAATATTTACTCTCCTATTTATACAAATAACTATCATGAAAACAGAATAATCGTTTAGTAATAATCAAAAGCTTTATAATTTAACCATACTTTCTATTATCTAACTCAATTAAATACATGAATTAATTAGCATTTAACCATCTTAATTTTATCTTTTAAAAACAAACATTATAATAGACTTTATTAATAACATATTTTGGAATAATATAATATTTGAATTTACAAAAAAAATCCAAGCCAGATGTCACATGACCTAATTTAATAAGATTGTATGGTAGCTGTTTTATAGATTCACACCATGTGATGGCATGAATTATGTGCTAAAACACATAAAAATGCCATTTATGCGGCGAACGTATTTTTATGGCCATATGTTAATGTATACAACAATTCTGTTGTACTACACATTGCAGGCCATGTTGTTGCATCGCAGTAAATTATTTCAGCAAATTTGCACACTTCACACTTTTTTATGGTGTTGTGTGAGGGTGTGTGTCTTCCAATAATGTATAAATGGTTAATTGCAAATAGAGTTTTTTTTTTTTTAAATCATACAATTTGAGCAAGCAATAATTATCGGAGGTTTTACAAACTTCTGTAGTCAAGTTTTAAGGTGCAAAACATTGTCAAAGGGTATGTATTAACATACTTTGAAGAAGGTAACATGTCAAATAACATATTCTCGATAACCTCAATGAGACAAAGAACATGGAAAACCTAGATGTTGTTTGATTTTTGCAATTAATGACCACTTTGTTCAAGCTATACATCTGATATATTACTGTAGCTGCAAACAGCTTGTTTTTTTAAATTTATTTATACCAAAAAAAGAAACCGTAATAAATGTGAAATTTTTTGATGCATACATTAATAATTAACACTAATATTAAGGAATTTAACTAAGATTTGAAATGGACTATGAATGATATGCAACACATTGATTATAATTTAATATATTTTAATTCTTAAATATAGATTAAATAAACATAAGTGCATTAAATGACACACGCATGTGGGTTATATAGTAAACATATATAAAACAAATATCAGCAAGTAATAGAATAATGCCTGAATAAGTTATTATTTAACAAGCGTTTAGAGTTTTAGAATTTAATTTAAGAAATAGGCAAGTTTTTATTTTTAAAATACATTTAAAATTTTAATCCCAAGTTTCATTAATTGCTATCTTAAGAAATTTATTGCTTTCTAATTATTGTTCAAAGGTTGCAATGAATATACTAAATAAGGAATACATAAGCAGGGTCAATGTCTATAAGACCCTAATGATAGGTTGATTTCAGTTGTTGCTGATTGCTTACAGATGGTTTCCCAAGAATTGACAACTTTTTTTTTTATAAAAACAGATAACTTTTTTTTAAAAGAGTTTGTAAACATTTTATTATATATGTGTGTGAGACTATCTCAGGAATTGAAATTTATATACCAATGCATTTAAATAAAGAGTTTTTAACTGAGAATATTTCAAATTTCTATTAATTTGAGGGTTGTAATGCTTCTTTAAATCTTTTGCATTACGGATTCTCTCGCATATATATGTAAGTGGTTACACACATATAATAATGTTCACACAACTTAATTTAATTATATCATTTTATTAATTTTAAATTTATAACTGCATATACATTATACACATACAGACATTAATATATTAAATGTGTGCACATATCCACACATACATGTAAATATATGCTATTACATATCAAAATAAATTATTCTGATTATATACGTGGACTGTGAAGGTTCGAACTGGTGGAAAAGGTACTAACTAATATAGTAGATGAAACAAAATGATGGTTAAATAATACCGTTTCAAGCGGAACCAAACAAAAAAAAATGTAATAAGTTTTAATTTTTTTGATGTTTTAAAAACAAAGTGAAACCCCCAAAAAAAATCGTAATAAGTTTTAAATTTGTTTATGTTATTTTAAAAAAAAAGCGAAACCAAAAAAAAAAAAGGTTACTAATTTTAATATTTATTTTTTAAACAAAAATAGGAAAACAAAAATACAACCATAATAAGCATACTAAGTTTTACATTTAAAAAACAGAAAGAAACAAAAAAAAAACCCTGAAAAATGTTGATTTTCTTTTATATTTATTTATTTTGTTGATGTTAATAAAAATAAATGTTTACAAAAAAATAAAATAAAATTTGTGTTTAATTTATTTGTAAATTTAAAAAAAAAGTAAAAAAACAAGGAATTCAAATTAAAAAAAAAGACCTGGGAATGTTCATAAGTTATATTTATTCAAGAAAAACAATGCCCTTATGTGGTGTGGATGTCTATAAAACAACTACCCTTTGCATTTACAAATATTATATATAGAGAGCTGCAAAATAAGCTCTTAACTTAATAGTTATACATTAGATAAAGTGCTGGGATTGTTCTGGTATTTTTAATCTAATGCTTGAATATCCTGGCACCTCACTGATGATGCCAGAAGCAGAAACCGGTCTGGGGTTGGAAATATTCACAAAACCTGATAAGAGCATATTTTGTGAGCTCTATATATAACATTTATAAATTTGAATATATACCATACAATAAATTTTAACTGGATTTTAAAATAAGAATGTGATTATTGGAAATAATGTGACTTTTTACTGCTCTACACATATGATAACTTTAAATTTCAATTTTCAAATAATTTTTCAAGTGTTTTCATATTTAATAAAATATAAATAAATGAAATATTACTTTAATAAAATTATAATTAACAAAATAATAATTAATTTATTAAGTTCCCATTTCTTTAGTATAATTTTTTAAATAAAATATTCAATAAATATATTTTACGTAATGACTTTATTTTGATTATATGCTTTAATAATATGGCTTTGTGATAGAAATGATTCTAGACAGAAATAAAGCTACTAGACAAGTTTTAAATTAAAATAGTTATTAATTTTTAACAATAAAACAATTCATACATACAATAACAAAATATCATGTATTACATAATTGATTCACAAAATTAATACTTAAATAATTACAAATTTACAATAAAATTCTTTACATTTACAATAAATAAAAATAACATTCTTTTCACTCAGACACTCAAATTATATCTGTATTATTTGGTCCAAAAATGATAAGTTTATTATTATCAATTGATATGCCTTCCTTTATATTATCAACTAATTTTACCATCCATGAGTTCATCCTGATAGGTAATTTCCATACCATGTCCAACATATTTAAATAATTAATTGTAATCCCAATTATTTGAACAAAATTATAATACTTTGATATCACTCAAATTTAAAAATAGTATGAAAACATATTAATACAATTTATTAACAATATTGTTTATGTTCTGGTAATCTTAAGATAATACAAAATAATTGAATCAAAGATTCTCTCTATCAAAATTATCAGTTACTTTTATGCATTCTACATCTCTCTCACTGACATTTGCATTCTTATTTTGTTCTCATTTATCTTTTCAAACAATAAGCTATTCTTATTTTTGATTGAATTCAATAATATTTGTTTTGTGCATGGCCCTACTATTTCTGATCCCATTCTAACAAAAGTTAGGAAGACAAACTATAAGTTCAAAAAGAATAACTGGCCAACCTATGATGACTATTATATATTCTAATAGCCTAAATAAAACTTTATAGATAAGAAACTGATCTTATTAAATTATTGTATCAAAACATATAGGAATGGACATATCCTCTCTTTATGACATGCTATGATTTGGTAGGTAGTCACTTTCCTTAATGATTCTACCTCAATATATCCTGGATTATTTATCAAGCTCTTATGGAATATAAAATTCATGTTTCTTTGGAAAATCCTCTCATCTCCTTATGATAATAATATGGGTACCACATTGATTAAACTCTCTAAACTCATCAATTCTTCAGGATGATATTTTTCTTATCCTAGAATTTTAACTTATCCTTTTCACACCATATATCCTCAGCATCTATCTCTATTAACTTTCTCTTGTCTAATAGTATAATCTTACTTTCCCATCATGTATTCATTGATAAACTTTATAGATCACATTACAAAACAACTCTATTAAGACAAACATCAATATTGTACTTTTTTCATTACTAAGATTGAGATCATAAATCACTTCTCCACTTTAACATTCATTTCATTTTATATTTTCGTATATCACATTATACTCCTATGGCATAGTCATATTTATTTAAATAGAATCCCAATCCTAATTTAATACAATCATTAAACATATATTGCTATAATGGAATTACTGAACTCTTTTAAGACAGTTTTATCACAATCAGATTTTTAATCCCCATACCTGCTAAAATAACAAATTTAAATTACAACATTACCCACACAAACTTTTATTCTGTAGCATACTCTTCTTTCTTCAAAATTGAATGAATAATAATAATATTAATAACCCATCTTAATGCTAAAGATTAAATAAATATTAAATGATTTAAATTATTTATACTCCTATCATACAATATTATATATTTGTATCTAAAAACATTAATAATAAAAATCAAAAATTAAAAAAAACATTTTTCATATGTCATAGCATCGGCCGGGACGCTTTTAAAAAAAAGAGAATTTATTCAACCTTCTTGTCCAGCAATACCATAGTAACAAACAATGATTAAAGCTTCCTGGGAAGTTTTTGATTTTTCACTCCCCTTGTTAGCAAAATACATCTAATTTCAAGTAAAACATTTTAATAAAAAAGTAATAAACAATAACTTGATAAAAGTTTTGAGCTCATATTATTATTTAATCCTTTGATGTAATCACATTAAAATTTTGGACTCTATAATATTAAAATAGCTTAGGGAAATATTAAATATAAATTTAATTTTTTTTTCCAATATTGAGATGTTTCAGGAGTTATCAGATGAAAGTAGGAAAGTAGGACTAAAGATAAATGTTAAAAAGACTAAAGTAATGTTTAATCGATTTGCTCAAAATATGAAAATAAAGATTGATTATGAAGAATTAGAAGAAGTTAACAGTTACAAATACCTTGGTCAGATTATTAATACAGATGGAAGCATAATGGATGAAATTAATCATAGAATTAAACTTGGTTGGAGTGCTTTTGGTAGAAATAACTTGATACTAAAAGGAAATATGCCTATGTGTTTGAAAAGGAAGGTTTTTAACAAATGTGTTTTACCAGTTTTTACTTATGGATCTGAGACTTGGACACTTAATAGGATAGCAATACAGAGACTCCAGACCACTCAAAGAAGTATGGAGAGATGCATGTTGGGAGTAACAAGAAGAGATCAAAAATGTAATGTATGGGTAAGAGAACAAACAGGTGTTACTGACCTCATTGAAAAAATTAAAAGATTGAAGTGGAGTTGGGCTGGACATACTGCTAGAAGAGATGATAATAGATGGACAATTGAAATCTTAAACTGGATTCCAAGAGATTGTAAAAGACCCAGAAAGAGATTACATGTGAGATGGATGGATGAAATAAGAAAGTGTGCATGGGTGATGTGGAGAAGAGCAGCTAAAGATCGGAGAAGATGGATTAAACTTGGAGAGACTTTCATCCTGAGTGGATTGATAATGGTTGATGATGATGAAGTCTATAATAATATAATATATATCATTTCTATAATAATTAGTCATTACAAAAGATCAAAGGATTCTCTTGGTAGCTTTTTATCCTTTTTAGCATTTTCTTATTAAACATAAAATCTATTTTCTTGAATAAACAATATATTTCATCCTTTTTATCTCATATAAAACATAGCAAATATCTATTCTTATATTAAACTGTTCTATCATTAATTAATTATATATTAAATCTTTTAGCTTTCGTAGTAAATTGTTTTATAACCAATTAATCATATAGTGAATATTCTTCTTTCTAATTTGCAAGCTTAACGAGAATATATGTTATTTTAACTTAAGAAAGAATTCTTTAACTAGATTTATAAATTGTCACTAAGTTATTACTTTAAAATTCTAGAAATTAATTTTATAAGTTGATAAAAATTATAGCTTTGTATTACATAAAACTTCCTTTTTATAGATAATTTAATAATCAAATTAATCTTACAGAGATAACCAAAGGTTCTCTTGAGTGACAATAGAGGCACCTTTTAAATAATTATAGTTTATCCTGTTTTTTCATTGTTTTCCCAAATGATAATAAACTTAACAGTTTTTTTAAAATTCTACTAGTTGTCACTTTAATTTTGATTTGACATCCAAGAATATAATTAGGTTATTAAGAAGAAACTTGTATTTGTTTCACTCCATTATTTTTAAATACCACTCTTAAAATATATTGTATCACTATTCAGCTCGTTATCAATAACTTTAACGTACTTTATAAAAGATAAAATATAATAAAATTTTATATTTTTTTAAAGAATTTAGTGAAACAAGTATTCACTTTTACTTTTAATGAATGCTCTCAAGTTTGTCTGCTATTTACCTTATATATAGTAAACAGTATGACGTCAGAAAACTAACTAAATTAATTTTATTGGTCAATATCTGAAAATCAACCCACCATTTTTTTACATAATTATTTTTCTGTCTACATTATTTAAAAATAATTAATATTAATAAATATTTTAAAAACTATATGGATGGACGATTGAAGAGTTGGAGCCAGTCCATTAAAGTATGAAGATTGTCTATCTTAATATATATCTGAGCACTTATAGTATATATGTGTGGGAGATGATAATCTGGACCAACTGATGATTGCTGGTTTAGCATGAAATACGTATATTGGGGATTATTTATCTTTTCAGCATATATGTGCTTGAGTGTATCAGTGTTATTAGATGGAGTGGAGAGTGGTGGGTCATGTGAAAGTCTGTGCTCATATACCCTATATTACATATATAGACACATGGTATATATTAAGCCTGTGTTTCAATTATTAAATTAAATTGAATAACTTTTATACTTAAATTTAAAATATAATTATGATTTTAATAAATTTTAATACTAATTTATTTTAAATAAGACATTTATTAATAATATTTATATCTAGATTATTATTATTATTATTATTATTATTATTATTATTATTATTATTATTATTATTTTAAAATAAATTATCTTATAACAAAATAATTTTTATTCTTCTTTACTAGAATTCTGCACACAAACTTGAACATTCACCTTTTAAAGGATCACTGATATCTTAATAAACTGAGATTTAATTTATTACTATTGTAATTTTTAATAAATCTTATATATTTATATAGGCACAATGTAAATATGCTTGTATTTATTAAAAACTATTATAATGGAATTATATATGACTGTTTATAATATAAATAACTACAAATAAAAGGTGTGTATTAACTATCTCTACAGAATTTCATCTTTAAACTCTATATATTAAGCTATTTATACTATTACATATCAAAAATTAATAATACTATGATTGCATATTCTTTAAATTTAACATTTTTGTTATGATATATGTTTTATATCCTACTTTAAATACAGCTAACTAATCAAAAAATTAATATATATATATATCATAATAAATATAATAAATATAACGGTAATAAACTATTACAAACAGTCTTTCAATCCGCAGAAGTACTTTCGATTAATTTCATAAACCTACCTCAACTGCTACCAGTTGACATTAGCAGACTATATATATATATATAAGAGCTATATGGGTTAAAATAACCATAATCTTCTTAAATGGATTGTGTTCTACATAATGAGTAATAAAATCATTGATGAACTGTGAATCAAAGAGAAAAAAATAATTAAATAGAAATCAGTAGTAATTATAAGTTAATGTAAAACAAGCAGATAAGACAAAGTAAACATCATAAGACATAGATAATTTCAAACAAAAATGAAATAAAAAGTAAAGGTATTTCAATTGAACTAAACAGAAAATTACAAAAAGCATATACAAAAAATATGTAGCAAAATTAAAATCACATTTGAAAATGCAAACAAGATTTAAATGTTGTGGTAGAATGCCAAATCAACATCCAAACATAATTACATCTAAAATCATTTTTTTATTTCTAAAAACAATGGAACTACTTTCTATATTTATTTAGGAAGCTAGGCCAAACTGCAAATCTATTTTTAATGTCACTTAAATTTGGTACTTGAATGATATATGATTTATGTCAAAATTTGTTACCAGTCATGTATATATTTTTTGCACGTAAAATTTCAATCTTCCGTCATTGGGAGCTGAATATACAATCATTTTTATCCCTGTGGATTCTATCTACTGGCATTATGGGTATAAGTGAAGCCTTAAACACTTAAAATTTTTGATAATAAAAATATTATTAAGTGTACAATATTGTTAATCATTTTCCTTTTTAATTTCTGTTTTTGAAGTCCATATTATTAAACATCAATTTCTTTCCATTTACAACTTTGATATCTCTGTCATCTATCTATATATTTATAATGTAAGGTGTGGCCTTACATTCCTCCATTACCATTAAAATTACCCTTTGCCTAATTCGAATCCAAGACCCAATATAACAACACTCTCTACCAATGAGAATAAATAAAAATCCATTACAATAAAATGAATGAAATTAGACACAAGTACTGTAACTGAGAAACAATCAATTGTTTTCTCCAATTAACCACCTAATGTATTTTTACGATAAATATGTTAGATTAATTAAATCATAAAACATAGACGAAAATCTTAAACTTTGTCAAAAACATCTCATCATTTATGATGTAACTCATATACATTATAACAATAGGAGGAAAATATGATCTGATAGATTTAGAAGCAAGCAATAATAAAGAACGAAATAAATTAAATAAACCAAGTATTCTTGGCAGTGTATGAAGGTATTAATTACATTATACATATATGCATGCCAAATTATATCACAGTAACAGACAATTATAAAAATCATCATAATTTATTATTACTATTACAAATACGTCTCCAAAATTTCACAATATATTACAAGTCTTTTTTTTCTAATTATTCTGAAATTTTCTTTATTTCATCCTTTCATCTCAAATATGCCCATTCCCCCTTTTCAGAACACTTGATAACTTCAAGCCCAACTAATGTTTTATTTAGTATATGGATGAAAATATCGAATGGTCTTTTGCTTGGGAATTCATAAGAAGTTTAACAATTGAAAATGGGAGAGTTGGGCCATGATCCATTTTGTCCTCTAGAATCTACAATTCTACCACAGCCCTAAAACATGCAGGATCTGTTTATTTACTCAAAAATGTGCTTTGGCTCATAGACTGCCAATTTTCTTTACTATGAAATTACTATATTATCGTGAATATCAAAAAGAATGCAAGTTGGTATTCGTGATGAAATAGCTCAACAAGTGAATGGGTACATAATTGAGGAAATGGTTGAGTGAGAATGGGAGAAGCTTAAAAAAGAATAGCTTTGGTAAATGAGGGATTTATTAAGAGAGACAAACATTTTTTGTGGATGTTTGAAGAGAGAATTAAAGGAAGATTAATTATGTGCCATGTATGTAATGTATTATATGGTTGTGAAACATGGACAGTAAATAAAAGAATTAGGAACAGATTGGCATCCTTTGAGATATGGATATGGAAAAAATAGAAAAAACCATTGGATAAATAAAATGTCAAAAAACAAACAAACAGAAGTTTGGAAGAGTAAATGAAAAAGAAGATTGATTGAGAAAATTAGAGATAGAAAGAGAAACTGGATAAGACATATACTAAAATAACAGAATAGTTTAACAAAGAATATGTTGGAAGGCATGGAAAGAAAATGGATGGAGATGAAAGAAAAAATGTAGAATTGAGGATCTTGCCAATGAACAGAATAGATTGGAGAATAAATGAAATGGTTGTGTAACTGATCTCTGGACATGTTTCTAGAACATTACTGATTGTTTGATGAATCCAGTCCATCTTTATATTTCAATCTGAAGTATCATTCCTATTATAACTTTTTTTCATATGATCACCATTTTTAACCTTCCACAAGCTTGTTAAAACAGAGGCAAAATTCTCCATAAAATAGTGCCACCCAATGCAATCCAGAATAATCAATGGATATATTATGTAAAAGGTGGTCTCTGGAGGGTTGCATTAGATCCTGGGATATAGGTGTAGTGCTCTCAGATTCAAGGCTTCTTACTGATGAAAGCCATAAGCTAGAAACTAGATGGGATATTGAATGAGTAGTCACTAAGTAGGGATTTTATGCACAAACTTTGCTTTCATTGATTACTCTGGCTTGCACTGGGTGACACAACTATTGTTTTAATTTTCAATGCTGTTTCTAAACCATATTCTATTTTAGAATTTATTGTCCATATTTAGCAATCAATTGCAAGTTGCAATGTGTATTATTGATTTCTTTTGACTTATCTTCTAAAAATAAATATTTTAAAATAAAATCTGAATCTAATTGCATTATCTTTCTAAAAAAATATTACACTAATATTTTATGAAAAACAATCATAAATATGTAAACAATTATGGAAAATATTTATAATTTTCAAAATCAAACAATAAAAAAAGTACATTCCAAAGCTCCTTAAGTACTCTTGAGCAAAGAGAAGAGAAACTACCAATCAGTAACATTATAGACTGACAGTCAGTTCATTTATAAAATATTTCTTTGAAAAATATTGATATCTTGAAAATATTATTTGAATTAATAAATCAATGTTTAATCACATAAATTATTGTCAAATGAAGTAGCAAATCAATGCTAAAAATATCCATAAGGGGGCAATTTAAAATCAAAGCTTAGCCATGCCATCATAGTATTTCATATTAACATGTAGTCGAGAATCAGATTATTTTTTCACCAGAATATTCTCCACATCAACTACCTTCTGTTTAGAATTATAATTTCAAACTGCACTAGTAGACAGCTTAGTCAATTATATTATTTCTGATATCTCTTAATATTAATATGCAGTAAATGTTAAAATTTCATAAGATTACTCTATATAATTGCATTTAGGTACAAAGATAAGATGGCCACTCATATCTTTTCAAAGACTTTATCATGTGACTTGGATCGAGAGTTTCCTCACATTTCAACAAAAAACAAAGTTAACTTAATATAGCACCAGTAAATGTCTTAGTTAATTAAACTAACAATTTTCTTCAAGATTTTTGTGTTCATCATTTCACTCTTCACTTACTCATAACTACTTTGTTTTTTTAAATCATCTATCAACTTTAGTTCTTGCCTACTTCTTATCCTCTTACTTCTTACAATCTTCTCCACAGAAATCCTTACAATTTTTCTTACCTCTAAATATATTTCCAAGCTAATTTCTTTTCCTCTTCTTAATAATATTTTGTTTCATTTTCTTTAACACTAACATTCAAAATTACTTTTTTCCTAATTTATTTATATTCTTCAAATCTTTATCTCAAAAATCTCCAATCTTCCCATCTTTGTTTTTAAATCACTCATCTTTCTTTTTTACACAAAGCTATACTTCTTAGAACTAATTTAAAAGCATCTTTAATTTTATCACTACTGAATTCAAATAATATAATATTAAATCATCACTTTATTACTATTTTACAATGTTTTAATTACAACCCTCTATGACAGTTTCGATTGCCCCAGCAATCTTCTTCAGAATCGAAATTCACAACTCAATCAGACTAGCCAAAAATATATAAAGTCTAAATCACTACCGATGGTTTCACTGCTATTATTAAAAGTTTGACTAAATTTTGGCATCCTAATATATTTCTTTTTATTCCTCATTGGGAAAATTTTGAAATCTTCTCTTCAGTTTAAAAGTTTTGATTTTTATCTCAAACTTTCTACAAATTCAGTAACCTACTGTGTAGTATCCTGTTAATCGTGTTTCCTATATTTGCAAACTTTATTTCCATAGCAACAACAAACTGATGCAGAATATTTTCTTAGTTTTAATGCTTACTCCATCTTCATCAAAACAACATATATTTACTTTTTTTTTGAGAATATATAAAATGTCCACTCCACCAAATACTCTTAAAATATATAAATAAAGACATGAAAACATAAACTAAATATATATTTCAGTTTTCTGGGCCACAATTTTATGCCTGTCTTCAGCATTCATGCATTATTTATATTAAATTACATTTTGAATTACAAATAACAGGTATTTGCTCTCATAACTTTGATACCACCCACTTTAGGTGCAAACATTCATAAATCATCCCTTTTCAATGATTATCAGTCTGCAAGAAGAACTTTTGAAGTTTAATCTTGTTTTTCAGATCCTTAATCTCTCTTTTCTATGTCATGCCAGGAAACTTTCTTATATTATTCATCTCACACGTGGTCTCTTTCTAGGTATTTTGCAATCTCTTGAAATCCCATTTAAAATGTCAACTGCCCATCTATTATCATCTCTTCTAGCAATAAGTTGAGTCCAACTCCATTTAGTCTTTTAATTTTTTCAATGATGCCATTACACCCGTTTTTCTCTCATCTGTGTATTTCATTTTTGATTTCTTTTTATTTCTTCTAATCAACATCTATCTATACTTCATTGAATAGTTTAAAGTTTTGTGTTGTTCTTCTGTGAAATGTCCAAGTCTCAGATCCATAAGTAAGAACAGTTTAATACAAATACATTAAAATTCTTTTTTTTTTTAAAAAAATGGATTTAAATGTTGAGGTGAAGCATAGACTCCAGTGTGCTGTGGATGCTTTTAACAAATTAAAAATGGAATATTTTATCACAGTGAATAACTACTGCAGTCAGGGCCAACATGTGTAGGTAGATAGGTTATGCAGACCACAAAGATGCTTTATTATTTGAGTACTGTGTTGTAACAATGATTAATAAAGTTTATACATAAATAAAAATACATACTTAGATTTTTAAATCACTCCATTGTTAGAAGCACATTTTAATGGTGAATATTTTTTATTTAAATGCAAGATTACTTTTTTACTTAGTCATGTAACAACTGTTTGACATATATATATATATGATAAAAAAAGTCATGTAACAACTGTTTGACATATATATATATATGATAAAAAAAACAAGTTATAAATTTCATAACTTGCTTTTAGCTTCCATTTTATGATCACTAGATGGAGCTCCTAACAAGCTTTGTTTACATAAACGCTGAGAGAGAGAGAATTCAATATCTCTTTCATTGTCTCCCACCTCCAGACCATGGTTTCGAGCTAGTTGGCTCATGTCAATGAAGGGTTGGAAGATTAGAAACTAGATCTAAATGAGCATTTATCAAATACATTTCTACCAGTCCAGTTCAAACTGATAGAATGTGTTTGATAAATGCTGATTTTAGAATTAGTATTTAGATCTAGTTTCTAGTCCCTACCCTTCACTGACATGAGCCAACTAGCTCAAAACCATGGTCTGGAGGTGGGAGACAACGAAAGAGATATTGAATTCTATCTCTCTCAGCGTTTATGTAAACAAAGCTTGTTAGGAGCTATTGGTAAAGCTCCATCTAGTGATCATATATATATATATATATATATATATATATAAGTAAAAATGTTAAATTTCCAAATCATTTTTATTTAAATGTCTTAATCATCAAAAAATGTCACATTACTATTAATAATTTTTGAAAATAAACTTATTTAAAAAAATATTCTCTTTTAATAATTATGGTAATTCTGCAACACATTGGGCGACATTCATTTATCAATTATATTTTAGAAATATCAGTGTTCTGCTTAGGATTGTGGGAGAGGGTCTGACTCTAAAATATGGGTTCTTGCTATTTATTTCAGTGTTGCGGTTTCATATCATGGAATTAATGCAGTATATATAATTTCATATTTTTTATGAATGATTTATCTGAATAAGAAATAATCACAACACTGTGATTATACTATAAGGCAATAACACAATTGTTAGCAATTTTTAAGGAACAGAATCCAAACATGATTAGCCATACAATAGATTTTCAAAATAAACTGATATGTTGGTTGTGACCAATACTATCTTCTTTTTTTAAATAGCGATATTACCATTTTTTTTAAACCAATATAATTTTTGTTGAGTTTTAAGAATTTATATTTTCTTAAATTTGGACTGTTATGAGGTTTGTTACCTAGCTAAAAACTTGTAATTAATCTACAGTATTATCCATATATATACTGGGCCAAATCTAAGAAAAATAGAATTAGTAAAGTGTAATTTTTAAAAAAAGATATTATTGTGAGCATTTCCTCCTTAAATAAGGGTAATAGTATGTACAATACAACTAAGTTATTATATTTAAATAATAAGCATATAAAAAATCAAAGCATGAAGTAGTTTGAATATTTTACTATTGACGAACATTTGACAAGCTAACTTTGTTAATAGAAAACATAAACAAGTTATGCATGAGATTCGGAATTAAACTAAAAATAACAAACAAGAGTTATTTTTAACCAACTATTTGACATGTTGATTAAAGTCAACCTAGTTAAAGATAATCGTTGTTTATTCCATAAATTTTTTTATGGCTGCCAAGGTCAGGAGAATTAATACGTAAATAAAAAGTGTAAATAGATATAATTTTTTAATATTCTACCGTTTTTATATTTTTTTGTTAAATAAAATTGTATAGCTTTCGTCTTAGTTTAATTTAATATATATATATATGTGCTCTGCACACAGATAATGAAGCTATTCAATGTATGAAAAATTATCAAAATTTACTGCCAAGCACTTTCAGGACAGCTTATAGTCCCATATTCATGGCGACTTGTATTTGATTAATAACTATAATATTAATGCAAATTTTATGCATATTCATATGTAGATGCTACGTGGACCATTTTCGAGACAGAGAAAAGCAGGCCTCTCTTCTGTTGATTGCTGCTAGGTCACTTACAATGTAGTAAACTTCTCTAATTTTGCGTTTGATATCATTTGTTTCAGAGCAAATGCCACTGGCTGTGGTTTGTAGAAAAGCATGGTCAGTGGCTTTCTCATGCTCAATGAAAACTGAATTACCTTCAAGCTTTGTTTTAGTTCTGTTGTAAAAGTATATGTGTTGAGCTACTCTGGTGGCAATATTAGTTTTAGTCTCTCCATAATATGTTGACATACAATTTCTTTGGTGGCAGGTGATTTTGTACACAACTTGAGGAGTGAGTTCAGGTTTGATCCTGTCTTTGGTGTTATTGATCAGTCTATTAGTGTTAAGAGGTGAGCAGAAAGCAACTTCAAGGTCACTTGATAGTTTATTAACCTTTTAACCACTAATTATATTATTGGTTGTATGAGGTAAAAATCAAATCTTTTAATTGGAAAACTGAAGACAAAGCCTATTGTTAAAACATATTCGCCTATAATATTAAATTCAACTCAGATACGTTTATAAAAAGTATATTATTAATTTTTCAGGTTATGAAGAGAACGAAAGTTCTTTCAAAAATAAATTGCTATTTATTTATTCTAAAATATTCAATTTCGGCAACATAAAAGCTATAATATAAACAAAAAGATCGACTTTTACGTTATAGAAAAGTAAATATTTCTTTTACTACAGCTTCAATATTTTTACAAAAATCTTCGATATTTTTCGAAAATAATTTTGTTTTTTTAGTTTATTTTTTAAAAATTATTTTTAATTTGTCAAATTATCCTTTTTTTAATACTTAAATCACATTCGAAATGAAAATCTCAGCATTTATCTTTATTTTCTTTGATCAGGCGGTTTCTTTGTTTTTTTCAGCCAATCAGAATGTCTTTGTCGGCTGAGAACTGGCTGAGAGCCAATCACCAATAAGCCTCTTTCTTTGTTTAGCTTTAAATGCAGTTTTTTTTTATTTTTTACTTGTAAAAGAATTCGGAAGAGGGCACCATCTTATAGAGCTTTTAAAAACCTATTTAAAAACATATTGAACGAATATTTTCGTATAAAAACTCGCAGAGTTAGAGTGATGTCAGATGTCTAAGAGGAGCCTCGTAAGAGGCGGGAAAAGGGTTAATAAGGCTTTTGGCTGTTGAATGGATGTATGGGATTAGTTTAATTTACAAATTTTATTTTATGAAGCTAGAGATGCTGGAATTAAACTTGCACCAAGGCATCTTTTACTCCCACTATGGCTCTGACTGCAAATACATTAGCTAAATATAGGGCCATTATTTTATCTAATTCATTGTATGAGAGTGTATTGGTATTAAAATTAACAAATGCTCCATAAATGTATAAAAATGTAATGGCAAGCTCAGAATAATAATCAATATGTTCTTCAACTTACTAAATATATTACCATAAAGTCCATTATCATAAATTTGCATCATTAAATTAACATGTAGTGAACAATACAAGAACTTCTTTAAAAATACTTAATACTGACCTTAAGCATGGCTTCAGTGGGAAAGCAAAATGAATTGGTTTTAGTGGGAAATTATGGTTCAGGTGAGAATACATTGGAAGGTGATAATTATATAAGATGTTGCAATATTTCATAAAGAAACTTTGCTGCAGAACTTTAATATCAAATAATCAGAATAATGAAACAATATATTATACACCTGGGTCTCATTTTACGCGATAGATAGGTTCCTTAGAAAACATGTGCAAATGAAATCGCGCAAAAATAGACAAAACACCCCACCCGATCCACCTACGAAACAACGTGCAGAATGCGGGGCAGGGAAACCGTAGTTAAACAAACATAATTCACATAGGAAAAAGAGGGAAAAGGTAAATTAATTAACCACAATTTGGCCCGAGGGTTTGATGATTTTAAGAATATTTTTTATTAGACTTATTTTATATTGATGATTTCAGTAGGGTATTTCGATACTGATGTTTAAAAGGAATTTTATTTGAGATCGTCCAAATTCTTGGTGGTTTCTATGTTGAGGATTTATCTTTGAATGAAGGCAAAGTAAGATTAAGAGAGAGATATTTTTTATTAATATTTTCTTTGAAGGAAAATTTATTTGAGAGTGAATTATGAAGTATGGGGATATATAGAATATAAAATTAAAAATTATTAAAGATATGGGGAATATTGAAATGATGGATGGGGTATGGTTTCGGATGAGTGGTGTAATAAGTTGATTTGTGGGTTTTTTGGTTGTATTTGAGATAAAATGTAATTGAGATTTTGTTAAATATTAATTATTTTATAAAAAAGTTTTAAAAAATATTTTGGAATTATTATGATGTTAGAATAAATATTATAATTGTAATAAGATTTGAAGTATTATAAATAGATTGAGGGTAATTTATAAAAGAATATTATGAAATTTATATTCATTGAAGATATAGATTTAAATTTGAAAATAAGAAATTGATATATAAATAATAAATATAGTAAAAAAAAATAATAGTGGGTATTAGAAATTTAATATATTATTAATTTATTATAAAATAGTAATTATATTTAGATATAATAAATATAAATTTAGTTAAGTTGAATTATTATTATTATTAGAAAATGATTCTTGTATTTAATATTTATATTATTTTATTATTATGTGAATTATGATAAAGTTAATGGTGGAATGTATTATATTATGAGAAAATTATATATTTTTGGGTATGTAAATTGTGATTAATTATTATTTGATTATTTTAGATATATTGAGGTATATTGTGTATAAAAGTTTGATTTATAATTTGATTTTTATTTTAATTTTTTTAAGAATGGGGTTATTTATATAAAATAATTTGGGGGGGATGTAACTTACATTGAAAAAGGGGGGATGCGGTCTGTGATTTTTCAAAATTCGCATAAAAGCAAAGCACCAATGTAAACTTACTTTAAAATTCGCGCAAAAAAAAAATAAGGAAATAAAATATGACTAATAAAAAATTTCAAATTTGAAAAAAATTGATACAAGACAAACTTTTTTTAACTATAATATTTAATTTTATTCAAAATAATATATTTTTATGCATAATTTACAGTATGATAATTTACATTTTTTATACATGTTTTAATTATTATCGCTATTTGCCAAAACACACGTTCGTTTGCACTCTCATGTTGTGTTAATGTTTTTCTGTTGACAACGTAATTAGTAATTAATCTTTGAGACAATTTTATTAGTTGTTTGTGAACTTAGACTTATGATAATAAAAAGACATTTATTCACTACTGCTGGGAAAAATTTAATTAAAACTAACAACTAAAAATTAAATTCTTATTTTTGTCTTTAATTTTCAATTCCGTTTAAAAATCAAATTTCACTTCAGATTATTTCAAGTCGCCGTAAGTAATTTTTAAATTGTTAATTACAATTAAAACACAGATTTTAATTTTTAATTGTCAAATTTAATTGTGCCCACTGCTATTACTGACCTTTTAAAAATAAACTTGTGGACACTAAATGATTAATAATTGATTACATTCTTTTTTAAAAAGCAAAAACAGAATGTGATTTAAAATGCAAAATTAACACATACAATGTTTGAACAAATTTACATTATAATCTTGTAAAATTTAATGTGTGTATACATAAAATGTGGACAACATCATTTTAATTTCATTATTGCATAAAATCTTACTATTATAAAGCACTGAAAATATTGAAATTACTAAGTTGAAAGTCGAATTCCAATAATGTGCTATTACTTTCAATATAACGTAACTGCGCAAAATTTATTATTTAAAGTAATAGCACAATGTCGGAGTTCGACTTCCGGTGAAACACGAATTGCATAACTTCAAAATCGTGTTAAATAAGTGCACGTAAAAAGAGACCCAGGTGTATATATATTGTAATGGAATGGGGAGTAGATTTAAACTGTAGTGATGGAATATCAATAATTTATATAAGTATATAAATAATATATTTAAAGATATAAAAGCATGAGATTAAAAAATCTCTGAGAACATTGAGAAATCAGCCAGCTACTATAAAGAGCAATTAAAAGCATAATTATCCATCAGCATTATAATTTAAAATAAATACTCAAGAGAAATAACCATCCATCATCATCATTGATGGGAATAAACAAATTAGTACAATAAATCAGAATTAAATCAACAGACCATCTTGTGGCTGGATTTGAACAATAAAAAATATAAATCAACAGTCAACCTTGTGACTGGATTGGAAATGGGTCTTCTGTAGACCAGGCATGCACCAGCTTAGTGCTCATCAATTAAAATACACAATAATCAGAAATCGAATCAATAATGCTGGGACATTTAAAACATGCTGATCATCATCAATGCTCAGGCCACTTGTACTGGCCAACTATAAACTTAAATTTTTAATAAGTCTAAAGTAAAATAAAAAACAATAGTGCATGGGCTTTAAAGGGTATCCTCTTTTGCACCAACCAGGATGATGATTGATCATCTCTGGATGCCCCAAAGCACTAAGTACACATCCCCATTTATCTGTGTCCGAATATAGCTCAGAGTACATAAGGCTCTATTACTGTAGGTGAACAAGAGACGATGGAATACAATTTTAACAATTAAATACAAGTTTATTATTAACAAAAAAATAAAAATAAAAATAAATGATATTTAAGATCTTATAGGATAAGGCTCTGATTTTGAAAAGTATACAAAATTATATACATGACTAAAGTTATTACATGGTTTTACAATATTTCTCAATTAGATTCTATAAATGCATATATATATATATATATCCATACACAGATGGGTGTTTTATAACATATGATGAAGACATTTCAATTAAACAAAATAATTATTACATTTGTAATTTACATAATTACTATTCAAAATTTAAATTGTTACATTAATTTACAAAAAGTTTAATAAAATATATTCAAATTATTACTATGGTTTACATATATGTGCGCACAGACGTGCGATTTATAATATATAATGAATATTCAATAAATGAATTGACATTTAATACAAAAAAAAATATTAAAATTTGCATATATGTCCTATTTGACAATCATTGACATATATGTGCACACAGATTATTTATAAATTTAATTTTGTCAAACAATAAATAACAATAATTTTTACAATTACAAATTCCATTTGCAATATACCTAAAATTTACATATTTGTTATAATGATAAAAGTTATTTCACAATTATTCTTTTTGTTGAATATAGCTTTTTTTTTTCTTAAAATCCAATTAAATTTTTGACAGATGATTGTTGATTGATTTAAAATGTCTTTTTTTTTCTATAAATGAAATATACAATCGTTTTATAGAATTAAGAAAATATAAATTTCTAAATGTCTTTCTGCTTGATTAGTTAATTCTGATAAAGTAGGCAAGGTGAGAGAGGAAAAGTGAATATGTGAAGTGCAGCTCTTCATGCCATGATATGTAGATAGTCAAGTATGGACTAAGCACACAATGCCCCATGATGTCCTGAGAAAATATCTCATTTTTAAGTACTACCCCTTCTAAGTACCTAGACAGATCATCCACAAGAAATAGTATCCAGAAAAAAAATATCAGGCACTGAGCCAGCCCTTCTCATCTCTTGTGAGTCTTAGGGGTTTTAGAGGAGGTCTATTCATGAGACCAAGGCCTATTTCATGAGGCCTACATATACACTGCTGGACTACCCTGGGAGCTCAATATCTAGGTCTAGACAGTGCTGAGCATATACTTCAGAGCACCATAAACACATTGCATCCACACAGCCCTGCTCAACTATACCCCCACCATAAACATAAAAAGTACAAATTCACACATCACTTTCAAAATGTAATTTTACTAAAGAAATTATTTAAAATTTCATTATTAATATAACTCTACTCACCACAGCTGTATATATTTTTATCTGTTCTTCTCTGACTTTAGATACATCAGCATATATATAATTATTCATTTAGCAAGCTGGTTCTTTTGATACATTAGAAAAATATAATCCCGGTTTGTTGTCATCATCAGATAAACTTATGCAATCCATGTATAATATTGGTCTCCCATCTGTATAGAACTATTCCAGGCAATCAGCTGTTTTGATTTAATAAATTTTAGACAAGCAACTATCCTCTCTGTTTAAGGCTATGAATTATAGCACAAAGAAGTGGGTCATTTTCTCCAAGTGAATTCAAACTCCTGAGAAGGAAATATTAGTAGCTTCTAAATCTAATGTCCTGCCTTCAGCTGTATCAATTCATGGTAGCTATTCTGCCAACTGTCTGCTACATCCAACAACATACTGTTCTCTTCAAAATCATTATCCAAAAACTGGAGCTAGTTTGTTATCAGCCCTTTTATAGGATCATCTAAGGTGATAACAACACCTTGATAAAGACAGAGTTTATTTTTAGCTCTCTAATCCCTTTGAAAAGATATACATGTTTTAATTAATTAAAAAATTTTGAAAACAATATTGTGTTTTTACATTTCACAATCAGAATAATAGTAATACAATATTTATATTTATTCAGACCTTTTTAAAAATATTAATTTCATAATGAAATTTTACTTTAAACCCAGAGTTATTTAACCCTTTAATTATTATTATTTTGTTTTATGCAATATAAAAAAAATCTACAAAAATTTATTTTATGTTTATTTCTACTTCAGTAAATGTAAAAAATATCTACTATAATTTTTGTCTGTGTTTATTTCTACTTTTCCTTTATTTTATATATATATATATATATATGCACATACACTATATTAGGGTATGCTATGTAAGTCAACTGGTTACATTGCCCCAGTCTGAGACAAAAGAAAAATAGAAATGAAATACCTATCTAACAATATTTTAATTACATGCATAATCAAAACAAAGTTCATATCTAAAACTATGTACTAATCATTTTTTTAGAGATCTGACAGACATCCGACAGTTAACAGAATGAATAGTGATTTGCAATTTTGAGATAGCTAAAGAATTCAGCCATTGGACTATAAGTACACAATGCACCATGAACACCAAGGGTGCTACTTCAAATGAGACACTATAAGCTACTACAACCTATGGTAAAGATAATGCAAAATTATTGCAAGACCCTCTTTTATGGAGGGTCTGGAAAATACAAAACTATGCCCTGCTTTTTTTGAGTCTTATGGGCTAGAAAATACAAAACTATGCCCTGCTTTTTTGAGTCTTATGGGCTGGGAAAATACAATCTATACCTTGCTCCTTTTCTTTAGAGACTTAGAGGCTGGAATCATAGCAGGACTATGTTAACTGCCTTATGAAAAACACTATAAAATAAAAAAATAGGTTGGAGCAAATAGTGGAGATACAACACCCTCAGAGCTGCATGAAAACATTGCATTCTCAAGCCAATGACAAAATCTCGATCCATCATCAAAACTAAAAATACAGCTAAACAAATTTCAACAATCAAACACCAAAAACAATCTTCAAAATCATTGATTTTCTATTTAACTCCAAACATGAACCTCTCCAAACATACATGAAAATTACTATTTTATAATCATCATCAATACTCCTGTCACTTATTTCACAGTAATTTTTAAAATTAATTCTGCATAAAATGCATATTTTTTTCTTTCTCAGATGTGGTTTGGTGATAATTTTGTAGTCATGATCACCAATATGTAATAATCATCAGCCATATGTTGGGCAGCCATCTATAATGATTTCCACAGTACATGATCATCATCGGCCCTCAGTTAGGTAGCCATTCATAATGGTTAGGGGTATGTGGGATGAATATATAAAGATTTGAACTGTGTGATGGAACTATCATCATCACTTCCAGTCCATTTTAACATGAAATATCAATAATTTGTTAAAGTTACAAAGTGTATCTATAAGTAAATATATTTAAGAATAAAATGAGATTAGAGAATCTCTGAGATCATTGAGAGATCAGCCAGCTAAGTCAGAAGAGCAATTACAAGCATAATTATTTATCAATCATATATCAACCAGCATTATCATTTAAAATTAAGTACAAATAAATACTCAAGAGAAATAACCATCCATCATCATCATTGATGGGAATAAACAAATTAGTACAATAAATCAGAATTAAATCAACAGACCATCTTGTGGCTAGATTTGAACAATAAAAAATATAAATCAACAGTCAACCTTGTGACTGGATTGGAAATGGGTCTTCTGAAGACCAGGCTAACTACTGAGCCTTTGCGACCTTGGGCAATTATTTAAACATAACTTGGATGCACCAGCTTAGTGCTCATCAATTAAAATACCCAATAATCAGAAATTGAATCAATAATGCTGGGACATTTAAAACATGCTGATCATCATCAATGCTCAGGCCACTTGTACTGGCCAACGATAAACTTAAATTTTAATAAGACTAAAGTAAAATAAAAAATAATAGTGCATGGGCTTTAAAGAGTATCCTCTTTTGCACCACCCAAGATGCTGATTGATCATCTCTGCATGCCCCAAAGCACTAAGTACACATCCCCATTTATCCGTGTCCGAATCTAGCTCAGAGAACATAAAGCTCTATTACTGTATGTGAACAAGAAATGATGGAATACAATTTTAACAATTAAATACAAGTTTATTATTAACAAAAAGATAAAAATAAAAATAAATGTATTTAAGATCTTATAGGATAAGGCTCTGATTTTGAAAACTATACAAAATTATATATATGACTAAAGTTATTACATGGTTTTACAATATTTCTCAATTAGATTCTATAAACCCATATATATATATCCATACACAGATGGGTGTTTTATAGCATATGATGAAGACATTTCAATTAAACAAAATAATTATTACATTTGTAATTTACATAATTACTATTCAAAATTTAAATTGCTACATTAATTTACAAAAAGTATAATAAAATAGATTCAAATTATAACTATGGTTTACATATATGGTAACAGTCAGAAAACGTGTGACTCATAAACAGTGCAGAATTCGACCACCACACAGAACAGCAGCACCATCGAGGTAGCGAAGCCACCCGTGTTACTGAGTTCGAACATAGTTTATCGGTTCCATGAAACAATGCATCTAATGCGACATTAGTAAATATTTCCTTAGGCACGGTGGTCAGGGATATGCAAGAGATTCATGATTTTATTCTCAAGTTAGCCAATAATCAAACTAATATTAATTAAACATTCATATTTACATAATCGAGGAAATATTATATAGAATTGGTATCGAATAAATGAAACGTAACTGCAGGCATATAGTTTAAAATTATTTATTAATACATTTTAATAAAACAATCATTTACTAATAATATTTTATGGATTCAAAGCTTCATTAGCGGCATTTGCAATACTATTATATTTTAAAGAATACATTTATTTATTTATACATTATTTGATATTGAGGACTTCAGTAGCGGTATTTCCGATACTGTAATGTTTACAAAAGGAATACATTTATTTGTTTCGACCTTATTTTATCTTGAGGACCTCAGTAGCGGTATTTCCGATACTGTAATGTTTACAAAAGGAATTCATTTATTTGAAGGCGTAATCTAGCTACCTAAAATTCTCGAGTAAGTATTTATAATGCATGCCTAGAGGGATTTATACCTTTGCAATGCAGGACTCTAAAGTAAGATTTAAGAGTAGTGGCGGACATATATTTATTTAATTAAAATATTTATTTATCACTAAGGGCAAACCTTTATTTGAGAGTGGCTTATGAAGATAATGCTGAGGCGGAGTGATATATAGAATAATAAAATTAAGTAAATGAACACGTGGTACGCTTTAGAAAGGTGACATGGAATGGCAGTATATCAAAACTGCAATGCCGCGAATGGATTTATAAGAATGTCAGGCTGGTCTCTGCCATCGGCCCAATGAAGTAAGATGTCACATAAGAATAACCAGGGACAAGCGGTCCATGTCACAGTTTGCCGGCTGGCTGCATGACTTCGTCAAGTCCTATGGGAGCACCCATTATGCCCACTTGTGTAGGATGACTGGGGTTAATTTCAACCCTGAAGAATCTGGAAATTTCACAGCGGAATGGGTCATCGCATCTCTAAAATGTAACACATGTATAATGTATAAACGATTATGATGAGATTTAAGTAGATTTCTGACTCGGGCTTACATTATCAACATTTACTAAAGAACGTTGGTGACTCTCAAAGAAATGTAATTTGATGGAATTATTCATTAAGATTTAATATATACAAAACATATCTAAACTGGGAATGATTACAACTAATATGCCAGCCATTTGCGAAGTTGTAGACCCCTGCATTACAATAAATGAAGCATTGAATGTGTGTCAGTTTATATGAAAATTAAATTATTTATGAAAGTAATGTTAATGAAATCTGACATGCATTCACTATTTCAAGCGATCATAGATTTAAACTTTGAAAATTGAGACAATTATGAGCATGCAATAATTAAATAATAACTATAGATAAAAATGTAGATTATAGAAATACGCACCCAAGAAGGATAGAGTGAGGTAAGCTAGATTATTAGAGACATTTACACATTACATTAATTATTCAATTTTAGTTATACAAATGATAGTTTTTACATTTTATAATTTAGATAAGTAATATGAAGAAGAGCTATAGCATGTTATTAGAGTACTCTAGAGTTTGAACACAGACAGGTACCTGTTTTGTGAGAAGTTTTCTGATTCCATTAGTTTAGCAGCAAAAAGTTCACGAGTGGCAATTCTTTCTTGTATTTAGATATTTCATTTACTTTCACAGCAGCAGCAGCTTTCTCATTTATTTCAGGCAGCAGATCTTTATGGTGAATTTATGAAGGGCAATGGAAAGTTCAGCAACCGATAGGCCATCTCCCGATGGAGAATAATCTAGGTGCTTTTACTCAGTCATACCTTGGCAGGAACAATTTATTTTTATATTTTGGAGACTCTCAGTGATCGAGAGCAGAGCTAAAGTTTAAGTGAATGTCTCCAGCAAGTCTAAGATGGCCTCTTTTCTTATCTTGATCTTTCACATTTTTGTTAAGGTATTTTTAGGTTCTACTTAATCTGCCCTGAGGATAATCAATGCATTTTGTTGGTTTTAATTAAAGAAAGCTGTGGTTCTATTGTTTACATTTTACATTTACTAATTATATTTTGGGGAATTTTTCTTTAATTAAGCTATTATCTATCACTGACCGATGCTTTTAAATTTCAAAGACAAAAAGGGAACATAAGATTATTTTAACTTTTAATTAAATATTACATCAGATTTTTTTAGAATTATTATTAAATGAAATTTAAACAAAGCAATAAATACGAACTTTATAATCCAAAATAAATAATAATCCTATTTATTGCCTTTAATTTGAGATCAAAATGTGTGTGTGTTTATGCTGAATGCTACATATATTTATACATTTTTAATATTGTTACACACACAACTCGATACCAAAAAGTTTAAATTTGGGTGGGATAGACCGGTCAGTGAGAGACGACAGAAAAAGGTGAAACTTAAGATTCGAATACGAATCTTACTGTTTCAATATGTGACACAGATGCGCGATTTATAATATATAATGAATATTCAATAAATGAATTGACATTTAATACAAAAAAAAAATTAAAATTTGCATATATGTCCTATTTGACAATCATTGACATAAATGTGCACACAGATTATTTATAAATTTAATTTTGTCAAACAATAAATAACAATACATATTTGTTATAATGATAAAAGTTATTTCACAATTATTCTTTTTGTTGAATATAGCTTTTTTTTTTCTTAAAATCCGATTAAATTTTTGACAGATGATTGTTGATTGATTTAAAATGTCTTTTTTTTTTTTATAAACGAAATATACAATCATTTTGTAGAATTAAGAAAATATAAATTTCTAAATGTCTTTCTGCTTGATTAGTTAATTCTGATAAAGTAGGCAAGGTGAGAGAGGAAAAGTGAATATGTGAAGTGCAGCTCTTCATGCCATGATAAGTAGATAGTCAAGCATGGACTAAGTATACAATGCCCCATGATGTCACTAAAATATCTCATTTTTAAGTACTGCCCCTTCTAAGTACCTAGACAGATCATCCACAAGAAATAGTATCCAGAAAAAAAATATCAGGCACTGAGCCAGTCCTGCTCATCTCTTGTGAGTCTTAGGAGCTTTAGAGGAAGTCTATTCATGAGACCAAGGCCTATTCATGAGGCCTACATATACGCTGCTGGACAACCCTGAGAGCTCAATATCTAGGTCTAGACAGTTTTGATCATATACTTCAGATCACCATAAGCACATTGCATCCACACAGCCCTGCTCAACTATACACCCACCATAAACATAAAAAGTACAAATTCACGCATCACTTTCGAAATGTAATTTTACTAAACAATTTATTTAGAATTTCATTATTATATATAACTCTACTCACTAAAGCTGTATATATTTTTATCTGTTTTTCTCTGCTTTTAGATACATCAGCATATATATAATTATTCATTTAGCAAGCTGGTTCTTTTGATACATTAGAAAAATATAATCCCGGTTTGTTTTCATCATCAGATAAACATGCAATCCATGTATAATATTGGTCTCCCATCTGTATAGAACTATTCCAGGCAATCAGCTGTTTTGATTTAATAAATTTTAGACAAGCCACTATCCTCTCTGTTTAAGGCTATGAATTACAGCACAAAGAAGTGGGTCATTTTTTCCAAGAGAATTCAAACTCCTGAGAAGGAAATATTAGTAGCTTCTAAATCTAATGTTCTGCCTTCAGCTGTATCAATTCGTGGTAGCTTTTCTGCCAACTCTCTGCTACAGCCAACAACATACTGCTCTCTTCAAAATCATTATCCAAAAACTGGAGCTAGTTTGTTATCAGCCCTTTTATAGGATCATCTAAGGTGATAACAACACCTTGATGAAGACAGAGTTTATTTTTTGCTCTCTAATCCCTTTGAAAACATATACATGTTTTAATTAATTAAAAAATTTTGAAAACAATATTGTGTTTTTACATTTCACAATAATAATAATAATAATAATAATAATAATAATAATAATAATAATAATAATAATAATAATAATAATAATAATAATAATAATAATAATAATAATAATAATAATAATAATAATAATAATAATAATAATAATAATAATAATAATAATAATAATAATAATAATAATAATAATAATAATAATAATAATAATACAATATTTATATTTATTCAGACCTTTTTAAAAATATTAATTTCATAATGAAATTTTACTTTAAACCCAGAGTTATTTAACCCTTTAATTATTATTTTATTTTATGAAATATAAAAAAAATCTACAAAATTTTATTCTATGTTTATTTCTACTTCAGTAAATGTAAAAAATATCTACTATAATTTTTGTCTGTGTTTATTTCTACTTTTCCTTTATTTTACGTATATATATGCACATACACTATATTAGTGTATGCTATGTAAGCCAACAAGGTTACATTATATATATATGTGTGTGTGTGTGATTCACAGATTTGATTGCACGGCCATGCAAACTCATTTCTAATATATTATATCTTTTTCCTCCTTTTATCTTTATTTCTCTAGGAATTGGAATGAGTGATACTCATCTGTGAGTGACTGCCACTGATGTCCCTACTTTCCAATATCTTTACCCACTTTACTAATGTCTTCATCTTATTTACTAATATTGCTTCTTGTTGTTGCATATTTTTTATTCTTCTTTTGATCTACTATAAATTAAATATCTAATTTACTTTTTCTTTACACTTTTCCATCTTATTACATTTATTTTCTAACAATTTAGTTATTATCTTTATTATGGCTCAACTTATCTTCAGATAATGAGCATATTCAGATTACAATCTTATCTTGAATGAATTCAGAATTCATCACTACAAACCAGTGAATATATATAGATGAAAATGCTTAATGAATCCAATTGCCCTCATTAAGAGAGGGATCTGGCTATAAATTAGCAGTTATTTGTACATAAGGTCAGGCAACAATGGATATTATAGCTTCATATTTCATTTTACTTTGCCTTTGTCTCTCTTTAGAATAGACTCTTCCATTCTTTTCTCTTTTTTTTTTTAAACAAAGAAGTTCTATATGTTTGACTCATTTATAGAAAATGCAAACCATATTTCTAAATGAGCATGTGTGGTAAAGTTCACTACATCTGTAACAATACTCTCACAATTAAACTTGTTTTGATCAGAAAAGGTATTAGACCATTCAGTTTTCCAAACTATAGCCTTAATTCTGGTACTACTTTGTTTAATGGAGTGAGATGAATCACCAGAAATTCAGTCAGAGTTACTAATGAAACTGTGGATCCAAAGATAATAAAATTTGATCCTGAGGCCATGATGACCCATTCTACAAATGTAACAATATTTTAGCACTTCATTTAAAAAATCCTTGAACTCACAGCTAAATGCAAACTTCCTGAGCTAAGTGCCAAAAAATCTCCCGATTTCTCCCTCTTTGAGTACTAGAGATTGAAGTGAGATTTCTGCATTATCATTAGGTATTTTGGACAGACGAATGCTGACAGTAGTACTTTGCCAAAATCAAGTTCATCTGAAAACAAGGGCCCCACAAATCATCATCAATGTTGATAATTTTAATTTGATCCAAATTGTTCACTCATTAAATATTTTTCATTTAGGTAATAATTTTTGTTTTCTAATTTTGAAAAAGTTTATTCCAAATCCATTTCCATTAGTAATTACTTTTAATTTTATTTTAAAAATTTTTTTTTTATGTACAGTAAGACTTTCCCCCCTCTATTAACAGAAATAAGTTCAAGTAAATTAATTTATGTGGAGTAGATTTTTTCTTCAATGCATATAGTGTATAAGGCAGCCGATACATAATGTATAGTCATGGGATGTTGTGGTCAGACTGGATAGGCATACATCACTAAATATTGGTAGTCCCTAACTTGATTTATCTAACTTTCTGGCTTGCACCCAGAAAAGAGGTTGACTTCTCTTATATTGGGCTAAGGCATCCCTACTTTTATGGAAGTTTAAACTTGACCAATATGAAGACTAATCATGGTTCTTTGCAGCTGGCTTTCAACATGCACTGTAACCACATTCTTTGTATAATCAACTTACTTTCAAGTAATGGATTTCTCCAGATCACAATCATATCTTGATTGCATTCAGTATTCATTATTATAGACTAAAGAATAGGTAAAGATGCTAAGTGAATTGGATTGCTCTCATTAGTGAAGAGACCCTGGCTATAAATTGGCAGTTCACTTTGATGAAAATTTAGTGAATAATGGATAATACACTGGTTGATCTATAATTTGATTGCAAAACAGTAAGGTGCGGTCATAGTCAAACCGGAAGTTTCTAGATAATACATCTGACACGAGGCAAGCTACCTCAGTATAGCTAGAAATGTTAACATACTCAGACACAAGGCTACCATGGTACAGCTGAAAGTGCTAGGCACACCTAGAAGGGCATTTGAAACCCTTTCCTTCAATAGTTGCACGACTAGACGTTACATTAGATGTTAAGCCAATAAACATCATATGATCACCATTTGCTATGCTTGTTTATAACTATTATTAAAACAGACAAAACTCTCTATATATATTGTCACTCAGTGGAAGTCATAGTAATCAATGGATTCCAGAAGTCTTGTGCATAAAATCCCCATCTAGTGCATCCATTGATTACTCTAGCTTGCACTGAGTGGCAATACATATAGACAGTTTTGCGTGTTTTAATATATTACATGTTTATGTATATATTTTGTATACAAGTAATGCGCATACAAATACAATAATCTGTTTCAAGTCTTAATTTACTATTAATCTTTCTACATATAGTTTTATCTTGTAGATTATATTTATATTCTTTCTACCATTCTATTAATCTTTGGGTTGTCATTCGGTTTTTTATTCTTCGTATGCACTACCCGCAACTTCCTTTAAATTGTCTTCAATATATTCCTTTATTTTATTTGATTTGATATTAGTGACAACCATTTAATTTATTTGCAAAACTTAAATACTGAATTTAGTTTGCCGTAAAATAAAACATAATCAGAATTAAATAATAATAAGATTTAATATCGTTTTTAAAATAGGTTTTCATTAAATATCCTTGAGAGTCTTTCGCGCACTGAAGTATTTAAAAATTAAAATTATTACGCCAATTTCACTCAAGATTTTTAAATGAAAGCCCCCATAATATTGACTTTCATAATCAAACCTTACAGACCGATTACTTAAAACTGAATTTTTATTTATAAACAAAAAGTCAAGCGAGCTTCTCTCTCTCAATAAAGTTTAATATTAACATCTGGCTCCGTTACAAAGCCAGTGAAATGTTTTACATAATAATATACATATTTTTTCTTTTTAACACTTCCAAAACACGTGTCAGCTGACTCTATAGCGGTTGAACTCTTAAACTAGTGGTCCCGGAAATTTTTTCAAATATTTCATAGAGGTAGATCAGAGTTGCTTTACTAAACAAGCTGGGCTTATCCTTTGGTTCATTTTACACAAAGAGTGAAAAGTTCTCTTTGGGAGCTTACGATGTGATTTCAATCCACACAAGCGCGTAGTTCTTGTCCTTTAAATAGGGGATGCACCCCTAAGTGGCAGACTTTTTTAAAAAAAAAAGCTATCAGGAAATTTAATTTAACACAAACAAAAGACCGATCAGAATTCCACTTTCCGTAAGTGTTAGAAATAGAGAAAACCAATTAAAAGATAACCCTAGAATCACGTGATGAAAAATTGTTCCGTTTTAAAGGGGAACAATTAAATTTTATTCTTCTCTACATTTTTACAGAATCATACATTATAAAGTCTAGTCGAGAATATTGTATTTGTAGGCACGTGACGTATGTTATATATTTATCATCATCATCATCATTTGCAACAACAACAACCATTTGCAAACGCAAACGAAGCCGCCACTGTGATCCACAAATACATTCATATATAGAATAAATTGGTCCATTATTCTGTTTATTTAACTTCTGGGGCAAATTTTTCTTCCTGAAATACTTTTACATCATGTCTAATCCTACTGCAATTCTTTAGAATGTCTTCAAGATAACCTTTATATTATAAAGAAAGTCTGTTCGCCATAAAACATCCCTTTAGGAAGTGTTGTATTATCATTCATTCCACACATCCAACCCAATAAAGATATGATTTTACAACAGAAGATTATAGTATCGTATCCAGAAAATTAAAAAACATTTTGATTACTATATGATCTTACTAATATATTTTTGAAATGTTGTGGAAACAAAAAATATATATATAATGTCATTACGCTAGTCGATAAGATGTCTAAGTTTTACTTCCACGCCATAAATTATTTTAAATAACAGCTCCATGTACACATAGAATAGCTATAGTAGTTATGGCTTTAGAATGATCATTATCTATAAATAATAACACACTATTTTTTTTTTTAAGTCAGATCGTCTCACACAAGAAAAACACTTCAACTGTTTAATTGCTGCTTCCAAAAACTGATAACTATCAGTTACTTTAATCCTCTTTTTTTTAAAACAAATTTTATGATAACATTTATTCATGTCTATTTTATCATTTTCACCCCCTTCTTTTCATTTTCCTTCAGACAGAGTTTCTGTTGTAGCTATTTATTCATTTTTTGATTTTTACTTCATGTGTCACAACCATTAGTATATAAAGACCAAATGTGATATGAAATAAATACTAATACTGCTAAAAAATTATTTTCATTTATTTATAATTTATATTATATTTGTGATGATTTCTCTGTAATATTGTCACCAATGTCAGGTCAGAATTATTTAAATTGAAAACAAGTATTAAACAAGCTTGTGAATAACTAAGATAGGGATTTTATGCACAAGCCTTCTGGCATCCATTGATTGCTCTTGTTAGCACAAGATGGCACTACTATATGGAGAGTGTTGTTTTGACTTGTGAATAACTATAAGTGAGTTTATTTTTATAACAGTGATTTTGGAACAGTTTATATATCTGGTAGTGGGGTTCTTAATCTATATAATTAAAAGCAAAAATACAAACCTTATTTGTTGGATTATATTCTGTTGATAATTATACTATTTTTGTCAAACAAAAAATGTTTTACAGAATATTATTCAGAGATGCTGGATGACATGTGATATGCATTGTATTGTTATGCATTATTTTAATTATGTACTATCCATATATATATAATTAAAATTACCCCAAATCCAAAATTCAAACAGACCAGCAAAAAAAAAAAAAAATATTAAAACACAAGCAAAGGTTTCACTGCTACAAGCAGACTTCTCAAGTGTAAAGAACTATAAAAACTACACAATATATATAATGTTTATTACTCACAAATCCATTCACTTCCATCCACCCTTAATATTAAAAGAACTCTTAAATAAGTTAATTTTTTCAGAATAATAAATTTTCAATAATAAAGATTCTTTAATTCTTCTTTTGATATATATATACATATATGTAACAAATAATTTTAATGACTATGTAAATAATTTTTCAACATCAATTATGTAATGCTAAGAATATAAACCTATTCATGAAATTAATACGTCCATATTAGTTATGTATTCACACTTTCTATTTTGTGAATAGATTTATAAATACAGTAAATTTTATAAATCATATTTTACAACAGCTATTTTTTTCCATTTCAGTGCTCTCTCACTTTATCCAGTTTCTCAAACATTATAATCTAGATTTTCACAATCTCATTTATTAATCACATTTCTTTGGGTTATGGTGAAACAATGTACATTTTATTCAATATTCATTTTGTTTATCTATAAATTTATTATGGTGCATTATTTCATTTAATAAAATACTCTCTAAGCTCAAAGCTAAAAGCTTTAGGAATTTTTTTTTTTAAAAATATGTTTTTTTTTGTGTGATAAAATGAAAGTTATTGATTTAGTAATAGCAGAAAATTAGAATTATAATGCATTATTGTATTATGTTAAAAAAGTTAGTCTATTTATATAGAAGTCTGTGAGAAATCTGAAATAAATAATTGGAAATAGGAGTGGTTGTATATATTCCGAAGTTAATGAAATCTTAGAAACTTTCAAACATCTAAAGGGGTCTTAATCTGTTGACAGTTAAAAAGAGGATTGAAGAAAAAGATATCATTCATATTAGGTGTTTAATTGTGGGGATAGTGGATTGTTTTGATATATCAATGGCTATGTCAGAGGCTGACATTTTGCTATCAATTTTTATAAAAAGAAATAAAGATATAGTGTAGTAAGTTTATTATATTTGTTTTTTGATTGAGTAGAAATGAGTATAGCCATACACAATAAATATGAGTATATATAAATGACTCTGTGTTTATTATGAATAACTATATGTAATTAGAGAGCATTTGAATACAGACCTACAAGTTTTCTTTAGTCATTTACTCCATCTTGTATAACCAATATACATGTCCACAAACATGAAAAAATGATGAATGACCTCCAATATACATATTTCTTGTTAGATCAGCATTCATCAGTTGGTCTAGATCATCATCTTACACACAGATATATAATCTGTGCTCAGTCTTTATATTAAGATGGCAAATCTTCAAATTATATTATAATATTAATTTATTTATGCAAATTATATATATATATATAAATATATATATATATATATATATATATATATATATGGCTGCAGAAAGGAGTTTGCTATTAACTGAAAGGAGACCCTTTGATTCCTCTTGGAGGCCTTAAAGGAACTGAGCAGGGCAAATTCCTAATGTCCACTCCATACGTTCTTGTCATTGCAGCTGTTATTACTATGTGATTATTCATATAGTATACGAACATGGATGGGCTGCTCACCAACACGCATTAGCCAGCATGGTGAGTTTATTGGCTTTTTACCTCTGAGTTTAAGAATATTTTTTCAATATATACAATCATGACAGACAAAAATAAATCATGGCCCTTATTCCCAGGAGGCTGTAAAGTCACCAACCAAGGCAGCGGTTGGTGGCCGAAGGTGGAGGGTGCTAAGAATCCCCTGATTGCGGACTCAGGCTGCCATTTGATGATGACTTTTTATTTAGGTACTTACAACTGCAGATCACTTTCAAGTGAAGGAAGATTGCAAGAGTTAGAAGAAGAACTGTCTTATATTAAATGGGACATTATTGGACTTTGTGAAGTTAGAAGAAAAGGTGAAGAAACAATTGATTTAAAAAGTGGACATATACTCTACTATAAAGGCACAAATATTGGAAATACAAGTGGAGTAGGATTCATTATAAATAAAAAATGGAAGAATAACATTGTGGAGATTGATGGTGTATCAGACAGAGTGGCAAGATTAGTTTTACAACTTAATAGCAGATACCAAATGCAGATAATTCAGGTTTATGCCCCAACAAGTTCTCATAGTGATGAAGTTATAGAAGATTTTTATATGGATGTACAAAAGGCTTTTGATCAGAGTAAACAACATTTTAAAATTGTTATGGGAGACTTTAATGCTAGAATTGGTAAACAAATGAAAGATGAAAATGCTGTAGGTAATTTTGGTTATGGTAATAGAAATGAGAGAGGACATAGACTTGTGGAGTTTGCAGAAAAAGAAAAACTTTATATTATGAATTCTTTTTTTGAGAAAAATGTTAAAAGGAAATGGACATGGAAGCATCCAAATGAAGGTACAGCAGAATTGGATTATATTTTGACTAACCGAAAATACATATTTCAAGATTGTAATGTTCTTAATAAATTTAACACAGGAAGTGATCACCGATTAGTAAGATGTAAGATACATGTTAATGCAAAACTAGAGAGACAAAAATTATTAAGGAAAACAATATTTACAGTTGATATTCCTAATCTTCAGAAACATTCTAATGAATTTAAATTAGAACTTACAAATTGGTTTCAAGTATTAGTAGATTTTGAACATGATTCAGATTTGAATGACATTAATAGGAAAATAAGCGATACACTTTTAAAAACTGCAACAAAGATAGCTGGTAGAAAAAAGCAGCAATTGACCAGTAAAATTTCTACTGAGACTAGAGAATTTATGAAGAAAAGAAGGAATATGAGGATATACAACAATGATGCATTAAAAAAGATTGAATATCTCGAATTTTGTAAAATGGTGCGGAAAAGAGTTGAAAATGATATAAGAAAGTATAATTGTGAACTAGCAAGGAAAGCTGTAGAAGAGAATAAAAGTCTAAAGAGTGTAAAACAACATTTTGGTATTGGTAGGAAATTTATATCTGCAATAAGAAAAAAAGATGGCATTATTACTAAAAAGAGAGATGACATCATAAAATGTGTAGAAGACTTCTATCAAGAATTATATAGTAATAAAGAACAAGTGCCTCCTATACATATTATATCTTCCGAATTGCCCAGAATTTTGAATGAGGAAGTGAGACATGCAATTAAATTTATGAAGAAAGGGAAGGCTCCAGGTAATGATGGAATTGTAATTGATATATTAAAAGAAGCAGGTGAAGAAATAGAAATTTTTTTAGCAAAGTTATATACCAAATGTCTAAATGATAAAGATGTACCAGATGATTGGAAGAATGCAGTATTAATATTAATATTTAAAAAAGGTGATAAAGAAGATATTAGAAATTACAGACCTATCAGTCTTTTATCAGTTTTATACAAAATTTTTACTAAGATAATTACAACTCGTCTACAGAAAACACTGGATTTCCACCAACCAAGAGAACAAGCTGGATTTAAAAGTGGTTTTAGTACAGTAGATCATATCCAGGTATTGAGAGAAATTATAGAAAGGACAAATGAATATGAGTTGCCATTATGCTTAGGATTTGTAGACTATGAAAAGGCATTTGATTCTATAAACATTTCTTCAGTGATTAAAGCATTGGATCATCAAGGTGTAGATCCAGGATATTGTCATATTTTGAAGAATATTTATAAAAATGCAACAGCAACAATTAGATTACATAATGATAGTAGGAAAATCAACATTGAAAAGGGTGTAAGACAGGGTGACTCCATATCTCCTAAACTTTTTACAGCAGTGCTGCAAGAAGTATTTTGTGGATTAAAATGGGAAGCTAAAGGAGTGAAAGTAAATGGAGATTATTTAAGTCATTTAGATTTTGCAGATGATGTAGTTGTTTTTGCAAATAATGCTTTAGAGCTACAGGAAATGTTGCAGGAGTTATCAGATGAAAGTAGGAAAGTAGGACTAAAGATAAATGTTAAAAAGACTAAAGTAATGTTTAATAGATTTTCTCAAAATATGAAAATAAAGATTGATTATGATGAGTTAGAAGAAGTTAACAGTTACAAATACCTTGGTCAGATTATTAATACAGATGGAAATATAATGGATGAAATTAATCATAGAATTAAACTTGGTTGGAGTGCTTTTGGTAGAAATAACTTGATACTAAAAGGAAATATGCCTATGTGTTTGAAAAGGAAGGTTTTTAATAAATGTGTTTTGCCAGTTCTTACTTATGGATCTGAGACTTGGACACTTAATAGAAGAGCAATACAGAGACTTCAGACCACTCAAAGAAGTATGGAGAGATGCATGTTGGGAGTAACAAGAAGGGATCGAAAACGCAATGTATGGGTAAGAGAACAAACAGGTGTTACTGACCTCATTGAAAAAATTAAAAGACTGAAGTGGAGTTGGGCTGGACATATTGTTAGAAGAGATGATAACAGATGGACAATTGAAATTTTAAACTGGATTCCAAGAGATTGTAAAAGACCCAGAAAGAGACCACATGTGAGATGGATGGATGAAATAAGAAAGAGTGCAGGGGTGATGTGGAGAAGAGAAGTTAAAGATAGGAAAAGATGGACTGAACTTGGAGAGACCTTCATCCTGCAGTGGATTGATAATGGTTGATGATATATATATAAAGCATCTGTGTTGTATATATAAGCTCTTGAAAAGTTTGTCGTATCTGTAAAACTAGTTGACGGTGAAAATTTCAATTTTTAAATTTTGAATAGTTTTTTATTTATTTTAATTTTGAATTTGGTGTGTGTATGTGCACACACATGTGTTAAAAAATAATGAAGCCCTATAAAACCGTACCATAAAAATACATGTTGTAAATAAAGCTTGTAAACAAATTATGATTTATTATCGATTATATTTGATGTAAGCTGGAGGGAGAGACCAAATTAGATACATATGGCCATTAATTTATGTGTTCATTGTATAGGTGTCAAAAAGAGACCTTTGTTGATCTAATATTAAGACACTAACATTTCTTTGTGCAGAATGCTCAGTAATATCTTAAAATCGTGATGCTATGGTCATATGGCCAGCCTTAATATATTCATTACTAAGATCCAGGGGCCAATACTATTCACAGGTAGGTTATTGACTCCTCTATGTTCAGAAGACTTCATGAAATCATTTTGAAGGCTCAATTGTGTTACTGACATTTTTAAAGATCTGCCTTGGCTATTTTCTGACACTTTTTTATAAGTAAAATCAGATTTAACTTTCTGTTTCAAGGCTTCAACTTTTCCATTATTCAATCCCAAAATTAAATTCTCATCAGATTTTCCTTCTCCTTTATTTTTATCATTAGAAAAAAAAATTAGCCTTATTACTTCGCATTTTAACATTTACAGCTGTAAAATCATCTGAGACATTTTTATTTTTGAAAGCAAAAAAGCTGTCATTACAAACAGATTGATTTAGATTTTCTCTCTGCCCAAAGTTAACTGGGTGATTGGCTTTATGGTCTTTTACAATATCTAATGTTATTTTCTGATTTTGTTTGTCAGTTCATTTGTTTTCATCCTTGGTCTTTGATTTAATTTTATGTTTCACAGCTTTTTCATGCTTGTTAGTTATTACTGGAGCTTTAGAAATAGGAATTTCCAAATCTGCTTCATACTTCACTTCCACAATAGGCTTTTTTGTGTTTTCCTTTAGACATTAATTTGCTATCATTCTTTTATCATTTAACATCAAATGTTCATTCAAATTTTTATTTTTGGGGGCAATTTCTCATCAAATGTTCATCCAAATTTTTATTTTTTTGGACAATTTCTTTATTTTTTGTGGGAGTGAATCAGGTTTGAAGCTTTTTTTCAATTCTATAATAGAGTCATTTATCTTTGCGTTGTTAGTAATATTGATATTTTTACAACTTCTAGGTTTCTTGAAAACTCATTCATTTTTTATATAAAAATAAAGGTAATGAGCTTACCTGTTCAAACGCTGTAAAATTTTTCAGAAAACCACTGAAAAATCCTAAATATTCATTAGAAATAAGAAGCAAAAAGTGAAGAGGATAAAACACTGGTCGCCATCTAGTGATATTGTCTTTTTATATCTTATTAATGTGGTTTTAAAATTTTACAGAGGATTCTTAATTAGTAGTGCTTTTATATTGCATTGTTAGAATGCCAAAGTTTCACCTCATATGGTAAAATAATAATTTTAAATATGTCTCACTTAGTTGTGGTATTTCTTTGTGTTTGTATACTTTATTTTTAATTTCTTAGCCTGTGTTGTACCTCAACATCTAATTCTACTTGTATACTTATAAGACTACAAAGGTGTTTTAATTGGTTTCCATTCTCAAATTAATGCCCATCCAAACTAAAAGTATCTGAAGATTTTTCTTTCATCAGATAAAGAATTTAGAGCTTTTATTTGTTGCATTTGAACATTAGAAACTTTCTCTAAAATATCTTTTTAACTAGAAAAAACATCACAATCATCAAAATACTGAGAATCCAGAATCCAAAAAGACATTCTTGTTTTTGCATTTAATCAATTCAAATTTAAAAGTCCACCATTACACCTATATCATATCTTGATCTATTTCAATAAAATACCTATAAACAATTGGAAAGTTAACTGTCATAAACAATGAAAACAAAATTGGAGTGCATACACACATCCTTGTTTAACACCAGTTTTTATTTCAAATCCCATAGATTTTCCACTTGTAGTAATAACACTTTCTCTCATTAAATCAAGTAGAAAATTATAACAAGAATAAATTTTGGTAGAAAACCAGACACCTATTCTGTTACTTGAATCAAGTGCCTTAACTAAATCATTAAAAGAAAAAACAATATGTAAATTATCTTTGTGACACATTTCTTGAATTTTCCTGGTAATAGTAACCATATTAGTAATGTTTCTTTACTCTCTAAAACCACATTGAATCTGGTAGACATTCATCCATGATAAAAGTGACCTAGTCAACAAAATATTTGAAAATTCCTTTGCTGAAATGGATAATAATGATATTGTACAGTAATTACTGCAAACTTGTCTATTTTTTTTTATTTTTTAGAAATGGAACAATAAAAGTGTCTGTAAGATCAGGTGGTGGACACTATCAGAAATTCTTATATTGCAAAATAAAGTATGGTTTTTTGAAGGTAATATGATGTCACCATATTTTAAACCAAACCAACAGCCTCTCCATTTTTAAGATGACAAAGAGCAGTTTTTCCTTCATTCAGCTGGATATTTTTGTTCCAAATCTAAATAAGTAGATGAAATGGATATCCCTAAAAAATTACTATATAAAATTTTTATATTATTATTTAAGATGATCAAAATACTCCTTTCACCTGTACAATATATCATTGTAATTGTATAAGAGAGTATCTTTGCTTGATTTAATAGGGTTGGAATACTGCTTCCCAAGTCCATATGCTGCTGTCAATGCATAAAAAAAAACTAGAATGAATGTGATCACCGAATATCTGCATCTTCTTTGCTGTTTTAATCCACAAATCGTTTTTAAGCTTTTTTTATCAATGACTGAACTTCTGCTTTCAAATCTTTATATTTATTATGATGTTCTACATTTAATCTATTATTTTTTTAAGGAGTGAACAAAATGTTTCTTCTTACATAGAGGCTAAATTCTCTATACAGTAGTTCCACTCAGTATAAGCCAGAGTCAATGGAGACAAAAAGCCTTGTGCATAAAATCCCTATCGGCTATTCATCCAATATCCCCAGACTAGTTTCTAGCTTATGTCTTTCATTAATAAAGAGTCTTGGATCTGAAAGTGCTGAACCTAGAAGTTAGGATCTAATTCAACACTCTAACAGACACCTTTACCTTATTAGCTAACTATAAAGCTTTGAAGAGATTTTATGCAAAAACTTTCTTGCATCCATTGATTACTCTGGTTTGCATTGAGTAGTGCTACTTTATGGAGAGTTTAGCCTCTAGGTAAACAGTTTGTGTAAGCATAAAGAATGGTACCATATGACATTTCCTCTTAATTAAAGTACCAATAATATGATCATTATCAGAAAACCAACCATGATTTTTCTTGTTAATGAACACCAAAATAGATGTGCGTGTCTATATATCTATAACATACTTTTTAAGATAATTCCATGCTTCAGTAATATAACACTTCTGAAAACCCAAATGAACCATTTTAGGATCTAATAGCTGTTGAAATTCTAAAGAATAGATATCAATTTTCTTATGAATATAATTGGAATGATATCTGCTTTTTATTCAATTATAATTTTGACTTTGGAGCATAATAATCTATGATCTATCCCACACTCTGTGCTTGTAAGGGCTCATGTAATGTGGGTATCTCTTGCATTCTGGTTCTTAACTATAACAATCTATTAACTGCCATTATTTTGAGTATGAATGCATCCATGTTCCTTTATAGTAGTTTTTTCACCTAAACAAACTGTTTGTGATAGTCAACCCATGTGTTGCACATAAATTCAATAATAAGTTATTTGAATTTACAATATCTACATGATAATACCTGGTAATTAATAAAAACTCAGTATTGAAATTTATTCCTGTCTAGTAGGCTTTCAAACCATGCTGTTCAGTAATAAAGCTGACTGTTAAAAAACTATCTTTTCTGTGAATATATTACTTCAGTTCAGAAAAGAAGAAAATTAGTAATAGTTGAATACCTACATCATAATTTTCAGTAACTTTTGGCCAAAGCCTACTATTTGTGACAACATGTGCATAAAAGGCTCCAAAAAAAAAAGAATTGATATTTTAAAGGTAATTCTGAAATGATGCTATCCAACAAAGAAATAAGAGCTTTCTTTTTCTGAATTCTCTGAATCTAAGGTTGTGACAGAAACATTAATAAATTGAGTGCTAATATCAGTATGCAAGGCAAGTTTTGATATCATTAGCCTTTCATTGAAATATCAAAATTCCAATAATAAAAGATATTAAATTAGAAATTATTGTAAATCTAATACCTTAATTCTTTTTAAGTGGCTAAGCTTCTCTTCTAAAAAAACGTGTAGTTAATAGGCCTTTTTGAAATTGCAACATAGGAATTTCAGTTTACAAAGATTTAGGTTTAAATAGTTCTACTTAGAAATCCTTCTGCCTGCCATGGAAATAGAAGGGACCTAAAAAATGTGGACTGACAATGGCCTGCCTCACACAGTCTGCTTATGTTGTTATGTCTAAGGAATTACTCATTACAGTGATGATGATGATGATGATGATAATAATAATAATGATGATGATGATGGTAATAGTAACAAAAAATTCAATAGTAGTGGTAAAGCAGAAGGCTAAGTATTATAAATTTATTTTTTTATTATCTGCATAAAGAGGGGTGATCATAAAAGAAAGTTCAATGAAGCATGGGTAATTGCAAGAGATCCTTTCTCTCTGCAATAATTTACATATTTTATAAACAATATATTTAGCCTGCTCCCGGTGTTGTTAGTTAATTAATTTTACACTATGATTCTGACAAAAAGTCACCGAAAGTTAATTTAGTGCTATTAAGTTAGAATAAATATATTTGGTTTTAAAATATTTTTTCATAGTGGCTTGACTCAGCTCAAGATTTTAGAGTATTTCATTATGAAAAGAGTGTAAAGTTAAATAATTAAATATAAAAACGTATAAAATTTACTTCAAACAAACTTTTCAAGATCAGAAAGCAGGACTACACCGGTGGCTAAGAAATTTTCAAGATTTAAAATTGATTTAGCTTCTCTTAAAAAAACTTATCTTTCAGAGAAATAAAGTTGAATTGAACAGGTAAAGAAATATTTAATGGTTATACTGTTTTTACCAAAGATCTAAGATAAGGACACGTCTTTATTAAACTTGTCACCATTATTCCTTTCTAATTTTTGAGGTCATGAATTAAAAAAATGAAGCAAGGAATTAGAATCATGAACGCAACACATGAAGTCAGAAAATGGAAATGTGTTTAGATATTAATGTCTCATGATGGCTGGTTCTAGATTAACTTGAATGTCTGAAAAAGTCAAATAGACTGAGTTTGATGTACTATTTTTGGTGGGTATTCTTTATTTGTAAGTTTCATATGACCTTCACATTGGAAGGTCATTCCATTATATGCTATCTCTGAAGCCTATTATTGATAGCCTGAGCATGGCATTTAATATCAATTGCTAATATGTTTAATGTTTGTCTCTCTTGTTTTGTATTGGAATTTATCTTACATCTCATTATGTGATGATCACTTTCCATACTCAATGTAATATTCAATTTTATTTACTAAAGCACTGATTATATATATTTTTTAAATAGAAGGGATTTACACCCCAAGCACATGCACAGTAATGTTGTTATAATAGTTCAATGATATCTTATTGGTTACTGAGGATACTCTCAAACCAAAACACAAGATAGAGACTTTTGAAAAGATAAAAATGGTTGTCTTATCTTTTGTACCTATCATTCAATCTAAAGTGTCTATAGATTGGCCTATATAACTGAATTTAGGTTCAAAAGGTAAGATATCCATTCTTATTTTTTCCAAAAGTCTCTGTCTTTGGGATTTGGTTTGAGAGTATTCTTAATACTTAATAAGACATTATTAAGCTATTATAATAACATTGCAGCAAATGTGCTTAGGGTGTAAATCTCTTCTATCGAAAAAATATGCTCATTGTATTAAAAAACTGTGAAATCTACAAATAAATATTTTCTGTTAACCAAAGTATAATCCAAATCTGCTGAATTCCTTATTTCTGTTTACCATTTATTTAAAAGAAAGAATTTATGTTACACTTTTTTTTCTATTGACTCCACCATTTCTTTTTTGGCTCTCAATTTTATCACTATAAGCAAATTTATCCCCAGCACTTTCATCTTTCAGTCATTTACCAATTCTAGAATTAAAGACTCCTGTGACAATTAAGATATGTTGTTTAGTCTGTTCAAAACATTTGGTATCTATATAATCTCTATTTCATCATCTTAATGAAAACTTGTTGGGTATATACCTAAATTATATTTATTTGGTATACTCCATTAAACTTTGTCTGATGTACCATTAATCGCTACAATGTTGATCTGGAATTTTTTTTGTTTCTAATGAAATCCACTCCATATGTTTTTTCAGTATGTGACTTTATAGTAAAATGCATGCCTATTGTTCAAATCCATTGCCTATTCATCTTTTCTTCCAATTTCAGAAAAATTCAATTGTGATCAATTTAATATGAGACACTTTTGGATTGTGCTATCCTTTTTTTAATTCAAAATCGATTTGCAATTGTAAGTAGCTAAGACAACCTGTGTCTGCAATCTGACAATTTGTAACACCTCTGCCTTTGTGCATCACCTGCTACACTTATTTTACAGTATTGTGGAACAAGGACTATAATTTTTTTGTCACGATTACTAATATTTATACGAAGAAAAATAACATCATTCACTCACATATCCATCCTGCCATTATAAGCTCAACTAATTATTCAGTTAGAGAGCATTTGGGCAGCTGAGAAGAAATGCTAATATTTTTTGATCTTAACCTCAAAAATAAAAAGCCAATAAATTTGTCTCATTGGTTGTTGCATATTTGTGAGCAGCTTATCTACGATTACTTACCATATGGATAGCAACAAAGTAATAGCAGTTGCAATGAGAAGAACATGTGGAGTAAATATTAAGAATTTGCCCTGCTTGGCTCTCTTAAGATTTCACAGCGGAATCAAAAGTTCTCCTTTCAATTTCTATAGATAGTTAAGAAGGTATGTCAGTCAATCAATATATCAAGAAAATTGGTCATTAGTTTGCTAAGTTGGGTCATTAGTAGGCCATGTCATGGATCATGTCAGTAAAAAGGTGCAAAGACAACGTCTAGAGAAGACTTTAGAATTTTCCTGTGGTCAGTGTAAAATACTTCAAAAAGAAATTAAAGCATCTCTATTCTTTAATAATAATAAAAAAAACCTCTCTTTCCAGCCATTAACTATATTGCTATAATAAAATGCTTTGTATTTCACTCGTCAAATATAATAAAAGCATTTTAGAGTCTTTGCTGCCCTTCATCTTCTAATTCTGTCTTTTTATTTAAAAATCTATTTTTCAAGCTTAGTTTCTAAATATTTTTCTTCTACCATTGACTGATTATGAATTGGATGCTTTTAAATGTTAATCCCCAGAACAAATTCGATACCGATAGTGTTCTAAATATGAAAAATATTCTGTAACTGATATTTTGAATTAGAAAAATTAACATTTTAACAATACACTATAATTATAGAGAATTTGAACTCAGCTTTAAACTACTTTTTCCTCCCCCCCCCCTTATACCACCAATACCCCCACACCTTTTTGGAGTTGAAAAAAAGCTCTCAATCACATTTTGTGACCCTCTCTCCCCCCCCCCCAAATATAATAATTGGGGTTTTTTTTTTTTTAGGGAATTATTTTTAATGAAAGTTTCCTCTCTCATCTTTATTTTTTAAATTTGAAATGGAATTTGGGTTTGGTTTTTCTTTTTTAAATAAAAAAGGGGGGGGGAAAAAAAAGTGTGGGGGGGTGAAATATAGAATGGAACCCCATATATAAGCATACCATTTACTACATACTAACATGCAGAGTGTGATTTATGCATACTAAGGTATATTATATTAATATAACTAAATTATGCTCTGCATGTTAGTATGTCAGAAAATGATATGCTTATATACAATCAAAAGCTTCATACAGGTGAGTTCATTCTATATTTTTTACAGATCCAACTTTAAAACTTTTTTTCTTGACCCTATATCACATATTGTTGCATCCAAATGATATTATCTATAAAATATTTTGATGTCTGAATTCATAAAATTGCAAAATATTATTGGTTGTTAGTACACACATCTGTTTAACAATGGTTTTTATTTAAATGCTTCAAATAAGTTGCAGCATGTCCTTTATTACTACCATGTAAAAGATTAAAAATAATCAATTTAAAACAAAATTGAAATAGATAATTCACTATAAATAAAAAAAATATTTAATGCTTCAATCCGACTTTCATTCCTTAATGAAACCTTTTCAAGATGTTTCTTTTTACATAATCACATCTACAGCAACTCCCCCAATGGACATTATTTACATTGTATTACAATAAATATAATTATTTATAATACTTCACTCATATACACTTTAATGCAATTAATTTTCTTAAAAACTTCTTTATTTTCTTACCGTTTCGACTGTCCATCAGTCTTCTTCAGAGCTCCATCTTCCTTACAGTTGTTCTAACTTTAATTAAAATGACCGTCCTGTCTTTCTTCTTTTCTCTAATCCTTTGTGTGATTTTCTTCTTATCAGAAGTATATTCTCTTATTTTTCTCCTTCACTTTTTTTGCATATCTTCATATAATCATATATTATTTATAATACTTCACTCATATACACTTTAATGCAATTAATTTTTTTAAAAACTTCTTTATTTTCTCACAGTTTCGACTGTCCAGCAGTCTTCTTCAGAGCTCCATCTTCCTTATAGTTGTTCTAACTTTAATTAAAATAAAGAAAATAAAGAAGTTTTTAAGAAAATTAATTGCATTAAAGTGTATATGAGTGAAGTATTATAAATAATATATGATTATATGAAGATATGCAAAAAAAGTGAAGGAGAAAAATAGTAAATATAATTATTAAAATGTGTACATTAAATATAATTATTAAAATATTATATATGTACATAAAAATGATTAAACTTATTACAGTCCTTTTCTTTCCTCATAATATATATATATATATATATATATATATACAAATAATCTATATATAAAAACCAACATTAATAAACTGTTTTATTTTTAAAATTATAACACTAAAATTTCCAATAATCCAAAAATTTTAGAAGTAAAAGAGTTTATTATTATTGGTTTTTTTTAAAATTATTTGTAAATATATACATTATGAGAGAAAAAGGGGTTTAATCATTTTTATGTACATATATGTATTTTAAACTAATATATATGTACTGTATGCATAGATAATGAAGCCCGAAAATATATGTTTGAAACTATTAAATTATAGAGCTTAGCATTTTCAAGAGACTACTTGTTCTCATACTAATTATATTTAATGTATGTATTTTAATAATTATATTTATTGTAATGTAAATAATGTCCATTGGGGGGAGTTGCTGTAGGGTCATGTGATTGTGTAAAAAGAAACATCTTGAAATGCTTCCATTAAGTAATGATGTATTAAATAATTTTTTTATTTATAGTGTGTTGTCTATTTGAGTTTTGTTTTAAATTGATTATTTTTAATTTTTTTTTCCTCATGTGTCATAGCATCAGCCGGGAAACGAACCCACTAACCAGGGACAACTGCTTGTAAAGCAGCTGTCTCTGACCTCTGATTATTATGGACAAATTTTAACAATGAAATTTGATCAATTAAAGTACATGTAGAAGATATACAATATGAATCAATTTTATTGAACAACAAACTACTTTCAATAAAATATCACATGACCAATAAGACGTAATATAATCTGATAGCTTGATAGTATAACAAAAAGTAAAAAGTGGGTGCTAAAAGAAAGGTGCATTAGATTTTAATGTTCATGTGCACCATTAAATCATCTAAAAGCTTCTCAAACCATAAGTTAGAAACTAATCTTAGGATATTAAGAATGAAACAGTACAGGATAAGGATTTATTAAGCATTTCCATCTGGCATCTAATGATTATTTAATCTTGCAATAGTTGGCATAAACATAATGAAATTATTAAGAAACTAATTTCAATTATTGTTACAACAATTTATGATTAACTGAGTCAAATGCTTTCATCAAATCGTTTGCTTAAAGATTAGTTGTATGTGTGCTATGATTATGTAGCATTGCTATTACATAATAATTAGTATAGCTTTCTAATCTTTTTATTTTTAAAAGTTGAAACAATAGAAACAGTCTTAATATTTTGTGGCACAACTTAATGGATTTATATATTCTTAAATAAATTTGTAGTATTTATGGACCTTTCAAATCACTGTCACATTTTAAATTTTTTTCCTTATTATTCTCTCACAGGCAATAGCCTTCCCATTTTTTAAAATATCCAAGAATTTTTAGAACTTTATTAAAATGAATATAATTTGTCCAGTTTTAGTTAGAGAATGTCAATCAATGAAGATAACTAAAATCGTGCATCATTATTCAAGTAGCAGCTAAAATACATAATGTGGTCAACATATCATAATGTGACAGGAAATGATTTTACTTAAATGAAGTCAAAAGTCTTAGTCCATAGGTTATATGCCCAGAAATATTATTAGCTATGTTAAGCATTCCCTCCCTCCAAAGGTCCATTATACCCCAATAAACTCTTCTACATCTGTCCTGGGTCATCCCCCCCCCCATCCTATTCTTGAAATCTCATAGAAAAAATGCATTATACTATTTTAAAAGAATTGAGAATATTGCTTTTCATTTCTATTCGTTTTTCAGTGCATTAAAACATTAAAAAAAGATTTAAAATGAACACATGAAAAAGTTGATTATATAATTTTTAGAATTTGTAAAAAAAATTTTTGTCGATCTTTGTATTTTAGAATTTTAACTTTTACATTACATTACATAAAATCCCTAATAATACTATTATTGTCAGAAGACTGGATTTATTTAAGTGGACAAATTCTGATGATCTAAGCACATATGTAAGAGATTGTGATATGAGCCAACTGAAGAGTGCTAGTTCAACATGAAATGTATCCTGGGGTCTTAGTCTTTTTTTTTTCTGTTTGGAAGTTTCAAATATATCTAAAAAAAATATTATATGAAGAAAACGAGAAATAAAATTGAATTAACTATACCATGTGTTTAATTAAAATGCAGATGTATTAATCTTTAACTAGATTAAAATTTATAACTGGTCTAAGAATGGTATGATAATCTCTAACCTAATAAATGATTCGTTATAGTCATTATTGCATTTATTTGACATGAATTATAATATATATATATGTTGTGGCTGCAGAAAATTTGACACTTGTAAAATAAATTGTAAGAATGTGAAATATATGTACGAATTTTTAATTGTTCAGTATTGATATAAATGATTGTGACCTGGGTCAACTGAAAAGTTCTGGTTAACATATAATACGTCAGAGTCATATTCTTTTTATTTAGATATCTTTATTTCCTTTATTTCTACGTTTTGAGAATGTTTGTGGACTAGACTGTTTAGCAACAAGATTAGACCAAATAAAATGGTGTATTCCCAAATCATAAAAAAATTAAGAATTTAATATTTTAATATCATAAAACAATAGCACAATCTTCCATTTGAATGCTATCTATAATAATCTTGAATAACCCGTGATTATCACATGGTACCATTCTTTAAATACACATTCCCAAATCAACTTTTAGTTTTTACCTTTATTATTAAAACTTGGGATTAAAAACTACAAATAATGCTGTTACGCATCAAACATCCACATTTAACTCCATTTTATTATTCAAGCTAAAAGCCCCAAAATCAAAATACCCTAAGATTTGGAACCCAATTCCAACCATATGAATTGTTATGTAATTCTGACATCAAGCCAGTAAAAATATATTTTAGTACCCTCAGTTCTTACTTAACTGAAGACTGCATATTACTTGGCTAGGAAAATTAATAATAACAAATCACTTAATTTTTCATCTTATACATTATGTGTTAAAAAAGAGGAATTTTCTACTTTAATGCTATCTATGTAAATTTGAGTAATTAGATTTAAATTCTCTTTCCCAAACTGGTTTTTGGCTTTTGAGAATTGCTCTTGTTTTTGGTTTGTTTATTACATATGATAAAAAATTGGGTGGTGTGTTATTGTGATTCATCTTGGAGTGATTACTCAATCTCACTATAGATGGCACTAGAGTAAAGAGCTCGTCTTGTTATATTGTATATTTGGTGACCTAAGAAATTATGGGAATTTAAATCCAATTCATATTGTAGATTGGGTAACCTGAGAAATCATAAGAATTCAAATCTAATTTCTCAAATTTACTACAGATGCCACTAAAATAGAGCTGCTAGTGTAAAACAAAGAGTTATATCAAAAAAAATAATTGATCTGCTATTCGGGGATTCATCAGAAGTTTAAGATCTGGAAATAGATAGAGCTGGACCACAATCTATGAACCCTCTCAACTAAGCCATGCAAATCAATGATGATGATGATGAGGAAGAAGAAAATGTACATAAACAAATTATGAAAAATTATAAACATAGTTTCCAAATGATAATTGAGGCATTGGTATTCTGTGGTAGAACGAAGAAAAAAGTTTATTGATTAGTAGAAGAATTAAATATCAATTTAGTCTGTGTGCAATTATTTCCATGAAATTTACATTTACCCATATTTATTTAAAACTTATAGTTTCAACTACACAATAGACTTATATAAAATATCTAAATGCTTTGCATCAAGAAAATATAAACATAGTAAAACATATGCATAACAATTTTTTATATATTAATTACTTATACACCTATACCTGAATGCACAAAAAGAGCGTACCAATAGCTCAAACAAGCTCGTAATTAACAAGTGCGTAATTAACGAGCTTGTTTGAGCTATTGGTACGCTCTCTATGTGCATTTTTGTAACTACAAGCTCATTAAAAGTAATGTCACGTTATATATGACTTGCTTTTTTAATTATTATAATTTTACCTTTAAGGCTTTGGATATGCTGAGCCTATTAGAATATGGTAAATCTGAATTTACTTCAGTCCCATATAGCTATTTAAGTTAGATAGCTGGATTTAAAGACATTTTCATGTCCGAAAAATTCAGAGTTTCTTTTTAAATATAGGTTTGAAATAAGTACTGGTTTTTGAGTTGATACTTTAGGTCTAGTGTCCGAATATTCTAGCTTTCCACTGACGTGGGCCAGCTTGTTTGAGCTATTGGTACGCTCTCTATGTGCATTTTTGTAACTACAAGCTCATTAAAATAAGTCACGTCTTGCGTTGTTGGGGGGGGGAGGGCCGCCGCCAGAAAGAAGGGGGTGGGTGGGGGGGGGGGGGGGGGTCGGGGGGGTGAAAATAAAAAAAAAAAAAAAGTAATGTCACGTTATATATGACTAGCTTTTTTAATTATTACCTATACCTGAAATACAGGCATTCTTAATATACTTGGAGCTTAATTGTAAATATAGGGGATTTGAACACAGACCTTGATTCAACATGAAATACACATATTGGTGATTATTTATGTTTTCTACATGTGTGTGTTCATGTGTATCAGTGTATGAGATAGTGTGGATAGTTGAAGGGTGCTTGAAAGTCTGTGTTCAAATCCCCTATATTTATAATTAAGCTCCAGATAAATGAAGAATGCCTGTATTTCAAATATTACACATTAAGCCTGCATCCTGCCCATCCCTCTTCTATGTATTTGAAAAGATAAGGTCTTATATATGGGGGGGGGGGGCAGAGTGACCACTGGTATAGATGGCTGAAGAGTGGTTGGTGTAGATTGAAGCCTGTCCATAAAAGTATGAAGATTTGCTATCTTAATATAAATTGAGTAGTGATTATGTATGTGTGTAGGGGATGATCATCTGGACCAACTGATGAGTGCTGGTTCAGCATGAAATACATATATTGATGATTATTATCTTTTCTACATGTGTGTGGTCATGTGTATCAGTGGTATGAGATAGTGTAGATAATTGAAGGGTGTTTGAAAGTCTGTGTTCGAATCCCCAATATTTATATATCTGTACACACATATATACATACACATATATATATTTACCTTTTTTTTTTGTTTTTGTCAATGTATCTTTTATTTTAACTCATTCCTATCACAACTATCCTTCGCCCCAGAATTCAAACCAACCTCTCATACTATGGATGCATTAAAAACATTTACTGCCCTTTATCAAGTAAGTTATTAAAGATACTCAAGTTTAATTTATATATATATATCATACATTACTGAAACATTTGATCAGTCACATAAAAAAAAGACCACTAACATGTGCATTTTGTGCTAAAATATCACTTATCAGTCAATCTTCTACATATATCTTAATCATTTGCTCAGAATATACACAAATAGAAAATTACTATAGTTCAATTAACAAAGTTCAGATTTCTACACACACAACTTTCTTAAAAATTTACTTCTAATCATATATCTCTATCTCAAATATATACTTCAGTCTGATTTAATGAATGATATATCTGCAATGCTATGGAGATATCGCCACTTGAGATTTCTTCCCAGTGATGACAGTTTTGATATATATATATACAAGCGTTAGCAAGTTTTAACTTGTGTTTTTTTTGTTTTTCATATATATGTGTGTGTGTAAATCATATGAAAGCAATCATGCTTGATTAGCACCAAGAATCTTCAATTTGCTATCAAGGCAACCTTTTTTTAAAGAGGAAAAAATTGCCTTAATTGCAGAATGAAGATTCCTGGCATTGATTTTATGAGTAAAAGATTGACTTAACTGCAGAATGAAGATTCCTGGCATTGATTAATTAAGGGTGGACTGCCTTCATGTGGTGCCTTCATGTGATTCCTGGAACTAGTTCCATCACCTAATATTAAATATTGAATATCTAGAAAAATTCAATTATTGAATATCTAGAAAAATTCAAACTTTATTTAAAAATCCAAATACATTTAACTGTTAGCACAACACACTAATACAATGTTTTGAGTATTTATATTCTCCTTCAAGTGTTGTTGGTCCAACTAGTGACTACACTAGCATGGGAATTGAACCTGGTTAGAGCATTTCTGTAAATTTCTATATTCATGAATCTGAAGGTCCAGAGTCCACCCTATTTGTCATAGTCAAGCCAATTACACCTGAAGAAGAGAGGTAAATAACACCACTGGAAACTCTCTTATATACTAATCTAACTGTTGTTAGTAATAAGTTGTATGTATTTAGAAAGTTTAAATAAAGGATCCAACATATAATTAATACTAGAGTTGCACAGACTCATTTAAATGATGATTACAAATAATTCCCCTTATATTGATGCCAATTCCTCCATATATATTCATTTAATCTTCAAGTCCATGAATCTCAACTCTATCCTTGTGGCTTCTAGTGCTCAACTTTTTATGAAGTCCCAAACAAAAATCCATTTGATCATATTGAAAGAACAATAAGGCCAAAGTAAGAATGGATTGAATACATTTCTTTAAAAATGGTGATAAATTGACTGTAGTTGTAATCTAGATCCCAAAATATTACATAAATACCTAGGAAGACATTACTGTGAGGTTGATATGCAAAAAAAAAGTATGTTAGAATGATGTGGTCAAAAGAAACTACAAATATAGAAACTGGATGAAGCTTGGAACTATTTGTATTAGAGTGCTGACCTTGGCTCGACCTGATGGTGATAATGATAAAATTATATTGCTGTGAAAAATACAGTCTTTGCTATCAGTATAGATTCTCTCAGTTGAAAAGTAATAATATGACCCATCTTTATTATTTCTGTAGTGTATTTTTTACCATACCACTTTCGTGCAAGGTAGGGAACTGGTTTCTAACAGCTTTTAATACCTCATGGAGGGGTCTAATCATAAACATATGGCAAAAGATACACAAAAAAGATGTATTATCCCTAAGATGCACTTTTCATGCTGAACCAGCACTCATCAATTGGACCAGATCTCACATTCTCTTACTTGTTCAGGATAGATAGATAGATAGATAGATAGATAGATAGATAGATAGATAGATAGATAGATAGATAGATAGATAGATAGATAGATAGATAGATAGATAGATAGAAAGATAGATAGATAGATAGATAGATAGATAGATAGATAGATAGATAGATAGATAGATAGATAGATAGATAGATAGATAGATAGATAGATAGATAGATAGATAGATAGATAGATAGATAGATAGATAGATAGATAGATAGATAGGTAGATAGGTAAGTAGATAGATAGATAGATAGATAGATAGATAGATAGATAGATAGATAGATAGATAGATAGATAGATAGATAGATAGATAGATAGATAACCAGTTACTCCAGGTTAATTAATGTGTCAAACTTAATGCCCTCACAACTTTAACACAAACTGCTTAATGAAAGTGCATTAATAATTTTTATTAGTCATTCACTAGACTAGAGATTATCCATTTAATGAATAATATTTCTGTCATGTAATTTTCTCTACATGCACTGATAGATAGATAGATAGATAGATAGATAGATAGATAGATAGATAGATAGATAGATAGATAGATAGATAGATAGATAGATAGATAGATAGATAGATAGATAGATAGATAGATAGATAGATAGATAGATAGATAGATAGATAGATAGATAGATAGATAGATAGATAGATAGATAGATAGATAGATAGATAGATAGATAGATAGATAGATAGATAGATAGATAGATAGATAGATAGATAGATAGATAGATAGATAGATAGATAGATAGATAGATAGATAGATAGATAGATAGATAGATAGATAGATAGATAGATAGATAGATAGATAGATAGATAGATAGATAGATAGATAGATAGATAGATAGATAGATAGATAGATAGATAGATAGATAGATAGATAGATAGATAGATAGATAGATAGATAGATAGATAGATAGATAGATAGATAGATAGATAGATAGATAGATAGATAGATAGATAGATAGATAGATAGATAGATAGATAGATAGATAGATAGATAGATAGATAGATAGATAGATAGATAGATAGATAGATAGATAGATAGATAGATAGATAGATAGATAGATAGATAGATAGATAGATAGATAGATAGATAGATAGATAGATAGATAGATAGATAGATAGATAACCAGTTACTCCAGGTTAATTAATGTGTCAAACTTAATGCCCTCACAACTTTGACACAAACTGCTTAATGAAAGTGCATTAATAATTTTTATTAGTCATTCATTAGACTAGAGATTATTCATTTAATGAATAATATTTCTGTCATGTAATTTTCTCTACATGCACTGATATGGCATGTATAAAAGATTGTGATTTAGACCATGTGATGAGTGTCTGATTTAGCACAAATTGTGCATCTTGAAGATCATATTTTTCACATAACTTTCGTTATATGTTTATGATTACACCCCTCTACAAGGTGTTAAAAGTGAATAAGAAACCAGTTCCTATCTTGTGTGAAAATAGTGTAGTGAAATTTGGCAATTGCTAATGAAAAACTAATAAAATTTTATTAATACAATTTATATTATTCTCTGACTGATAGCAACAAAAGTTTGTTAGTGCCCTCATTGGTATTACTATTGCATCTTCTCAATGGGGAAAAATGGATAATAGATTATAGTGAATACAAAAGAAAACTGGAATCATACTATAACTGCAATTCATAGTATCATCTAATGTGTGCATATATATATAAGTGTGCATATATATAAATATGAAAGTTTGAATTAAAACCGTATATAAATGAGACTGTGCTTCCATCTCGATTGCAATAGTTTTACTCTCATTAAAAACAGTTACTATATTTTCTAATCTTTATATACATCCGGGGCACCTTATACATATGGCCATTTTGTATGGGCTAAACAATCTTCTGCAATGGGACATTGAAAAGTTTTTCAACAGAGTTTGACTTCGTTGGTGAAAACCGTAGATAACATATAACAGTTCTAATAACGTTGTATTATTATATTTATACAGAAAGGAGTTTGCTGTTAAACGAAGGAAGTCTCTTTAATTCCTCTTTGAGGTTAAAGGAACTGAGAGGATAAATTCCTAATATCCATTCCACACATTCATATTATTGCATATGTTATTATTATATGATTGTATGAATGATTGCCCGCCAATACGCATTAAAAGACATGGTGAGTTTACTGATTTTTTCAATGAATTGATGATGATTGAAAATTATGATAGGATGATGATGGGTTTCTGTTTTTTATTTTTTTATCCACGACAAATAGCTCTATATGCCGATTGTGTCTGTGTGCGTGTTTTTTACCAGCTTGTTTATCTGTTTACTCATTAAGTTTCTAATGAATTACCAAATACTGGGAATTTTGTTTTGGAAAGGATTAGGGTTTGTTTTTTATTTGCTGAAGTGTTTGATTACTCACTTAGTTTAGTCATAAAGAGATTAAAATCAATAGTTGAAATAATATTTAAAAAAAAAAAAAACCCAAATCCAATAATTGTAGGTAAATATTATTTTTATAATAGATGTGTGTTTTATTGATTTTTTTTTTTTAAATCTCAGACTAAAGAAAATATATATTTTTCCCAGAGCCTAGGTTTATTTTTAAATGTTGTTTTGTAAATATTAAAAACTATTCTGTTATCAAAATTACATAGCATTTGAACAAGGAATCATAAAGTAAATAAAAAAAATTATTATATAGACGTATATTTGATTAAAAAAAGAAAAACTAATTTCAGTGTATTTTCTTTGTAACAGGTTTTGTTATTTGGTTCTCAGTGTACCAGTAATGAAAGAAAATCCATTTGTAAATGAAAAGACAGGGTTAACAATATAAAGAGTAGAACCCGTAAGTCGTAGAAAAAACTTAATACTTCGTTCAAACGAAAGGTTTTCATAAAATCTGAAGTTTTTGACAACTAGCGTGCTTATTAACAAAGGTGTTGAAGAGCTCCCCTGTTTTCGTGAACGAAATACTCTGAATTTAATTAAATTCATAATGACATATAAATGAATAATATACTCAGCTTTTGAATATATATACGTATATATTGGACACAACTCTGGTTAAAAAGAAAGTTTTGTACATCCCTCCCCCGCTTTTTAGAATATTGCGTTTGCTTTAACCTGCGACTAAAACATAACAGTTTGTAGCAATTTTCTACAGTAAAAAGTTCGGTCTTGTGGATGAATAAATTAGTAACTTAGCATCTATGCATTGACCTGCTATTTTCGGCAGAATGTATTTTGGAAATATTTTCACATCATAAGTAGATTTATAAATTTTTTTTTCCAGATAAATGATTTAAATTAGCTTACCACCCAGTATTGGTCAGAAAACGGGTATTTTTTAGTATTTATTAAAAAGTAAAGTCCTAGGTTAATCTGGCCGTGGGATAAGTACCTATGTACAGATTTAAAAAAATTTAAATATGAAATGCAGATTTGATTAACGAAAGAAATTTCAAATTTCTTTGTTTTCTGAGTCTATGTTTAACTTTTCCAATATAAATATATGTTTAATATAATTAGAGGTATTTGAACTCAGGATTTTTATTCTAATCATCCTCCACTCCATCTCAAGCAACCGATATCCATGATCATACACATGTGAAAAAGATGTGTGATCCCCCAATATCCATATTTTGTGCAGAACCATCACTCTGGACAGATCATAATATCCCACACATATATACAATCAGTGCTCAGTTTATATTAAGACAGCAGCAATTCCTCAAACTTTAGTGGACAGGCTTTAATATTCTCACCCTCCCAACAATTCAACCATTCATTTCATTGAAAAAACCAATGATGGAATGTTCAAAGCTCTTATTGTACTTGATATTGTAGTCACACCAATGTAGATATTATGTCAATCTAGCTTTATATATTATCGGACCATTTATATATCCATATACAGTATATATATATATATATTAGAGGGATGGACTAAATTGATACAAAGACATAATAACTGAAACACACAGGCTTATTATATACCTGTGTCTATATATGTAATATATAGGGTATATGAGTACAGACTTTCACACAATCCACCACTCTCCATACTATCTCATAACACTGATACACTTGAACCATGTTGAAAAGATAAATAATCACCAATATACGTATTTTATGCTAAACCAGCAATCATCAGTTGGTCCAGATTACCATCTCTACACATATATGCTATAAGTGCTCAGAT